>CM035836.1:444308622-444908622 GCA_020510985.1 Pholidichthys leucotaenia | reverse complement strand
GGGCAACACAGACTTTCAACTCCCTCCAAAGATTTTCTATGGGGTTGAGATCTGGAGACTGGCTAGGCCACTCCAGGACCTTGAAATGCTTCTTACAAAGCCACTCCTTCGTTGCCCGGGCGGTGTGTTTGGGATCATTGTCATGCTGAAAGACCCAGCCACGTTTTATCTTCAATGCCCTTGCTGGTGGAAGGAGGTTTTCACTCAAAATCTCACGATACATGGCCCCATTCATTCTTCCCTTTACACGGATCAGTCGTCCTGGTCCCTTTGCAGAAAAACAGCCCCAAAGTATGATGTTTCCACCCCCATGCTTCACAGTAGGTATAGTGTTCTTTCTCCTCCAAACACGACAAGTTGAGTTTTTACCAAAAAGTTCTATTTTGGTTTCATCTGACCATATGACATTCTCCCAATCCTCTTCTGGATCATCCAAATGCTCTCTAGCAAACTTCAGACGGGCCTGGACATGTACTGGCTTAAGCAAGGGGACACGTCTGGCACTGCAGGATTTGAGTCCCTAGCGGCGTAGTGTGTTTCTGATGTAGCCTTTGTTACTTTGGTCCCAGCTCTCTGCAGATCATTCACTAGGTCCCCCCATGTGGTTCTGGGATTTTTGCTCACCGTTCTCGTGATCATTTTGACCCCACGGGGTGAGATCTTGCGTGGAGCCCCATATCGAGGGAGATTATCAGTGGTCTTGTATGTCTTCCATTTTCTAATAATTGCTCCCACAGTTGATTTCTTCACACCAAGCTGCTTACCTATTGCAGATTCAGTCTTCCCAGCCTGGTGCAGGTCTACAATTTTGTTTCTGGTGTCCTTTGACAGCTCTTTGGTGTTGGCCATAGTGGAGTTTGGAGTCTGACTGTTTGAGGTTGTGGACAGGTGTCTTTTATACTGATAACGAGTTCAAACAGGTGCCATTAATACAGGTAACGAGTGGAGGACAGAGGAACCTCTTAAAGAAGAAGTTACAGTCTGTGAGAGCCAGAAATCTTGCTTGTTTGTAGGTGACCAAATACTTATTTCACTGAGGAATTTACCAATAAATTCATTAAAAATCCTTCAATGTGATTTTCTGGATTTTTTTTTCTCCCTCATTTTGTCTCTCATAGTTGAGGCATACCTATGATGAAAATTGGAGACCTCTCATCTTTTAAGTGGGAGAACTTGCACAATTGGTGGCTGACTAAATACTTTTTTGCCCCACTGTATGTTATCCTTTCCAGTGGAAGGTTTGTTAACATCTGTCTTAACCACTGAGTCACATCTGGTCTATGAGTCTTTCCACAGTAGTGCAATACATTTTTTGGCATTAAGCAAACCGAGGTCTATGAATACTCTTTCACTCTTACTAAAGTTATGTTTTTCTGGATACAGACCGAACAAAAACAGTTTAGGGTTCAATGTGATTTGTTTTGAAATTATTTTTTCAATTGTTACCCTCACCTCTTCCCAAAACATTCTGATTTTTCTACATTCCCATAAACAGTGAAATAGGGTTCCTTTACTTTCCATACATTTTGTGCATGTATCTGGTATGTTTTTGTTATATCTGTTTAATTCCACTGGTGTAACATACATCCGCATTAACCATTTAAAATGTATCAGTTTAAGACGTACATTTATTGGTTTGGTTTGAGCTCCTGCACAAGCCATTTCCCATTGTTCCTCTGAAATTTCAATTTGCAGGTCTTCTTTCCAGTAATTCAGTCTTTTCTGTGAGTTTTCACTTGAGAATAGTGTCAGTGAGTTATAAAGCTCTGAAATAATACCCTTTCTCTTACTATCTTTCATCAAAATTTTTTCCAAAAATGAATAAGTAGGTCGGGTGAGAGCATTATTTTGATTTGATCGAATAAAATTTCTAAGCTGAAGATATTTAAAAAAATGTGTTCTATTAAGATTGAATTTAATCCTCAGTTCTTCAAAAGACATTATGTTATCTGAGCATGACAAATATAAGTCTTGAATCTTTTGAATCCCTTTTCAACCTCGCCCGCCTGAAAGCCAGAACCAAAGTACGCGAGGCTCTAATCAGAGACATGCTGTTCGCTGTACGGTGATCTTCCTCCTTCACTGTTCTCTGTCCCACCTGGAGAAGCCCGGGAATGCGGTGAGGATCATGTTCTTTGACTTCTCCAGTGCTTTCAACACCATCCAACCGATGATCCTGAAGGACAAGCTGCTGTGCGCAGGGGTGGACCAGCACCTGTCATCATGGATTCTGGACTACCTCACTAACCGGCCTCAGTTTGTGAGAACCCAGGACTGTGTGTCCGACACGATCATCGGTAGCACGGGGGCCCCCCAGGGAACGGTTTTGGCTCCCTTCCTGTTCAGCCTTTATACTGCGGACTTCTCACACAACACAACACACTGCCATCTACAGAAGTTCTCTGACGACTCTGCGATCGTTGGCCTCATCTCCAATGGAGATGAAGCTGAGTACAGAGGGCTTATCCAGGACTTCGTGGACTGGTGCCATGGGAACTGCCTCCAGATCAAAGCGAGGAAAACAAAGGAGCTGGTGGTGGACTGCCGCAGGCAAGGACAACCCCTCACAGCACCAGTAAATATACAGGGAACAGACATCGAGATGGTGACATCCTACAAGTACCTGGGTGTTCATCTGAACAATAAACTGGACTGGTCACACAATACTGACGTACTCTACAAGAAGGGACAGCGCAGGCTGTTCCTACTGAGGAGACTCAGGTCTTTTGGTGTACAAGGGGCGCTGCTGAAGACATTCTATGACACGGTGGTGGCATCAGCCATCACTTTTGGAGTGGTCTGCTGGGGCAGTGGCATTACGGCAGCCGATAGGAAGAGACTGAACAAACTGATCAAGAAAGCTAGCTCTGTCCTGGGGCAGCGCCTTGACCCAGTGGAGGAGATAGGAGAGAGAAGGACGGTGGCTAAACTGTCATCTCTGCTGGAGGCCGAGTTCCACCCTATGCAGGACATACTGAATGCACTGAGGAGCTCATTTAGCAGCAGACTACATCATCCTAGGTGCACAACCGAGAGGTTTCGCAGGTCCTTCCTACCAACGGCTGTCAGACTGTACAACCTAAGCAGGGCTGCTCGCAGAGATGGCAAAAAGACATGACAACCTAATAGTTTTGAATGCAAAAGATGCAATAGACTTATACAGTGGTCCCCTCCGGCATACAACTAGGAAAATACCAGTCGCTATGGAGGGTGAGAATATGTATGGGTACATAATCATACCATGTAGGATAACTAAGTAGACTGTTGTGTTGTTTCATCCCATCTAGCAACAATGCTCTGCCTATGTGTGTTTATATATTTACATATTTATTCCATCTAGCTACAATGCTCCGCACTGGGTGTGTTTATACATTTACATATTTATTCCATCTAGCTACAGTGCTCCGCACTGTGTTAATATACTCATATATTTATTCCATCAGCTACAATGCTCCGCACTGTGTCTATATACACTCACCGGCCACTTTATTAGGTACACCATGCTAGTAACGGGTTGGACCCCCTTTTGCCTTCAGAACTGCCTCAATTCTTCGTGGCATAGATTCAACAAGGTGCTGGAAGCATTCCTCAGAGAGTTTGGTCCATATTGACATGATGGCATCACACAGTTGGCGCAGATTTGTCGGCTGCACATCCATGATGCGAATCTCCCGTTCCACCACATCCCAAAGATGCTCTATTGGATTGAGATCTGGTGACTGTGGAGGCCATTTGAGTACAGTGAACTCATTGTCATGTTCAAGAAACCAGTCTGAGATGATTCCAGCTTTATGACATGGCGCATTATCCTGCTGAAAGTAGCCATCAGAAGTTGGGTACATTGTGGTCATAAAGGGATGGACATGGTCAGCAACAATACTCAGGTAGGCTGTAGCGTTGCAACGATGCTCAATTGGTACCAAGGGGCCCAAAGAGTGCCAAGAAAATATTCCCCACACCATTACACCACCACCACCAGCCTGAACCATTGATACAAGGCAGGATGGATCCATGCTTTCATGTTGTTGACGCCAAATTCTGACCCTACCATCCGAATGTCGCATCAGAAATCGAGACTCATCAGACCAGGCAACGTTTTTCCAATCTTCTATTGTCCAATTTCGATGAGCTTGTGCAAATTGTAGCCTCAGTTTCCTGTTCTTAGCTGAAAGGAGTGGCACCCGGCGTGGTCTTCTGCTGCTGTAGCCCATCTGCCTCAAAGTTCAACGTACTGTGCGTTCAGAGATGCTCTTCTGCCTACCTTGGTTGTAACGGGTGGTTATTTGAGTCACTGTTGCCTTTCTATCAGCTCGAACCAGTCTGGCCATTCTCCTCTGACCTCTGGCATCAACAAGGCATTTCCGCCCACAGAACTGCCGCTCACTGGATATTTTTTCTTTTTCGGACCATTCTCTGTAAACCCTAGAGATGGTTGTGCGTGAAAATCCCAGTAGATCAGCAGTTTCTGAAATACTCAGACCAGCCCTTCTGGCACCAACAACCATGCCACGTTCAAAGTCACTCAAATCACCTTTCTTCCCCATACTGATGCTCGGTTTGAACTGCAGGAGATTGTCTTGACCATGTCTACATGCCTAAATGCACTGAGTTGCCGCCATGTGATTGGCTGATTAGAAATTAAGTGTTAACGAGCAGTTGGACAGGTGTACCTAATAAAGTGGCCGGTGAGTGTATATATATATATATATATTTAAATATGTACATATGTATACTAGCTGCGCTTGTTTTTTCTTGCCTTCTGATTGTTGCTCTGAGTGTTGCTATCCCTGTGCTGTTGCAATCCTGGAATTTCCCCATTGTGGGACTAATAAAGGCTTATCTTAAATTCCATATTTTAAATACAGTATCCGCTCTCCCTGGTGTAAAATATTGATTACCCCATATTGGGTTAAATTGTGACAGTGAGTGTGGTTCTTTTAAATATTTTTTGGTTTCACACCATATTTTGATCATGTGCTTTACAATTGGATTTTTAACTTGTTTCTGTATTTTTTTTTAGCCGAGTCTGAGTATATGAATAAGGGAAGAGGTAAAGGTAAATTGTATGATTCCATTTCAGTCCAGTGAGGAAGATCATTTGATGAAAAATATGTCATAGACCTCAGTTGTGCTGACCAGTAATACAACATAAAGTTTGGACATTTCAGACCTCCACGATCAAATGGTAAATATAGTAAGGACAAACGTAATCTAGCCTTCCCATTGTTCCATATAAATTCCACTAGCTTTTTTTTTTTTAATTCTTGAGAATAGATCTGAAGGTGGTGGTAAAGGAATGTTTTGAAATAAAGTATTTTTGGTAAGATATTACTTTTACCTTGGTTCCAAGGTTGTCATAGCCAGGAGCAGCACTGGGGTTAAGCTCCCAGTGCTCATAAAATGCTCCTTATGGCGTGCGTCTCGAAAAGCCTCTGACAACTAAGTCCAACTCCTAGCCTGCCCGTGTGGTTTAGTCTCTAAGCCCGGCGGAACTGCTTTTACTAATAGGAGAAGGGGCGAGGGCGGATCTCTGGCGCCTTAAAACCAGATGCTTCAGGTAGATGGTGGCTCGTCAACCTGGGAAGGTAGCTCATCTAGGGGAAGGTAAACCCTGATTTCAAACCTCCGCTGCCTTGCGGCACACCTGGTCACGGGAAAGGCTTTGGGAGTCAACCCTGAGGAAAAATCCGGCGTCGGAGTCCCTAAGGCAGTTCTCTGTTGTGCTCAACATCGTTCTGGCAGCTCCTGCAACGATGCTGGTGCCAAACTGTAGCAGCCCTGCTGTTCCTTTGGATTCATCAGTGACTTGGAGAGGGGGGACATGCTGCGTGGGCAATATCTTGTCCTCCATATCTTCCTGCCCAGGCTTGAATCCTACCAACGCCCAACGCTGGACGGTAGAACACCGGACCACTGGAGAGGACACTCCAGCTTCGCCTTTGGCGTAGACAAAACACAGGGAATGACAGTTACTGGTTATAAGCCACCGCTCAATTGGCTTAGAGCACGGCGCCAGGGGTTGTTCCCGACAGTGGGAGGGATCATTGGATCTCACTGGACAGCTACCGCCCGCCTCAAGCTGGGCAGCCCCCAGCCAATAAGGTGTTGTCCCGCCACAGCCTGCTTTCCTCATTGGGTGCATGGGGATGAGAAGTCCGAACAGCAGGCTGAGAACCTTCGCACCAGGCAAGACAAAAAAACAAAAGAGACCAACTCTAAAACTGGGAACTTGGAACATCCGCACTATGATGACAGGACTCGATGCTAACCTCAAGGAGATCAGCGACACCAGGAAGACTGCCATCATCAATAATGAGCTGAAGAGACTGGAAGTGGATATCGCCACTCTCCAGGAAACGCGGTCGGCTGACGCAGACACACTGAGAGAGAAGGACTACACGTTCTACTGGCAGGGAAAAGGCAGTGACGAACACAGGGAACACGGAGTGGGCTTCGCAGTGAAGAACACCTTGCTGAAGATGGTGGAACTGGGCAGCAATGGCTCTGCACGACTCCTCACCCTCCGCCTGAACACCACTCAAGGCCCAGTCACCCTCGTCAGTGTGTATGCCCCAACACTGACAGCCACACCAGAGGCAAAAGACGAGTTCTACGAGAATCTCGCAACAACTGTCAGGATCATCCCCAACTCTGAACAACTCATTCTCCTTGGAGACTTCAATGCCAGAGTGGGTGCTGACCATGACTCCTGGCCCTCCTGTCTTGGACCATTTGGCGTGGGCAGAATGAACGACAACGGACAGCGGCTGCTCGAGTTCTGTGCATATCACGGTCTGTGCATCACAAACTTGTTCTTCAAGACTAAGCCCCAACACAAGGTTTCCTGACGACATCCGTGCTCAAAGCACTGGCACCAGCTGGACTTGATCCTGACCAGGTGCACCTCACTGAAGAACGTGCTAATCACCCGTTTGTTCCAGAGTGCAGATTGTGACACAGACCATTCATTGGTGTGTTGCAAGGTCAAGCTGCAGCTGAAGAAATTTCATCGTGCTAGACAGCCTGAAAAGGCACGGATTGACACCAGCAAGATGGCCCAACCAGAACTTGTTGAGCAGTTTGCCTCCACCTTTTAGAAGGAACTTGGTGTACCACAAGAAGGAGAATCTGCAAAGCAGAAGTGGGAAGAACTGCGAAACACCATCCACCGCACAGCCTTGGCTACCTTTGGGAGGAAGACCTCGAAGTCACAGGACTGGTTTGATGCCAAGTTGACCGAGATGACCCCCGTCATTGAAGCCAAGCGCTCAGCACTTGCTGAGTACAAGAAGTACCCAAACGAGAAGAATCTCCAGACTCTCAGGGCTGCGAGAAGCAAAGTTCAGCAGACTGCTCGGCGCTGTGCCAATGAGTACTGGACTCAGCTCAGCCAAGACATTCAAACCGCTGCCATAACAGGGAACATCCATGGAATGTACGATGGCATCAAGAAAGCACTTGGTCCGGCTCAGAGCAAGACGGCCCCCCTCAAATCCTCCACTGGGGAGATGATCACAGAAAAGAACAAGCAGATGGAGAGATGGGTGGAACACTACTCCGACCTCTACTCCAGACAGAACACCGTGACACCGTCAGCCCTCGATGCCATTGACTGCCTGCCATCCATGGACGAACTTGACGCCAAGCCAACCATCGACGAACTCGGCAAGGCCATTGATAGCTTGGCCGCTGGCAAGGCACCTGGCAACAACAGCATACCCCCCAACCTGATCAAGCACTGCAAGACCGCCCTACTGCTGTCATTGCATGACGTCCTCTGCCAGTGCTGGAAGGAAGGTGTCGTACCACAGGACATGAGGGACGCCAAGATCATCACCCTCTACAAAAACAAAGGAGAGAGAAGCAACTGCAACAACTACATGGGCATCTCCCTCCTCAGCGTTGTTGGCAAAGTCTACGCATGAGTTGTTCTCGTTCGTCTACAGAAGCTTGCCGAACGTGTCTACCCCGAGTCTCAGTGTGGCTTCCATGCTGAGCGATCAACGGTAGACATGATATTCTCCATCCGCCAACTCCAGGAGAAATGCAGAGAACAGAACATGCCCCTGTACGTCGCCTTCATCGACCTCACCAAAGCGTTCGATCTGGTCAGCAGAGAGGGCCTTTTCAAGATCCTGCCAAAGATAGGGTGCCCACCAAAGTGGCAAAGCCTCATCGAATCGTTTCACACCAACATGCAGGGGATAGTGCAGCGCGACAGCAACGTCTCGGAGCCATTCAACACACACAGCGGAGTGAAACGGGGCTGTGTACTTGCGCCAACCCTCTTTGGGATTTTCTTTGCTATGCTCCTGAGGCATGCCTTCAGCACAGCAACAGAGGGAATCTACCTGTACACAAGATCTGACTGCAGGCTTTTCAACCTCGCCCACCTGAAAGCCAGAACCAAAGTACGCGAGGCTCTAATCAGAGACATGCTGTTCGCAGACGACGCTGCAGTCGCAACCCACACACAGCAGGAGCTTCAGACCCTGATGGACCGCTTCTCCCAGGCATGCAAGGACTTCGGGCTTACCATCAGCCTGAAGAAGACTAACATCTTGGCACAAGGCACGAAAGCACCACCAGCCATCACTATCGACAACTATGAGCTGGAGGTCGTGAATCAGTTCACGTACCTGGGGTCCACAATCAGCAACAACCTCTCCCTTGATACAGAGATCGACAAGAGGATTGGAAAATCAGCCTTCACACTCGCTCGCCTCACCACACGAGTGTGGGAGAATCCCAAACTCTCTGTCAAGACGAAGATGGCAGTGTACAACGCCTGCATCATCAGCACACTGCTCTATGGGAGTGAGACGTGGACAACATATGCCCGGCACGAAAAGAGACTTAACTCCTTCCACTTGCGCTGCATTCGCCGCATCCTGGACATATCCTGGCAGGACAAAGTGCCCAACACAGAAGTTCTGTCCCGCGCCGGCCTTCCCTCCATGTTCACTCTACTCAGGCAGCGGAGGCTTCGCTGGCTAGGCCACGTTCACCATATGGAGGATGGCAGAATCCCCAAAGACGTCCTCTACGGAGAACTGGCGACTAGCAGGAGAGACGTTGGCCGCCCACAGCTGCGCTTTAGAGACGTCTGCAAGAGAGACATGAAGGCCCTGGAGATCAACACAGAGCGCTGGGAGGACCTTGCAACGGACCGCTCCAAATGGAGAGGCACCCTGACCAGACAGCTCAAGGCGGGTGAAGAGAGACTGACTGCTGCAGCAGATGAAAAAAGGACCCACTGGAAGAACTGCCACAGCTCCAGCAGCACGGAGACCACCCACAAGTGCGACCTGTGTGACAGGGACTGCCATTCGCGCATCAGCCTGTTCAGCCACAGGCGGTGCTGTTCCAGCAGAGTAGATGTTTAGGATTCTCTTCCATGGTCATCATAGACCGACGGAGGCCGACTATTACTTTTAAGTATATTAATTCTCCCGATCATCAACATTGGTAGTGACATCCATCTCTGAAGTAACTCATTAATATCTGTCATTAAGGCTTCATAGTTGGCATTGGCGACTGATTCTAGCTTAGGCAAAATTTGAATTCCTAAATATTTAAACTGATTTACAACATTGAATTGGTTTACCTCAGGAGCTGGATGATTTCTCTGGGTCTCATTTAGCATTAATATTGAAGATTTTGTTTTGTTCATTTTATATCCTGATATATCCCCAAAGTTCTTTATTAAATTCTATTTTAGATTATGGAGACCTCTTGTATATGAACGCTTCAGCTCAGTGTCTGAGTAAGATTGACTCTGTATATCATGCTGCTTTGAAGTTTATTACAAACTGTAGAGCCTTGACCCATCACTGTGAACTGTATTCTACAGTGGGATGGCCCTCTTTGTCCACCAGGAGGTTGACTCACTGGTACATTTTTATTTACAAGGCCATGCTTGGACTGTTGCCCCCTTACATCTGTAATTTGATCACACTGAGAAGTGTTGATTCTTATGGTTTGCGTTCTCATGATCATTTGTTGCTTTCTGTTCTGTTTGCCCGTACTGAGCTGGGAAAAAGAGCTTTCATGTTCTCAGCCCCCTCTACTTGGAACATGTTGCAAAAAGACTGGAAACTAACGGAACTTGTTTCATTGATCGACTTTAAATCCAGATTGAGAACACTAGAGACGGCCTCACTAATTTGTAACTGTTTTATATGATTTGTATGTCATTGTAAGTGTATTTGTGATTTTTTTTTTTTTTTTTTTGCTGCCTCTTGGCCAGGACTCCCTTGAAAAAGAGGTTTTTAATCTCAACGGGTTTTTTTCCTGGTTAAATAAAGGTAAAATAAATAAATAAATAAAAAATTTAACAAGGTCAGAATTAATTTTTTAAAATTCGACATAAACAAAATTATGTCATCGGCATACAGGGAGATTTTATGTTCTGTTGGTCCTACTTTAATTCCATGTATTTGTGGATGTAAACGTACTGCCATCGCTAAAGGTTCACTTGCCATAGTAAACCATAAAGGTGAAAGTGGACAGCCTTGTCGACATCCTCTATTGATTTTTATTGATTTTGAGATGTTGCTGTTTGTTAGGATTTCTGCTGTAGCATTATTGTATATTATCTGGACCCATTTTATGAAATTATTTCCAAGTCCAAACCTTTGTAGGACTTCAAAAAGTTAGGGCCATTCGACCCTATCAAAGGCCTTTTTGGCGTCCAATGATAGGAGAGCTGTATCCGGTGCTTCTTTATTGGAATAAATAATATTAAATAGTCTTCTTACATTATGGAAGCCTTGTCTTCCCATTATAAAGCCATTCTGATCTCGGTTAATAATATTTGGTAATATTTCTTGTAGTCGTTTTGCTAAAATTTTACAGATGATTTTAAGATCAGCATTTAATAGGCTTATCGGTCTCATGTTTTCACATTTATTAGGGGGTTTACCTGGTTTTGGCAACAGTATAATTAAGGCATTATTCATGTATGGTGGTAAATTACCATTTTGAAATGCTTCTAAAACCATTTCCAACAGTGGTTTTATTAATTTATTCTTAAATTTTTTTATAGAGGTCAACTGGAAGACCATCTGGTCCTGCTCTTTTTCCTGATTTCATATTATCAATGGCCTGCCCAACTTCTTCTTGACTAATTTTAGACTCCAGTATCTCCTTGTTTTCATTTGGAATACATGGTGTAGATAATCCACCCCAAAACCCATTTAGTTTTGTTAAGTCAGTTTCATTTTTTGTATCATATAGTTTTTCATAATATTCTCTAAAGGCACTATTAATTTCTAAAGGATCTATAACTACCTGCCCGTCACTTATAATACTGGTAATTGGTGTTTTAGATTCTAATTGTTTAATCTGCCATGCCAATAATTTTCCTGATTTTTTTCACCTTGTTCATAAAAAGTTTGCTTCAATCTTAGAAGACTCGAGGCAGCTCTATTCGCTGATTTTTTTTTTTTGTCATATTCAGCTCTCAGAATTAGTAATTCGTTCTCTAACTGTGGGTTACTTCCTGCATACACCTTTTCTTGAAGAATTTTTATTTTACGTTCCAATTGCACTCTCTCCTCTCGGGTCTTCTTAGATTTTGAACCTGTATAACTAATAATATGCCCCCTAATAAAAGCTTTGAAAGCCTCCCACTTTATACATGCCGTTGTTTGTGTAGTATTGATATCAAAGAACTCATCTATCTGTTTTTCTGTGTACTTAACAAATTCCTCATCCTGAAGCCATTTATGTTGAAAATGCCACCTAACTGGGTCCTTTGTCAATTTCTTATCTACAGTTGTGTATGCAATATGAACATACTCTTACAGAGAAGCAAAAACATGGATGATAGAACATTCATCCTACAAACTAAACAAAAACAAATTCCCTTTCCCCACATTTGTGGTAATCCCCCCCCAAAATCAAAATATTCCGTCTCCCGTTATAGCTAGTGACTGTTCCACACCTGCGAGGATCAGTCAAACCACTCTCTTTCTCCTCTCAATCACCCTGACACTACTACTATTCTTATAACATTAACTCTCTTCTGTAGTTTTTTCAACATAACTTCAAAGTTTTGTAGCAACTTTGTACATCAGTTTTTTTTTTGTTTTTTTTTAAATACAGTCTGTATTTTGTAGACATGTTATATGTTTCAGATCAATCAGATGCCTGTACAAATGCTTAAATGTTCTACCTTTGTCATGTTCATGCTTAGCTCCCGCCAGTCTCCTTTTGGATCTGCTTGATGAGCTCCTGCGCCTCTTGAGGGGTCTTGAAGGTGTGGGTTCTCCCTTTATATGTGACCAGCAGTCTTGCCGGATGAATCACTCCGTGACGAATCCCTAGGTTGCGCAGCTCTTTGCGGGCCGGGTCGAACTCCCTCCTTAATTGTTGAATTCCTGTGGCCAAGTCTGGATAGAACCGTACCTGTTGATCCTGGTATTTAATTTCCCCTTTAACTCGCGCCGCATTGGTGACTGTCATCTTGTCTCTGTAGTTGAGGAACTTCATAATCAGGGTCCTCGGTAGTGTCTTATTATCTCTTGGTGGGCCGATTCGGTGAGCTTTCTCTAAAACAACCGATGACTGCAGATCCGCGTTATTCAGTGCTTCTGGAATCCACTTTTCCAAAAAGGAACATGGGTCCCGTCCCTCCGCTCCCTCCGGGAGGCCCATCAGCCTCAAATTATTCCGTCGCGAGCGGGATTCCAAGTCTAGGACGTTATCTTCCAGACGTTTGCATTTTAATTCCAGTGTTTGCAGTTTAGATTGCAAGCTGGTGACGTCATCTTCAGCACTTGAAATTCGGAGCTCCGCCTGCGACACTCGCTCCATGCAGTCATTTATTTCCTTTCTCATACCTTCTATCGCTGCTATAATCCCATCAAATTTAGACGAAAACTCTGTTCTCATGGAGTTGATGGCAGTGAGCACTACGTTTGTCCCCTCTTCAGCAGTTCCTGCTCCGCCGCTGGCTCCCTCCTCCGCCAATGCCTCTGGAGTTTTCTCTGTTTTCTCTGTTTCGCCTCGAGCGTGGAAGTCTGTTAGCTTGGGTTGTTTTGTTGAGTTACCTTTTCTTCCACCTAATTTTCCAACCTTGGTCTTTACCATATCCGCGCCAAAACTCTGGGATGGGTTTTTGTTCCAATTAAGAGAGTTTTAGTAAAATTTTTATTTTTACGAGCAGAGCAGTGTGAAACACATCTTCCTACGTGGCTGCCATAACCGGAAGTCGTTTGTCTTCTTTTTAATTATTAGTTTATTGTTTTTCTTATTTCAGACAAGAATGAAAAGGAACTGTTTTTACTTTTACCTTAGTTAGTATTAATTAACTAATTTATGTTCATTATTATGTACCTGGCAAGTTAAGATGACTGAAATTCACGAAGTCAATGACTTTAATCTGTCAGCAGCCTTCAGACAAACTAAATGTGCCAGCATTTGGATTTCAAAATAAAGGTTTTTCCTGCTGTCTGGGTGGTGAGGAGATTTCTTAAAAAACAAAAACAAAAAAAAACTATAAATATATAGAAATATTATAACAGAAATAACTATATCTTTGGTCATTTAAGTTAATTTATTTCATTAAATACAGTTTTTTTTTCTTTGAAATCAGAGTTAAATTATTGTTCTGTCCTGGCTCTGCAAAATGATGGTCAAAAAATGTAAAATTGTTATAAGGAAAAAGTTTTTAAAAAATTTCCACAGTCTGTTTCAAATTTATTTAAAAAAAAATATATATTTTTAAAAAATAGACAAAAATTGGCCATACAGTAAAATGATCACAAATTTATAATAGTCTCAAATGTACAAGAAAAGTCAAATTTTACAAGAGGAAATTACAAATTTGAGGAAAATGGTTTCACATTTAGATAAATTTACAGAGAAAAGTAGAAAACTATAAGAAAATAGTTATAAATTTTGGAGAAAAATCTCAAACCTTCAAGACTGAAGTCATTACTCAAGTTTTTAAGTGGGTGCTCTTTGTACCCTTAACTAGAAATTTTAGGTTGTCTACTTTTAATTATTAATTTCAAAGCACTGCTTTTACATGAGTAGAATTTCTGGCTACTGTACCCACCTGTGATCATATAATTTAAGTATGCATGAGTAAATTACTATTATGAATGGGTTTTTTTTCTCCCCCTTCTTTTTCCTATTCTTTCTCAATGGGGGAAAAAAAGAAACACTAGAATAAAAATACAAAAAAAACCAAACACATTTTTGTCAATTACTGCAGGACAAAACTGACACTTGGTGTTTTCTAACCTGTTTGTATACCACCATAGACAGAGAGAGAAACTGAATTAGACAGGGCTCAGAGAGGGCAAGATGAGACAGACAAGATGAGCCAAGGAGAGGAAAGTGTTCAGGCAGAGGTGAAAGCAGAGGAAGGAGAGAAGGATGACACCACTAAAACGTCCAGACACAGGACGTCTGGGTGGGACCCCAACTGGCCCAATATTCCAACATCCAAGCCTCAGTTGTACAGTACTTCAGATGGTAAGTTCCATATGCAAAGTTACTGTGTAAAATTTAAAAAAAAAGAAAAAAAGGAATAAATAGTATTAACCTCCCCCCCCCCCCGAAAAATTATGTTGCCACCGCACCAAGGTCTTTAAGCCAGAGGAAACACTGCATTTAGCATTTGCTGTTTATTAATTAGAGTGAGATGATGTGAACGTGGCTTACCTCTAATTAAAACAGGGTTAGAAGACGATCCTCTCTGACGCAGCACGGTGGGAAACAGTCCCACATCCCTGACACACAGAAGCAGCGGCTTTCTGAACAAACCATTAGTTTTGAGTTAGCTGCTGTGCTAATCACCAGAATGAAGCAAAATGAAGCCTGGACACTCACCCACACAGCTGTTCTGCTGCGCGCAGTGGGGAGAGAGGCGGGGTGCTGACTAGTAGTGTGTGAGTAGTTAAGCTGAAGAAACAGAGTATATGCATTTTAAATCCCGATATAAACAATAGTGGTAAGTGAAACAATAGACGTTTTTATTTCATCATCTGATACAGCAGGGAAAATAAGTATTGAACACGTCAACATTTTTCTCATTAAACATATTTCTGATGGAGCCATTGACCTGAGATTTTCACCAGATGTCAGTAGCAACCCAAGTAATCCATACATACAAAGAAATCAATGCAACTGTGTCCACAAAACAAGTTATATTTAATAAAGTGAAATGACACAGGGAATGGGGCAGCGCAGTGGCGGAGTGGTTAGCACTGCGGCAGCACAGCAGCTCACCCTTGGCCGGGGGATCCTGGGTTCGATCCCAGCCCCCGACCAACAATGATCTGTGTGGAGTTTACATGTTCTCCCCGTGTCTGCGTGGGTTTACTCCGGGATTTCTCCGGTTTCCTCCCACATGCCAAAAACATGCAAGTTAGGTTAATTGGCATCAAACTGGGGATTCTAAATTGTCCTTAGGTATAACTATGAGAGTGAATGGTTGTCTGTCTCTCTGTGTTGGCCCTGCAATGGACTGGCGATCTGTCCAGGGTGTACCCTGCCTCTCGCCCAAAGATGCTGGGATAGGCTCCAGCCCCCCCGCGACCCAAAAAGGATTAAGCGGAAGAAGATGAAGAGGAATGGCACAGGGAATCAGTATTGAACATGCTTGGTGAAATTTATTTAATATTTAGTAGAAAAACCTTTGTTGGTAATAATGGCTTCCAGATGCCTCCTGTATGGAGAAACTAGGCACAGGCATTGCTCAGGAGTGATTTTAGCCCATTCTTCCACACAGACCGTCATAAAATCTTGACTGTTCCATGGGTGTCTTCTATGAACTCTGATCTTCAGTTTGTTCCATAGATTTTCAATTGGATTCATGTCAGGTGACTGACTGGGCCATTCTAGCATCGTTATTTTCCTTCTTTGGAGCCAGTTGAGAGTTTCCTTGGTTGTGTGTTTGGAATCATTGTCTTGCTGAAATGTCCAC
This sequence comes from Pholidichthys leucotaenia, assembly GCA_020510985.1. Lineage (NCBI taxonomy): Eukaryota > Metazoa > Chordata > Actinopteri > Cichliformes > Pholidichthyidae > Pholidichthys > Pholidichthys leucotaenia. The sequence goes on along the minus strand of CM035836.1, from coordinate 444,892,682 downwards.
TCTCGTTTCATCTTCAGCATCTTGGCAGATGGCAACAGGTTCTTATCAAGGATGTCTCTGTACATTTGTCCATCCATGTTTCCTTCAATTATATGAAGTCTGCCTGTACCATGTGCTGAAAAACACACCCACACCTTGATGCTGCCACCTCCAAACTTCATTGTTGGTATGGTGTTTGGGGTTGATGTGCAGTGCCATTTCTCCTCCGAACATGCTGTGTGTTGTGGCATTCAAAAAGTTCAATTTTAGTCTCATCTGACCAGACTATATTCTCCCAGTATTTTACTGGCTTGCCCAAATGTTGTGCAGCAAACTTTAAAGGAGCTTCACCATGCTTTTTTTTTTTCAGCAATGGAGTCTTGCGAAGTGAGCAGGCATAGAGCCCATGTTGACTGCATTACCTACTGTTTTCTTTGAAACAGCAGTACCTGCTAACTCCAGGTCTTTCTGGAGCTCTCCATAAGTGGTCTTTGGCTCTTAACTCTTCTGATAATTCTTTTGACTCCTCTTTCAGAAATCTTTTGAGGAGCTCCTGGTCGTGGCCTGTTTATGGTAAAATGATGTTCTTTCCACTTCCAAATGGTGGCTTCAACAGTGCTCACTGCAACATTCAGCAGTTTAGAAATGCGCTTGTAATCAATGCCATCATTATGTTTTGCAACAATGAGGTTGCAGAGGTCTAGAGCAGGGTTAGGCAGTGAGGGCCATTCCACTGCAGATTTTCTGTTCCACTCGGTCTCTTCAGCAGGTGTTTGCACTGATGAGCTTCAAGGATTGCTAATTAGAGACGGCCCTCCATGGCACATAGTTGTCCATCCCTGGTCTAGAGAGAGCTCTTTGCTTCTACCCATCATGAGTTCTTTGTGGTGTGACAATCTGATATTCACAAACATTTTTAAAGGCTATCAGTCAGGACTTGACCAGCTGAAATTAATTTGCACTGATGGGGGGATGGGATGGCTTCCTAAATTCTGATGGATTTCAGCTGGTTTCTTGGTTTTCTATGCCTTTTTGCACCTCTTTTTCTTCATGTGTTCAGTACTTATTCCCTGTTATTCCACTTTGTTAAATGTAACTTGTTTTGTGAACACAGTTGCCTTGATTTCTTTGTAAGTATGGATTACTTGGGTTGTTACTGATATCTGGTGAAAATCTCAGGCCAATGGCTCCATCAGAAATATGTTTAATGAAAAGACCATTGACGTGTTCAACACTTACTTTCCCCACTGTATATATCATCACATCGCACAGCCCTATCTGATAATGCAGAATTATTTCGTAACCGGCAGAGTTGATTGAAAAACTGTCACTGGAGTGTGCTGCAGTGTAACAGTTTTGCTGGCCGTCTGATGACTGGTGGAGTGGTGAATGTTTTAAACAATTTTAAAGCAACACTGAAGATTTTCAGCTTAAAATAATGTGTCCAAAATAATTTTGATGGTATGTCAACCATTGACTGAGTGAATGTCACTTCCCTCTTAGCCTGAGTGGGCCCACATTGCCTGCAACAGCTCTGTTCTCGGTCAGAACACTGAAAGGACTTCAACTATGACGACAATGACCTCAGTCCCAACTTTCAATCACACAGCACAACTTTAGCCACCAACAGCTAAGCACCATGTGATTGGCTGCTGGGACTGACGTCACAATTGCCATAGCTGTAGTCTTTTCAGTGTACCTACCTGGAACAAGAAAGTTATATAGTGCTGCTTTAACCCTTGGAGTACTTTTTTTTTTTTTTTCCCCCTCATTCAGTGAATGGGCATCTGGCACAGATTTGTGCCATGGGTGCTCTATTAAGTGGCAAAAATCCAAATTTTCTCACAATCCCACAGCTATAAATGACTTTAATTTCTGTTCCACTTCACTCTCCTGTCTTTTTTCTGCTGCACATAACACACAACCTCATATAAAGCTACTTCAAAGAAACTGAACTGTGAATGTTTTTTTGTGGAAATTGTTCCATCCATGAAGTGTTTATTAAAGAGCATGATATTTTTGTAATAGTTTTTATAGTATTTCATGACTTCCGTACCTTCTTAATTATTGCTCTGATCTTTGCTATCCCTGTGGTGTTGCAATCCTGGAATTTCCCTATTGTGGGACTAATAAAGGCTTATCTTAATTACAGCAGCTCCCGAATGAGGGACTAGGTAATTTTTGATGTCTGATATTTCCCATCTGTTTGTGTTGATTAGACTCTTAAAGGTTCTGATGGGTTGTTGGGTTTTTTTGTCTTTTTAAAAAAAAAAAAGTTGTCCATGTTGCCATCTTTAGCCCATCTTCACTCTTTTCCCCAGCATGTAAACCTATACCCTGTAGGCTGATAAGATCCCCAAGTGTAAGCAGGTTAGAGGTTACCATCCTGAATGATTTACTGTAGATCCCTACAAACTGTTGTGTAGAAGCAGCTACTCTTATTGGAGTCATAACAATACAAATACAGACACACTTGTCATTCCTATTTATGGGCACTCAAGAGAGTATCTAAACTAGAACTCCAAACAAATGACACAATTTGAAACTAAAGAACAAATAAAATCCAAGATTTTTGATCAAAGTAAACTCAATTAAATGTTGGAAATGGATTATACCTTTACATTATGTTCTGTGCTCACGCTTTGGTGTTTTTGTCCATTGGCAGCTTGCTTTTAAAGTTTAACATCTGTACTGTCATCCCCTGGATATTTGCTTTAGTCACAATTATCTGTCTTTTTTTTTTTTGAGAGGGCATTTGTTTGACATAAATTCTTTAACAGATAGAATAACTTGGTTGTATTAAAGTCTGACTGAGTAACCATTTTTTTGGCTTATCTCTTCTTTGTAGAGAAAGGATTATCAGGACAGGAGCAGTAGTTCATGGAAGACAAGAAAAAGAAAAAGGAAGAAAAAAAGAAAAGGGAAGCCTCTCAAAAGGTGAGCTTATTCAAGTTGTATGTATATTAGCAATTCTTTTTGAAAAGCTTTAGGCTGCGTGTCCATCAAATGCCTAAAAGCGCTCTGGATCTGTTTTTGTGGGTGCTTCACAGGCGCTCTTAAAAAAGGTCTCCACCCAGTGTCCTACCAACCGCTTAACCTATCATTCAAAGCCTAAATCGGCATTTCACACATTTTGCTCTGAGATTCTCTACTAACTGCACTAAACCATATTAAACTGGTTTTAAAAAAAAAAAAAAGAGAGGAAAAAAAAAAAAAAAAAGACACACACCAGTATTTCCTCTGGCTTAAAGACCTTGGCATGGTGGCAACATAATTTTCTGGGGGGGGTGGGGGGGTGGAGAAAACGCATGCCACTGTTGTAACCGGAATACATTAATTTTATAATTTTATTTTTTTATTTTTTATTTTATTTTTTTTTTGGTCATATGGAACTTACCATTTGAAGTATTGTACAACCAAGGCTTGAATCTTAGAATATTGGGCCAGTTGTGGTCCCACCCAGACATCCTATGTTTGGACTTTTTACTGGTGTCCTTCTCTCCTTCCTCTTCTTGCACCCTCTGCCTGAACACTTTGCTCTCCTTGGCTCTGCTCTTCTATCTCATCTTTCCCTCTCTGAGCCCTATCTTATTCAGGTTCTCTCTCTGTCTATGGTGGTATAGAAACAGATTAGAAAATACCAAGTGTCATGTTTTGTCCTGCATGGTTTTTTGTCATGATCTATCTATAAATTCATGAAATCTCTGTGTGTTTGTGTGTCTGTCTGTCTGTTCCACGCATATCTCTCGAACTGTTTGTCAGACTGGCCTCAGATTTTAAACATGGTTTCCTGAAGTTACGAGGGTGTGCATCCCTGAATATGGAGTTGCTCAGTCAAAATATGTAATTTTTATCAATAAAAGTGTAGCCACCACTGTGTCTCATGCCCAGGCTTCTAGAAGTGTGGGTGGGGTTTGGTTTCAGATTGACTCCACCACAGCACTCCATGTGCAAAACAAGGAAGCGAAACATGACAAATTTGACTAGAAAAAGATAATACTTAAGATTTAATGCTTAAAAAAAAATACCATAAAGTTGCTGTGATTGTATAGGTCTAATGGATAATTCGGCATGGACAACACGAGGTGCCATTGGGGGAAAAGGGGGGGGGGGGCAGCTGCTGAATTGCTGGCACCACGGGTAAGCTCTGTGTGCAAAACAAGGAAGCGAAATGTGACAAATTTGATCAATAAAAAACAAACTGCTTACAATAGAGCCACAGCGCTCACATTGTCATTTCCAAGTTATTTTCAATAAAGTGGAAAAAAAGATAATGCATGATGGCATGTGCTTTTTCCCTGAGGCTGAATTATCATGGAAAACAGCTGAGCTCTGTGGTTCCAGCGATCAGCTGATTGGATTGGACTTTTTTTTTTTTTTTTTTTTTTAATAACCAAAGGTGGTAAAAAACAACATGGGGGAAGACCCTACAACCTTTGCTGCACAACATATCAACCATATGCTGGATAAATTTTAAGTATGGGACACATATTTTTTCCAGTTTACAAAATTTTTCACTGGGTCTGAGGTGTGTGTGTGTGGGGGGGAAGCATTTTGGCTAATGTTTAGAGGGTCAAAAGTGCAATCGTTTAGGCAGAATAATAATAATCTTCTCGCATCAATAAAAAACAAATGCTTATAATAAAGCGACAGTGCTCAGTCTTTGTCATTCATGTCCTCAAGGTTCAGATCATTATTTGGCCTCAGTATCGCCCCAGCACAACGATATAAGCGTCGCCTCAATCTTGGCATTAAAGTTTTAAAAAATCTTTTAATAACAAAATATTGCTAAAAATATAAAATGAGGCACTACAGTGGGTCTCAAATATTTGTAAATGTGCCCTGTTATAGTACTGCATGAGTTTGATGATACACAGAAGAAATTCAGTATTACACTGAACTCCATCACTGAACAGTGATATAAACTAAAATAATTATAATGATGACTGAACAACTCCCATTCCCCAAAGTGCAAGATACACTATTATGAATATAAGTGATAAAAGATCACACAAATAACTGATCTGACAAACAAGGGATATGAAACAGTCACTAATATTGGATGGCCCATTCATTTTCAGTGTTTAGGTATTCTGTAATTAATATTCACACAGTCAAATAAATCTTAGTGCCATTTACTCCCTTTTGTATTTGTCAAAGTCTAACATGTGATTGCCAACATATAGGCTACACCTCTTTGTATTTCACTTTGAACCACACCCTACATTTGGGCCTGTAAAGCCTGATTGGGATACCTGTTTCAGACAGGAATGCTGGCATTCTACAGGCATGCACTGGTTTATCTATAAATGCACAAAATCTTCGTGTGTGTCTATCTGTCTGTTCCATGCATATCTCTTGAACTGTTTGTCAAACTGGCCTCAGATTTTATAAGTGCTTTGCTGACATTACGAGGGTGTGCATCCCCGAGTATGGAGTCGCTCAGTCAAAATATGCAATTTTTATCAATAAAAGTTTAGCCACTGCTCTGTCTCTCCATGCCCTTAAGTGTGTGCGGGGTTTTGGATTGACTTCATGCTGATTGGATAAGTGGCATCACAGCCATGCTGATTGGATAATGCACAGCATCACGACCAGTAAGTCACCACAGCGCTTGGCAGACCAAAAAAAGGAAGTGAAAAGCGACAAATTTGACAAGAAAGAAAGATTAGTGAAGATGTAATCATTAAAAATTTATACTATAATGTTGCCATGATTGCGTACATCTAAAGGATAATTCGGGGAATGTCAGCGGTGACCCGGGGTCTGCCTAAAGAACACCGGTGTTAGAGAAGCAGCGTGCAAGAGAGAGAGAATAGTGAAGATGTAATGCTTAAAAAATTATACTATAATGTTGCCGTGATTGCGTGCATCTAAAGGATAATTTGGGGAATGCCAGTGGGGACCCGGGGTCTGCCTAAAGAACACCAGTGTTGGAGAAGCAGTGGGTGGAACGCGGTCCTTCGCAGGGAAGCAAGCCCAGCCCGCTCAGTCAGCGGCAGACGGGAGTCCCTTTGTAGGACCACGACTCGCCGTTGCCGATGGCGCTCCCCTCAGTGTGCTCACACGGCTATCTAAAAATTAAAAGTTAATATTAATACCACTATGACTGAAGCAGAATGCCCAGATCAACTGCATATCATATGCGGCTACATGCACAGTTTGACTAGACGACGACCATCACCAAACCGGGCACAGAAACGCTCAAATAACGAAACAAATCATTTTTACTTAAATGTTTACTGACAAATGGGCAACACTGATGCAACAGTTGCAGCTAAACAGGTCATTCTGCCGTGTATAATATCGGTGTTTTGTACTTATAATATTCCTAAAATATACAGATGTAGACAAAATTGTTGGTACCCCTCTGTTAATGAAAGAAAAACCCACAATGGTCACAGAAATAACTTGAATCTGACAAAAGTGGTAATAAATAAAAATTCTATGAAAATTAACCATTGAAAATCAGACAATGCTTTTGAACTCCTCTCGGCGCCACACCAGTAGGCTGCCTTTTGCAACAGCGGCTCGATTCCGAGTTTTTTTTCCCTTCCTCTCTCTTTTGATCACTTTTTTTTCACCCCACTTATATCACGAACACACAGATCGTCCCAAATGTCTCCTGAGCCGGTGGACGGAGCCACTGTTTATAGCAGGATACGATACAACAGGGAAGAGCTGCTAGCATTTAACCGCCACCCGGTCCCACTGGAAAAACTCGACATACCGAGAGAATTGAGGCGAAAGCGTCGCGGCTGCCGGGCTGGAGTAAGGCGGAGGACAAAAAATATAAGGTACAGACCCTCCCTTCCATCTGTTGTCATGGGAAATGTACGGTCGATACTGGGAAAGTTAGATGAGCTAGCGGCTATCTCCCGTTATGATAGCACTTACCGGGAGTGCTCTCTCCTTTTGTTTACTGAGACGTGGCTAACTGAACTAGCAGCAGATGCTAACATTGAGCTGGAGGGTTTTCACATGATACGAGCTGACCGAACACCAGAGAGTGGCAAAACTAGGGGCGGTGGAGTGATAATGTATGTTAACAACAACTGGTGCAGACCGGGACATATCACTGTTAAACAACGACACTGCAGCAAAGACATTGAGTTGCTAGCTGTTAGCATGAGGCCTACATATCTCCCGAGAGAACACTCACACGTGATCTGCATTGTTGTTTATGCAAATCCGACGGCGAACGCTGGGACAGCGCGTGACGTCATCCATTCAGTAACCAGCAGGCTGCAGACAGAACACCCAGATGCTCTTCTCCTCATCTCAGGCGATTTCAACCACGTTTCACTGTCTCCCATTCTGCCCACTTTCACCCAGTATGTCACATGCCACACTAGAGACAATAAAACACTGGATTTGTTCTATGCAAACACTAAGGAGGCGTACACCTCATCACAACTCCCCCCACTTGGGAGATCGGATCACAACTTGGTTCATCTCCGACCGGTGTACAAACCCCTAGTGCACAGACAACCTCCGGCCATGCACACTGTGGAGTTATGGTCTGAGGAGACAATGGACACTCTAAAGGACTGTTTTGAAGCCACTGCCTGGAAGCAGCTCTGCGATCCACATGGTGAGGACATCTATGGCCTCATTCACACCTTCACGGGCTACCTCAGCTTCTGTGTGGACAAATCCGTTCCCACCAAGACCATACGGCGTCACTCAAACAACAAACCCTGGATCAACCCTGAGATAAAAACACTTCTGAGAGAGAAGAAGAGGATCTTCAGGTCGGGGAACAGGGAGATGCTGAAGTCCGTACAGAGGGAGCTGAGGAGAAAGATCAGAGAAGGCAAGGACAGCTTCAGGAAGAAGATGGAGGACAAGCTGCAACAGAGTGACATCAGCGGGGTCTGGAGAAACCTCAAAACCATCTCGGGGCTCCAGAATACCTCCCCCCAGGCCACGGGGGGCAGGGAGTGGGCGAACAACCTGAATCTGTTTTTCAATAGATTTGACCAACCGCCCTCCCCCCTGTCTGCACAACAACCACTGCTGCCTCTAAGAAATCAAGTCCTGCTGCCCACTCCCCACTCCACCGACCCCCCCCCCCCCACTCCCAACACACAGCCCCCCATCCTGACCCTGACCAAGACCCAGGTGAGGACGGAGCTGAGGAAGATCAAGGCGAGGAAGGCGTCGGGACCGGACGGCATCAGCGCAAAGCTCCTCAAGTCCTGTGCAGACCAGCTGTGTGGGATTGTGACGTATATCTTCAACATGAGCCTGAAACTGGGGAGGGTACCACAGCTGTGGAAAACATCTTGTGTGGTACCTGTACCAAAAACTTCCCACCCCAAAGACCTGAACAGCTACAGACCGGTGGCCTTGACGTCCCACTTGATGAAGACCCTGGAGAGACTGCTCCTTGCTCATCTCCGCCCCCTGGTGGAACCAGCGATGGATCCACTCCAGTTCGCCTACCAGCATGGCATTGGGGTGGAGGATGCGGTGATCTTCCTCCTTCACCGTTCTCTGTCCCACCTGGAGAAGCCCGGGAATATGGTGAGGATCATGTTCTTTGACTTCTCCAGTGCTTTCAACACCATCCAACCGATGATCCTGAAGGACAAGCTGCTGCGTGCAGGGGTGGACCAGCACCTGTCATCATGGATCCTGGACTACCTCACGAACCGGCCTCAGTTTGTGAGAACCCGGGACTGTGTTTCCGACACGATCATCAGTAGCATGGGGGCCCCCCAGGGAACGGTGCTGGCTCCCTTCCTGTTCACTCTTTATACTGCGGACTTCTCACACAACACAACACATTGCCATCTACAGAAGTTCTCTGATGACTCTGCGATCGTTGGTCTCATCTCCAACGGAGATGAAGCTGAGTACAGAGGGCTTATCCAGGACTTTGTGGACTGGTGCCATCGGAACTGCCTCCAGATCAACGCGAGGAAAACTAAGGAGCTGGTGGTGGACTGCCGTAGGCATGGGCAGCCCCTCACAGCACCAGTAAATATACAGGGAACAGACATCGAGATGGTGACATCCTATAAGTACCTGGGTATTCATCTGAACAATAAACTAGACTGGTCACACAATACTGACGCACTCTACAAGAAGGGACAGCGCAGGCTGTTCCTGCTGAGGAGACTCAGGTCTTTTGGTGTACAAGGGGCGCTGCTGAAGTCATTCTATGACACGGTGGTGGCATCAGCCATCACTTTCGGAGTGGTCTGCTGGGGCAGTGGCATTACTGCAGCCAATAGGAAGAGACTGAACAAACTGATTAAGAAAGCTAGCTCTGTCCTGGGGCAGCGCCTTGATCCGATGGAGGAGATAGGAGAGAGAAGGACGGTGGCTAAACTGTCATCTCTGCTGGAGTCTGAGTTCCACCCTATGCAGGACATACTGGATGCACTGAGGAGCTCATTTAGCAGCAGACTACATCATCCCAGGTGCACAACCGAGAGGTTTCGTAGGTCCTTCCTACCAACGGCTGTCAGACTGTACAACCTAAGCAGGGCTGCTCGCAGAGACAGCAAAAAGACGTAACAAACTAATAGTTTTTTTGAATGCAAAAGATGCAATAGACTTACACAATGGTCCTCTCCGGCATACAACTAGGAACATACCGGTCGCTATGGAGGGTGAGAATATGTATGGGCACATAATCATACCATGTAGGATAACTAAATAGACGGTTATGCTGTTTCATCCCACCTAGCAACAATGCTCTGCACTGTGTGTGTTTATATATTTACATATTTATTCCATCTAGCTACAATGCTCAGCACTGGGTGTGTTTATATTTATATATCTATATATTTATTCCATCTAGCTACAATGCTCCGCACTGTGTTTTTATATATCTACATATTATTCCATCTAGCTACATTGCTCCGCACTGTGTGTGTTTATATACTTGCATATTTATTCCACCTAGCTGCAATGCTCCGTACTGTGGGTGTTTATATATTTACATATTTATTCCATCTAGCTACAATGCTCTGCACTGTGTTCATATATTCATATATTTATTCCATCCAGCTACAATGCTCTGCACTGTGTGTCTGTGTGTGTGTGTGTGTGTGTATATATATTTTATAGTAATATGTACATATGTATATTAGCTGCTCTTGCTTGCTTGTTTTTTTTCTTGCCTTCTGATTGTTGCTCTGAGTGTTGCTATCCCTGTGCTGTTGCAATCCTGGAATTTCCCCGTTGTGGGACTAATAAAGGCTTATCTTATCTTATCTTAATTGTGGTTCAACAGAATTATTTTAAAAAACAAACTCCTGAAACAGGCCTGGACAAAAATGATGGTACCCCTAAAAAAGATTGAAAATAATGTGACCATAGGGACATGTTCAGCCAAGATGTGTCCTCTAATTAACATCACAGGTGTCTACAAACTTGTAATCAATCAGTCGGCCTATTTAAAGGGTGACAAGTAGTCACTGTGCTGTTTGGTGACATGATGTGTACCACACTAAACATGGACCAGAGGAAGCAAAGGAGAGAGCTGTCTCAGGAGATTAGAAAGAAAATTATAGATAAGCTTGTTAAAGGTAAAGGCTATAAGACCATCTCCAAGCAGCTTGATCTTCCTGTGACTACAGTTGCACATATTATTCAGAAATTTAAGATCCACGGGACTGTAGCCAACCTCCCTGGACGTGGCCGCAGGAGGAAACTTGATGAAAAATGGAAGAGACGGATAATGCGAATGGTAACAAAAGAGCCCAGAACAACCTCTAAACACATTCATGGTGAACTCCAAGGTCAAGGTACATCAAATCAAAATCAAATCAAATCAAACTTTATTGTCATATTGCTGTACATACAACTGTAGTGCAGGCAAGATGAAATTGCGTTTCTCTCGGCATCCATATAAGAAGCAGCATGATTTAAGACACATTCCCACATAGCTCCCCCCCACCCCCACCCCCCCATCCATTCACACATCCCTGAGACATACTTGGGAAAAAAAAGAATAACTAACTATAATATACAAAATGTCCGTAGGTGCAGTAGTGTGTATGAGAGATTCCGGGTCAACTGTTCAGCATCCTGACAGCTTGTGGAAGGAAGCTGTTGATCAGTCTGGTGGTTCTGCCTCCGATGCTCCGGAATCGTTTACCAGATGGAAGAAGTTCAAAGTGTTTATGCAGAGGGTGAGAACGGTCCTTGACAATGTTTAGTGCCCTGCTCCTACAACGGTTCTGAAAAAGTTCTTAGACAGAGGGGAGGGAGACTCCAGTTACCCTCTCCGCCCCCTTGACTATCCTCTGCAGGGCTTTTTTGTCTGACATACTGCAGCTGGAGTACCATGTAGCAATGCAGTACGTCAGAACACTCTCCACCACACCTCTGTAGAAGGTGCTGAGGATGCAGATGGGGAGAGAGGCCTGTTTGAGTTTCCTCAAGAAGTGCAGTCTCTGCTGAGCCCGCTTCCTGATCTCCAAGGAATTCTTGCTCCAGGTCAGGTCCTGCGAGATCTGCACTCCGAGGAACTTGATGTTCTCCACTCTCTCCACTAAACGGCCGCCGATGCTGAGGGGGGCGTGCTCAGGCTGCGACCGCCGGAAGTCGATAATCATCTCCTTCGTTTTGTCCACGTTGAGCACCAGATTGTTCTCCCTGCACCAGCCCTCCAGGTCTCTCACTTCTTCCCTGTACATTGATTCCTCATCCCTCTGGATAAGTCCCACCACCGTGGTGTCATCTGCAAACTTAATAATCTGGTTCCCCTCGTGTCTGGATACACAGTCATGTGTTAGAAGTGTAAACAACAGTGGACTGAGTACACAGCCCTGAGGGGATCCGGTACTCAGCGTGACAGACTTGGAGATGTTGTTTCCAACCCGGACAGACTGAGGTCTCTCAGTCAGAAAATCCAGGATCCAGACACATGTGGCGGTGTTCAGACCGAGAAGGAGTAATTTCTCCATCAGTCTCTGGGGAATAATGGTGTTGAATGCTGAACTGAAATCAATGTACAGGAGTCTGGCGTAGGTGTCTTTCTGGTCCAGGTGGGTGATGACAGAGTGTAGGGTGGTGACTATAGCATCCTCCGTGGAGCGGTTTGAACAATATGCAAACTGGAGCGGGTCGTGTGATGCAGGGAGGCAGGCTGTAATGTGTGGTTTGACAAGCCGCTCAAAACACTTCATCACAATTGGTGTCAGTGCAACAGGACGATAGTCATTCAAACAGGACACCACTGGTTTCTTTGCCACCGGTACAATGATAGAGGTCTTGAAGCATCTGGGAACGATGGCCTGACTCAGGGAGATGTTATAAATGTCAGTCAGGACATCTGCCAACTCGTTCGCGCAGTCTCGGAGCACACGTCCCGGAATGTTGTCTGGACCTGCAGCTTTGCGTGGGTTGACTCTGGTTAAGGTCCTCCGTGTGTCCGCTGTGTTGATGGTAAAAGCTGGTCCGACCGATGGTGGGGGAGGGCCAGCCCTCCCTCTGATTGTCGAGTTTGATGCTTCAAAACGTGCAAAGAAGTCGTTAAGCCTGTCTGGAAGTGAAGTGTCGTCATCATCGACCCCCTGCCTAGGCTTAAAGCCCGTTAGTGTCCGAACTCCCTGCCACATCTGCTTGGTGTTCCTAGTGTCACAGAGGTGTCCCTGGATTTTCTCCGCATAGGCGTGCTTTGCCGCCTTAATTCCCTTAGAAAGCGCAGACCTGGCTGAGCGGAGGGCGATCCTGTCCTTCGCTCTGAAGGCTGCATCTCTGGCTGTGAGCAGCGAGCGCACCTCTGCAGTCATCCAGGGCTTATGATTACCCCGCATAGTGATGGTCTTCACTGTAGTGAAATCCTCTGTGCACTTCGCGATGTAGCTGGTGACCGAATCAGCATACTCCTCCACATCTGTCCTGTCTTCCTGGGAGGCTGCTATTTTGAAGATCTTCCAGTCTGTGTGCTGAAAACAGTCTTTCAGTGCAGGGGTTGCACTCTCTGGCCAAATCCTGATTTGTTTCACTGCTAGCCTGCTGCGCTTCAATAAAGGTTTGTAGGCAGGCACCAGCATCACGGATATGTGATCAGAACGGCCGAGATGGGGGCGGGGTATCGCTTTATATGCATCTGTGTTTGTGTACACTAAGTCCAACATATTCTCTCCTCTGGTCTTAAAGTCTACACATTGTTTAAACTTGGGGAGCACAGTCTTTAGGCTGGTGTGGTTAAAATCCCCCGCAACCACCACAAAACTGTCCGGGTGTGAAGTTTGGATTTCACTGATTGCATTGTGCAGTTCCCCGAGTGCCTTCTTAGCATTAGCTTTAGCGTTAGCACTCGGCGCTATGTAAACACCGACTACAAACACGTTGCTGAATTCCCTAGGCAGATAATAAGGCCGACAATTTACAATAAGGAACTCCGCCAACGGAGAGCAGTGTTTAGACACTAACGTGGCATTAACGCACCAGTTCTTGTTAACATAGATGCATAGCCCACCCCCCCGGCTCTTACCAGAGCTCGCCGTTTCCCTGTCAGCACAGAACATCGCCATATCTTCCAGTTGAATGGCCTCGTCAGGAATGTTGTCGTGGAGCCATGTTTCGGTGAAAACAAACACACAGCAGTCCCTTCACTCCCTCCGGGTTTCTCTCAGCAGACGCAGTTCGTCCACCTTGCTTTCGAGGGCGCGGACGTTTGAGAGAAGAAGCGACGGTACCGCTGGTCTGGAGGGGTTAGCCTTTAGCCTAGCATGGATCCCGGCCCTTTTTCCTCGTTTTTTCCTGCGTTCCCTCCGCTTCCGCTTCCTCCTCTCACGGGTAGCTTCCAGCGGGGACTCCGCCAGAATTCCGTGCTGGCGTAGAATGTCCAAATCACAACCGATCGCCGCGATTCTTGCAGCGTGCAGTACCTTGATGTTTAATAAGGTCTCACGGTTGTAAGTTTTACAGAATGTACGTCTGGGATGATCACAACACTCAAAACTCTCACACTCGCTGATGCCAAGAGGGGCCGCTGCGTCCGTGCGCGCTGCCGCCATCTTATTACCATCAGTGTCAGATCGCACCATCCGTCGTTGTTTGAGTCAAAGTGGACTTCATGGGAGACGACCAAGGAGGACACCACTGTTGAAAACAAATCCTAAAAAAGTCAGACTTGGAATTTGCCAAACTGCATGTTGACAAGCCACAAAGCTTCTGGGAGAATGTCCTATGGACAGACAAGACAAAACTGCAACTTTTTGGCAAGGCACATCAGCTCTGTGTTCAGACGCAAAAATGAAGCATACCAAGAAAAGAACACTGTCCCTACTGTGAAACATGGAGGAGGTTCTGTTATGTTCTGGGACTGCTTTGCTGCATCTGGCACAGGGTGTCTTGAATCTGTGCAGTGTACAATGAAATCTCAAGACTATCAAGGTATTCTAGAGAGAAATGTGCTGCCCAGTGTCAGACAGCTTGGTCTCAGTCGCAGGTCATGGGTCTTGCAACAGGATAATGACCCAAAACACACAGCTAAAAACACCCAAGAATGGCTAAGAGTGAAACATTGGACTATTCTAAAGTGGCCTTCTATGAGCCCTGATCTAAATCCTATTGAACATCTGTGGAAGGAGCTGAAACATGCCGTCTGGAGAAGGCACCCTTCAAACCTGAGACAACTGGAGCAGTTTGCTCATGAGGAGTGGGCCAAAATACCTGCTGAGAGGTGCAGAAGTCTCATTGACAGTTACAGAAAAAGTTTGATTGCAGTGATTGCCTCAAAAGAAACAAAAAAAAAAATGTAGGTTTAGGGCGCTCGCGCACGCAGCAACCAGCAGCCGGTGGCTTGTCACCAGACTGCAAACCAAGTCTACCTACGGGTACAAATAAGTAACAAAAAAAAAAAAAAAAAAAAAGGTTGTGCAACAAAATATTAAGTTAAGGGTACCATCATTTTTGTCCAGGCCTGTTTCATGAGTTTGTTTTTTAAAATAATTCTGTTGAACCACAATTCAAAAGCATTGTCTGATTTTCAATGGTTAATTTTCATGGAATTTTTATTTATTACCACTTTTGTCAGATTCAGGTTATTTCTGTGACCACTGTGGGTTTTTCTTTCATTAACAGAGGGGTACCAACAATTTTGTCCACGTCTGTAAAAGGATGCACTAGAATGGGTCTCAAATATTTGTAAACGTGTCCTATTATAGTACTGCATGAGTTTGACGATAGACTATAAACTACACATATAAACTAAAACAATTTTAATGATGACTGAACAACCCCCATTCCCCAAAGTGCAAGATGCAACACCTATGAATATACAATGATGTGAAAAAGTGTTTGCCCCCTTTCTGATTTCTCATTTTTTTGTATGTTTGTCACACTTAATTATTTCAGATCATCAAACAAATTTAAATATTAGACAAAAATAACACAAGTAAACATAAAATGAATTTTTTAAATGAAGGTGTTTTTTTATTACTAAGGGAAAAAAATCCAAACCTACATGGCCCTGTGTGAAAAAGTGTTTGCCCCCTAAACCTAAAAACTGGTTAGGCCACCCTTAGCAGCAATAACTGCAATCAAGCATTTGCAGTAACTGGCAATGAGTCTTTTTACAGCATTGTGGAGGAATTTTGGCCCACTCATCTTTGCAGAATTGTTGTAATTCAGCCACATTGGAGGGTTTTCAAGCATGAACTTCCTTTTTAAGGTCATGCCACAGCATCTCAATCGGATTCAGGTCAGGACTTTGACTAGGCCACTCCAAAGTCTTCATTTTGTTTTTCTTAAGCCATTCAGAGGTGGACTTGCTGGTGTGTTTTGGATCATTGTCCTGCTGCAGAACCCAAGTACGCTTCAGCTTGAGGTCACAAACCGATGGCCGGACATTCTCCTTCAGGATTTGTTGGTAGACAGCAGAATTCATGGTTCCATTTACCACAGCAAGTCTTCCAGGTCCTGAAGCAGCAAAACAGCCCCAGACCATCACACTACCACCACCATATTTTACTGTTGGTATGATCTTTTTTTACGTCAAACAGGTTCATTTTGTCTTCTTTTAATTATTTATCCTTTTTTTTTTTCATTTGAAAGACAAAAGTAAAATAGAAAGATGTCCTTTACCTTCTTTACATGTTTCAACTGCACTGCAGCCTTCATCAGAAGAGTCAGCTGATTGCTGCCAGGTGACATTTATCAGCTGATTTTCGTAGGCGGGGCCAGCTCAGCAGATCTGTCAGATCCACCGAGCCGGCCCCGCCTCCCGCCGTCAGATGGTCTCTGGAGAATGTGGTCCCAGGTGTGAGAAAGCATAAAGGCCCCCTCATCTCGGTTCATGGTGTCTTTTCCCCGCTTTCTGATCTCTATTGCCTCCTTGATCCAACGTTTGTGTCTGTTGCTCTCCGATCCAATAATTTTTGTGTTGTCCCAGTCCATGATGTGATTATTTCTTTTGCAGTGGTCCGATATAGCTGATTTTAATGTTTCTTGTTCTGCTTTTTCTTTTTGTGATCTTGTGAGTCGTCCTTGCGTTTCCTTCTCACATTCCTTTTGGTGTTCTTTTTTTCTTGTGGTGAATAATCTTCCGGTTTCTCCAATGTAGGTTTTGTTGCATGATCTGCATGATATTTCATATAATACATTGCATTTATTGTCTTGTTCTATTCTGTCCTTGGGGTGTACTAATAACTGTCTTAATTTTTTGTGTGGTTTGACTGCTGTGTTTATTTTGTATTTTTTCATGATCCTTTGAATTGGTTCCGTGATCCCTCGTATGTATGGTATAGTTATGGTGTCCTTGTTTTTGATTTCAGCTTTTGTTCTATGTCTTGAGTTGTCTTCAGTTGAAACATGTAAAGAAGGTAAAGGACATCTTTCTATTTTACTTTTGTCTTTCAAAGGAAAAAGAAAAAAAAAAAGGATAAATGATCTTTTTTTTCCGGTTCCGGCGCCACACGAGTCGGCTGCCTTTTGCAACTGCCCTTTTTTTTCCTTCTTTTCTCTTCCTTCTTCTTTCTGCACCTTTCACTCTATATATATCACGGACACACAGATTGCCCCAAAGGTCTCCCGAGTCGGCGGACGGAGCCACTGTTTACAGCAGGAGACAATACAGCAGGGAAGAGCTAGCTAGCACTCAACCGCCACCCGGTGCTAACGGAGAAACTCGACATACCGGGAGAACTGAAGCGAAAACGACGCGGGTGCCGGGCTGGAGTTTAGGCGGCGTGCAAGAAATATAAGACAGAATAATAAAGAGCGATGGCAAGAACCAAGCAGACCGCCCATAAATCTACTGGAGGAAAAGCCCCCAGGAAGCAACTGGCCACCAAGGCTGCTCGGAAAAGCGCTCCGGCCACCGGCGGAGTGAAGAAGCCTCATCGTTACAGGCCCAGTACCGCGGCTCTAAGAGAGATCCGTCGCTACCAGAAATCCACGGAGCTGCTCATCCGTAAGCTGCCCTTCCAGCGCCTGGTGAGGGAGATCGCTCAGGACTTCAAGACCGACCTGCGCTTCCAGAGCTCCGCCGTCATGGCTCTGCAGGAGGCCAGCGAGGCCTACCTGGTGGGTCTCTTCGAGGACACCAACCTGTGCGCCATCCATGCCAAGAGGGTCACCATCATGCCCAAAGACATCCAGCTGGCCCGCCGCATCCGCAGAGAGAGAGCTTAGACTTTCTGCTGCACATCCACCAACCACAATGCTCCACACTGTGTCTATATATATGCGTGTTTTTTTTTTGGGGGGGGGGGTCCAGTGCACTATATCAGGGGAATCCGACTTTCAAGCGCTCTCTCTTTTTCTGTAATTTGCAGATGTCTGTTTCGTTTTTATAATATGCAAGGGAACATAAGAGTTTCAGACTTGCATTGCAATTTTAAAAAAAAAATGATTGATTTTGCCGTTAGAATCGAAACTATTGGTCGTGTCCCCTCATTTTTCCCAGTTTTTGTGTGACATGAAAATCGCATCAATTTCAAAGTACTGTAACGTGATCTCTGAGTAACTCTTTCTACTCAAAATGCAAGAGATAACAGAGTTGTAATGCAAATTCAAAATAAAACATTCCCCAATGTGATCGGATCTATGGTTTTTGTACGGCGACCCCTGCAAATTTACTCGTACGACGTAAATTTCCGTGTCCCCAAATTTACGCAGCAACATGCAAGTTATTTGGTAAAGTAACCAGAAAACAGGAAGTGCTGATGCTTTTCACTTTGCACCTTTCAAATCCCAAACCATACACGTAAAAAGGAGATCAGTCTTTGTGAAGCTCAGATGTAGAATATTTCAATAAAATCTCAAACATTTATGACCCATCGAATATGGTGTCCTTTAAAAAATTTACGTCTTCGGTCTTGGTCGGCCGCGCGCATCCCCGTCTGGCGAGGTGAGCGCCCTGGGAAAGCCCTTTTATTTTCTCTACCCCGGATGTGCTCAACCCATGTGGAGAGGATTAACCGTGGTCACTTTATATTGAAGTTATCGAAGGTCCAAACTTCCGTGTCCCGCATTTACGCCTTTTGTGATTTTACGTCTTATCCAACAAACAGGGAGAATTTGAAGGTATGTATACACGTTATCACATCTTAATATGTCATGAAAATGTAGCTGTTGATGAGTTTTGATGCGTGAAAAATACTGGAAGTGTTGAAGTTGTTTTGTGTAAAACGTGTGCCATTGCAAAGTGCATTGGCACACGGGGAAACAAAAGCCCGAGTGTCCCGTTTACGTCTCCATTTACAAGTAGTTGAAGTGAGCGCTCATCCTCAAGAGTTCCTGAACGCGAATGCCGTTACGAAAATAGTTAATAGTTTCATAAACCTGACACAATTGGATAGTGATTAGTCAATTTCATGTGCAGATTTGATCAATTTTAAATTTTGCCACCAATGTCACACATTGGACCCCTAATAAATAAAAACACCCATATATATTTATAGTAATATGTACATATGTATACTAGCTGCTCTTGTTTTTTCTTGCCTTCTGATTGTTGCTCTGAGTGTTGCTATCCCTGTGCTGTTGCAATCCTTGAATTTCCCCATTGTGGGACTAATAAAGGCTTATCTTATCTTATGTTCCTTTTCTGAAATGGTGTTACTTTTACACCAGATGTAATGGAACACACACCTTCCAAAAAGTTCAACTTCTGTCTCATCAGTCCAGAGTATTTTCCCAAAAGTCTTGGGGATCATCAAGATGTTTTCTGGCAAAACCGAGACGAGTGTTTGTTCTTTTTGCTCAGCAGTGGTTTTCGTCGTGGAACTCTGCCATGCAGGCCATTTTTGCCTAGTCTCTTTCTTATGGTGGAGTCATGAACACTGTTCTTAACTGAGGCAAGTGAGGCCTGCAGTACTTTGGATGTTGCTGTGGGGTCTTTTGTGACCTCTTGGATGAGTCGTCGCGGCGCTCTTGGGGGTAATTTTGGTCGGCCGGCCACTCCTGGGAAGGTTCACCACTGTTCCATGTTTTTGCCATTTGTGGATAATGGCTCTCACTGTGGTTCACTGGAGTCCCAAAGCTTTAGAAATGGCTTCATAACCTTTTCCAGACTGAAAGAGCTCAATTACTTTGTTTCTCATTTGTTCCTTAAATTCTTTGGGTCGCAGCATGATGTCTAGCTTTTTGAGGATCTTCTGGTCTACTTCACTTTGTCAGGCAGGTCCTATTTAAGGGATTTCTTGATTGAGAACAGGTGTGGCAGTAATCAGGCCTGGGTGTGGCTAGAGAAATTGAACTCAGCTTTCCAAAGATGTGATAAACCACAGTTAATTTCTGTTTTAATGGTGGGAGGGGGTCACTTTTTCACACAGGGCCATGTAGGCTTGGCTTTTTTACCCTTAATAATAAACACCTTCATTAAAAACTGCATTTTGTGTTTACTTGTGTTATCTTCTTCTTCTTTTAGATTTGCTTGGCGGTTGGCAACCAGCTTACAGGTGTATTACTGCCATGTACTTCACTCTATAACATCTCTCTATCCGGTCGGGAGCTCTCATCCTGTCACTTGTGTTATCTTTGTCTAGTATTTAAATGTTTGATCTGAAACATTTAAGTGTGACAAACATACAAAAAATGAGAAATCGGGAAGGGGCAAACACTTTTTCACACCACTGTAAGTCATAAAAGATCAGACAAATAAGTGATCTGACAAAAAATAAACAAGGGTTCCGAAACAGTTGCTAATATTGGATGTCCCATTCATATTCAATAATTCTCTAATTAATATTTGACTGTATCAGAGGTGCCAATATAGCGCACACTGTAGACCTTATTCACCATGTGCCCATTCTAAAGGTAGGTGTTGAGGTTCAGTGTTGCCTTGAATTATTGAATTATCTCCAAATCAAACATGATGTGTTGTTATTTTCTGTTGAATGTAAACTGTTGCACAAAGTTATGATCAGCAAAAGAATATCTATATTTTAAAATTGGGTTTATCATTATTTCAAATAGCTGCCTCTGTATTTGCCCAGATCTTCTATTGTTGGTTATTCTAGTCCATTTTGACTTCAAACTTTTATCTGATCAATTTTTTTCTAGATCTATACTGCTGACCCATTTAGCTTTCATTTTCTTATTAATTCTATGTTTTGAGTTTGATATTCAAATAAATGAAATGTGATATTTTTTTTTGTCCTTTTGTTGGTGTCTAGGTTACTGAGCAAAAAAACAAAGGTAAGCAATTTATGTTTAGCTTTAGATAACCTGTTATTTTCCCCATAGATAATCTTAGCACTTGTAAGTTGTAGTTGCAATTTTTCTCCAAAATGAACTCATAAGACTGTAATGACAGTTATAACTTCTGTAATACACGATCCCCAGTAATTTAGTAAAACATAATTTTCTGAATTTGTTAGTATTCAGACATAATATAAGCACAATGTTTGAATAAAAGGAATTCCATGAGTGGTGTATGTTTTAATTTACTTAATTTCCTAATGAGCCTAGCAAGAGGTTTGATCTGTTGAAAAATATTTAAAGGCACTATAGAGAATACTTGGTAACTCTGACTTGCAGTCCTCAGAAATGGAGTAAATGGCGCTATAGGTCTCTTACTGGCCAATGGTGTCATTAAATCCAGCGTTTCCAGCTGTTCCCTATACAAAATTTTAATGATGACTTAAGTGATGCTTAATTGTATCTCCTTCTTTTTTTTTTTCTTTTTGTTGCCCTGCATTTCCTGTAGTGCCAGACTTGACCAAGCCAGCCCAGTCTCCTGCCAATCAGAGCAGCTCTGCCTCCCCTAGCCCTGGACCCACCCCCTCTGCCTCCCCATCTCCAGCCAACTCTGGCCCTGGCAGTGCTGCCACCCAATCACAGGGCGGCAACAATGCCAAGCGCCTGGCAGTGGCCAACGGACAGCCCACCTCCACCACCAGTTCTTCCTCCACTGTTGGCGGCCCAAGTGTTGCTGGAATTGGCAGTACAGCTAGCGGAGGCGGAGCTCAGGCACCTCAGCAGCCACTGCGCTATATGCCTAGAGAAGTGCCACCCAGATTCCGCAGCCAGCAGGACCATAAAGTGCTACTGAAGAGGGGTCAGCCGCCACTGTCCTCCATGCTGCTGGGAGGGGGCATCGGAGGGGATGGTCCTAATGCAAACATGGCTGTCGCCTCTGGTAAGTGTAAGCAAATGCTGAAGTTCATTTGTTTTAGAGAAGGTTGCCCACTGAACAGAACATTATTAGTTTAATCTCAAATCTCATCTGTAGACATCCTTTATGGTCTCTGGGGAAGACTCATAAACACTAATGGTGCATTCACACCAAACGTGAAGTGAATTTTTCCACGTGGTATGATTACATGTTATCTTAATGTGAACCAGTCCCTCTAGGATTTCGCGATGTTGCGATCTCACTAATTCATGCAAAATCAGCCAATCAGCACAACTATTGCATGGCCTTGCAACTTTGTCCAATCACTGCAACTTTCCCGCAATTTTGGCCAGTCAAATTTGTCTCCAACTGGCGCTGAAACGCTCAGTCTAACCAATCAAATGCATCGTTGCACCACGTTCACTTCCGTGTTTACAGTAAGTTTATGGTTTACAGTGAGTAACGGAACACATCTGCAAACAGTGTGTGTGATTTTAAAAAACCACTCACCTGCAAGGTTTTCAACACCGTCCCTTCCTCCGTCTCCCCCTGACCGCGTGTGCGAAGTGCTGGGTTTGTGTTGAAAAACATGCGCCTGCCCCAAAAGCACCCCGTCGCAGGAGCGTGCGTGAGAGAGAGCCAGTGTTTGAACATAATACATCTTTAGAGGTAAAATCATTACTACATCTGGTCAATGAGCTTTAAAACTATGAATCTCCGGTGTGGACTTTGGACAGTTAAACGCACCCACCCATCCACCCCCCCCACCCCCGCCATCCCTCTGTAAATGAAAGATGTGTGTGTGAAGACCGACATGCAGCAGACAGGTAGGCATGGAAAGAGAGAATATTCTCTGTATTTTTTTTCCCAGAAAAACACAGACTCCAATAGCCAATACAGAGCAACAGAATAATTTATTTTTTCCTCTCCGCTCAGTACAGAGTGGTTGGGGACCGTAGGGAGTTTTCAAATGAAGGTGCTGCCAGTAATTTCCAAACCTCTACTCTTTAACATGCATTCAATGCAATTTAGCTGTTGTAATGGATATTGTGTTAATGTTTGTATTTGCTGTTGCACAAATTTTTCTGTATAGCAGAAATTTCTGTTTAATTTACTAATCACGATAATAGGAAATTTTTGACAATCGTGTGCTTTTCTTGTATTGTTATATACAGGGATGGCAATTTTCCGCCGATCCGCGGATTTCCGCCGATTTATTTTCAAATTGATCATTTCTGTGAATCGTCTAAATCCGTTGAGAAAATTTTAGGGGGAGTATGGTACCTTATTGTTACCGATTTTAGCGAAAATCAACACGATTATATAAGCGCTCAGTGCTTCCCCGGAAGTCGTCTCCCACGTTAACCCGGATGTGTTGTGTTCAAGCTACTGCTGTATTGCAGTAGCTTGACAGCCCTGCGATTGGATAGTTGCAAACGATTGGACCAATCAAATGGCTCGTTGTATGCTTTTTCAAAGATTCATGGCGGCGTGTTCTCAGGGATGTGATTTTCTGCTAATTCGCCGAATTCCGCTTTATTTTATCTTCCAGGAAGATAAAGTACGTTAAGTACGTTAGCGGCTTGTGGTCCACGAACGCAGTGAAGCTGCGCCCTTTCAGGCAGGACTGGAAGTGGCGTATGGCCAGGTGGAGAGCCATTAACTCTGTTACTGGCGGCATACAACGGCTGTATGAGCTGGGCTGCGCAGGGGTGGAAACGGTAATAAAAGTTAACCATCCCCTTTTATGATTCCAAACAGTTTGAAATTGACAGTGCACAGTGGACATTGACTCATAACTTTTGAATATTTCTAAGACTTGGTTACATCAGTGATTGTGCAAAATGAACTGCTCAAGTCTCAATGGAGATTGAAACTGGTGATCTGAAATGAATGCTGAAATTATAAAAAGTAATGGTATGTTGGAATTTTATTTCTATTATGAAATAGATAAAATTAACTGATTTTGATTTGATCAAGTGTTAAAGCATGTGATGGATAATGCTTGTTGGAATATTTTAGGAATGCTATCTTCTTGGAACATAAGTCAATATTATACAGTAATAAGTGGCATTCAGCTGTTTGTTTTATGTCATTTAAGCACAGTTCTGGTACTTAAAAATCATAAAAACTCAGGAGCTTTGGGGGGCTTTGCCCCCCCCCCCCACACACCGGGGCTCTGTCCCCCAGACCCCCTGCTGAATTTTCAGATAATTTCCCCAACCCCAAATCACATCGCTGGTTCGTGTTGGAATTCTGAGCTTTCGGTATTGTTTTCAGCGGAATTATGAGATTTTTATCGAAGGATCAGGAGTCATCAGTGCTAGAAATAGACAAAAGTGTCAAAAATAAGTTCCGATGGAATTGGCATGAGAGAAAAGTGACGGTAAAGGTGAAAATTGGCTCAAAGTTCGACGAGGTAACAGAAACACTCGGACAGTTTCTGAAGAAACCAGAAAAGGAGATGAAGTTCAAAGTTCAGAGACTGACACAGCTTGCTGCCAAAAGGAAGAAAGTTTCACATTAGAAGTGACTTGGTGACCAGTGTAAATAGTGTAATAAACTCTTATAGAACTGTTAAATATGTTGGACTAAAGACAGTGAGACAACATTGAAGAAAAAGTAAGTTAACTTTTCATTAAATGTAATGATTTATCTAAGTCTAGTATTTCATTTTTTTATCATTTTTTTCAGTCTAAATTACTTCTGTTTTACTGAAAACCTCCCAGCTTCAGGGGGGCTGCGCCCCCCCAGCCCCCCCATAAGTCAATCGACCAAATTAGATTTCAGCTGAAATCAGAATTTTCTGTTGCCATCCCTGTATATAGAATATCACTGCAGTAAACTGGAAAAAACCATCTGCTTTAAAATTTGGAATTCTTCCCACAACTTTTAGTGCAGAAAACACTCTAAAAACATTGCAACTTTTATCGCAACTTTTTAAAAAAGCTCCTGCGAATTCAGGCTTTTTGGCCCGCAATAATCGTAAAAACATCCCATAAAATCCTGGAGGGACTGATAAATATGCAAATTACCCCCGAATTCGTGCATTCACATCTGAGGGATTTGGTAGCGGTAGTTGATCAGCCTTGAAATTCCATTATTACAGAAGTAAAAGTTTCAACACTGGAGAATAAACTAGTTTGAAAATGAGACTGCCACTCACCTGCAGACAGATGGACTGGAAGCTCTGCAACTGAAGCTAAGTGCCGGGCATTTATCCACCCACGTAGTCCGGCCACAGATGTGCTAACAAGGGCTAGCAAGCCAGCAGTGTAAACAACCATCATTCACGTGGAGTTTCTGGAGGAGGCAGTAACATTTTACCAGCTGTGTGCCCATTGGATAACATTGTAAACAAACATGGCAGCATTTTTGGGATTTTCACAGCAGGTAGAAAAGCAGCTGCAGAAGTTATGAAGGCAGCCCTGCCCGTCTGCAACTTGCTCTGATGTGAATTTGTGTCCATTGGCATGTCTACATTGGGTTAACATGCAATTGCATCACACAAAAAATTTGTGGTTTCACGTTGGATCTGAGCTCACCTAAGGCTGCATTTATGCTTAATGGTTCAAATGACCCAATTCCAATTTTTTTCCCCTCTCATGCGATTCATATGAGATCTGTATCATGTGTAAAGGGCCGTCCGCATCAAGCACAATAACTATAAAATTATAGTTTTAAAAATTGTTCTAAGCATCTGCACTGATGAATGCTATTGCACTAACACCAGAGCCAAACATGAGCTGCATACTCCACACCAGCTTCACCCCACCCCATGTACGTTTCTCCTGCTGCAGGATGAGATTGTTTATGCTGCTGCAATCAGTAATCCTTTAAAAATATTAAGAAGAAAAGCAAAAAGAGTGTGAAATTGTTTTTGTTTTTTTGTTCCCCCACCCCCCCCCCCCTTGGCTCCAGAGCTTCCGCTGACTCACGCAGGTAGGATGAAGTGAGCACAAAGCGGAATCACATGGGCTTGCAAATAATTAATAATAACATAATTTCAGTTTGGATGCATAGAGCTGTTTCAGAAGGCTGCTTTATGCATCCAATTCAGTCATTCCTCCTCCTCTTGTACACCTGTCTGAAAGCAGGTAGATAAACAGACATTCCCAGCCTGTGTTATTGATTTCAGCTCTGCTGTCAAAACAAGCGACAGTGAGGGTCAGATATTTTCTGATTGGCTGAAAGTGTTTTTATTACCTCCGCCAGGCCGAAAAGGCCAGGAGGAGGTAATGTTTTTGCCGGGGTTTGTCTGTTTGTCTGTCTGTCTGTTTGTAGTAGTAGTAGATTAGTTTATTTGACAAGGACAGTGTCTGTTGGTTAGCAAGATAACTCAAAAAGTCTTGGACTGATTTCCATGAAACTTTCAGGCGTTGTTGGAAATGGTACAAGGAAGAACTGATTAAATTTTGGGGATGATCCGGATCACCGTCTGGATACAGGAATTTTTTAAAGCATTCTTTAACACTGTGACATACGACTATTTTCAACATGTGCGCAGGCGCAATGGAGGGCGCTGGTCATCGTGTCTGACCAACATAAACTCCGCGTTCTTCAACGTTTTAGGCACAAAAGCACGCGGAAAACACTGGTGGGCTGGGCCCGCCACCGTGCCTGTGTTTGCGCGACGCTGCAAAAGCTGAGACGGGCAGCTGTCCGCCGCCGGATTATTTGGCAGAAATTCCCCGGCCAGCCATAGGCGCTGCGCAAAAACGAGCTGCTCGGCTGTGTGCCTGTGTTTGCGCAACGCTGCAAAAGCTCAGACGGCCAGCTGTCCGCCGCTGGATTATTTGGCAGAAATTCCCCGGTCAGCCATAGTACCTCCGCAAAAAGAAGCTCTCTGCCGGGGAAGTTTCCAAATCATCTTTGGCCGCGGAGCGCAACCCCAATAAAGATAAAGATTAGATGTACCACGAAGGTCGAGTGCAAGCAAGATGTTTGTGTCTGTGAACATTCCGTCTTTTGGCGAGTTGATACGTAACAATGTTTACAGTTTGATGAGAAGGTTGCTGCCATGTAACAATCATCTTATATCAGCAATTGTTAACTCGTCACTCACACTTCACTTCAGCATTTGGAAGTGGTGGCGTTCCATTTTATACTGAGTCCAATATTGTATGTTATTGTTGTTACAAGACCGCCGACTGTCTGCTGATCTGTATATACTTTTATTTATTTTCTACTCCTTTTTTTTCCACAATATCTTTATTGAACCTTTTTTTTTTTTTTTTAACAAACATGATACAGTCAAACACTAACACTAAAGTACTACAAAAAAAAAAATACCCTAAAAACACCAACAACCACCAACAAAATCAAGTCTTCAACAATGCTCCTCTGTTTAGTCTAGACAATCCAGTACATTAGTATACATACTATGTTCACCAGTTTGGAATTTACAAGGTCCACACACATCATTCACCTTCTTCTTCAAGAGTTATGTTTAAATTTTTTACATAATCAATAAAAGGTCTCCATATATTCTCAAACACAATTTCCTTTGATTTCAGTATATATGTTATTCTTTCTAATGGAAGGTTTGTTAACATCTGTCTTAACCACTGAGTCACATCTGGTCTATGAGTCTTTTTCCATAATAGTGCAATACATTTTTTGGCATTAAGCAAACTGAGGTCTATGAATGTTCTTTCACTTTTATTGAAATTATGCTTTTCTGGGTACAGACCCAACAAAAACAGTTTAGGATTCAATATGATTTGTTTTGAGATTATTTTTTCAATTGTTACCCTCACCTCCTCCCAAAACATTCTTATTAATCTACATTCCCATAAACAATGAAATAGGGTTCCTTTACTTTCCATGCATTTTGTGCATGTATCTGGTATATTTTTGTTATATCTATTTAACTCCTCCGGTGTAACATACATCCGCATTAACCATTTGAAATGTATCAATTTAAGGCGTGCATTTATTGATTTGGTTTGAGCTTCTGTACAAGCCAGTTCCCATTGTTCCTCTGAAATTTCAATTTGCAGATCTTCTTTCCAGTAGTTTAATCTTTTCAGTGAATTTTCACTTGAAGATAGTGTCAATGAGTTATAAAACTCTGAAATAATACCCTTTCTTTTACTATCTTTCATCATCATTTTTTCCAAGGATGAATAAATGGGTCGAGTGAGAGCTTTATTTTGATTTGATCGAATAAAGTTTCTAAGTTGAAGATATTTTAAAAAATGTGTTCTATTGAGATTAAATTTGATCCTCAGCTCTTCAAAAGACATTATGTTGTCTGCACATGGCAAATATAAATCCTGAATCTTTTGTATCCCTTTTAAATTCCATACTTTAAATACAGCGTCCGCTCTCCCTGGTTTAAAATATTGATTACCCCATATTGGACTAAATTGTGACAATAACTGTGGTTCTTTTAAATAGTTTTTAGCTTCACACCATATTTTGATCATATGCTTTACAAATGGATTTTTAACTTGTTTTTGTAATTTTTTTGCCGAATCTGAGTATATGAATATGGGAAGAGGTAAAGGTAAATTGTATGATTCCATTTCAGTCCAGTGAGGGAGATCATTTGATGAAAAATAATATGTCATAGACCTCAGTTGTGCCGACCAATAATACAACATAAAATTTGGACATTTCAGACCTCCACGATCAAATGGTAAATATAATAAAGACAAACGTAATCTAGCCCTCCTGTTGTTCCATATAAATTCCACTAACTTTTTTTTTATTCTTGAGAATAGATCTAAAGGTGGTGATAAGGGAATGTATTGAAATAAATAAAGTATTTTAGGTAAAATATTACTTTTAAGTATATTGATTCTCCCGATCATCGACATTGGTAGTGACATCCATCTCTGAGTTAACTCATTGATATCTGACATTAAGGCTTCATAGTTGACACTGGCGACTGATTCTAGCTTAGGCATAATTTGGATTCCTAAATATTTAAACTGATTTACAACATTGAATTGATTTACCTCAGGGGCTGGGTAATTTCTCTGGGTCTCATTTAGCATTAATATTGAAGATTTAGTTTTATTTATTTTATATCCTGATATTTCCCCAAAATTCTTTATTAAATTCAACAAGGTTGGAATTGATTTTTTTAGATTCGACATAAACAAAATTATATCATCGGCGTACAGGGAGATTTTATGTTGTGTTGGTCCAACTTTAATTCCATATATTTGTGAATGTAAACGTATCGCTATCGCTAAAGGTTCAATTGCCATAGTAAACAGTAAAGGTGAAAGTGGACAGCCTTGTCGACATCCTCTATTGATTTTTATTGGTTTTGAAATATTGTTATTTGTTAGGATTTCTGCTGTAGCATTATTGTATATTATTTGAACCCATTTTATGAAATTATTTCCAAGTCCAAACCTTTGTAGGACTTCAAAAAGAAAGGGCCATTCAACTCTATCAAAGGCCTTTTCGGCGTCCAATGATAGGAGAGCTGTATCCGGTGCTTCTTTATTAAAATAAATAATATTAAATAGTCTTCTTACATTATGGAAGCCTTGTCTACCCTTTATAAAGCCATTCTGATCTCGATTAATAATATTTGGTAAAATTTCTTGTATTCGTCTTGCTAAAATTTTACAGATTATCTTAAGGTCGGCGTTTAATAGGCTTATTGGTCTCATATTTTCACATTTATTAGAGGGCTTACCTGGTTTTGGCAGCAGTATAATTAAGGCATTATTTATGTATGATGGTAAATTATTATTTTGAAATGCTTCTAAAACCATTTCCAAAAAAGGTTTTATTAATTTATTCTTAAATTTTTTATAAAGGTCAACTGGAAGACCATCTGGTCCTGCACTTTTTCCTGATTTCATATTATCAATGGCTAGCCCAACTTCTTCTTGACTAATTTTAGACTCCAATATCTCCCTGTTTTCATTTGGAATACACGGTATAGATAGTTCGTTCAAAAACCCATTTAGTTTTGTTAAATCAGGTTCATTTTTGGTATCATATAATTTTTCATAGTAATCTCTAAAGGCTCTATTAATTTCTAAAGGATCTATAACTACCTGTCCGTTACTTATAATACTGGTAATTGGTGTTTTAATTTCCAATTGTTTAATCTGCCATGCTAATAATTTTCCTGATTTTTCACCTTGTTCATAAAAAGATTGTTTCAATCTTAGAAGACTCGAGGCAGCTCTATTCGCTGATTTTTTGTCGTATTCAGCTCTCAAAATCAGTAATTCATTCTCCAACCTTGGGTCACTTCCTGCATACACTTTTTCCTGAAGACTTTTTATTTTATGTTCCAATTTAGCTCTCTCCTCTCGAGTCTTCTTAGATTTTGATCCTGT
This sequence comes from Pholidichthys leucotaenia, assembly GCA_020510985.1. Lineage (NCBI taxonomy): Eukaryota > Metazoa > Chordata > Actinopteri > Cichliformes > Pholidichthyidae > Pholidichthys > Pholidichthys leucotaenia. The sequence continues at coordinate 444,862,853 of CM035836.1, read as the reverse complement.
ATAACTAATAATATGTCCCCTAATAAAAGCTTTGAAAGCCTCCCACTTTACACATGCTGATGTTTGTGTAGTATTGATGTCAAAGAACTCGTCTATCTGTTTTTCTATATACTTGACAAATTCCTCATCCTGAAGCCATTTATGCTGAAATTGCCATCTACCTGATTCCTTTGTCAATTTTTTATCTACATATATTAGACAACAGGGTGCATGATCAGAAATCACGATGTTATCATAAAAGCAGTTTTGAATCTTGGACCTTAATTCTGTGGAAATCAAAAAATAATCAATACGTGAGAATGTCTTGTAGGTACTGGAATAACAAGAATAGGCTTTAACTTGTGGTTTCATTTCTCTCCATATATCTAACAATCTCAATTCTTTCATAAAATGATTAATAGTCATCCTACATCCAATGTGCGTACAATCCAGTCCTGTTGATCTATCCACACCTGGATTCAATGTACAATTAAAATCCCCTGCTATTATATGTTGCCCTGTAAGTGATGATAAGATGAGAAATAAATTAGCAAAGAACTTCTGATCATCTATATTGGGACCATATAAGTTCACAAGATTTATATTTTCTAATAGCAAAGAACCTTGAATGATTACATATCTTCCAAATTTGTCTCCAATTACATTTTTCACCTGAAAAGGAACTGATTTATGTATGAGAGTCATAACTCCCCTGGCTCGGGATGAAAATGAAGAGGTGAATACACTTCCCTGCCATCTACTCCTAATTCTTTTAACATCCTCCTCTATCAGATGAGTTTCTTGTAAAAACACAATTCTTGAACCCATGTCCTTTATTTTATTCATAACTTGTTTAAGTTTTTTTAAATTTTGTAGACCTCTGCAATTCCATGAAGTTAAATTAAGATTAACACTTTGGTCCATGATCAATAGAGAGTTTAGGATTACCTTGCAGTGTAAACATGCTCATACAGAGAAGCAAAAACATGAGTGGTTGAACATTCATCCTACAAACTACACACAAACAAATTTCCCCTTCCCACACTTGTGGCACACCCCCCAAAATCAAAAGAAAAATTCTGTCTCCCGATATAGCCATCGACCGTTCCACACCCACGGGGAACAGCCTAAGCCACTCCTTCTTCATCCTCCCAATCACCCCAACTCTACTGCTTTTAATGACGTAACATTAACTCTCCTCTGTAGTTTTCCAACTTAACTCCAAAATTTTTAACAACTTTGTACATCATAGTTTTTTTTTTGTTTGTTTTGTTTTTGTTTTGTTTTTTTAATATATAATACAATCTATATTTTGTAAACTTACTATTTACTTCAAGTCAGTCAGATGCCTGTGCAAATGCTTAATTATTCTACCTTATATTTTGTTCATGCTTAGCTCCCACCAGTCTCTTCTTCTTCTTTGATCTTCTTGATGAACTCCTGCGCCTCCTCTGGGGTCTTGAAAATGTGGGTTCTGCCCTCATACGTGGTCAGCAGTCTCGCAGGATAGATTACACCATGACGAATCCCAAGGTTGCGCAGCTCCTTACGTATGGGATCAAACTGCTTCCTCAATTGCTGGATTCCTGTGGCCAAATCTGGGTAGAACCGCACCTGCTGGTCCTGGTGTTTAATCTCTCCTTTAGCACGTGCAGCGTTGAAGATCTTCATCCTGTCTCTGTTGCTAAGAAACTTCATAATTAAGGTCCTCGGCGGTCCCTTATCTCTCCGTGGGCCAATACGATGTGCTTTTTCCAGAACCACTGCTGATTGCAACTCCTCGCTGCCCAGCACCTCCGGAATCCACTTTTCCAGAAAGGAACATACGTCCCGACCTTCTGATTCCTCTGGAAGACCCACCAACCTCAAATTATTCTGTCTCGACCGAGATTCCAAATCCAAAATATTATCTTCCAGAGATTTATTTTTTTTTTCCAAAGTGCGCACCTTTAATTGAAGACGGGTGACGTCATCTTCAGCACTAGCGAGACGGAGCTCCATCTGCGCCGTTCGTTCTACACAGTCACCCAATTCCTTTCTTATTCCTTCCAACGCTGTCATAATCCCATCAAATCTAGAGGAAAAGTCCGCTCTCATTGAACTCATGGCAGCCATCAGCGCATCTGCGCCATTCCCCGCAAACATCGCACCGCCGCCAGCCTCCTCCGCCATATATGGAGTTTTGTTTGCTGCGTCACAGACCTGAAAGTCCGTTAATTTGGACTGTTTCGGCGGCTCGCTTTTTCCTTTTCCTGGTTTTCCAGCCTTAGGCTTCGCCGACATATCCTCGCCCAAATGCTGGGATACGTTCTGTCCCAAATGAGAGAGTTATTTGCCGATTTTTTTTCTCCAGGAGCAGAGCAGAGCGAGACACGTCCGTCCTACGTGGCAGCCATAACCGGAAGTCATTTTCTACTCCTTTTAATTCTGCATTTAATATGAACCCTGAGTTTGAAATAAACGTTTGAATTTTGAATAAAACCCACGCCAACCCGTCTACCTAATTGGCATCCGTCAGTGAAGCCCTCAGTGCTGCTTTCAGTGATCTAAAACGCTCACATAACCCATTGGCCTGTGGGTTGTACGCAGTTGTGTCATGACTTCTTTTGTTTTTTCTTTTGAATTCTTGGATGGAACATGGATGGGCAATATAAGCTGCGGATTCAGCCATCACATATTTCGGATAACTTATGTTGAATTGTATAATCAGAGGAGCTATTGTCTAATTTGACCTTGTTGGATTTTATTACCCCCTTTGTTATATTATTCACTTTCTTTTAACCTGTACTCTTAATCTATTCGAAATAAAGATTAATTCATTCATTCATTCAATTGCAACGCCCCCAGCCTGGGAGTTTGCAGATGCAGGACATGGACACAACACCAACACTTCAGTTTATTACCTCTGCCAAGGAGGTAATACTTTTACTACTGAACCACTAATCCTATCATTGTGAATCCAATTGCTACTCAAATGTTTTCATGGTCAAGGAATCTGACAACGTACACACAAACACTGTATGGGGGGAACTGTGGCGCTTGGCGGAGGTCTGCGCTCTCCGAGTGCTTTTCTAGTTGTTAATAAAATCGCTCTGAAAGTGATTCCAATGATATTGTGTGCCACTTTTGTTATGGTTATCGCTGTAATGTGGACTCTGCCATCCAATTAAGTTAGAACGGTTTGTAAAACTATAATTTTATAGTGATCTTTATCGTGCTTGGTGTGGATGGCCCTTAAGCAGGAAAAAAACATATATTTGCAGATAAAATTCAGGCCTCTTTTATATGGGAAAATACGAGGGGGGCTGAAAAGTTCATAGGCTAAAAAGCTCATAGTGGTTAAATTTGACCAAATGTGGCTTATTTTTCAACATAGTCTCCCTTTCGGTCCACACACTTCTTCCATCGGTGTTGCAGTGCTTGGATCCCTGCGGTTGAAAAATAAACCACATTTGGTCAAATTTGACCACAGGGCTTAAGGTTTTCCGGCACAGTGCCAGATTTCCGGTGTGTGCTGTTTTTTTTTTTGTTTGTTTGTTTGTTTGTTTTTTTGCCTGTGGGGAAATTTACTTCCTATTTCTGTTGCATAAACACTTTTTGTCCAACCTATCTGCAATGGTGGATGAATAATGCTCAAAATAAACAGTCAGTTCTGCATAGTTTGGAGTTCATTCATTCATTCATCTTCTTCCGCTTAATCCTTTTCGGGTCGTGGGGGGGCTGGAGCCTATCCCAGCATCTTTGGGCGAGAGGCAGGGTACACCCTGGACAGATCGCCAGTCCATCGCAGATCTTTTAAGATAATTAGAGCAGTGAATATAGTATTTGGGATGGCATAATGTATTCGCTTGCACACTCCACTGATCTCAACCATTGCTCATGCCCCATTTGTGAGTACAGAGCCGAGTGAAGCCACCTGGCCGTCATATTAGGAAGGGAATCGAGTTGACATGTTTAGCGGCCGTCAATTTCTATAGTTCACCAGTTGTGCAAGATTATAAGTTGTCTCCATGCCAAGAAGTTCAAAATCTGTTTTTTTTTTTGGGGGGGGGGGGTTATTGAGGTAAAAGTGGCACTGTTTACTACTAAACCCTTTTGGTAGTACTAATATGGCGGCCCGGTGGGTTCACTTCTAGCAGCCAATGATTCATCTAGTTTTTCTATAGATATAAGTGGCGCACTTCTAATCGTAGTGACAACGAGAGTGAGTCACTGGAAACCCGAGTGTTTCATCCTTCAGGATACAGAAAACCTTTCAATGAAAGGCTTTCATACATTCTGTAGGATGGACAGTTTTAAGTTTTTGAGGCCTGGGGAAGATGTCCTAATTGACAAAGGACTTAAAAACAAGTAGCACTGGGCATGGACTGAAGAAATTGGCAGAGACGGTAAGCCTTTTGGTAGCTGGTGTAAATAAATAAATGAATAAATTTTTTTAAAAAAATGGAGAACCAGGAGCTTGTTTCTGCACGTTGTGCTTGATATAGTGCAATTTAGAGTATTGTATACAGTTCACTGTTGTTGACAATTTATTAGAAATACATGGTGCAAATGTTGCATATTTCATTACAAAATAGTAAATCAATGGCCTTTTCCATATACCCTTTAGTGAATGGTTGCTAATCAAATCTTACTAGTGCATCCCCATGCATGCCCATAGAGGGGATGCATTGGAACAGAATTCTTGCCAGTTACAGGACAGTTGGCATAGCAGCACAGCACTAAGTGGCAATCACATGTGATGGCTTTTGTATGCAGCCAAACACAAAAATCACACAAAATGTGCTCTGCCATCTGGGGCAGTTTGCCCCTGCTTGTTACTTCTTCTCCTGCCTGTCACTGTTCTGTGTTACGTTGCTTACCTGTGTCTATATACTGTATATTGTCTTGTAGGGAGTCATGTGCTCTGTCTGTGTGCCATCATAGAGACATCATCTGGTGGGTCTTCTTCTTCTTCATTCAGACCACTGAAGGGTCTCCTCCTGTCTCAGACGGCTGTGTTGTTCACAGTTATGCCTGCGGCGTACTGGTGGAACCTGAGGTGTTTCACATTCACGGCATCCTTTGACGTGCAGCAGTTCTCCTCATTCTATTGTTCTCCATCTGGTGGGTCTTCTTCGTTGAGACCACTGGTTGAGGGATAGGTGCGTCGTAATTCCAGTTCATGGGCACAATCCTGAAAAAGTGGCTTTTGACCCTGTTCAGGAAGGCCCGTGCATGCCTGTAGAAACCGGAGCACCCGGAGAAAATCAGCACTTTGCTTGACATTTCACACATTTGTAGTGTAGACTGGCATTCATCAAGGTTACCCCTTTGCCATCATGTAGGCATGGCGAGTCGTCCTATGATGCCTGAGTTCATAGGACACGCTATGATGATGAGGCAGAGATCATAGGCTGCCCTATGATGTCCTAGAAACATGCTTTAAAGTCTGTCGTACCCTATGCTAATGAAGAGTGTCCTCCTGTCTCAGATGCGTGCGATGTACTGCTGGAACCTCAGGTGTTTCATCTTCATGGCATCTTTTCTGACGTGCAGCAGTTGTCATTCTATTGCTCTCCATCTGGTGGTTCTTCTTCTTCTTTTGCTTCTTCGAGACCACTGGTTGAGGGATAGCTGCGTCGTAATTCCAGTTCATGGACAGGATCATGAAAGTAGATCTGAGCAAAAAGAGGCTTTCCGGCATGGACTCACTGTGTATGACATCATAAAGACATAAAGGCAGCCTTGATATACACTCACCGGCCACTTTATTAGGTACACCTGTCCAACTGCTCGTTAACACTTAATTTCTAATCAGCCAATCACATGGCGGCAACTCAGTGCATTTAGGCATGTAGACATGGTCAAGACAATCTCCTGCAGTTCAAACCGAGCATCAGTATGGGGAAGAAAGGTGATTTGAGTGACTTTGAACGTGGCATGGTTGTTGGTGCCAGAAGGGCTGGTCTGAGTATTTCAGAAACTGCTGATCTACTGGGATTTTCACGCACAACCATCTCTAGGGTTTACAGAGAATGGTCCGAAAAAGAAAAAATATCCAGTGAGCGGCAGTTCTGTGGGCGGAAATGCCTTGTTGATGCCAGAGGTCAGAGGAGAATGGCCAGACTGGTTCGAGCTGATAGAAAGGCAACAGTGACTCAAATAACCACCCGTTACAACCAAGGTAGGCAGAAGAGCATCTCTGAACGCACAGTACGTCGAACTTTGAGGCAGATGGGCTACAGCAGCAGAAGACCACGCCGGGTGCCACTCCTTTCAGCTAAGAACAGGAAACTGAGGCTACAATTTGCACAAGCTCATCGAAATTGGACAATAGAAGATTGGAAAAACGTTGCCTGGTCTGATGAGTCTCGATTTCTGCTGCGACATTCGGATGGTAGGGTCAGAATTTGGCGTCAACAACATGAAAGCATGGATCCATCCTGCCTTGTATCAATGGTTCAGGCTGGTGGTGGTGGTGTAATGGTGTGGGGAATATTTTCTTGGCACTCTTTGGGCCCCTTGGTACCAATTGAGCATCGTTGCAACGCTACAGCCTACCTGAGTATTGTTGCTGACCATGTCCATCCCTTTATGACCACAATGTACCCAACTTCTGATGGCTACTTTCAGCAGGATAATGCGCCATGTCATAAAGCTGGAATCATCTCAGACTGGTTTCTTGAACATGACAATGAGTTCACTGTACTCAAATGGCCTCCACAGTCACCAGATCTCAATCCAATAGAGCATCTTTGGGATGTGGTGGAACGGGAGATTCGCATCATGGATGTGCAGCCGACAAATCTGCGCCAACTGTGTGATGCCATCATGTCAATATGGACCAAACTCTCTGAGGAATGCTTCCAGCACCTTGTTGAATCTATGCCACGAAGAATTGAGGCAGTTCTGAAGGCAAAAGGGGGTCCAACCCGTTACTAGCATGGTGTACCTAATAAAGTGGCCGGTGAGTGTATATGACATCATAAAGACATGTTGCCTGATGTCTGTCACTGTAATGTAATGTACTTTATTTATATAGCCCTTTAAAACAACCCGTAGGTGACCAAAGTGCTTTACAGAAAATTAAACACCATTAAAAACACACACAGCATTAAAAACAAATAACATAAAGAAATAAGAATAAATACCTAAAAATGGGAATAAAATAAAAACAATTGCCAAGACAAATATCACCACTACTGGGTATTAAAAGCCATCCTAAACAAATATGTTTTAAGTTCTGATTTAAAAAGGGCCAGGTCAGAGATAGCACATAGGTCGGGTGGAGATTATTCCAGAGCCTGGGGGCGACAACAGAAAAGGCTCGGTCACCCCAATGTTTATACCTTGACCGAGGCACATCCAGCAAAAGCTGATTGGATGACCTCAAAGCCCTGCCTTGGTCAAAATCTCAGCCATATAAACCGGAGCAAGGCCATTAAGAGCTTTAAAAACAAAAAGCAAAAGTTGAAAATTAATTCTAAAATGGACTGGAAGCCAATGAAGTGAAAAAAGGATTGGAGTAATGTGCTCTTGCCCAGGTGTGTTGGTCAAAAGACGGGCCGCTGCATTTTGCACAAGTTGAAGGCGCCGAGAGAAGACAGAGATGCCAACATAAAGTGCATTGCAGTAATCAAGTTGAGACGTGATTAAAGCATGGATGGCTATCTCAAGATCATGACAGCTCAGGAAAGGTTTGGCTTTGGATAACAGACGTAATTGATAAAAGCTCATCTTGACTACATTGTCAATCTATTTATCAAATTTTTAAATGGCTGTCAAAAATCACCCCCAAATTTCTGACAGCTGAACTGACCCTTAAAGAGAGGGTACCAAAGCCAGCCGTTACAGTATCCCCAAACGCAATACATTCTGTTTTTTCTTCATTTAAGTGGAGAAAATTTTGGCTTAACCACAACTTAATGCCAGTGATGCAGTCCAATAGAACACTTTGTGAGTTAGTTTGTTCTGGGTTCAAAGGTAAATAAAGCTGCAAATAGTCTGCATAACAGTGGAAAGACATGTTGTGCCTGGCTATTATTGACCCGAGTGGCAGCATATATAATGAAAACAGAATAGAGCCAAGGATAGAGCCCTGTGGGACCCCACAGGAGAGAGAGGCACTAGAAGAAGACATGTCACCAATCTTTACAGAAAAAGTTCTGTTAGATAGGTAGAATTCAAACCACTTACGTGCAGTGCCATGGATGCCAACATGGTGATTCAGGCGTGACAAAAGGATAGTGTGGTCCACAGTGTCAAAGGCTGCTGTAAGATCCAGCAGCACTAAGACCACAGGGCATTTGGCATCATCAGACATCATAATATCATTGTGCACCTTAAGCAGGGCAGACTCAGTGCTGTGACGAGATCTAAACCCAGATAGAGACTTCTCAAAAATAGAATTGTCTTCTAAAAAAGATTGCAACTGTATAAAAACAGCTTTTTCTAAAACTTTAGATAAAAAGGACAAATGAGAAGCTGTATATGACATCATAAAGACATGAAGGCAGGCTTGATGTATATGACATCATAAATACACATTTGTCTATGTGCCGTCATATAGGCATCGCGAGTCATCCTATGATGCGAGTTCATGGTCATATGACATCATAAAGACACATTTGTCTGTGTCCTATGATGCCTGAGTTCAAAGACACATGGTCTATATGACATCATAAAGACACATTTGTCTATGTGTCGTATGATGCCTGAGTTCATAGGACATCCTATGATGTTCAGGCAGAGATCATAGGCCATCCTATGATGTCCTATGAAGCGTGACAGACAGACACACACACAGATTTCTTGCTTTGATAGTGATTCCACCAGTGAATTAATTCACTTGACGGAGTTTCACATACCCGTATTCATCAATTTCATGTTATAGATTGTAGGTCATTCTGTACACAATTATATAACTTGATAGCAACAGCATCCTAAATGTTAGACGTTTGCTCCATATTGGAGTGAGATGGAGTACTATTGCCACCTACTGACCTTCCTTGGTATTGCTGTTTCAAACGGTCCACAATAATCTAGTCTGAATTTATCAGTGGGGTATGGCAGATACGTTACTGGCTGATTTCAAGGAAAATCATTTTCATACACATACACACACACTACTCATAAAAAAGTTAGGGATAGTCGGCTTTCGGGTGAAATTTCAGGATGCACCTAAAATGCACTAGAACCTTTACAGGTGAACTTAATATGACCTTCTCTAACCTTTTGAAAGCGCATGTCCAACTGTTTGTTTCAGTACTTTTTGCATAACTTACTGTTCTCAAACAAGGTGCTTAACGGCAAAATTCACAACAGGTGTTTGATCCATGAATCGGCCAATAAATTTTGTGGTTTAATTAGAATTGATATTTAAACAGTTCTCTTCATCATGCTGTTCACATTTTGACATCATGAGACCAAGACGACACCTCACAATTGATCAACAGTACCTTGCCAGTGCGAGGCTTCAAACAGGATGTTCTCAGAGGGAAGTGGCCACTGCTCCTGGTGTCATCAGCAGGTTGCAACAGAGATGCAGAAAGACTGGAAGAGTCACAGAAAGGCATAGAAGTGGACGTCCTTTGGCCACATCCCACGCTGATGACTGCTTCATTGTGAACAGTGACCTGCAGAACTGGATAATGAATGCCACTCAACTCCAGGCACATTTAAGGGAGGTGAAAGGCACCCAAGTGTCACGTCAGACCTTTTGAAACAGTCATGGGGAAAAAATTAAGACACCCTGTATAAGCCTGTGTGTTTTTTTAACATATTTGGACATATGAATATTTAATATCAATGCTAAAAATACTGGGAGATTCATGTCATACAACTAAATAATTAAAAATGAATTGAAGACTTTTTTCAAATTTTCTGTAAAATGTAATTCTAAACAAATGGTGAGGAATAAATTAGGACACCCCCATCTTTTTTTAGGACACCGCCACATTCATTCCCACTTAAACTGGCTAAAATAAATGTTAAAAAAATGCAAATGAAAACAAAAACAAAGACATAGATAAGCGAACATTTATTTAATGAAGAACTGATTATTTAATTAATGGTGTCCTAATTTTTTCACGACTGTACATCAGCGTGATCTGCATGCTAGACAGCCTACAAGGGTACCTGACCACACCATCAGGCACGTGTGATCGTCTTGTATGGGCCAGCGAGCATTTACGCTGGACAAGGGACCAGTGAGCCTCAGTGCTGTTCTCTGATGAAAGTCAATTCATGTTGAGCAGAAATGATGGCTGTCAATGATGTTGGAGACATCAAGGAGAGTGCTGTGCATCAGCCACTGTTGTCATCAGACGAGTCTTTGGTGGTGGTGGTGTTACAGTCTAAGCAGGTGTGTCTAGTCAATACAGAACTGCCCTACACCTTGTGAATGGTACAGTGATAAGCCGATACTACCTGACTAACATCATTAATCCAGTCATTGTGCCCCTGCATGAACATCACAGGCCTAATTTCATCTTCATGAATGACAATGCTCCAGCTCATCAAGGTCACATCATTAGGGAACAGCTGCTGGAGGCTGGGGTACCTCAGATGGAGTGGCCTGCACTTTCTCCAGACCTGAATCCCATAGAAAACCTATGGGATCAGCTGAGTCACCTTGTAGAGGCTCGTAACCCTGCACCCCACAACCTCAATGACCTGGGAGCCGCCCTTCAAGAAGAGTGGAATGCCATGCCTCAGCAGACAATAAGTCAACTTGTGAACAGCATGAGACGTCATTGTCAAGCTGTAGTTGATGCTCAAGGGCACATGACAAGCTATTGAGACATTGACATTTTTTGTTGTGGTATACCCACCACCGTTGTTGGGTTTTGTTTCAATAAATTGAGATGAGGAAATCACCATTGCATGCTTCTACTTACATGCCCTACTTTCATGATATATCACTGTAGTGCGAACTTTTTACATTTTCCAAATATCCCTAACTTTTTGTGAGTAGTGTGTGTGTATATATACAGTGATCCCTCGCTACTTCGCGCTTCACCTTTCGCGCCCTCAGTGCATCGCGGATTTTTCAAAAATATTCATCAAAAATTCAAAATTGAAGTACATAGAAAAACAGATGAGTTCTTCGATATTAATACTACACAAACATCAGCATGTATAAAGTGGGAGGCTTTCAAAGCTTTTATTAGGGGACATATTATTAGTTATACAGGTTCAAAATCTAAGAAGACTCGAGAGGAGAGAGTCCAATTGGAACACAAATTAAAAATTCTTGAAGAAAAAGTGTATGCAGGAAGTGACCCAAAGTTAGAGAACGAATTAATAATTCTGAGAGCTGAATATGACAAAAAATCAGCGAATAGAGCTGCCTCGAGTCTTCTAAGATTGAAGCAATCTTTTTATGAACAAGGTGAAAAATCAGGAAAATTATTGGCATGCCAGATCAAACAATTAGAATCTAAAACACCAATTACCAGTATTATAAGTAACGGACAGGTAGTTGTAGATCCTTTAGAAATTAATAGAGCCTTTAGAGATTACTATGAAAAATTATATGATACAAAAAATGAAACTGACTTAACAAAACTAAATGGGTTTTTGGACGGACTATCTATACCGTGTATTCCAAATGAAAACAGGGAGATACTGGAGTCTAAAATTAGTCAAGAAGAAGTTGGGCTAGCCATTGATAATATGAAATCAGGAAAAAGTGCAGGACCAGATGGTCTTCCAGTTGACCTCTATAAAAAATTTAAGAATAAATTAATAAAACCTTTTTTGGAAATGGTTTTAGAAGCATTTCAAAATAGTAATTTACCATCATACATGAATAATGCCTTAATTATACTGTTGCCAAAACCAGGTAAACCCTCTAATAGATGTGAAAATATGAGACCAATAAGCCTATTAAATGCTGACCTTAAGATAATCTGTAAAATTTTAGCCAGACGAATACAAGAAATATTACCAAATATTATTAACCGAGATCAGAATGGCTTTATAAAGGGAAGACAAGGCTTCCATAATGTAAGAAGATTATTCAATATTATTTACTCTAATAAAGAAGCACCGGATACAGCTCTCCTATCATTGGACGCCGAAAAGGCCTTTGATAGGGTCGAATGGCCCTTTCTTTTTGAAGTCTTACAAAGGTTTGGATTTGGAAATAATTTCATAAAATGGGTTCAGATAATATATAATAATGCTACAGCAGAAATCCTAACAAACAGCAATATCTCAAAATCAATAAAAATCAATAGAGGATGTCGCCAAGGCTGTCCACTTTCACCTTTACTGTTCACTATGGCAATTGAACCTTTAGCGATGGCAGTACGTTTACATCCGCAAATATATGGAATTAAGGTTGGACCAACAGAACATAAAATCTCCCTGTATGCCGATGACATAATTTTGTTTATGTCGAATCTTAAAAAATCAATTCCGACCTTGTTGAATTTAATAAAGAATTTTGGGGAAACATCAGGATATAAAATAAATAAAACTAAATCTTCAATATTAATGCTAAATGAGTCCCAGAGAAAGCACCCAGCTTCTGAGGTAAATCAATTCAATGTTGTAAATCAGTTTAAATATTTAGGAATTCAAATTGTGCCCAAGCTGGAATCAGTCGCCAGTGCCAACTACGAAGCCTTAATGACAGACATTAATGAGTTAATTCAGAGATGGATGTCACTACCAATGTCGATGATTGGGAGAATTAATATACTTAAAAGTAATATCTTACCCAAAATACTTTATTTCAATACATTCCTTTACCACCACCTTCAGATCTATTCTCAAGAATTAAAAAAAAGTTAGTGGAGTTTATATGGAACAATAGGAAGGCTAGATTACGTCTGTCCTTACTATATTTACCATTTGATCGTGGAGGTCTGAAATGTCCAAACTTTATGTTGTATTACTGGTCAGCACAACTGAGGTCTATGACATATTATTTTTCATCAAATGATCTCCCTCACTGGACTGAAATGGAATCATACAATTTACCTTTACCTCTTCCCATATTCATATATTCAGACTCGGCAAAAAAATTACAGAAACAAGTTAAAAATCCATTTGTAAAACATATGATTAAAATATGGTGTGAAACTAAAAAATATTTAAAAGAACCACACTTACTGTCACAATTTAGTCCAATATGGGGTAATCAATATTTTAAACCAGGGAGAGCGGATGCTGTATTTAAAGTATGGAATTTAAAAGAGATCCAAAAAATTCAAGATTTATATTTGTCATGTTCAGATAACATAATGTCTTTTGGAGAGCTGAGGATCAAATTTAATCTTAATAGAACACATTTTTTAAAATATCTTCAGATTAGGAACTTTATTCGATCAAATCAAAACAATGCTCTCACTCGACCTATTTATTCATCCTTGGAAAAAATCTTGACGAAAGATAGTAAGAGAAAGGGTATTATTTCAGAGTTTTATAACTCATTGACATTATCTTCAAGTGAAAACTCACAGAAAAGACTGAATTATTGGAAAGAAGACCTGCACACTGAAATCTCAGAGGAACAATGGGAATTGGCTTGTACAGAAGCTCAAACCAAATCAATAAATGTACGTCTAAAATTGATACAATTTAAATGGTTAATGCGGATGTATGTTACACCGGTGGAATTAAATAAATATAACAAAAACATACCAGATACATGCACAAAATGTATGGAAAGTAAAGGAACCTAATTTCATTGTTTATGGGAATGTAGGAAAATTAGAATGTTTTGGGAAGAGGTGAGGGGAACAATTGAAAAAATAATTTCAAAACAAATCATATTGAATCCTAAATTGTTTTTGTTGGGTCTGCATCCAGAAAAGCACAACTTTAATAAAAGTGAAAGAGCATTCATAGACCTCAGTTTGCTTAACGCCAAAAAATGTATTGCACTATTGTGGAAAAAGACTCATAGACCAGATGTGACTCAGTGGTTAAGACAGATGTTAACAAACCTTCCACTAGAAAGAATAACAGACATACTGAAATCAAAGGAAACTGTGTTTGAGAATATATGGAGACCTTTTATTGATTATGTAAAGAATTTAAACATAACTTTTGAAGAAGAAGGTGAATGATGTGTGTGGACCTTATAAATTCCAAACTGGTGAATGTATAATATGTATACTTATGTAATGGATTGCCTAGACTAAACAGAGGAGCATTGTTGAAGACCTGTTCCTGTTAGTGGTTGTTGGTGTGTTTTAGTACATTTTTTTTATTACTTTAGTGTTAGTGTTTGATTGTTTGTGTTATGTTTGTAAAAAAGGTTCAATAAAAATATTGTGGAAAAAAAAAAATTCAAAATTGAGAAATAATGGGCGGGCGCTAGCAGAAGGCAGGGAGACTACATTAGACCATCAGGTATCAACACTGAGAGCCCCACCTCTCTGTTCGCTGTTCTCGTGTTGGCTCGGCTCGGGAATCTCGCAAGCTGATTGGCTGAGACGTTTCACCCCGCAAGCTGATTGGCCGAGACGTTTCACCCAGCTTCTGTCCCTGCCGAGCGCCAATGCATCGAAGGAAGACCGCATTCATTGCTCTTTATCGCTCGTGTTGCTTAGTCAAGCCGCGTGGAACTTTTTGCTGTTCTCTTGTGCCATTTTGTGCAAAATAGTCTTCCCGTCGAGCCACTACGCTGCCTCCTGCAGCTTCTCCAGCTCTATCGGAAGCTGCCCTCGACGATCCTGCGCTTCTAGCCCTGACGATGAGGCGTCACCTGAGGAGCAGTAAAGCTCTCATTAACCTGTGCAGTAAATCATCTTCATCTTGAGTTACGTATCTTGTTATAAGAATAAAAGAGTTCTAAAAACATATTTATGTACACTTTATTTACATCTACGTATGTATGTACACTTACACACACACACACGTATCACACGAGAGAGAGAGTGAGAGAATGAACGTACGTATTATTTATGGGTGACGTCATTAGGGGTGACGCTACTTCGCGGTTTTTCACTTTTCGCGGTCGGTTCTGGAACCCATTAACCGCGATAAGTGAGGGATCACTGTAATATATAAAATGGGTATGTGTGCACGCACGTGTCTCCGCCCCTGTGACCCTGCCCCCCGAAAATAGTTCAGGCTCAGGATTTGTTTTTGTTTTTTTTTTTGTTTTTGTTTTTTTTGCTTTAACCCCTGTGACCACTATGAACTTTTCCGCCCGCCCTCATAAATCTGATATGAATTGGAAATCTGCCCGTATGACAGTATTATAAATGGACAGATTGGATATTCCCTGTCAGTCCCACGTAGGGCTGGGCAATATGGCTTTTAACATGTATCGTAATACATTTAGGATTTTGTCACGATACACGATATATATCACAATATCTTGAGATCTCCTCTAACCACTATATAAATGTAAAACCTTTGCATAAAATGACACCGACATGATAATAGAAACAGATCCATGTATTGCATTTTTACCTCCGCCAGGGGAGGACGGAGGTAATGTTTTCAGTCGCGTTGGTTTGCCGGTTTGTTTGTTGGTTTGTCTTATTACCAACATAACTCAAAAATTTATGAACGGATTTTGATGAAATTTTCAAGAAAGGTGTGTAATGGCACAGAGAACAGAAGATTAGATTTTGGTGGTGATTCTGATCACGATGTGGATGCAGAAATTTTTTGAATATTATTTTATATATTAATCTGGCGCTTTTCATGTACTGCCCCTTTAAGACGTGTCCACTCAGTTATGTGCATGGTCACGCCATAGGGCCACGCCCCTCGGCAACCCGGAAGCCAAACACTTCAGAAAAAGTATTAGGGGGTGTGTCCACCAAACTCATTTTTCCTGCTGTGGGCAACTATTTTGTATTCATTCTCTATGTAGTCCAGCATTTACAGCGCTGAGCGCCCTCGGCACTAAAATGCTTTGAGCGGCGGCTGCTTTTTATCGCAGTGCTCAGGGCTGGAAAAAAAGTCCAATTTGTCAGACTACTGTACAGCTGCGCTCGTCAATGTCGGACCTTTCCAAGCAGCCAATCAGAATTAAGGAAGGGCGAGACACAGGACATCAGTCCAGGAAGATGAGAACGGTAGGTGATGGATGGTGGAGGCTGAACTTTGCTGCCTCAAACAACCCGGTACTCTTTGATCTGACACTAAAAAGATATGATGATCAAAATTTGAAAGCAAACGCTTGGAGGAACATGTCCGCATCTGTTAGCTTGCCAGGTGAACATTTGTAGTATGGATGCTATGTGAATTTGTAGTTGAAAACTGCAAAAAAATGTAATGATACCGTACTGTTGTGTAATGTTGCTTAACAATTATGAACCTTGTTAGTAAACTGTAGTGGAGAACAGAGGAGGGGGGAAAAAAACGAAAACCGACCTGAAAGATTCAGTTAACCATGATGTTGATTTCAGGTGGAATTGCCCAGCCCCAATGTATGCTCAATACAATTATGACAGTTTTGTTATTGTTATTATAATGTAGTCATATAATGTCATCATATTGTTATTGCTGTCATTTCTGTCTGTGAATAATAATAATAATAATGGATTGCATTTATATAGCACCTTTCAAATTTTCAGGAAAGGTGTGTAATGGCACGCTGAACAGATGATTAGATTTTGGTGATGATCTCAAAATGCATACCTCCGCCAAGGCTCATAGGCTACAGTCACACTGCAGGTCTTAAGGCTCAAGTCCGATTTTTTGCTGAGATACAATTTTTTTGTGTGTCAGTGTTCCCGTAATTATTTTATTTTCTTTTTGAATTCTTAGATGGAACATGGGTGGGCAATATAAGCTGCAGCTTCAGCCATCACCCATTTCAGATACAGTGGGGCAAAAAAGTATTTAGTCAGCCACCAATTGTGCAAGTTCTCCCACTTAAAAGATGAGAGGTCTCCAATTTTCATCATAGGTATACCTCAACTACGAGAGACAAAATGAGGGGAAAAAAAATCCAGAAAATCACATTGAAGGATTTTTAATGAATTAATTGGTAAATTCCTCGGTAAAATAAGTATTTGGTCAATAACAAAAGTTCATCTCAATACTTTGTTATATACCCTTTGTTGGCAGTGACAGAGGTCAAACGTTTTCTGTAAGTCTTCACAAGGTTTTCACACACTGTTGCTGGTATTTTGGCCCATTCCTCCATGCAGATCTCCTCTAGAGCAGTGATGTTTTGGGGCTGTCGCTGGGCAACACGGACTTTCAACTCCCTCCAAAGATTTTCTATGGGGTTGAGATCTGGAGACTGGCTAGGCCACTCCAGGACCTTGAAATGCTTCTTATGAAGCCACTCCTTCGTTGCCCGGGCGGTGTGTTTGGGATCATTGTCATGCTGAAAGACCCAGCCACGTTTCATCTTCAGTGCCCTTGCTGATGGAAGGAGGTTTTCACTCAAAGTCTCACGATACATGGCCCCATTCATTCTTTCCTTTACACGGATCAGTCGTCCTGGTCCCTTTGCAGAAAAACAGCCCCAAAGCATGATGTTTCCACCCCCATGCATCACAGTAGGTATGGTGTTCTTTCTCCTCCAAACACAACAAGTTGAGTTTTTACAATAAAGTTCTATTTTGGTTTCATCTGACCATATGACATTCTCCCAATCCTCTTCTGGATCATCCAAATGATCTCTAGCAAACTTCAGATGGGCCTGGACATGTACTGGCTTAAGCAGGGGGACATGTCTGGCACTGCAGGATTTAAGTCCCTGGGGGCGTAGTGTGTTACTGATGGTAGCCTTTGTTACTTTGGTCCCAGCTCTCTGCAGGTCATTCACTAGGTCCCCCCGTGTGGTTCTGGGATTTTTGCTCACCGTTCTCGTGATCATTTTGACCCCACGGGGTGAGATCTTGCGTGGAGCCCCAGCTCGAGGGAGATTATCAGTGGTCTTGTATGTCTTCCATTTTCTAATAATTGCTCCCACAGTTGATTTCTTCACACCAAGCTGCTTACCTATTGCAGATTCAGTCTTCCCAGCCTGGTGCAAGTCTACAATTTTGTTTCTGGTGTCCTTTGACAGCTCTTTGGTGTTGGCCATAGTGGAGTTTGGAGTCTGACTGTTTGAGGTTGTGGACAGGTGTCTTTTATACTGATAAAGAGTTCAAACAGGTGCCATTAATACAGGTAACGAGTGGTGGACAGAGGAGCCTCTTAAAGAAGAAGTTACAGGTCTGTGAGAGCCAGAAGTCTTGCTTATTTGTAGGTGACCAAATACTTATTTTACCGAGGAATTTACCAATTCATTAAAAATCCTTCAATGTGATTTTCTGGATTTTTTTTTTTTCCTCATTTTGTTTCTCATAGTTGAGGTATACCTATGATGAAAATTGGAGACCTCTCTCGTCTTTTAAGTGGGAGAACTTGCACAATTGGTGGCTGACTAAATACTTTTTTGCCCCACTGTAGCTTATGTTGAATTGTATAATCCGAGGAGTTATTGTTTAATTTGACCTTGTTGGATTTTTTTTCCCTTTAATTATTCTGTTCCTTTCTTTTAATTTTTTTAATCTAATCTATCCAAAATAAAGATTCATTCATTCATTTGTGTGTGTCAGTGTTCCCATTTGTAGCATAAATATTGTATAATAAAATATTTGTCATAAGGTACAGGAATTATTTTATTTAATAGTGAACCGTCACTTCTACACCCGCTAAATTAAATAAAAGCACTCGTAAAAGGGGCACCAATCCTAACGGACAATTATATTAACTTTAATTAATTTTGTACCTTCAATTACTTAATGGATCAGTCTCAAAGTTTCAGTGAGTTCTTGTCCTGCCGTGATTAGGAAACAATATATGCGAAAGGAAAAACGCTTCAACTTCTCTCATTCACCCTTTTAGTAAACTCATTCAGGTTACATGGCATGGCATTCAAATGATTGATAAACAGATTCAAATGATAACAGCGTAAGATATCACATCAACTGTTATTGGATTCCTGAACATAAAATCCAGTGTTACACCTCTGTAGAACCAAGGAGGAACCAGACTTGTTTTTCAACGGTAAATGAGGCTGAAAACAACGCAATTTTATGAGGAAAATTCATAAGCTAATTATCTAAAAATGACTTCTGAATTAATCTACAAAAATTTAAGGGCAGTTACTTAAAAATGACTAAGAGTTTTCCTTCAGTTTATAGCTTTATCCTGTGGTTGAGAGACTAATTTAGCCCTGAAATACGGGCCATATTCAATTGTAATTTAATTGTTCGGACATCACGTTTTAACCCAGGAGATAAGAAAAGTAGGAGTTTCACTCACACAGCAGCTGTAGGTCCACGTTTCAGCGGGTCGATACTGCTGGGTTTTGAAGTTAGGACGTCGGAGGAATCAGCTGCTGTTATGTGATAACTCAGCTGGGGGCCCTTCAAGGAGACAGTGGCAGCCGTGGATGGTTTGTCTCAGGGCGGCGTGAAAATCCTTGGAACGAGTCCAGCCGAATTGGTGAAGTCTCTAGGAGCGGGATAGACCCAAAAACTGAAGGAACCACTTCTCAGTCAGGCAGGTATGAGGCCGGAAAGAGAATCCAAAAAAAAACAAAAAAAACCAGTCTGTTCACTTTAAATTAGGAAAATTAAAGGTCCACCTTAACGGCGTGAAAAGTTTAAAAAAAAAAATGAGAAAAACATTTACTAGGATAAGAATGGCTTCTGAGGTGAAGGAAAAAGTTTGAGAATTTGATTCTCTGAAAAAGCGAGCTCTAAAGAAAAGGTGTTTTCTCCTCAGTAACCAGAAACTAACGCAGGATTTGACAAACTTCACAAAGAACAGTTTAGATAGAATAAAACTACACAGGACCTTGAAACGGTGGAATAAAATCTTCCTCTGGGATCTAGATTACTATTCTGCTTCTTTAATCTTAACTTAGTTCCTAATCTTTCTCAAAATCTCTTTCTTTCTTCTTTGTGTTTCTAATTCTTAATCCTGTGTTTTTTCGTGAATCTCTCTCTCTCTCTAACTTCTTATCTTCTCTTTCATCTTTGATCTTCTCTTGTTCTCTCTCCCATAACTGCAACTTAACTTAACTTACATGCAGGGCAGCTTCCACTACTTTTAAAATGACCCGCCTAGTCATAAATTTGTGATGTCGATCGCAAGACTGACCAATCGACTATCAAAAGCAGTTTGAAATGGCTGCCATCCAATGTGAGAACATTTCTTTGTTTGAGAGCAGCCAATCAAACGAAGACACCATCCCATGAAATTACAGAGAAAAATCAACACTCAGTCAGTTCTTATGAAATAAGGTGCTCAATATAAAATCTAACTAAATTAAAATGACTTGGCTAATATTTGGTGATCATGCATTTATACCATTACTCTAATATTACATTTGTTTGAATAACACTCATGAATATAACATTTCTCATACATAATTATAATACAGTGATCCCTCACTTATCGCGGTTAATGGGTTCCAGAACCGACCGCGAAAAGTGAAAAACCGCGAAGTAGCGTCACCCCAATGACGTCATCCATAAACAATACGTACGTTCATTCTCTCACTGTCATATGATACGTGTGTGTGTGTGTGTGTACGCGTACATACATACGTAGATGTAAACAAAGTGTACATAAATATGTTTTTAGAACTCTTTTATTCTTATAACAAGATACGTAACTCAAGATGAAAATGATTTACTGCACAGGTTAATGAGAGCTTTACTGCTCCTCAGGTGACGCCTCATCGTGAGGTGCTGGAGGCGCAGGATCATCGAGGGCAGCTTCCGATAGAGCTGAAGCTGCAGGAGGCGGCGTAGTGCCTCGACGGGAAGACTATTTTGCACAAAATGGCACAAGAGAACAGCAAAAAGTTCCACGCGGCGAGACTAAGTAACACGAGCGATAAAAAGCAATGAATGCGGTCTTTCTTCCCTTCATGGGTGCTCGGCAGGGAGAGGAGGTGGGTGAGACGTCTCGGCCAATCAGCTTGCGGGGTGAAACGTCTCGGCCAATCAGCTTGCGAGATTTCCGAGCCCAGCCAACACGACAACAGCGAACAGAGAGTTGTGCTGCTCTCCGTGTTGACACGTGATGGTCTAATGTAGTCTCCCTGCCTTCTGCTAGCGCCCGCCCATTATTTCTCAATTTTGAATTTTTGATGAATATTTTTGAAAAATCCGCGATGCACTGAGGGCGTGAAAGGTGAAGCGCGAAGTAGCGAGGGATCACTGTACATGCATTCATGTTTAGATCAAAGCTTAATGTAGTACAGCAAACTATGGTTAGTGATAAAAAGGATGATTCTCAGTGTCCTTAGGATCTGGGGGAGAAGAGGATAAGCTGAAAGAAACTTAATGTTTAGAACAAATTAAAAGTCATCCCTAAGTACTGAAACACATTTCGTAGGTATCCGCTATGAGGTACTGTTGAGCTGTAGATGATTTCTTTTAGGTCCATAGGATCTGGAAGAAAATCTGGCCAACATCGGGGGGGTTATAAACCTGTCTGATTAAACCGTTTATGACCCTTTTAAGAGCATTGGTTTCCTGTAAAGGGGTACGTTATCCAAATGCAGTGTTCACGTTGGAGGTCTGGTCTCCCGAGTTTATGTTCCTTTGAGCCTTTAAAAGCAAATTCTGATCCTTACAATCTCTGCAAGAGGCAACTGTTTACATTGGGGTCCTGGGAAAACAAACATCTTTGGTCATGCCTGGATGAGTCGATATGAAAGCCAGTGATATTCCTGTAGAATGCAGAAAAGTGGTATTCCTGTATAAGGAGTAAAATGAAATTCCTGTAAAATGGAGAGAAGGGATCTTCTGTCTTGGTTTGAGGAGACGATGATGCTACACATTATAATTTAAATGGAACCCCCATCAGACTCCAGTGTGAACAGTCTACAGCTATGAAGTAACCCGCATGCAGAGAAGAAAATGTAACGTCAGATACAGCATTGTGTTTACAGAAGTAAATACAGTGGGGTAAAAAAAAGTATTTAGTCAGCCACCAATTGTGCAAGTTCTCCCACTTAAAAGATGAGAGAGGTCTCCAATTTTCATCATAGGTATACCTCAACTATGAGAGACAAAATGAGGGGAAAAAAATCCAGAAAATCACATTGTCTGATTTTTAAAGAATTTATTTGGAAACTAGAAAAGCACTCGGAGAGCGCAGACCTCCGCCAAGCGCCACAGTTCCCCCCATATAGTGTTTGTGTGCACGTTTTCAGATTCCTTGACCATGAAAACATATGACTAGCAATTGGATTCACAATGATAGGATTAGTGGTTGAGTAGTTATTCACGAAAATTGCATTTTCCGTAATGGCGGTTTTCTTCTGGACGGTGATCCGGATCACCACCAAAATCTAATCATCTGTAGGATACCCCATTTCTGACAATCTGTGAAAATTTCATTAAAATCCGTCCATAACTTTTTGAGTTATCTTGCTAACAAACAAACAGACAGACAAACCAACACCGATGAAAACATAACCTCCTTGGCGGAGGTAATTATGGTGGAAAATAAGTATTTGGTCAATAACAAAAGTTCATCTCAATACTTTGTTTTATACCCTTTGTTGGCAATGACAGAGGTCAAACGTTTTCTGTAAGTCTTCACAAGGTTTTCACACACTGTTGCTGGTATTTTGGCCCATTCCTCCATGCAGATCTCCTCTAGAGCAGTGATGTTTTGGGGCTGTCGCTGGGCAACACGGACTTTCAACTCCCTCCAAAGATTTTCTATGGGATTGAGATCTGGAGACTGGCTAGGCCACTCCAGGACCTTGAAATGCTTCTTACGAAGCCACTCCTTCGTTGCCCGGGCGGTGTGTTTGGGATCATTGTCATGCTGAAAGACCCAGCCACGTTTCATCTTCAATGACCTTGCTGATGGAAGGAGGTTTTCACTCAAAATCTCACGATACATGGCCCCATTCATTCTTTCCTTTACACGGATCAGTCGTCCTGGTCCCTTTGCAGAAAAACAGCCCCAAAGCATGATGTTTCCACCACCATGCTTCACAGTAGGTATGGTGTTCTTTGGATGCAACTCAGCATTCTTTCTCCTCCAAACACGACAAGTTGAGTTTTTACCAAAAAGTTCTATTTTGGTTTCATCTGACCATATGACATTCTCCCAATCCTCTTGTGGATCATCCAAATGCTCTCTAGCAAACTTCAGACGGGCCTGGACATGTACTAGCTTAAGCAGGGGGACACGTCTGGCACTGCAGGATTTGAGTCCCTAGCGGCGTAGTGTGTTACTGATGGTAGCCTTTGTTACTTTGGTCCCAGCTCTCTGCAGGTCATTCACTAGGTCCCCCCGTGTGGTTCTGGGATTTTTGCTCACCGTTCTCGTGATCATTTTGACCCCACGGGGTGAGATCTTGCGTGGAGCCCCAGATCGAGGGAGATTATCAGTGGTCTTGTACGTATGTCTTCCATTTTCTAATAATTGCTCCCACAGTTGATTTCTTCACACCAAGCTGCTTACCTATTGCAGGTTCAGTCTTCCCAGCCTGGTGCAGGTCTACAGTTTTGTTTCTGGTGTGCTTTGACAGCTCTTTGGTGTTGGCCATAGTGGAGTTTGGAGTCTGTTTGAGGTTGTGGACAGGTGTCTTTTATACTGATAAAGAGTTCAAACAGATGCCATTAATACAGGTAACGAGTGGTGGACAGAGGAGCCTCTTAAAGAAGTTACAGGTCTGTGAGAGCCAGAAATCTTGCTTGTTTGTAGGTGACCAAATACTTATTTTCCACCATAATTTGCAAATAAATAATTTTAAATTCTTTAAAAATAAAATAAAATAAATTCTTTAAAAATCCTTCAATGTGATTTTCAATTCACATATTAAATTTGTTTCTAAGACTGCCTTCTATCATTTGCGTAATATTGCCAAGATTAGGAGCATCTTGTCTCAGAGTGATGCTGAGAAACTGATCCACGCTTTTGTTAGCTCGAGATTAGATTATTGTAATTCTTTATTATCAGGCTGTCCTAAAACATCTTTAAAAAGTCTTCAGCTGATCCAAAATGCTGCAGCAAGAGTTTTAACAGGTACTAGAAAGAGAGATCATATCTCTCCGGTTCTGGCCTTCCTTCATTGGCTTCCCATAGAGTTTAGAATTAAGTTTAAAATCCTTCTTCTTACTTACAAAGCTCTAAACAATCAGGCTCCTTTTTATTTAAAAGATCTGATACTACCGTATTGTCCTAACAGAGCACTACGCTCCCAAAATGCAGGATTACTTGTAATACCTAGAATCTCCAAAAGTACAATGGGAGGCAGAGCCTTCAGTTATCAAGCTCCTCTTCTGTGGAATCAGCTTCCAATCTGGATTCGGGAGTCAGACTCGATCTCTGTTTTTAAGAATAGGGCTAAAACCTACCTTTTTGATATAGCCTACAATTAGGGAGGGATCATGTGTTTCTGAACCCTCCCTTAGTTATGCTGCTAATAGGTTTAGTCAGCCGGGGGACCTCCAGTAATGCACTGGGCCTCACTCCTTTCCTCACTCTCAATGAAATATTTTTTTTGCTGGTCATTAACATTTGTTTGTTCTCTTCCATAGATTGAGTCCCCATCGTGCTGTTTGCTCTCTACATGTCTGTTCTTTTCTTCTTCTCTATCCCCTCACCCCCCCAGCCAGTCGCAGCAGATGACTGCCCCTCCCTGAGCCTGGTTCTGCTGGAGGTTTCTTCCTGTTAAAAGGGAGTTTTTCCTCTCCACCGTCGCCAAGTGCTTGCTCACAGGGGATCGCCTGATTGCTGGGGTCTTTCTGCAACTGTGGGGGTTCCCCCTACAGTTGATAGTGCTATGAGATGACTGTTGTTGTGAAATGGCGCTATATAAATAAAGTTGAATTGAATTGAATTTTCTGGATTTTTTTTTCTCATTTTGTCTCTCATAGTTGAGGTATACCTATGATGAAAATTGGAGACCTCTCTCATCTTTTAAGTGGGAGAACTTGCACAATTGGTGGCTGACTAAATACTTTTTTTACCCCACTGTATGAGCCCCGGACGATTGAGGGGGCAGAACTTCTTCACCTTGATGCAGAAAAATAAAATGTTAAAATCATTCAGAAATGATAATGCACAGAATAAAGGAGACCAGCTTCACTCCTCTACATGCCAGATGATCACTGTTATCAGCTCTGCTTTCACAGAATTGATCGATTAAACAGCTCTCTTGAAAATGAGACTGCATGTCTCAGTGGGATTACCTGTATAAATAAGATTAATAATAAATAATCCTAGTGATTACAATAGGGCTTTCGCCCACTGACGACGTCAGTAGCTCAGGCCCTAATAAACAGAGTGGCTCGTACCAGCGGCATAACACCAGTCCTGCACAGGAAGGAGAAGACACCACAGACTCCCCTCTCCTGGACGGTGTGTTTTCGTATCCCCATATCTGGCCATTCCACTCCACAGTCGTGTTTACAATTTAGATATTACAGCAGCCAGGGCTCACGGTGTGCTGTTTACAGGGAAAAAGGAATTTGCAGCGTCCAGTAAATATGCCGTTACTGTCAAAATTACTGACAAAATTACAATCCAGTGATAAAGGGAAGAAGATTGATTTAAAAAGAGAGCACAAATCAGCTGTGTCTGCCATGCATGCTGTGTGCAGAATTGTAGCGTCTGTCTCACTTCAATGAAGAAAAAGTTGAATGAAATGCAACGTGACCGTTCAGAGTGAAGTCGCTTTGGAAAATATCAGATGCGTATCCAAATTAGGAACCCATATGAAAGTGGCCTGGGTCTGGTATGAAAAAATCGGATGTGTGCTGTTCAGACTGTCATTAAACCATCAGATATGGGTGACATTTGTACAGAAAAGTCAGAATTGAGCATTAAAACCTGCATTGTGAACGTAGCCTTATATTCTCACAGAGTGTTACCAACAATACTTCAAAACTACTGGATGGATTTGGATGAAATTTTTACCAGAGGCGGCCCTTGGCCCAAAGATGAACTTATTAGATGTTGGAGGTGATCCATGAGTGCATACCTTTGCCAAGGCCCTATCTCGCAATGTATAGATGGATAAGATAAGATAAGATAAGCCTTTATTAGTCCCACAACGGGGAAATTCCAGGATTGCAACAGCACAGGGATAGCAACACTCAGAGTAACAATCAGAAGGCAAGAAAAAAACAAGCAAGCAAGAGCAGCTAATATACATATGTACATATTACTATAATATATATATATACACACAGACACACAGTGCAGAGCATTGTAGCTGGATGGAATAAATATATGAATATATGAACACACAGTGCAGAGCATTGTAGCTAGATGGAATAAATATGTAAATATATAAACACCCACAGTACGGAGCATTGCAGCTAGGTGGAATAAATATGCAAGTATATAAACACACACGGTGCGGAGCAATGTAGCTAGATGGAATAATATGTAGATATATAAAAACACAGTGCGGAGCATTGTAGCTAGATGGAATAAATATATAGATATATAAATATAAACACACCCAGTGCTGAACATTGTAGCTAGATGGAATAAATATGTAAATATATAAACACACACAGTGCAGAGCATTGTTGCTAGATGGGATGAAACAGCATAACCGTCTTAGTTATCCTACATGGTATGATTACTGTATGTGCCCATACATATTCTCACCCTCCATAGTGGCCGGTATTTTCCTAGTTGTATGCCGGAGGGACCATTGTGTAAGTCTATTGCATCTTTTGCATTCAAAAAACTATTAGTTTGTTACGTCTTTTTGCTATCTCTGCGAGCAGCCCTGCTTAGGTTGTACAGTCTGACAGCCGTTGGTAGGAAGGACCTACGAAACCTCTCGGTTGTGCACCTGGGATGATGTAGTCTGCTGCTAAATGAGCTCCTCAGTGCATTCAGTATGTCCTGCATAGGGTGGAACTCGGACTCCAGCAGAGATGACAGTTTAGACACCGTCCTTCTCTCTCCTATCTCCTCCACCGGATCAAGGCGCTGCCCCAGGACAGAGCTAGCTTTCTTAATCAGTTTGTTCAGTCTCTTCCTATCGGCTGCAGTAATGCCACTGCCCCAGCAGACCACTCCAAAAGTGATGGCTGATGCCACCACCGTGTCATAGAATGACTTCAGCAGCGCCCCTTGTACACCAAAAGACCTGAGTCTCCTCAGCAGGAACAGCCTGCGCTGTCCCTTCTTGTAGAGTGCGTCAGTATTGTGTGACCAGTCTAGTTTATTGTTCAGATGAACACCCAGGTACTTATAGGATGTCACCATCTCGATGTCTGTTCCCTGTATATTTACTGGTGCTGTGAGGGGCTGCCCATGCCTGCGGCAGTCCACCACCAGCTCCTTAGTTTTCCTCGCGTTGATCTGGAGGCAGTTCCGATGGCACCAGTCCACGAAGTCCTGGATAAGCCCTCTGTACTCAGCTTCATCTCCATTGGAGATGAGGCCAACGATCGCAGAGTCATCAGAGAACTTCTGTAGATGGCAGTGTGTTGTGTTGTGTGAGAAGTCCGCAGTATAAAGAGTGAACAGGAAGGGAGCCAGCACCGTTCCCTGGGGGGCCCCCGTGCTACTGATGATCGTGTCGGACACACAGTCCCGGGTTCTCACAAACTGAGGCCGGTTCGTGAGGTAGTCCAGGATCCATGATGACAGGTGCTGGTCCACCCCTGCGCGCAGCAGCTTGTCCTTCAGGATCATCGGTTGGATGGTGTTGAAAGCACTGGAGAAGTCAAAGAACATGATCCTCACCATATTCCCGGGCTTCTCCAGGTGGGACAGAGAACGGTGAAGGAGGAAGATCACCGCATCCTCCACCCCAATGCCATGCTGGTAGGCGAACTGGAGTGGATCCATCGCTGGTTCCACCAGGGGGCGGAGGTGAGCAAGGAGCAGTCTCTCCAGGGTCTTCATCAAGTGGGACGTCAAGGCCACCGGTCTGTAGCTGTTCAGGTCTTTGGGGTGGGAAGTTTTTGGTACAGGTACCACACAAGATGTTTTCCACAGCTGTGGTACCCTCCCCAGTTTCAGGCTCATGTTGAAGATATACGTCACAATCCCACACAGCTGGTCTGCACAGGACTTGAGGAGCTTTGCGCTGATGCCGTCTGGTCCCGGCGCCTTCCTCGCTTTGATCTTCCTCAGCTCCGTCCTCACCTGGGTCCTGGTCAGGGTCAGGATGGGGGGCTGTGTGTTGGGAGTGGGGGGGTGTTGGTGGAGTGGGGAGTGGGCAGCAGGACTTGATTTCTTTAGAGGCAGCAGTGGTTGTTGTGCAGACAGGGGCGAGGGCGGTTGGTCAAACCTATTGAAAAACAGATTCAGGTTGTTCGCCCACTCCCTGCCCCCCGTGGCCTGGGGGGAGGTATTCTGGAGCCCAGAGATGGTTTTGAGGTTTCTCCAGACCCCGCTGATGTCGCTCTGTTGCAGCTTGTCCTCCATCTTCTTCCTGAAGCTGTCCTTGCCTTCTCTGATCTTTCTCCTCAGCTCCCTCTGTACAGACTTCAGCATCTCCCTATTCCCCGACCTGAAGATCCTCTTCTTCTCTCTCTGAAGTGTTTTTATCTCAGGGTTGATCCAGGGTTTGTTGTTTGAGTGACGCCGTATGGTCTTGGTGGGAACGGATTTGTCCACACAGAAGCTGAGGTAGCCCGTGAAGGTGTGAATGAGGCCATCGATGTCCTCACCATGTAGATCGCAGAGCTGCTTCCAGGCGGTGGCTTCAAAACAGTCCTTTAGAGTGTCCATTGTCTCCTCAGACCATAACTCCACAGTGTGCATGGCCGGAGGTTGTCTGTGCACTAGGGGTTTGTACACGGCCGGAGATGAACCAAGTTGTGATCCGATCTCCCGAGTGGGGGGAGTTGTGATGAGGTGTACGCCTCCTTAGTGTTTGCGTAGAATAAATCCAGTGTTTTATTGTCTCTAGTGTGGCATGTGACATACTGGGTGAACGTGGGTAGAATGGGAGATAGTGAAACATGGTTGAAATCGCCTGAGATGAGGAGAAGAGCATCTGGGTGTTCTGTCTGCAGCCTGCTGGTTACTGAATGGATGACGTCACGTGCTGTCCCAGCGTTCGCCGTCGGATTTGCATAAACAACAATGCAGATCACGTGTGAGTGTTCTCTCGGGAGATATGTAGGCCTCATGCTAACAGCTAGCAATTCAATGGCAATATAGATGGATGGCAATATAGATGGACGTAGGGATGGAGGGGAGGCCAAAGGGAGGGAGGGACGGAGCCTTGGCGGAGGTATACGCTCTCTGAGTGCATCTAGTTTTAAATTGCATACAGGGGAGTGTAAAATCAAGTTAAATTTAGCAAACTTTATTGAAGCAGTCAAACAACCCCACTCATATATTTACAACAAATCAGAATACATAATGGTAGGCCTTCCTATTATGGCCTGTAATAAAACTATTAAAAACAAAAAAAAAGGACTTGACACAAAGTGCATTAAAGATGCACTCCGGCGGCTCTAAAACCACCTCAAAAACAAATGTATTACCCAAAATATTATATTGTGGCTTTTTACACACAAAAAACCTTCATTGCCTTAGAATTGCTTGGAAAGAGATGTTAAATCTTGCACCTTCTTAAGTATGTGCGAATCTATGAATATTCTAATTAGCGACCTGCAGGGCTTGCACATCATTGGTCGCCGCATCTCCTGGTGGGTGGACTGCTAGTCTGTTCAAGACTCTTCCAGATGTAAAGTTTTGCTTATATCTTCAAAAGTAAAAAGCAAAACATTTTTCTGAAAACGGTCGAGGCAAGAGATAAATGTGTAGTTCCCAAATATGTGTTTACTTTTTACTAACAACCAGTCCCTCGACCACCGGCAACTGAGTGTGGGGTGGGGGGGTACACGACCCAATTTAAATGTGGCTGCTCTCACTCACAGTGTGGCGGGACCCCGTCCGCTGGTGAAGTGAGCCGAGAGTAGCTCGATTTGAATGTGGCTGTACGAGACCATGGCCTTGCAAAGCCACATTCAACTCGCCCCCCGCCTCTCTCCGCGTTCTCTCTCTGTGCTGCTACCCCAACCCACTCTGCCTCAATCCTGCTGCTTCTCAGCTCCTCTCTCTTCCCCCGAGGTAGCCAAGAGTATCTGTCTGATTGGGTAATGTTATAACCAACCAGGCTAAGCAGGAGTACTTGCGTAGCTACTAACGGTCTGTCTGAATCTACCTTTTTTTTTGGGGGGGGGGGGCTTAAGCAGACATTCGCAGCAGATAAACGCATACTTGGGAGTCTGGAATGAGTTTTCTCCTTATGTCTTGTAAATCACAAGAAACATGTTACAGACATGTTAACAACAGAAAAAAAAACTTCATTTTTGCCAGTGTGTCACTTGAAGCAAAAATTCTAGAGAAAGATATTTTAAAACCATATTAATTAAAGTCCACTTTTTTTGTTTTGTCATGTCTTTGGCAGTATAATTTGTGACTGCAGTTGTGTCACTTTCCATTTTGCACTTTTGTTGTATGAGATAAATTTGCCAAATGAAGAAGCCATATAGTCTTTTTTTTTAGGGCTGGTTCCTTTATTTATTTATTTATTTATTTGGAGGGGCTACCTGGGATGTTGAGAGCAGATTTTAATGCATTCTTCATGTTATAGTAGATGGCGTCTCAAGTGGTGAAACAAATTAGTGGTAGTGCGACATCATTTGCACAAAACTGTATTTTGTTCAATTTTTACCACTGCCAGAGAATGGAGCTGGTGCATTTTTCTCCTTTCATTCAAGTCTGCTGCACTGCAGCCGGTATGTGTGTGTGTGTGTCATTTTTTTCCCCCCTTTCCCCACTGCTAGTGTTGCCAGATTGTGCATTAAAAAGACAAGCGTCTCTGCTCCACAAAAATGGGCTCAAAAGAAGCAGTTTCTAAAGAAAACAATTGCAGGAAAAAAAACAGACCTGGACCCTGAAATGAAACACGGCACGAGGGGGTGGAGGAGGGAGGGAAGCACCTGAGTGCAGAGGAGAGAGACACTGACAGAGAGAAGTGGCCTTAAACTGCCAGAAAAGCTCAAGATCAGTGATAAAACACATCATACGTTATCACGCGAATATATTCGTTGTACCGCCCAGCCCTCATCCCGCGCCACTGAATATGCAACAGTTCTGCGCTTAAGGATGATGTAAACTTGTGCAAAGGATGTGCCATGCTCTGCTAATAACATATAAGAGTACTCTGAAAACCAAAAAGCATTGTACCTAATTATTGTTAATTTTTATTAAACTATTTCTAAAAGCAGTCTCATAATTATTTTTTTTTTTTTCACAGATTCTGGCACAGCTGCCTCCTCATTGGCCCTCACCTCATCATCAGTTGCTGCTTCTACTACTACTTCTAATTATGCAATTTCCACATGGGCAAGCTCAGGCACCCAGGCCTCTTCTCAGGGCAGGGAGAAGGTGATTGTTGATGGCAATGACCTCGAGGAATGGCCTAGTATTCCTGGCAGTGATGGAGGGAGCAGTTGCAACAACGGAATGCCTGTGAATAGCATTAGTGCCTCTGGCAACCAATCCTCACCCACTTCCTCCTTCTCTTTGCCCAATGAATGTATCCAGTCGTCCAACAGTGGCGCATGGGGGACGGCTGCCTCCCAGAGTCATCGTGGTGGCAGTGTTGCAGTAGCTGCAACTGGGCCTCTGCTACAACAGCCCTCCTCACTTTCCAAAGCCCCTACTCTGCCAGGGAGCCATGATGCCAATGGGCCCCTTGATGGCAGCAGTGGGATTCCAGGTGCCAATTTCAGTCCAAATGCCAACCCTTCGGCCTGGCCTGCCCTTGTGCAGCAGGATGGCCCCGCTGCTGCAAGTGAAGGAGATCCGTCCTTCCACAACCAGGGCCCCGGAGGGTCTGCCAACAGCTCTGCTTCCCCAGGATTGGGAGGCACAGCAGTTGGAGTGCTGGCAGGTCATCCACCTTTATCTGTGAATCAATCAAGAGCCCATCAGCACCAACTTCACCAAATGCAATCCAGAGACCGAGAGATGGGAGGGGGAAAGTGGGACAGTAAATCAGCGGGACCAAAAAATGCAGGGGGGGAGGGGCTTAGCAGAGGAATGGACCGTGGTGTGGGAGGAGGTGGGATGAGTTTGGAAGAGCACAGCGGCATCTCTTCATGGAGAGGCCAACCCTCTTACCCTGCAGCAAAGTCGAAAACGGGTGCCTCAAGGACAGAAGGCTGGGAAGAAGGTGGTTGTAGCATAGGTGCATTTGGAGATGGAAGAGGGGACAATGGAACCTCAGCCTGGGGTTTTCAGAGTTCCACAAGTGGAAGTGTTTCTTGGGGAAGTGCTGGAAAGGGAGGAAATGGTGAAACTTCTGGGGTATCTCAGGGAGGGTGGGGTTTATCTGGAGAAGATGGGGAGAGGAAGGCTGATAGTGATTGGGCTGGGAGCGCTACTGGTATTGATGGAATGAATCCAGGAGGTGAGGCGATAGGTGGAGCCTGCAGCAGTAACAGCAGTAGTAGTGGAGGCAGCACAGCTGGTAATCCACCTACGACTTCCTCGTGTTCTTCAACAGCCACCACTATGACCAGAGCCTGGGACAATCAGAAAGGAGATGGTGAGACAGGGGAATGGGGTGGGGGAGGTGGAGGGCAGGAAACACGGGCAGGATCTTCTTCCAGCGGTGGAAATTCCAGAAGTGAGAACGTGCCTAATGGCAGTCGTCCTCGTCGCCAGGCACCAAATACTCAAACTGCCTTACAGGACCTGCTAAGTCGGTCTGATCTGGACCCCCGTGTCCTGTCCAACACAGGCTGGGGTCAAACACAGATCCGACAAAACACAGCATGGGATGTTGATGAATACACAGGACAGAATAAATGTGGATCCATGTCGACAACATCAAAACGCCCCGTCTTCTCATGGAGGTCTAACTACAGTATTCTAGTGGACCTATGACTTAAGCACTGATCCCATGGGTCCAGGTGTCAGTCCTTCTCTGGTTCCATCTACTGGGTCATCCGGGGAGGGTTGGGAAAGCAGCAGCAACAGTAGTAGTAGTGGAGCGTCTTCATCAGGAAGAACCCAACCACCTACAGGCGCGAACATGAGAAATCTTGGTGTCCCCCAACCTGGTTCTGTTATGGGTTCAGGGGGAATGCCAGGGTCTAGCCAGCAGGCGAATGCTACAGGCTGGGGTGGAGGATTAATGGCAACTAGGGATGCCCAGGAAGCTAAGGGTTGGGGGAATGAAGAATGGCAAGCCACTGGTAAAGGAGAAAAAGGAGGGTGGGGAGATCTTGGTCCACAAGGTGACTCAGGAGGTGGAGACTGGGAAAGAAGTCAGGAAACAAAGGGGCAGGGAGGTGGAAAGAAATGGGTGGTAATGGAGTGGGTAGTGGGTGGGGTGGTCAGAACACAAGGTTGTATCGGGTAAGGACTGGGGAGAACAAGAGGCCAAATCAAATAATACTGTAGAAGGATGGGGAGACGAGAGGAAGAATGAAGGACACTCAGGTGGTAATTTAGGTGTGGGTGGTTGGGGGAGCTGGGATGACGGTGGTCCCCGAAGGACCTGGGGAGCAGGGGGCGCGGAGGGGAGGTAGCGGTGGAGGGGGGTGTTGGATCAAAACCCCATCAAAATTGGAGCACAGGAAATCAAAATGCACAGATGCCAAACAGCAGTTGGGCTCCATACACAGGCTCACAGGGCACAACTGCAACAGCAACAATCACAGCCCTGCAGTCAGCACCCACAGCTGCAGCAGACATTGGACCAAGGGGCTAACCAAGGGAGTGGAGGGAGGAAAATCATCTCTCAAGCCCAGAATCAGACCAAAGCTTCAGCTGGACCTCAGGGCCCATCCCTGGTGTTTCTGGAGGAGATTGGAAGTAGAGTTGAAACCAAGTGGCTGGGAAGAACCTTCACCACAGTCTATCAGTAGGAAGAATGAGATAGAGATGGAACATCAGCATGGGGAGACCCAACTCATAACAACTACAAGCCAGTCAATCTGTGGGATAAGAACAGCAGTGCTGCTGGTCAGCCTCGACACCCCCCAGCCCAGGCCCAGCAGCAGCAGGGACCTCCAGTACAGCAGCAGCCAAGCAGGCAGCCTTCAGGACTTGGTGGTAACAGAGACTTTAACAATGGACCTGTGAAAGCATTGTCTGTGGGTAAGTCATTAAAACCTGAACCTAGCCATATGAGGCACAATCACAGAGCTTTGCAATTTCACCCCAAAAAATAGAAAATTAAGCCCTTGGGGGTGATCCCGTCGTCCACATTTGCATGCCTTTAATGGTACTGTTGGGAACTTTTGGAAACTCAGGTTTTAATTCCCCCTTTTGGTTACAAAGTGAATTGCTGCCCAACTCATTCAATTTGATCCCGTCGTCCACATTTGCATGCCTTTAATGGTACTGTTGGGAACTTTTGGAAACTCAGGTTTTAATTCCCCCTTTTGGTTACAAAGTGAATTGCTGCCCAACTCATTCAATTTGCTTGAGTAGGACTGAAAGCCAGAGTCGTTACATTGAACCTTCTCCATGTGCGTTTGCAGGTTCCATCAGGCTGGGGAGCATCTTACTCCAACTACTTCTACAGTCGACAATGCAACAGCTGCTTGGGGAAAGCCTAGCGATGCCCCTACTGGTTGGGGAGAGCCCAGTGATGCTGGAGGGAAGAATACATGTTGGGGAAACCCTTCTCCCAAACCCCATCAAATCTGGTTAGGACAAAAATGGTTTAAAATGTCTCTCATTTCTGGAATATTCATACTGTCTGAATCTTGTTTGTGTTGGTTGTGTTTATGATGCATTGGCACTTTCAATAGTGTAATTACACAAAAACAAAACAAAGCTAGTTTCCTGTCCAGCCAGTGCTTTAACCATGACTACTTGACACTTCAGGTTCTAAGTCTATGCAAGACGGTTGGGGGACAAGGAAAGCTCTGTGGCAGCTTCACGTCACTCGAGCTGGGAGGATGAGGAAGAAGGAGGTGGCATGTGGAACAGCCCTGGATCCCAGGGGAGTAGCTCCTCTTGGGGACAGGGAAGCAATAGTGGCTGGGGACAGAGTCAAGCTGTGAAGAAACCCAATCAGTAAGGTAGGTTACAGTGTGCATGATGACCCATGGTGTGAAGTGTATTCATTTTCCCCATGTACAAAATGATTAGTGCCTTGCTTGGCAGCTCCACCACCATCAGTGTGAATGTGTGTGTGTGATGGGTGATAGCAGGATCTGTAAAGCACTTTGGTCATCCAGAGATGAGGGGAAAAAAGCGGTATGCAGTGAATGCAATCTACTATTTAAGTGGTGTGGAGGGTTGTTTTTTTGTTTTTTTTTGTATTTATCCACAATTGAAAGGAGAAAAGAATGAAATGAATTTAGTTATTTGTGCTTTTTATTATTTAGTTTATTTACCCTTTATTTATCCAGGTTAGGTCCCACTGAGATGAGGGCTCTCTTTACAAGGGAGGCCAAGCAGATAGCAGCGGCACAAGTTACAGTATTAAAAAATAAAGAGACAGACAATAAATACATTAGCTACAAAAACATGCTCCTATTAGGTTTTTGCATATGACGTCAGGGGGGCGTGCCGCACTGGCCCGTTAGAGTGTAGCCGCCATTTTGGATGGCAAGAAACAGCCGCAGCAGGGTGAAATAAACCACATAGCTCATGTGTATCTACAAAACTCCGCAAATGGTGTACTTCCTGTTGTTCCCCCCTATAAGGGATAAGCGGGGATTAAATGGCCGGTGTGAAATGCAAATAAAAAAAAAAAAAAAAAGTTGGATTTTTGAATAATTACCTTCACTGACGTAATCTCTCGCTTTGTCATAACGGCTGCAAGGTGGAGCCAGTGGTTTAGCACTGTGGCAGCACAGTTTACCCTCGGGCCGGGGAGCGCGGGGATCATGAGACCGTGGGTTTAGTGCGCTCGCGCACGCAGCGGCCGGTGGCTTTGTCACCAGACTGCAACCAAATCTACCTACGGGTACAAATAAGTACAAAAAAAAAACAAACTTGGTGGTTTGGGGGGCCTCTCTGCTTGCTACGATGCACACATGAAAAGGGGAGAAAACTATTGTAACATGTGCTTAAAATCAGGTACGTTTTTAACGCGGCGGCGCCGTGGAGAGCCTTTAAAAAAAAAAAAAACACGCAGCGCGCTTCACTCACC
This sequence comes from Pholidichthys leucotaenia, assembly GCA_020510985.1. Classification (NCBI taxonomy): domain Eukaryota; kingdom Metazoa; phylum Chordata; class Actinopteri; order Cichliformes; family Pholidichthyidae; genus Pholidichthys; species Pholidichthys leucotaenia. The sequence goes on along the minus strand of CM035836.1, from coordinate 444,826,813 downwards.
TCTGAGTGAGGAGCTGCTGTTGTTTTCCGACTCGTTCAACAGCCAAGACTTCACATCATCCACATCCTTTCCGCTGACATACGTTTTCCGATATTTTTCCTCCTGCTCCCCTTCGTCTTTTAAAGATATCATCTCATCGTTTGCCGCCCAAATCATCCCCGCTGAGCAGATTACCGGCAGTCATTGTTCTGCTAATTGCTCCAGCTGTTTCCCCCAAACCCGTCACCTCCGTTCAACTGAGGCATTTCAGCACACCACAGGAGCCGCACGGGAGCAAGATTAAAAACACTTGTCTGCTGTTATGAATGCTGACAATGACTCCACTGAATGTGACAGACATCGCAAGACATAGTTTCAGAGGCCATAGTGTCAGTTGTTGAAGAGGATGATAGGATGTTATTATGTCAGTTGTGACTGTGTTCTCCTCACTCATTCTGATCGCTAACAGTACAAGTTACGCCTGGGTTGTCACAGTGCAACTGCTGCTCTTGCCATCCAAAATGGCGGCACCTACGCGTGTTTATGTTTACCCCCGCGAGTCACGTGATTTTTACGACCCTACGCAAATACTCCATAGTACACTTGCACTCAGAAAGCCTGGACACCACTGATTTCTCTAGAACTTTAAATTCAGTCAAAGGTATGAGGTTTTGTAGATGTATCTCAAAGTTAAGCTTGTTCCATGCATCAGGGACAGAAAAACTAAAAGTTTTCTTTCCCAGTTCTCTCCTTATTATACCTTCTGTAACATGTGCCACTATAGCGTCCACATTTCTGATAAGATTTATACAGAAGCTCTGACACATCAATCAATACCTTGGAGGACTAACTTGATTTTTGGTCACATGCAATGAGGGGTTCCATTTATTTGCGGGAGGGGTCATTTTCTGTTGTAGCCACTATAGCTTCTGCATTTCTGATCAGATTCACTTCAGATGTATACAGAAGTTTTGATTGAAATGAGGGTTCCATACTAACTTATTTTTTCCCATCCGTTTTATGGTGATCACAGTTCTCTTTAGGGGCCCCTGATGTGCAAATGCATGGGGTAGGTTCTTTCATTTTTGCAACAACCAGTTGCAGAATGTCCACTGAGCAGAGATTGTGGCTTCCTTGTTGTGTACATAAAATACGAAGGAAGTCTGTCCAGAATGGTTTTGTAATGAACATATACCCGTGACTGAAGTGACGAGCAGACGATGACCAGTTCACTTCACTGTAGAGAACACGATGAGTGAGAGAAGCACAGTTTGTAATGAGCCCCAGGATGAACTCTGTCCAGCAGGTGAAGACAATGTGCAGATGCATTCAAATTCCACCTCTAAGTGGAAATTTTACATTTTAGCTCATTCCAGCAAAGCCAAAAGGAGCTAATGTGATGGTACAACATCCGTCCCATCAGACATTTCACGGGAAATGCTACTCCTCCTAAGCATTTTCCCTGATGGTCACAACCTCTGCATCCAGGTTATGTTGAAGGTCAGGAGGCAGGGCACTTCGTCGGCCTCCGTCGGTCTATGATGACCATGGAAGAGAATCCTAAACGGCTGAACAGGCCGATGCGCACCGGTGTTCTACCTTCCAGCGTTGGGCGTTGGTAGGATTCAAGCCTGGGCAGGAAAACATGGAGGACAAGATGTTACCCATGCAGCATGTCCCCCCTCTCCACGTCACTGATGAATCCAAAGGAACAGCAGGGCTGCTATAGTTTGGCACCAGCGCTGTCGCAGGAGCTGCCAGAACGATGTTGAGCACAACAGAGAACTGCCTTGGGGGCTCCGACTCCGGATTTTTTCCTCAGGGTTGACTCCCGAGGCCTTTCCCGTGACCGGGTGTGCCGCAAGGCAGCGGAGGTTTGAAATCAGGGTTTACCTTCCCCTAGATGGGCTACCTTCCCAGGTTGACGAGCCACCATCTACCCGAAGCATCTGGTTTTAAGGCGATCAGAGATCCGCCCTCGCCCCTTCTCCTATTAGTAGAAGCAGTTCCGCCGGGCTTAGAGACTAAACCACACGGGCAGGCTAGGAGTTGGACTTAGTTGTCAGAGGCTTTTCGAGACGCACGCCGTAAGGAGCATTTTATGAGCACTAGGAGCTTAACCCCAGTGCCGCTCCTGGCTATGACAACCTTGGAACCCAGGGCACTTACTGTATGGGATTTCAGAAAAATTACTCCTCGTAGGCAGTTGCCGTAATTCTCAACAAGCCCATAACACAATGACCCTCAGGTTTGTCGGCATCCAGGTTGTGCTCAAGGTCATTGTCAAATGTCAGGAAATCTGGGCATTTAGGATTTCACGAAAATTGTTATTCCTCCTAGACAATTGTTCTAATGTCTGGCAAACTCATGCACAATGATCCTCAAGTGGGTCTGCAGTCAAGGACAAAGGTCAGGAGATCAGAGTATGCTCGGGTGATTTCATCAAGCTGTAATGAGCTACTTCATCATTGACGGTCTGGTTTTAGTGAAACTCTTTGTGTACTTGTATGGAAGTGTTACATTTGCTTAACTTGTATTTGTCAATTAGGGTTCCTTGAAGGCTGGTGGGGGAGAGTCATGGTTGAACCCCATCAATAGACAATTCTCTAATATTGGGCTGCTGGTAAGAGTGATATCCTGAGCTTTGCTTTTTTTTTGTTGTTTCTTATCCTGTTAGCAGTGACGTTGATGGTTGACTTCTCTGTTGAACAGAATGATGACCCCAACAGTCCAAACATTGATGTGGCTCCAGGTTTGCTTCCAGACAAGAAGATTGAGGCAGAGAAAAGGGGCATGGGAATGAATGATTATAACGGAGACATGAGGAAGGGAGGAAGAGGAGGTGGTGTGGCTTTCCGTCCGCCTGGCTCCAAAGATGCAGCACCTGGGGATGCTGGATCTTATTATGACAAGGTGATGCATCAGTATCACCCTAGTTGTTTTTGTCTCTGATGTCTTTGCCGTGACGAGATAACATATTGTCCTTTGTCACAATTTCTTTTCCTCTTGTGATTCTACCATTTCATCCCACAACTTTTTTCTGCCCCATTTCTTATCCCGTTCTTACATTTATACCATCACTCCAATTGGTCTTCTGCTGGCTGTCACTTTGACAGTCCTTGCCTTTGATCAATCAGGATGGGTGCCTTGGGGAAGAGGGTCCTTGCTCTCTGTACTCACCACCCACTGTCTACAGGCCCCATTCCTTCTTCAACCACTCTATTCCCTGTAGACAAGTAAGATCACTCCTCTTGTTTCTGTCCTAATGTTTGTTCTAGTTTTTTTTCTGTTTTTACAAGATGATTTTAACTATAGAGTACCCCCAAAATGATGTTCTTCCTGTCTGACTTCAACCAGTATTACAGATTTGTTATGATTCTTTTGATTTCTCCATCATTTCCACTGTTACAGATCTTGCTAACAGTTAATTTCTTTTTTTTTTTAATCCTAGGGTGGTCACAATATATTTGGCAGTAGTGGGGGCATGCCCCAGTCAAGATATCAGCCAAGTATCCCATCGATAAATCAGTCTCCAGGGATACGAGCTCAAGTGCCTCATCAGTTCTTGTCACCTCAGGTACTAAAATATTTGCTGTTATTCTCTAAAGCTGGTAAATTTCATATAGGAGTTACAGTATGTGTATTGAATGCCATGTTTTCAATGTCAAACTGAGTTTTGAAAGTAAGAATTTATCCAGAAATGTTAGTTCTGATTAGCTGCTACCAGTAATAGTGGCTTACAAGATAACATGTAGCGCTGTCACTCAGGAGCTGTTTGCAGCTCTTTATATGCAGTCTGTAAAAATGTTAAATGTGGTAAATGCTGTTTCTGATTTAACATTTATGAAAGTGCAGTGCATTAAATTGAGAAAATGTGAGCAAGATTTTCTTTCACCTTAACACTAGAAGACCCAGACATTAGCCCCCTTGTGGCCACTTGATGGTCCCCCTATGGGTTTTCTAGCCAAAAAGGCCAAATGGCCCCTCTCTGGGACTTCTAGTGTTAAATATTCAATCTTGTCCTTTGTTTTCTTGTTCTTTCAAAACAGAATGGACTTTACTGTTAGGCTATTATGTGTTCAGAGTTGTTTGTTAAGAACCCCTTTACACAACACAGAGATTGTTGGGAGACTGGGTCAGTTTTTTATCTTTGGGATCATTTGGGTAATCCTTGTGTGTTTTGGACTGAGTCAAAACTTTGAGGAGACTGTGACAACTTTGGAGATCATTGATAGATCAAAAATTGGCCAGATCTCTCAACGATCTCAACCCCTGTGTAAAGGGGGTTTAAACAGCTGATGTTCACATGTTTTTTGCTGGAATCTGGTATTACAACAATTTACCCTTATGTCACACAGTTTAAACAGATGCCCCCTCCTAGTGGGAACATGGGGGGTGTCGGTGGCGTGGGAGGAGTGGCAGGAGTCGGGGGGAGTGTGTTCCCTCCCCAGCTGTCCCCCCAGCATCTTGCTATGCTCAGCATCTATCCACCTCAGCTCCAGATTCAGCTGGTGAGAAACAGCACTACATGTCTCTCAAGGCTACTGCAGAGTTCCTCTGTGAATCTGCTGAGTCTGTGAATAAACAAATAGGTGCATACACTGTCAATTAGATATCAACTTTTGGAAGCTGCTAACGTATACAAGTATTATATAGAATATGAGTTTTAATGTCATTTTACACATGCTCAGCTAAATCTGATATTGTCCTCTAGTCATGTATATACATACTGTGGTAGTCCATCACTATAGCTACATTGGACAAATGGCCTGCTAGTTGGCTAGCTCTCAATAGCTCTGTTTGGGATTCCTGGATGGAGAGGTAGTCTGCAGTGAGCTCATTTGGTTGAGCCACCAGCATCCAGGATTTCCTTTGGTAACATTTCCATGTGGCAGGCTGCCACCCTTGGAATTATGCCGACACGCCAAGAATATATTAATTTAAGAAAAAATATATGAAAGAATGACGCTCCGCAAGCGCGTACACGAACAACCCGTGTGTCATCTGCGTGAAAGCAGCCCACCCACCCACATGACCATTCCAGTCTGCAGGCAGCGTCTCTCTAGCGTTGCTGTCCAAGAGAAACATGAGCTTATTAAAGTACTTTAAATGAGGAAAAACAGCAGAAGAGGTATGTAAGCAGTGGAGGCATTTATGGTGGTTTTAACCCGCTGGTAACGGGAACAATAATGAAGAGTCCCTTAGCAAACAGGTGTGGTTAGGATTCACAGGGAAAGGCAAGAGTGACTGATGAATCACTGAGGATTTACTTCACCGTCCACTACAATATTAAGTAATTTATGCTCGTTATTATGTACCTGGCAAGTTTAGATGACTGAAATTCATGAAGTCAATGACTTTAATCCACCAGCAGGCTTTGGACAAACTAAATGTGTCAACATTTGGATTTCAAAATAAGGGAGGTTTTTCCTGCTATCTGGTTGGTGAGGAGAGTTCTAAAAAAAGCTATAAATATATAGAACTATTATAACAGAATCTTTGGTCATTTTAATTTATTTCTTTAACCCCTTGCACTCTGGTCAATTTCCCTAAAAACGCCTAAAAATAACGAACCCAAAGTAAATCAAAAGCTGTTCTTCAACCCTTTGCAGCATCTTCATGGGGTTGGTCTCATTTAATAGAAAACACTTTGAATTTTTTGGCAAAACAGTCATAATCTCTCTAAGTGTTCCTGCCACTGAGTAACAGTCATCTAAACATACTGAACTTGAAGAAAATAAATTTCGCCTGGGTGTTTTTTTTGGATACAAATGCTTGCAAATAACACACAGCTTCAGATCCGGGCTGGAAAATGCAACAGAAATGTAGAACCAAGTGTTATCCAGCTGAGGTCAAAATTTTGTAACAATACCACAAAAAATGAATATATTACACAGCTTTTTTCTTAGGTTGTACCCAGGCATTTTTGAACTGTGCCAAATTGTGCCAAATGGCACAGTTTGGAAAAACGTCTGTAACTTTTGAATGATTCAATATAGAAGCTTCATCTTGGGCTCTAATGAAAGGTGAAGGGCTGTGTGTGTGTAGGGGGGGGGGGTTGTTTATTCATTCATGAATGAATGAATGAACAAACAAGCCCCCACACACAAAGAAGCATGCCACATAAAAAATGTGTGGCTTTTTTTTTTTTTTTTTACAAGAAAAAATAACCTACAGTGCACTAAAAATTATACTAAAATATCTGTAATGTGAGACTTCCGGTCTGGACGCCATGGTAATAGCAACCTAACGCTGAAACTCCCAGACTCAATCCAAGGAAAACATCCTCAAAATCAGACCTAACGGATTTTTGGAAGATTAAAAATCAAAAGACAATAACACCATGCCTAACCACAAGCAGAAGAAACTAACATTCCCCAGGTCAGGACGCACAGCGGCTGCAGAATCTGAACCAGAGGACCTCCGTTCAGAAGACGAGGACCTGGGCCTAGCTAACAAAAGGATTAGCTTGAAATCGCTATTTGACGAAATACGACGATTTCGGGCCGAATTTCTTGAATTCAGAGAGGATCTAAAAAAAGGCGAACAGCAGAATGGACCAGGCCGAAAACCGAATCTTGGAAGCTGAAGAAAGAGTAAAAGTGCTTGAAGATTCTGTGCTGGATTTACACAGAAAACAGTCAAGGCTGGAGGCTAAGCTAACCGACCAAGAAGGAAGACAGAGACGAGATAACATCAGAATTCACGGTCTGAAAGAAGGAGCTGAAGATGGTTTCAACACAGTGGCGGAATGCGTGGAATCCTTATTGAGAGAGAAGTTGGATATTCCACAAACCACCGATTTGAAGACAGAAAAAGCCCATCGTACATTAGCCGCAAAGCCAGCCCCGGAAGCGCCCCCACGTTCTGTGGTGGTAAGATTTGCCAATTTCAAAATAAAACAAGAGGTTGTAAGACGGGCTTGGCAGAAAAAAGGATTTATGCATCATGAGAGAAAAGTCTTCGTGGAGCACGATTACGCCCCTGAGGTTCTTAAAAAACGACGGGAATATAACAACGCCAAAAAGGTTTTACAGGAACAGAATCTATGCTTTCAGACGCCATTTCCGGCGAAGCTAAGGGTCTTTTACGGTGAAGAGTCATGTCTCTATAATTCAGCGGAAGAAGCAACAACTGACATGGCAAAGAGAGGACTCCCGGTAACGGTGTTTAAACCCGCAGCGGATCTGAGCGAGAAAATCAGAGCTCAAACGTGGTCCACTCAGAGACCTTCAAAATCCACGGGCCAGCAGCGGGAAACCCAGCCCCAGAGCTACAAAGATAAGCTTTCCAGTTCCAGGAAGGAATAGCGACCTTTTTGGGGTTTTTTTTTCTTTTCAGTCACTCTGCACTTCCACCCCCGCTCCTACAAGGTAACAAACATTAAAGGAGATGCAGAATCAGCATGTGGTAAAACCTTTCATGGAGCAGTTATAGCATTAGAAACAAATGTCTTCTTAATTTAAAGGGGGGGAAAAAATCATGTTAAAATAGAATTTTTTTTTTTATTTTTTTTTTGTTACTTATTTGTACCCGTAGGTAGACTTGGTTTGCAGTCTGGTGACAAGCCACCGGCTGCTGGTCGCTGCGTGCGCAAGCGCCCTAAACCTACATGTTTTTGGTGTGCGGGAGGAAACCGGAGAAATCCCGGAGTAAACCCGCGCAACACGGAGAGAACATGCAAACTCCACACAGCTCACTGTTGGTCGGGGGCTGGGATCGAACCCACGATCTCATGATCCCCGCGGTCCCCCGGCCGAGGGTAAAACTGTGCTGCCACAGTGCTAAACCACTGCGCCACCGTGCAGCCCTACGAAATGTAACAATGACCCACATGTTCTCTCCATACTAACAAATACTGTATTAGAGTGAATGTTTGCTGTGATGGGGGTGGGAGGGTGCACACAATCTCATAGGGTATAGGCATAAAAAAAAAAAAAAAAATCATTACAAATTCGGATTGGGATCTGAAATTCACGTTAAAAACATGGGACAACTTACAGGGGTAAGAGAGGGCCCTCAACACGTAACAGAGTTTGAGGAATTTCCCTCAGAGCCTACACTCCATCAGGGCTCGTACAGGGTCTCTAAAGAGACCCCAGTTCAGGAAGTTTTTTTGACAGTTTTTTGTTTTAAAGTTTCGTACACTATGTTCTTAATGTTTTTTATGTTCTTAATGTTCTTTCAGTTTCTGAGTAGCAAAAAAGAGGGCCACCACACTGTTATACTAAATAAGAAAATACAATGGAGAAACAGGGTGTAACCAAAATAGCCTCATATAATGTAAAAGGGATCCTGAATCCAGTTAAAAGATCCAAGATTCTACGCAAAATGAAAAAAGACAAAGCAGAAATAATATTTTTACAAGAAACCCACCTAACAGACGTGGAACACACTAAACTCAATAGACAAGGGTTTAAAATGATCTCTTCATCTTCATATAAATCAGGGAGGAGGAGGGGAGTAGCGACATTGATATCAACCAAAATTACATTTGAAAAAAAATCAGAACACAAAGATAAAGAAGGGAGGTACAGTTTGGTAACTGGGCGGCTAGAGGGAGAAGATATCACCCTGCTGAATGTATATGCACCACCAGGGGCTAAATGGAAATTTTATAAAAATGTATTCGACCTAATGATAACTAAAGCCCAAGGTTTAGTGATATGTGGTGGAGACTTCAATCTAAGACTGAATCCATACTGGGATGCGACAGGTAATTCTTCACATCAAAATAACACCCAAAGTAAGAATACTCGGATGCTACTAAAAGAAATGGGAATCTGTGACGTATGGAGGGAATTCAACCCCAATGTAAAAGATTATACTTTTTATTCAACGCCACATTCATCTTACTCAAGGATTGATTACTTTTTTATGTTTAATAGAGACATTGGAAGAGTAAAAACATGTAAAATAGGACTGATGGATCTCTCCGACCACAGTCCGATCTATATGGACTTAAACATCCAAAAATACACAAATAATACATTTTCCTGGAGGTTGAATTCAAGTGTCCTGAAAGGACCACTGAAAGATGAATTGGAATCAGATATTCTCAGATATTTGGAAGAAAACGATAATGGAGAAGCATCTCCTTTAATACTATGGGATGCGTGCAAAGCTGTAATAAGGGGAAAAATTATTGCAAAACTGGCAACCCAAAAGAAACTGAGACAAGAAAAACTAATCACACTAGAGTCAGAACTCAAGAACCTAGAAAAAGAACACAAAGACAACACTCATTCTAATGGCTCGCTCAAGATTAAAGAAATTAAAAATCAAATAAATGAGATCTACACAATAGAAATCCAGAAGAAACTTACATTTCTGAAACAAAAACACTATGAAGCAGGCAGTAAATCGGCAAAATTACTAGCCTATAAATTGAGGAAACAACAAACGGAAAGAGCAATCTACAAAATCAGAGACCCAGTATCAAAGGAAATAAAATTCAGAATTCAGGATATTCTTAAAAGCTTCGAGAATTACTACAAGAACTTATACTCCCACAAAAAACATAAAAACGCATCCGAGACATTACTAAACACATTAAACCTTCCCCAACTTACGGATTCACAAAATAAAACCCTATTGTCAGAAATACAACCTAAAGAATTGGAAAAAGCAATTATGAAACTTAAAGCTAACAAATCCCCAGGAGCAGATGGCTATACAGCAGAATGGTACAAAACCTTTAAACAGCAACTATCTCCTCTCCTCCTGAAAACATTTAACTACGTCCTCCACACAGGGGAAATCCCCCCCTCCTGGAGAGAAGGGGTCATTGCAGTTATACCTAAACCTGAAAAGGATAAACTAGAATGCTCCAACTACAGACCAATCAGTGTATTAAATCAGGACTATAAGCTTTTTACCACTATCCTTGCCAAAAGGTTAGAAAACATACTGGCAGACTTAATTCACTTAGACCAAACAGGTTTTATAAGACAAAGACAGACACAAGACAACATTCGACGCACTTTACACATAATTCATCATATAAAAAAATATAACTTAAATGCAGTCATATTGGGATTAGATGCTGAAAAAGCATTTGATTCGGTTGACTGGTCTTTCCTATATAGAATCTTATCCAGTTTCAATTTTCATAACAACTTCATTAGAACTATCCAGGCATTATATAAAAAACCAACAGCTAAAATAAGGATTAACGGTAATTTATCATCATCTTTTGAGCTGGAAAGAGGATGTCGTCAGGGCTGCCCCCTGTCTCCACTGCTCTTTGCAATCTTCATAGAACCTCTGAGCCAATGGATAAGACAAAATCAAGAAATTCAAGGTATTACACTTGGTCAGAAGGAACATAAAATAGCACTCTTTGCTGATGACATTTTAATATACCTAGGGCAGCCTGACACTTCTCTACCAGAACTAATCTCAGTTTTTTCAGACTATGGAGATTTATCGGGGTACAAATTAAACATACATAAAACCCAAGTCTTAACATTCAACTATGACCCAAATCATTTTTCACTAAATGAACTCAAAACTAACTGGGAGTCGGAATCTATGAAATATCTGGGGGTCAATATCCCGAAACAACTCGACAAAATTATAACACTAAACTATGATCCACTGATGACTAAAATAAAATCTGACCTAGCAAGATGGAATATGATACCATTCTTAGGTACTGCACAAAGAATTGAAGCAGTCAAAATGAATATACTTCCACGTCTTCTATACCTTTTCCAAACAATACCGGTAGAACCTCCCAAAAAAACATGGCAGGAGCTGAACAGAAGGATCTCAAGATTCATATGGCAGGGTAAGAGACCTAGAATCAGATATAGAACCCTACAGCTAAACAAAGACAAAGGTGGGCTCGCGCTGCCAAATATCAGGGACTATTTTATAGCTGCACAAATTAAAACTTTAGTAGAGATATGTAACCCAGTCTACACTGCACAATGGAAGGAGATGGAATGCCAAATAACAAGTGACATCCCCCTACAGGCGATAATAGGGAACAATGCCTTAACTAAACTTTTGAATAACACTAACCCGTGGATAGAGACCCCGCTAAAAATTTGGTTTAAGATAGTCAGAGAGAATCAAGCTAAAGAGCCCTGTCGACTTCTGCAATGGATTGCCTATGATCAAGACTTTACCCCCAATAAAACAGACACTAGATTTAAAGAGTGGAAAGAGAAAGGGCTGATAAAATATTACGATTTTTTTAAGGGGCAAACTTTAAGAAGTTTTGAAGATTTGAAAAAACAAGGTCTAATAAATCAAGATCTTTACAGGTTCTTTCAGCTTAGACACCACATAAACAATATACTTAAAAAGGAGGATTTGGAAAGGGCCCAGTCAGGTGTTCTGAAGGTCTTCTTAATGGCATATAAAGGGATCCCAGGGATCAGATACATTTCTAAAATATACCAAGGTCTTCAAGACTTAAAAGGAGACAACACATCATATATAAAAGAGTGATGGGAAAAAGAGGGGAATTTCACTTTACAATTGGAAATATGGGAAAAGCTAAATAAACAGCAATGGAAAAGTACCTCTTCCCTGCAGTGGAGAGAATTTGGATGGAAAAATTTGGTAAGATTTTTCAGAACACCTGCACAAAACAAATTTACCCATAAGGGGTTGAACTGTTGGCGCTTGTGTGGTGAAAAGACTGCAAATCATTTTCATGTGTTTTGGTCATGCCCAGTTATCCACCAATATTGGACCAACGTACAGACAATATTGGGGAAAATATTCAAAATAACAGTTCCCTTTTCTTTTGTAACTTTGTATTTGGGTTTACTACCGGACTCACTGGAAAGACGAGGAGATAAATACTTATTCAATGTTTTAATATTGGCAAGTAAAAAAGCCCTAACTGAAAAATGGATGCTGAAGGACTGTCCTACACCTGAAGATTGGATTAACGTGATTCAAGACATTTACTCGATGGAAAAGTTGACATTCGCACTGAGACAGGACATGGATGGGTTCATGAACTTTTGGCAACCCTGGATCTCATGTGTGTCTTCCATTAGATCTAATCTTTGACAAATACCATTTCAATGATGGTCCCGCTCTTTGTTCCAATGCTACTCAGATGCTCTTTTACTTTTAATTACTTAATTTTCTGTTTGTTTGTTTTTTGCTGTTCTGTTTGTTTATTCGTTTTTTTTGTTTGTTTTGTATTTATTTAATTCTCCTTAATTTCACTTTTTCTTTCACTTTAAAAAAAAAAAAAAAGGAGGGTGTTGTAATAACTATCCTACCAATGTTGTCAAATAGCAAAAAATAAGGGAACATGTGATGAAAATGTAAACAATGCAATGCTGTAATGACCTGTATACCCTTTACAAAAACTTAAATAAAAAAAAAAAATATCTGTAATGTAGAAGATAACAACTCCCACCCCCCACCCACCCCCCGCTACAGAGGATGGACATCGCCCATCGCTACATGACGGAAAGCGGGGACGGTGCGCCGCGGTCTACTACGCACAGTTGTACTAAAATATCTGCAATAATATCTGCAATCCGCTACAGAAGAGTAGCGGGGGGAGGGGCCTTTACGGTCCGGACGCGGCGCACGGACCGGTCCGTCATGTGGCGATGACGCACAGTTGTAATTTACCGATCGGTCAAAAGTCATTTTGATTACAATTTTCACGGATAAAGAATAATTTAGCTTATAACACTTACCTGTCCACAACAGCAGTGTCGCTGGCGAACTTCTCTTCCTCATTGTCAGACGAACATGACGCTGGTCCGCTTGTTACAGACTCGTGGTTCTGATCACGCGACCCGGTCAAACCATAATTCCATTATTGCGGTTTTGCGCTTCCATGATTGCGGTTTTGGCGAACGATTTTTCAAAACAAATAAGAACAGTAGTAAGAAAAAAAGACTGGCGAACGCGTGTGTGTCACCCAGCGGCTTACACAAAACAGATTCAAGGGACGCACGCTTTCGAACTTTTGTGCTTCAATTGGCTTGCTATATTCGCAGCCATTGGTAGGCGGGTCCTTCTTGCTAGGTTTTCAGTCATTGGTTCTTCAAGGTTTCAGAAACCCAATTCAAGGCTCTTAATAGTCGAATGAGAGGTCAATCACATCTAAACCAATCAAAGCACTCCTTTGGCTTTCTGTTCGCGGCTATGTCTGTAGTGGAAGAACGGAAATGCAGCTCTTTTTTTTTTCAGTGCGCACTAGGACGCAGAGACGTGACCGCCCGCGGTACACCGGAGGGCAAGAGGTTAAATATATTTATATATATAATTTTATTAATGATTATATTTCTTTGAAATCAGAGTTAAAATTATTGTTCTGTTCTGGCTTTGCAAAATTATGGTCAAAAGTGTCAATCGTATGAGGAAAAAAATTCAAAATTTTACCACATTCAGTTTCAAATTTATTTAAAAAAACAGTAATGTTATTTAAAAATAGACAAAAATTAGCCATAAAATAATCCACAAATTTATAATAAAGTCTCAAATGTACAAGAAAAGTCATAATTTTACAAGAGGAAATTACAAAGTTGAGGAAAATGGTTTCAAATTTGGATAAATTTACAGAGAAAAGTAGGAAACTATAAGAAAATTGTTATAAATTTTGGCAAAAAACCTCAAACCTTCAAGACTGGTCATTACTCAAGTTTTTAAGTGGGTGCTCTTTGTACAGTTAACTCAACTAGAAATGTTTGGTTGTCTACTTTTAATTATTGATTTCATAGCATTGCTTTTACATGAGTAGACTTTCTGGCTACTATACCCACCTCTGATCATATAATTTAAGTATGCATGAGTAAATTACTATTATGAATGTTTTTCCCCTTCTTTCCTACTCTTTCTTAATGGGACAAAAGAAACGCTAGAATTAAAAATACAAAAAAATACACATTTGTCATTTATGACAAAAAAATCCCACGGGACAAAACGTGACACTTGGTATTTTCTAAGCTGTTTGTATACCACCATAGACAAGAGAGAGAACCTGAATTAGACAGGACTCGGAGAGGGAAAGATGAGACAGACAAGAGGAGCCAAGGAGAGGAAAGTGTTCAGGCAGAGGGTCCAGGAGAGGTGAGAGCAGAGGAAGGAGAGAAGGATGACACCAGTAAAAAGTCCAAACACAGGACATCTGGGTGGGACCCCAACTGGCCCAGTATTCCTACATTCAAGCCTTGCTTGTATAATACTTCAAATGGTAAGTTCCATATGCAAAGTTACTGTGCAAATAGGGCTGTGCAATATGACAAAAATTTCATATCACGATATAAGTCATCTATCACAATAATGATATACATCACGATATACATTTTCTGTAAATTCTACAGTTTAATCACATAAAAAGGACCAGCTTTTTGTTTTACTTTTTTACATGGACCCTTTTCCCTCATAATTATGCAGTGTTATAAAATATTTTTTTATGTGCATTTGAGTCTTGATTCTCATACATTTCAGATTTTTCTTCTAAATTATATATGAATAAAAGTAAACATCAATAAGTTAAATATTTCCTGAGCCAGAGGAGAATAGCAAAAAAAAAATAACAAAAAAAATGTCTGAAAATGAGAAAATTACCCATCGCTGCCATCTACAGATATAAATTAGCTGTTAGTTTAAATCAGTGAAAATTTAAGTGTAGGTCCACAGCCTGATGACTGCTATTCTGGCCTGATTTAACCTGTTTGCTTCGTAGTAAAATTATTTCAGATTGGTCATGATCTGAAAGTCAAAGACACAAAAGGTAATGTAATAAAATACACGTGACGACTTTAACTTTATTATCTCTACTTGACTAATTAAAATTATTAGAAACTAGAAAAGCACTCGAAGAGCGCAGACCTCCACCAAGCGCCACAGTGCCCCCCATACAGTGTTTGTGTGTACGTTTTCAGATTCCTTGACCATGAAAACATATGACTAGCAATTTGATTGACAATATATGATTAGTGGTTCAGTATTTATTCACGAAAATGACATTTTCCATAATGGCTGCCAGAGTTCCCCCCATACAGTGTTTGTGTGTACGTTTCAGATTCCTTGACCATGAAAACATATGACTAGCAATTGGATTGACAATGATGGGATTAGTGGTTCAGTAGTTATTCAGGAAAATGGCATTTTCCGTAATGGCGGTTTTCTTCTGGACGGTGATCCGGATCACCACCAAAATTTAATCATTTCTTCCTTGTACCATTTCCAACAACGCCTGAAAGTTTCATCGAAATCCGTCCAAAACTTTTTGAGTTATCTTGCTAACCGACAGACAGACAAACAGACAAACCCCGGCAAAAACATTACCTCCTTGGCGGAGGTAATCAGATAAATTATATTAAGAACCAACTTGCTCCTCCAACCCGTTTCAATTTATTATTTATTTTGCTTGTATGTGCCACCGTCATGCACTTTTGCAGCTTTAATAAAAAAAAATTCAGACAAAACTAAGAAACTCAGCAATAATTTAAACCAAAGAAACGATGGTCTGCTACGGTTTCCAGTTAGCACAACTTAGCATTGTCATTTAGCATTTTATAATTAGACATGGTGTTAATGTTACTTACCTCCCATTAAAATGAGGTTAGCAAACTATCCTCTCTGATGCAGCACGATGGAAAACAGTCCCACATCCCTGGCAAACAGGAGTAGCAGCTATCTGAACCTGTAGTTTGGAGTTAGCATTAGCAACCACCGGACTGAAGCCTAGCCACCCACCACACACCTGTTGCACAGAGGAGAGATGGGGTGCTGACAAGTAGTGGTGAGGAGCTTTACTGTATAAACAGGAGTATGTGCATTTTAAATCGCGATATAAACAATCGAGTATTCTACGAAATGATAGCTGTTTTATATCATTTTTATATTGTCATCTCGCACAACCCTATGTGCAAAATTTAAAAAAAAGAAAAGAAATGAATAGTATAAAATTAACATTCCGGTTACAATAGTGTCATGTGTTTTCTGCCCCCCTGGAAAAATATGTTTCCACTATGCCAGGGTCTTTAAGCCAGAGGAAACACTGAGCATCCCTGCTTCATCTTCACTTCACTGACTTCTTGTCTTCTTAAGATGAAGTAGAATCAGAAAGACCATTATACTGTGAGGCTTTAATAAAATGCTTCACTGTAAGGTTTAATAGAAACTGTGCACCAGGTCATTTTAAAAGCATCAAAACACAGCTAAGTTGGCTAACTCTTAGCATGGACAGGAAATAAAAGAAAGCAAGTAGACGGATCTTCTTTGTGAAGCCTGTCTCCTGTCAAACAAATCCCCACTATGGAAAAATAAGGTACACTACACAGCAGTACCTTTATTAAGGTCTCCCAATAAAAAAAAGCCACCAATTTTTTTGTGTGTGTGTGTAATTAACAATTATTAGAATGCTGCTGAAGGTGTGTGTGTGTGTGTGTGAGTGAGTGAGTGAGTGAGTGAGTGAGTGAGTGAGTGAGTGAGTGAAATCATAAGGAATATAGGACATTTCATTATGAATTTGACTTGCCACCAGTAAATTATTGAAATCAGACGATCAGTGTTTAAACTTAGAAAATGTGAAATGTTTCACTCCGTCATATTGTGCATTATTGGCACACTTTGCTACACAAAACTCCACAAATTTGTCTTTAACTGGTCTCTACTGATTAAATAATTGAATAATTCCTTTGAAGAGGAGCTAAATTATTCAATTATTTAATCAGTAGAGACCAGTTAAAGACAAAGCTAAAAGAAGAAGTAGTAGTGATTTGCCAGGAGAGATTTCTTGAATTATACAGACGTGGACAAAATTGTTGGTACCCCTCTGTTCATGAAAGAAAAACCCACAGTGGTCACAGAAATAACTTGAATCTGACAAAAGTGGTAATAAATAAAAATTCCATGAAAATTAACCATTGAAAATCAGACAATGCTTTTGAATTGTGGTTCAGCAGAATTATTTTAAAAAACAAACTCATGAAACAGGCCTGGACAAAAATGATGGTACCCTTAACTTAATATTTTGTTGCACAACCTTTTGAGGCAATCACTGCAATCAAACGATTTCTGTAACTGTCAATGAGACTTCTGCACCTCTCAGCAGGTATTTTGGCCCACTCCTCATGAGCAAACTGCTCCAGTTGTCTCAGGTTTGAAGGGTGCCTTCTCCAGACGGCATGTTTCAGCTCCTTCCACAGATGTTCAATAGGATTTAGATCAGGGCTCATAGAAGGCCACTTTAGAATAGTCCAATGTTTCGCTCTTAGCCATTCTTGGGTGTTTTTAGCTGTGTGTTTTGGGTCATTATTCTGTTGCAAGACCCATGACCTGCGACTGAGACCAAGCTGTCTGACACTGGGCAGCACATTTCTCTCTAGAATACCTTGATAGTCTTGAGATTTCATTGTACCCTGCACAGATTCAAGACACCCTGTGCCAGATGCAGCAAAGCAGCCCCAGAACATAACAGAACCTCCTCCATGTTTCACAGTAGGGACAGTGTTCTTTTCTTAGTATGCTTCATTTTTGCGTCTGTGAACATAGAGCTGATGTGCCTTGCCAAAAAGTTGCAGTTTTGTCTCGTCTGTCCATAGGACATTCTCCCAGAAGCTTTGTGGCTTGTCACCATGCAGTTTGGCAAATTCCAGTCTGGCTTTTTTCTGATTTGTTTTCAACCGTGGTGTCCTCCTTGGTCGTCTACCGTGAAGTCCACTTTGGCTCAAACGACGACGGATGGTCGATCTGACACTGATGTACCTTGACCTTGGAGTTCACCATGAATGTGTTTAGAGGTTGTTCTGGGCTCTTTTGTTACCATTCGTATTATCCGCCTCTTCCATTTTTCATCAAGTTTCCTCCTGCGGCCACGTCCAGGGAGGTTGGCTACAGTCCTGTGGATCTTAAATTTCTGAATAATATGTGCAACTGTAGTCACAGGAAAATCAAGCTGCTTGGAGATGGTCTTATAGCCTTTACCTTTAACATGCTTATCTATAATTTTCTTTCTAATCTCCTGAGACAACTCTCTCATTTGCTTCCTCTGGTCCATGTTTAGTGTGGTACACACCATGTCAACAAACAGCACAGTGACTACTTGTCACCCTTTAAATAGGCCGACTGACTGATTACAAGTTTGTAGACACCTGTGATGTTAATTAGAGGACACATCTTGGTTGAACATGTCCCTATGGTCACATTATTTTCAATCTTTTCTAGGGGTACCATCATTTTTGTTCAGGCCTGTTTCATGAGTTTGTTTTTTTAAAATAATTCTGTTGAACCACAATTCAAAAGCATTGTCTGATTTTCACCGGTTAATTTTCATAGAATTTTTATTTATTACCACTTTTGTCAGGTTCAAGTTATTTCTGTGACCATTGTGGGTTTTTCTTTCATTAACAGAGGGGTACCAACAATTTTGTCCACGTCTGTATATAGTGATATTTACCAAGTGAAGTTTGTGGCGGCAATGCACCTGTAATCTGGTTGCCAACCGCCAATCAAATCTAAAAGAAGAAGATGAGCTACAAATTACAGTGGAGGTTATCAGTACAGCCTTGTAAAACCTTGCATGTTACATTTCTTTTGTATTCCTATCTCACTCCATCTTTATATGCTGTTTCTTCTTGTGTTTTTCCAGGCTTATCAGCTTTTCCTTCAGCAGCAGCCTCAACAGCAGCAGTTACTGCAAAACCAGAGAAAATTCCAACCAAACTTGCGGCAGCCAGCTGACCCACAGCAGGTACACACAGAATGTGTCACTGTCACATTTGTTACTACTTTGCTTCCTGTTCCCAACTGATGGCTCTTGCATTTTGTTGTGTCACCG
This sequence comes from Pholidichthys leucotaenia, assembly GCA_020510985.1. Classification (NCBI taxonomy): domain Eukaryota; kingdom Metazoa; phylum Chordata; class Actinopteri; order Cichliformes; family Pholidichthyidae; genus Pholidichthys; species Pholidichthys leucotaenia. The sequence goes on along the minus strand of CM035836.1, from coordinate 444,808,056 downwards.
CAGCTGGCCAGGATCATGGCAGTTCTTCAGCAGCAGAGGCAGCATCAGCAGGTTGGGGGTTTAAACAGCAGCTCCAAACTCTCACCCTCCCACCACGGTGGAAGTGGTGGAGGGGCTCTAAAACTGCCTGGGGCCGATCCCCTACCTCACCCAGGCTTTGCGGGATCTGTGGGCGACCTGCAGAAACCCTTTGGACCATACTCGGGTGTGTAGCTGTTTCTACATTAATTTGAAACTTGTTATTGAGGTGTGCATGTGCCTTGATAATGCTCTTGATGTTCTTTTTTTATTCCTTCCTTCTTTCCCTGAGCAGGATTTGGCTCTGGGGTGAATCTGCCAGGTCTGGACCTTGGCAGTTCTGTGGTTGGGGGGCCTGGAGCCATGAAGGACCTAGGGGGTCAGCAGTCCCGTTTTAAATGGATGATGGACAGGAACTGTTCCTCAGACTCTTCACCTGAAAACGCCTTCCACAAAAATGGTGAGATGTTATTATTATTACTTCTTTTGTTTTGGCGTGTCGAGGCTGAAGTGTTGATGAGATTACATGTGAAGCTGCATCTAATCATGATTACTAAACCCTCCTAGCATTTAATAATGTAACACACAGCATCATAACTCCCTTACAACCTCACAGGGCCCGTGGCCCCTATAAAAATGCCGGGGAGCTCATCCTATTCCCATTATGACATGATGGTTGGAGACGGGCTGGGTGACAACTGGCAACGCAATGCTGCAAACAAGATGTGTGCCAAGCCTTCCAACACATCAAGCTGGCCACCTGGTTAGTGACAGTATGGTACTAGAGTGACTTTGATGGAAGAAATATTTTATAAAAAATTATTTGTTACTTCTAACCCTTCAGAGGTCTTTCTTATAGTGAGAAACATTTTAAAATGGCTTTAACGGAGCACATTTGTTTCTTCTTTAGAGTTCCAGCCTGGTGTGCCATGGAAAGGAATCGACCCCATTGATCCTGAGTCCGATCCCTACATGACCCCAGGAAGCATGCTGGGAAACACAGTGCCCACAAATCTCAATGACATGGATCACCAGTTGTTACAAGACAATACTGGTAGGCTTTTGTGTGATGGGGGTGCATTAAGGTTTTAGTCATTCAGTAAGTGATGCTCAGTGCTTTGGTTTGCAGATTCTACCCCTTCCCTCAACACCTTGCTGCCTTCACCTGGTGCCTGGCCCTACAGTGCCTCAGACAGTCCCCTCAACAATGCACACAACTCAGGTAACCACACATTAAGTGCATACAGGTTTCCTTGTCAGCTTGTGTAATACTTGGCATATTTTTTTGCCCACACGTCTCCTTTTGCCTTCATTTATTGTTCATTTATTAGAGGTGGAAATTTGTCTCTGGCTTCATAGTAATGTAGAATGAATACATGATGCAGATAAAATGTAAAAATCAAACTTAATTCATACCACAAGCAAGTAAAAAAGGTTTACAATTAGGAATTAAAAAACAATCTGAAATATGCCTTGTCATAGTTCCAGAAGCTGCATAAAACATAACCTTTATTATTTAATAGGGTGAGAGCGCTTGGAATAAAAGTTTTCTTATAGATGTTCCTGGAGGCTTTGGGAACACACCTCCTTGAAGGAAGGCGTGCAATTCATGGTGCAAAGGGTGTAAATAATCAGACACAATCTAAAGCACTTTGTGTCTAGTCTACTCTGTTAACGAGTGGTTTCTTTGGCCTCCCAATAATTTTGGTCAATTTTTTTTTCACAATATTTTTTATTGAACCTTTTTTTTTTTTTACAAACATAACACAAACAATCAAACACTAACACTAAAGTAATTTTAAAAAAAAAAAAGTACTAAAAACACCAACAACCACTAACAAAGGCAGGTCTTCAACAATGCTCCTCTGTTTAGTCTAGGCAATCCATTACATAAGTATACATATTATACATTCACCAGTTTGGAATTTACAAGGTCCACACACATCATTCACCTTCTTCTTCAAAAGTTATGTTTAAATTCTTTACATAATCAATGAAAGGTCTCCATATATTCTCAAACACAATTTCCTTTGATTTCAGTATGTATGTTATTCTTTCTAGTGGAAAGTTTGTTAACATCTGTCTTAACCACTGAGTCACATCTGGTCTATGAGTCTTTTTCCACAACAGTGCAATACATTTTTTGGCGTTAAGCAAACTGAGATCTATGAATGCTCTTTCACTCTTATTAAAGTTATGCTTTTCTGGATACAGACCCAACAAAAACAATTTAGGATTCAATATGATTTGTTTTGAAATTATTTTTTTCAATTGTTACCCTCACCTCTTCCCAAAACATTCTAATTTTTCTACATTCCCATAAACAGTGAAATAGGGTTCCTTTACTTTCCATACATTTTGTGCACGTATCTGGTATGTTTTTGTTATATCTACTTAATTCCACTGGTGTAACATACATCCGCATTAACCATTTAAAATGTATCAATTTAAGACGTACATTTATTGATTTGGTTTGAGCTTCTGTACAAGCCAATTCCCATTGTTCCTCTGAAATTTCAGTTTGCAGGTCTTCTTTCCAATAATGCAGTCTTTTCTGTGAGTTTTCACTTGAGGATAATGTCAAGGAGTTATAAAACTCTGAAATAATACCCTTTCTCTTACTATCTTTCGTCAAAATTTTTTCCAAGGATGAATAAGTAGGTCGGGTGAGAGCATTATTTTGATTTGATCGAATAAAGTTCCTAAGCTGAAGATATTTAAAAAAAAATGTGTTCTGTTAAGATTAAATTTGATCCTCAGTTCTTCAAAAGACATTATGTTATCTGAACATGACAAATATAAGTCTTGAATCTTTTGAATCCCTTTTAAATTCCATACTTTAAATATAGCATCCGCTGTCCCTGGTTTAAAATATTGATTACCCCATATTGGGCTAAATTGTGACAATAAGTGTGGTTCTTTTAAATATTTTGTGGTTTCACACCATATTTTGATCATATGTTTTACAAATGGATTTTTAACTTGTTTCTGTAATTTTTTTTGCCGAGTCTGAGTATATGAATATGGGAAGAGGTAAAGGTAAATTGTATGATTCCATTTCAGTCCAGTGAGGGAGATCATTTGATGAAAAATAATATGTCATAGACCTCAGTTGTGCTGACCAGTAATACAGCATAAAGTTTGGACATTTCAGACCTCCACGATCAAATGGTAAATATAGTAAGGACAGACGTAATCTAGCCTTCCTATTGTTCCATATAAATTCCACTAACTTTTTTTTAATTCTTGAGAATAGATCTGAAGGTGGTGGTAAAGGAATGTATTGAAATAAAGTATTTTGGGTAAGATATTACTTTTAAGTATATTAATTCTCCCTATCATCGACATTGGTAGTGACATCCATCTCTGAAGTAACTCATTAATGTCTGTCATTAAGGCTTCATAGTTGACACTGGCGACTGATTCTAGCTTAGGCACAGTTTGAATTCCTAAATATTTAAACTGATTTACAACATTGAATTGATTTACCTCAGGAGCTGGGTGATTTCTCTGGGTCTCATTTAGCATTAATTTTGAAGATTTAGTTTTATTTATCTTATATCCTGATATTTCCCCAAAATTCTTTATTAAATTCAACAAGGTCGGAATTGATTTTTTTAAGATTTGACATAAACAAAATTATGTCATCGGCATACAGGGAGATTTTATGTTCTGTTGGTCCTACTTTAATTCCATATATTTGTGGATGTAAACGTACTGCCATCGCTAAAGGTTCAATTGCCATAGTAAACAGTAAAGGTGAAAGTGGACAGCCTTGTCGACATCCTCTGTTGATATTTATTGATTTTGAGATATTGCTGTTTGTTAGGATTTCTGCTGTAGCATTATTGTATATTATCTGAACCCATTTTATGAAATTATTTCCAAGTCCAAACCTTTGTAGGACTTCAAAAAGAAAGGGCCATTCGACCCTATCAAAGGCCTTTTCGGCGTCCAATGATAGGAGAGCTGTATCCGGTGCTTCTTTATTAGAATAAATAATATTAAATAGTCTTCTTACATTATGGAAGCCTTGTCTTCCCATTATAAAGCCATTCTGATCTCGGTTAATAATATTTGGTAATATTTCTTGTAGTCGTCTTGCTAAAATTTTACAGATTATCTTAAGATCAGCATTTAATAGGCTTATTGGTCTCATGTTTTCACATTTATAAGAGGGTTTACCTGGTTTTGGCAACAGTATAATTAAGGCATTATTCATGTATAGTGGTAAATTACTATTTTGAAATGCTTCTAAAACCATTTCCAAAAATGGTTTTATTAATTTATTCTTAAATTTTTTTATAGATGTCAACTGGAAGACCATCTGGTCCTGCACTTTTTCCTGATTTCATATTATCAATGGCTAGCCCAACTTCTTCTTGACTAATTTTAGACTCCAGTATCTCCCTGTTTTCATTTGGAATACACGGTATAGATAATCCGTCCAAAAACCCATTTAGTTTTGTAATTTTGGTCAATTTACTTCTGCTGTTGGATCCCAGACTCTAATACCAGACTATCAAGTTAAGAGTGTGGGGGGGGGGGGGGGTGCTAAAAAGCTCATAGTGGTCAAATTTGACCAAATGTGGTTTATTACCTCCGCCAAGGTAGGCGGTGATGTTTTTACTGGTGTTTGTTGGTTTGTCTGTTAGCAACATAACTCAAAAAGTTCTGAACGGATTTTTATGAAATTTTCAGGAAAGGTGTGTAATGGCATGGGGAACAGATGATTAGATTTTGGTGGTGATCCATATCATGATCTGGATCCACAAGTTGTTTTTTGGGGGGAGGGGAGGGAATAATAATAATATTGAGCTTTCCCTTAAGACGTGTCCACGGAGTTGCGTTCACCTCCGCACCCATACACTCAGTATGTGATGGTTGACAGTATTTCATCTGAAGACACCAAGAAAAAGCAAGCGAACTGTGTGGTTTATGAATGGATTTTGATGACATTTTCAGGAAAGGTGTGTAGTGGCACGGGGAACAGAGTACCGGCAGACAAGTTAAGGATGTCTTGCGAGGCACGTTACCCACACGGTATGTAAACACACAGCACTGGACAATATTTAATTTGTATTACCTCCGCCAAGCGGCAGAGGTAATGTTTGTCGTGCCAAAAAGTGATTGAGGGTGGTGCGATCGGCTGCCAAAAAGTGATCACCGGCTGCCGGGAGTGCCCACTTGTTAAAGGTGTACTGCCTGGTCTCAGTCCACCTACAATGTGTCTGTAAATGTTCTGAGGTTTTATCGCATCTGGGAAAAAAAAAAATTATAGTGTTTGCAGTTTGGATAACAACATATACCATTTATGAGATTGTACAGCCGTGGACAAAATTGTTGGTACCCCTCTGTTAATGAAAGAAAAACCCACAATGGTCACAGAAATAACTTGAACCTGACAAAAGTGGTAATAAATAAAAATTCTATGAAAATTAACCAATGAAAATCAGACGGTGCTTTTGAATTGTGGTTCAACAGAATTACTTTAAAAAACAAACTCAAGAAACAGGCCTGGACAAAAATGATGGTACCCCTAGAAAAGATTGAAAATAATGTGACCATAGGGACATGTTCAACCAAGATGTGTCCTCTAATTAACATCACAGGTGTCTACAAACTTGTAATCAGTCAGTCGGCCTATTTAAGGGGTAACAAGTAGTCATTGTATGTACCACACTAAACATGGACCAGAGGAAGCAAAGGAGAGAGTTGTCTCAGGAGATTAGAAAGAAAATTATAGATAAGCATGTTAAAGGTAAAGGCTATAAGACCATCTCCAAGCAGCTTGATCTTCCTGTGACTACAGTTGCACATATTATTCAGAAATTTAAGATCCACAGGACTGTAGCCAACCTCCCTGGACATGGCTGCAGGAGGAAACTTGATGAAAAATGGAAGAGACGGATAATACGAATGGTAACAAAAGAGCCCAGAACAACCTCTAAACACATTCATGGTGAACTCCAAGGTCAAGGTACATCAGTGTCAGATCGCACCATCCGTCGTTGTTTGAGCCAAAGTGGACTTCATGGTAGACGATCAAAGAGGACACCACTGTTGAAAACAAATCCTAAAAAAGCCGGACTGGAATTTGCCAAACTGCATGTTGACAAGCCACAAAGCTTCTGGGAGAATGTCCTATGGACAGACAAGACAAAACTGGAACTTTTTGGCAAGGCACATCAGCTTTATGTTCACAGACGCAAAAATGAAGCATAGCAAGAAAAGAACACTGTCCCTACTGTGAAACATGGAGGAGGTTCTGTTATGTTCTGGGGCTGCTTTGCTGCATCTGGCACAGGGTGTCTTGAATCTGTGCAGGGTAGAATGAAATCTCAAGACTATCAAGGTATTCTAGAGAGAAATGTGCTGCCCAGTGTCAGACAGCTTGGTCTCAGTCGCAGGTCATGGGTCTTGCAACAGGATAATGACCCAAAACACACAGCTTAAAAACACCCAAGAATGGCTAAGAGCAAAACATTGGACTATTCTGAAGTGGCCTTCTGTGAGCCCTGATCTAAATCCTATTGAACATCTGTGGAAGGAGCTGAAACATGCCGTCCGGAGAAGGCACCCTTCAAACCTGAGACAACTGGAGCAGTTTGCTCATGAGGAGTGGGCCAAAATACCTGCTGAGAGGTGCAGAAGTCTCATTGACAGTTACAGAAATCGTTTGATTGCAGAATCAGAATCAGAATCAGGTTTATTGCCATTGTTCATGTAGTACACAAACTAGGAATTTGTCTCGGTACAATGCTGCAACATTAAACATGATAAGATAAGAGAAATAAACTATACATGTAATAAAGTGTAGGATAAGATTAAGTGATACTGGTCAACAGTTAAAATATATATTAGCCAGCAGCAGATACTGTGGAGAACTATATAGTGCAGTCGGTAATGCAGGAAGAAAACAGTGATCATCTCAGTGATTGCAGTGATTACCTCAAAAGGTTGTGCAACAAAATATTAAGTTAAGGGTACCATCATTTTTGTCCAGGCCTGTTTCATGATTTTGTTTTTTAAAATAATTCTGCTGAACCACAATTCAAAAGCACTGTCTGATTTTCATTGGTTAATTTTCATAGAATTTTTATTTATTACCACTTTTGTCAGAGTCAAGTTATTTCTGTGACCATTGTGGGTTTTTCTTTCATTAACAGAGGGGTACCAACAATTTTGTCCACGTCTGTAACTGATTCCAATATTTATGTGCAAAAACCTCATTGTTGTTGAGAAGCTACACTGTAATTGTCTATTGTTGATGCATAGAATATGTATTTATGCAGTATCTGCATGTATATATCCAGTAAATCTTATGTATTTTTCCATGTAACCTTGTGACTGCATTATTTTGTTTTTAATCATACTAAAATGCATCATAAGTGTTAAATATAGCTTATACCTAACTCAGTATTGTTTACCTGTTGAAATATACAGTATATTTGACGGCTAATATAACCCCATAACTACAATATGGCACCTGATGATCAATTTTTGGCAGCTGATCACTTTTTGCCACAGCACCGGCATTGCTTTGTCTGTCTCTTAGCAACATTGCTCCAAAATTTATGAACGGATTTTGATTAAATTTTCAAGAAAGGTGTGTAATGGCATGGGGAACGGATGATTACATTTTTGTGGTGATCCGGATCACCACCTGAATCCAGGAATTTTTAGGAGAAATCTGTATCAACTTGGTTAAATTTTACTTTTGCTGGTACACCAGAATTTCTGTAGCTGTTACCTAATACGATTTATTTATTTCAATAAATCTTACAGAATGAAACTTGAATTAGTATTTTTCATCAATATCAAATGAGGAAATGTTGCATTAAGAAAACTGCTGCATTTCTAACAATGTCATTTGGGGGAAATGAAGTGTTTGGCGGAGGTCTGTGTTCTCCAAGTGCTTTTCTCGTTTTTCAACATAGTCTTCCCTTCGGTCCACACTTCTTCCATCGGTGTTGCAGTGCTTGGATCCCTGCAGATGAAAAATAAGCCACATTTGGTCAAATTTGACCACTATGAACTTTTCAGCCCTCCCACCCCCCTACAGTTTCTACCAAACTTTAATGAAGCAGTTCCAAAGTGTCCTGACTGACACCATAAGAACAAAGCTTCCTAAATAAATATAAACTTTGTATCACTTTTTAAAAAATTAATGCAGAGTTGGCTGTGAAAGTTCTTATCTAAGAAGGTACCCTAATATTTAAAAACATCTCCATTCTCCAGCAGGACGATCACTTAATAAAATAGGAAGACAAGAAAAAATTTTGTCTACTCCCACTGCTAATTATCAATTCATTTGTCTTACTCTTGTTAATAATCTCATTGTCCTTGCACCAATTTATAAGATCACTAATATGGTTAAAGTATGCTGATTCCAAGTTATTTACCTGTAAAAGTCCAGTAAATACCGTGTCATCAGTACTTAAATAGCCGACAGAGTTCATCATCTGTATTTCATTAGTATAAATAGAATGTCTTTTCTTTTAAATGAAGGTCTTGAGGATGTTTAATTATTGACCTGGCCACAGAATTTGCATTTGCTTTAAATTTGATGACCAAAAACATCATGATAATTAGAAAATTGGCAACTCCCCAAAACACTTGGAATACAGTCAACATAGAATTGCATGTCATAACCCTGCCATGTGAGACTGTCATAAAGTAGATAATGTATTCAGTAAGTTTTCTATATTTATTTGTAAGTCTGTTTCCCTGCAGCAAAGTACACAGACTACAAGACCAGCTGGCCCCCAGAGCCTATTGGACACAAATTTTGGAAAGGCAGTCGTGGCAGCAGCCAGACCCAGTCATCCCGCACACCTCCAGGCCTACTCAGTCAAAAGCAGCCCTCACCCTCCCCTTGGTCACAAGGAGTCCCTCGATTGGCTGGAAGGAGCTGGGGCAGTGGCTGTAGCACCGCTGGTAGTGTTCCAACAGATTTTTTTCATGTTTTTATTTCAAAGTAGTCCTTTATTTCCTCTTCCATAGCTTGAATTTTTTGGCTGATTTAAGGAACTGGGGACAAGAATCTACTGTGATTGAGACAAAAGATTATTTTTGAACTTAAGAACTTTTGATAGACCAAGAAAGCTTTACATCAGGACACATGGAAATGTATTCAGTAGTTATCTCTTATGTTCTGGATAGAAAAATAAAACCTTGTGGGACTGTTTTTACATTGACTGTTTAAAAAAAGAAAAAAAGCTATATATTTTTTTCTTCTCTAAAAAGGTTCAACCTGGAGTGATGGAAGTTCTCGGGAAAGCTGCTGGTTGGTGCTCAGCAACCTCACACCACAGGTACACACACGTACACACACACACGCACACAATTATAATCTCAATAGAAAAAACCTGGAAGAAAAATGAGTTGTCCAAGAATTCTCCAAACAAACTATTTTAGGGCTATAATAAGAACAAGGCAAGCAAAGGCTCTTACTGTCTGGCGATGCAGAGGTTCTGCCACACATTCGAGCACGTTAAAGTTAGTTAGGAGGATCCCTGCGGTGTATGTTGGAGTGGCACCAATTGTATTCCCACCACTTGCTTAAAGGTGCACAGGACACCTTTCATTTCATGGAAACAAAGATTTTAAAAAAAAATACATCAGCAAAGTGTTTTGAAACATGCACAGTGTAAATCTGTTCTAAAAATTAGTATATTGAGTAAAAAAATAAATTTTTATGGGTCCAAAATAATGTAAATATTTACATTATTTATTTACATTACATTATTTGCAAAGGTAAACACAGCCCAGTGAAGATGTCGCAGCCAATAGTATTGCTAGCTTTCAGCGTTTCACAACATTTATCTATCTATAAATGCAGCATATCTCTGTCTGTGTGTTCCTCACATATCTCTCAAATTGTTCATCAGACTGGCCTCAGATTTTATGAGTGCTTTGCTGAGCTTATGAGGGTGTGCATCCCCAAGTATGGAGTTGCTCAGTCAAAATATGTAATTTTTAGCAGTAAAAGTTTAGCCACCGCTCTGTCTCCTCATGCTGTGGCTTCTAGAAGTGCGGGCGGGGTTTCGGGTTGACTCTGTACTGATTGGATAATACACGGCATCATATTATCAGTAACCACAGCGCTCCATGAGCAAAACAAGGAACCCAAAAGTGACAAATTTGACTAGAAAAAGATAATGCTGAAGATTTAATGCTTAAAAAATTATACCGGGGGACTTCCGGTCTGGACACCATGGTGATTGCAGCTTAATGCTGAAGCTCCCAGACCCAATCCAGTAAAATACCTTGAAAATCAGATTTAACGGATTTTTGGAAGAGTGAAAATCAAAGGACAAAGTCATCATGCCTAAAGGAAAACAGAAGAAATCGACATTTACCAGGCCAGGACACGCATCGGCCGAAGAATCTGATTCGGAGGATTTCCATTCAGAAGACGAGGAGCTGAATGAAGCTAACAAAAAGGTTAGCTTGAAAATGGTATTTAAAGAATTAAGACGATTTCGCCGAGAGTGTTGGGCCGAATTTCGTGAATTCAAAGAAGAATTAAAAAGGACCAACAGCAGAGGGGACCAGGCCGAGAACCGAATCTTGGAAGCAGAGGAAAGAATAAAAGGGCTTGAAGATTCCGTGCTGGATCTACACAAAAGGCAGTCAAGACTAGAGGCTAAGCTAACCGACCAAGAAGGAAGACTGAGAAGAGACAACATAAGAATTCATGGTCTGAAAGAAGGAGTCGAGGATGGTTTCACCACAATGACGGCATGCGTGGAATCCTTACTGAGAGAGAAGTTGGATATTCCCCAATCCACCGACTTGAAGATAGAAAGGGCCCACCGTACATTAGCCCCTAGGCCGGCGGCGGAAGCGCCACCAAGATCAGTGGTGGTGAGGTTCTCCAACTTCAAAATAAAACAAGAGGTTGTAAGACTGGCTTGGCAGAAAAAAGGATTTATGCATCAAGAGAGAAAAGTTTTCGTGGAACACGATTAAGATAAGATAAGATAAGATAAGCCTTTATTAGTCCCACAACGGGGAAATTCCAGGATTGCAACAGCACAGGGATAGCAACACTCAGAGCAACAATCAGAAGGCAAGAAAAAAAACAAGCAAGCAAGAGCAGCTAATAAACATATGTACGTATTACTATAAAATATATATATATACACACACACACAGACACACAGTGCAGAGCATTGTAGCTGGATGGAATAAATATATGAATATATGAACACACAGTGCAGAGCATTGTAGCTAGATGGAATAAATATGTAAATATATAAACACCCACAGTACGGAGCATTGCAGCTAGGTGGAATAAATATGCAAGTATATAAACACACACAGTGCGGAGCAATGTAGCTAGATGGAATAATATGTAGATATATAAATATATAAACACACCCAGTGCTGAGCATTGTAGCTAGATGGAATAAATATGCAAATATATAAACACACACAGTGCAGAGCATTGTTGCTAGATGGAATGAAACAGCATAACCGTCTACTTAGTTATCCTACATGGTATGATTATGTGCCCATACATATTCTCACCCTCCATAGCGACCGGTATGTTCCTAGTTGTATGCCGGAGGGGACCATTGTGTAAGTCTATTGCATCTTTTGCATTCAAAAAACTATTAGTTTGTTACGTCTTTTTGCTATCTCTGCGAGCAGCCCTGCTTAGGTTGTACAGTCTGACAGCCGTTGGTAGGAAGGACCTACGAAACCTCTCGGTTGTGCACCTGGGATGATGTAGTCTGCTGCTAAATGAGCTCCTCAGTGCATTCAGTATGTCCTGCATAGGGTGGAACTCGGACTCCAGCAGAGATGACAGTTTAGCCACCGTCCTTCTCTCTCCTATCTCCTCCATCGGATCAAGGCGCTGCCCCAGGACAGAGCTAGCTTTCTTAATCAGTTTGTTCAGTCTCTTCCTATCGGCTGCAGTAATGCCACTGCCCCAGCAGACCACTCCAAAAGTGATGGCTGATGCCACCACCGTGTCATAGAATGACTTCAGCAGCGCCCCTTGTACACCAAAAGACCTGAGTCTCCTCAGCAGGAACAGCCTGCGCTGTCCCTTCTTGTAGAGTGCATCAGTATTGTGTGACCAGTCTAGTTTATTGTTCAGATGAATACCCAGGTACTTATAGGATGTCACCATCTCGATGTCTGTTCCCTGTATATTTACTGGTACTGTGAGGGGCTGCCCATGCCTGCGGCAGTCCACCACCAGCTCCTTAGTTTTCCTCGCGTTGATCTGGAGGCAGTTCCGATGGCACCAGTCCACGAAGTCCTGGATAAGCCCTCTGTACTCAGCTTCATCTCCATTGGAGATGAGGCCAACGATCGCAGAGTCATCAGAGAACTTCTGTAGATGGCAGTGTGTTGTGTTGTGTGAGAAGTCCGCAGTATAAAGAGTGAACAGGAAGGGAGCCAGCACCGTTCCCTGGGGGGCCCCCATGCTACTGATGATCGTGTCGGACACACAGTCCCGGGTTCTCACAAACTGAGGCCGGTTCGTGAGGTAGTCCAGGATCCATGATGACAGGTGCTGGTCCACCCCTGCGCGCAGCAGCTTGTCCTTCAGGATCATCGGTTGGATGGTGTTGAAAGCACTGGAGAAGTCAAAGAACATGATCCTCACCATATTCCCGGGCTTCTCCAGGTGGGACAGAGAACGGTGAAGGAGGAAGATCACCGCATCCTCCACCCCAATGCCATGCTGGTAGGCGAACTGGAGTGGATCCATCGCTGGTTCCACCAGGGGGCGGAGGTGAGCAAGGAGCAGTCTCTCCAGGGTCTTCATCAAGTGGGACGTCAAGGCCACCGGTCTGTAGCTGTTCAGGTCTTTGGGGTGGGAAGTTTTTGGTACAGGTACCACACAAGATGTTTTCCACAGCTGTGGTACCCTCCCCAGTTTCAGGCTCATGTTGAAGATATACGTCACAATCCCACACAGCTGGTCTGCACAGGACTTGAGGAGCTTTGCGCTGATGCCGTCCGGTCCCGGCGCCTTCCTCGCCTTGATCTTCCTCAGCTCCGTCCTCACCTGGGTCCTGGTCAGGGTCAGGATGGGGGGCTGTGTGTTGGGAGTGGGGGGGTGTTGGTGGAGTGGGGAGTGGGCAGCAGGACTTGATTTCTTTAGAGGCAGCAGTGGTTGTTGTGCAGTCAGGGGGGAGGGCGGTTGGTCAAATCTATTGAAAAACAGATTCAGGTTGTTCGCCCACTCCCTGCCCCCTGTGGCCTGGGGGGAGGTATTCTGGAGCCCCGAGATGGTTTTGAGGTTTCTCCAGACCCCGCTGATGTCGCTCTGTTGCAGCTTGTCCTCCATCTTCTTCCTGAAGCTTACGCCCCGGAGGTCCTTAAAAAGCGCCGGGAATACAACGACGCTAAAAAGGTGCTACGAGAGAAAAAACTGCACTTCCAGATGCCATTTCTGGCGAAGCTAAAAGTCTTCTACGGTGAAGAGACATGTCTCTATAATTCGGCGGAAGAAGCAACCGCTGACATGGCGAGAAGAGGGCTCCCGGTAACGGTGTTTAAACCTGCAGCAGACCCGAGCGAAAGAATCAAGGCTCAAACATGGTCCACACAGAGACCCTCAAAATCCACGGGCCAGCAGCAGGAAACCCAGCGCCAGAGCTACAAGGAAAAACTGGCCGTTTACAGGAGGGAATAACGATTTTTTTAGTCAATCTGCACATCCAACCCCCCTCCTACAAGGTAAACATTAAAGGAGATGCAGAATCAGCATGTGGTAAAACATTTCATGGAACAGTCATAATATTAGAAACAAATACTGTAAGTCTTTAAAAAAAAAAAAAAAAAAAAAAACTGGTTAAAATAGAAATGTGACAATGATCCACATGTTCTCCCCACACTAACAAATACTGTATTAGCGTGAACGTTTGCTGTGATGGTGGTGGGAGGGTGCACACAATTTCATAGGGTATAGGTATGAAAAAAAAAAAAATCATTACAAGTTTGGATTGGGATCTGAAATTCACATTAAAAACATGGAACAACTTACAGGGGTAAGAGAGGGCCCTCAACACGTAACAGAGTTTGAGGAATTTCCCTCAGAGCCTACACTCCATCAAGGCTCTTCCAGGGTCTCTAAAAAGACCTCAGCGCAGGAAGTTCTTTTGTCAGTTTTTTGTTTTAAAGTTTTATACACTATGTTCTTAATGTTTTTTATGTTCTTAATGTTCTTTCAGTTTCTGAGTAGCATAAAAGAGGGCCACCACACCGTTATACTAAATAAGACAATACAATGGAGAAACAGGGTGTAACCAAAATAATCTCATATAATGTAAAAGGGATCCTGAATCCAGTTAAAAGATCCAAGATTCTAGGCAAAATGAAAAAAGACAAAGCAGGAATAATATTTTTACAAGAAGCCCACCTAACAGACGTGGAGCACACTAAACTCAATAGACAAGGGTTTAAAATGATCTCTTCATCTTCATATAAGTCAGGGAGGAGGAGGGGAGTAGCGACATTGATCTCAACCAAAATTACATTTGAAAAAAAATCAGAACACAAAAATAAAGAAGGGAGATACAGTTTGGTAATTGGGCGGCTAGAGGGAGAAGATATCACCCTGCTGAATGTATATGCACCTCCAGGGGCTAACTGGAAATTTTATAAAAATGTATTTGACCTAATGATAACTAAAGCCCAAGGTTTAGTGATATGTGGTGGAGACTTCAGTCTAAGACTGAATCCATACTGGGATGCATCAGGTAATTCTCCACATCAAAATAACACTCAAAGTAGGAAAACTCGGATGCTACTAAAAGAAATGGGAATCTGTGATGTGTGGAGGGAATTCAACCCCAGTGTAAAAGATTACACATTTTACTCAGCGCCACATTCATCATACTCAAGGATTGATTATTTTTTTATGTTTAATAGAGACATTGGAAGAGTAAAAACATGTAAAATAGGACTGATGGATCTCTCTGACCACAGTCCGATCTATATGGACTTAAGCATCCAAAAATACACAAATAATACATTTTCTTGGAGGTTGAATTCAAATGTCCTGAAAGGACCACTGAAAGATGAATTGGAATCAGATATTCTCAGATATTTGGAAGAAAATGATAATGGAGAAGTATCCCCTTTAATACTGTGGGATGCATGTAAAGCTGTAATAAGGGGAAAGATTATTGCAAAACTGGCAATCCAAAAGAAACTGAGACAAGAAAAACTAACCACATTAGAGTCAGAACTTAAGAACCTAGAAAAAGAACACAAAGGCAACACTCATTCTAATGACTCGCTCAAAATTAAGGAAATTAAAAAACAAATAAATGAGATCTACACAATAGAAATCCAGAAGAAACTTACATTTCTGAAACAAAAATACTATGAAGCAGGCAGCAAATCGGCAAAATTACTAGCCTATAAATTGAGGAAACCACAAACGGAAAGAGCAATCTACAAAATCAGAGACCCAGTATCAAAGGAAATAAAATTCAGAATTCAGGATATTCTTAAAAGCTTCGAGAACTACTATAAGAACTTGTACTCCCTCAAAAAACATAAAAACGCATCCGAAGCATTCCTAAACACATTAAACCTTCCCCAACTTACTGAGTCTCAAAATAAAACACTACTGTCAGAAATACAACCTAAAGAATTAGAAAAAGCAATTATGAAACTTAAAGCTAACAAATCCCCAGGAGCAGATGGCTATACAGCAGAGTGGTACAAAACCTTTAAACAGCAACTATCTCCTCTCCTCCTGAAAACATTTAACTATGTCCTCCACACAGGGGAAATCCCCCCCTCCTGGAGAGAAGGGGTCATTGCAGTTATACCTAAACCTGAAAAGGATAAACTAGAGTGCTCCAACTACAGACCAATCAGTGTACTAAATCAGGACTATAAGCTTTTTACCATTATCCTTGCCAAAAGGTTAGAAAATATACTGACAGACCTAATTCATTTAGACCAAACAGGTTTTATAAGACAAAGACAGACACAAGACAACATTAGACGCACTTTACACATAATTCATCATATAAAAAAATATAACTTAAATGCAGTCATATTGGGATTAGATGCTGAAAAAGCATTCAATTCGGTTGACTGGTCTTTCCTATATAGAATCTTATCCAGTTTCAATTTTCATAACAACTTCATTAGAACTATCCAGGCATTATATAAAAAACCAACAGCTAAAATAAGGATTAACGGTAATTTATCATCATCTTTTGAGCTGGAAAGAGGATGTCGTCAGGGCTGCCCCTTGTCTCCACTGCTCTTTGCAATCTTCATAGAACCTCTGAGCCAATGGATAAGACAGAATCAAAAAAATTCAAGGTATTACACTTGGTCAGAAGGAACATAAAATAGCACTCTTTGCTGATGACATTTTAATATACCTGGGGCAGCCGGACACCTCTTTTCCAGAACTAATGTCAGTTTTTTCAGAGTATGGAGATTTATCGGGGTACGAACTAAACATGCATAAAACCCAAGTTTTAACATTCAACTATGACCCAAATCAATATTCACTAAGCAAACTCAAAACTAACCGGGAGATGGAATCTATGAAATATCTGGGGGTCAATATCCCGAAACAACTCAACAAAATTATAACACTAAACTATGATCCACTGGTGGCAAAAATAAAATCTGATCTAGCAAGATGGAATATGATACCATTCTTGGGTACTGCACAAAGAATTGAAGCAGTCAAAATGAATATACTTCCACGTCTTCTATACCTTTTCCAAACAATACCGGTAGAACCTCCCAAAAAAACATGGCAGGAGCTGGACAGAAGGATCTCAAGATTCATATGGCAGGGCAAGAGACCTAGAATCAGATATAGAACCCTACAGCTAAACAAAGACAAAGGTGGGCTTGCGCTGCCAAATATCAGGGACTATTTTAAAGCCGCACAAATTAAAACTTTAGTAGAGATATGTAACCCAGTCTACACTGCACAATGGAAGGAGATGGAAGGCCAAATAACAAGTGACATCCCCCTACAGGCGATAATAGGGAACACTGCCTTACCTAAACTTTTGAATAACACTAACCCGTGGATAGAGACCCTGCTAAAAATTTGGTTTAAGATAGTCAGAGAGAATCAAACTAAAGAGCCCTATCGATTACTGCAATGGATTGCCTATGATCAAGACTTTACTCCTAATAAAACAGACACTAGATTTAAAAAGTGGAAAGAGAGACTTCCGGTCTGGACGCCATGGCGACTGCAGCTTAACACTGAAGCTCTCAGACCCAATCCAGGATAACACCTTGAAAATCAAACTTAACGGATTTTTGGAGGAGTGAAAATCAAAAGACAAAATCATGTCTAAAGGAAAACAGAAGAAACTGAAATTCTCCAGGCCAGGACACGTATCGGCCGGAGAATCTGAACTGGAAGATCTCCGTTCAGAAGACGAGGAAGTGGTGATAGCTAACAAAAGGGTTAGCCTGAAATCACTATTTGAGGAGCTACGACGATTTCGCCGAGATGTTACGGCCGAATTTCGGGAATTCAGAGAAGAATTGAAAAGGACAAACAGCAGAGTGGACCAGGCCGAGAACCGAATCTTGGAAACAGAGGATCGAATAAAAGTGCTCGAAGATTCTGTGCTAGACCTACGCAAAAGACAAGCAGCTATAGAGGCTAAGCTAACCGACCAAGAAGGAAAACAAAGAAGAGACAACATAAGAATTCATGGTCTGATAGAAGGAACCGAAAATGGTTTTAACTCAATGGCAGAATGCGTGGAATCCTTACGAAGAGAGAAATTGGATATTCCACAAACCACCGACTTGAAGATAGAAAAGGCACATCGTTCATTAGCCGCTAGGCCGGCGGCGGAAGCGCCCCCACGTTCGGTGTTGGTAAGATTTTCCAATTTCAAAATAAAACAAGAGGTTGTAAGACTGGCCTGGCAGAAAAAAGGATTTATGCACCAGGAGAGAAAAGTCTACGTGGAACACGATTACGCCCCGGAGGTCCTTAAAAAGCGCAGGGAATACAATGACGCGAAAAAGGTGTTAAGAGAGAAGAAATTGCGCTTTCAGACACCATTTCCTGCGAAGTTAAGGGTCTTCTACGGCGATGAAACGTGTCTCTATAATTCGGCGGAAGAAGCAACAGCTGACATGGCGAAAAGAGGGCTCCCGGTAACGGTATTTAAACCCGCAGCAGACCCGAGTGAGAAGATCAAAGCGCAAACATGGACAACACAAAGACCCTCAAAATCCACGGACCAGCAGCGGGAAACCCAGCACCAGAGCGTCGCGGATAAACTATCCGTTTTCAGGTTGGAATAGCGACCTTTTTTTTTTTTTTTTTTTTTTTCTTTTCTCTTGAATCAATCCGCACATCCAACCCCCCTCATACAAGGTAACAAACATTAAAGGAGATGCATATTCAGCATGTGGTAAAACATTTCATGGAACAATCATATTATTTGAAACAAATAAGTCTTTGTAATAAAAAAAAAAAAAAAAATTTGTTAAAATAGAAATGTGACAATAATCCACATGTTCTCCTCATACTAACAAATACTGTTTTTGCGTGAATGTTTGATGTGATGGGGGTGGGAGGGTGCACACAATTTCACAGGGTTTAGGCATAAAAGGAAAAAAAAAAAATCATTACAAGTTTGGATTGGGTTCTGAAACTCACGTTAAAAGCATGGGACTACTTTCAGTGGTAAGAGAGGGCCCTCAACACGTAACAGAGTTTGAGGAATTTCCCTCAGAGCCTTCACTCCATCAAGGCTCTTACAGGGTCTTTAAAAAGACCTCAGCTCAGGAAGTTCTTATGACAGCTTTTTGTTTTAAAGTTTTTTACACTATGTTCTTAATGTTTTTCTTGTTTTTAATGTTCTTTCAGTTTCTGAGTAGCACAAAAGAGGGCCACCACACAGTTATACTAAACAAAACAACACAATGGAGAAACAGGGTGTAACCAAAATAATTTCATATAATGTAAAAGGAATCCTGAATCCAGTTAAAAGATCCAAGATTCTAGGCAAAATGAAAAAAGACAAAGCAGGAATAATACTTTTACAAGAAACCCACCTAACAGACGTGGAACACAATAAACTCAGTAGACAAGGGTTTAAAATGATCTCTTCATCTTCATATAAATCAGGGAGGAGGAGGGGAGTAGCGACATTGATATCAACCAAAATTACATTTGAAAAAAAATCAGAACACAAAGATAAAGAAGGGAGATACAGTTTGGTAACTGGGCGGCTAGAGGGAGAAGATATCACCCTGCTGAATGTGTATGCTCCCCCAGGGGCTAACTGGAAATTTTATAAAAATGTATTCGACCTAATGATAACTAAAGCTCAAGGTTTAGTGATATGTGGTGGGGACTGCAATCTTAGACTGAATCCATACTGGGATGCTTCTGGTAATTCCCCACATCAAAATAACACCCAAAACAGGAAGACTCGGATGCTACTAAAAGAATTGGGAATCTGTGACGTGTGGAGGGAACTCAACCCCAGTGTAAAAGACTATACATTTTACTCAACTCCACATTCATCTTACTCAAGGATTGACTATTTTTTTATGTTTAATAGAGACATTGGAAGAGTAAAAACATGTAAAATAGGACTGATGGATCTCTCCGACCACAGTCCGATCTACATGGACTTAAATATCCAAAAATACACAAATAATACATTTTCTTGGAGGTTAAATTCAAATGTCCTGAAAGGACCATTGAAAGATGAATTGGAATCAGATATTCTCAGATATTTGGAAGATAACGATAATGGAGAAGTATCCCCTTTAATACTGTGGGATGCATGTAAAGCTGTAATAAGAGGAAAGATTATTGCAAAACTGGCAACCCAAAAGAAACTAAGACAAGAAAAACTATCCACATTAGAGTCAGAACTTAGGAACCTAGAAAAAGAACACAAAGGCAACACTCATTCTACTGACTCGCTCAAGATTAAGGAAATTAAAAACCAAATAAATGAGATCTACACAATAGAAATCCAGAAGAAACTTACATTTCTGAAACAAAGATACTATGAAGCAGGCAGTAAATCGGCAAAATTGCTAGCCTATAAATTGAGGAAACCTCAAACAGAAAGAGCAATCTACAAAATCAGAGACCCAGTATCAAAGGAAATAAAATTCAGAATTCAGGATATTCTTAAAAACTTCGAGAATTACTATAAGAACTTATACTCCCACAAAAAACATAAAAACGCATCCGAGGCATTCCTAAACACATTAAACCTTCCCCAACTTACGGAGTCACAAAATAAAACACTACTGTCAGAAATACATCCTAAAGAATTGGAAAAAGCAATTATGAAACTTAAAGCTAACAAATCCCCAGGAGCTGATGGCTATACAGCAGAGTGGTACAAAACCTTTAAACAGCAACTATCTCCTCTCCTCCTGAAAACATTTAATTATGTCCTCCACACAGGGGAAATCCCCCCCTCCTGGAGAGAAGGGGTCATTGCAGTTATACCTAAACCTGAAAAGGATAAACTAGAGTGCTCCAACTACAGACCAATCAGTGTACTAAATCAGGACTATAAGCTTTTTACCATTATCCTTGCCAAAAGGTTAGAAAATATACTGACAGACCTAATTCACTTAGACCAAACAGGTTTTATAAGACAAAGACAGACACAAGACAACATTCGACGCACTTTACACATAATTCATCATATAAAAAAATATAACTTAAATGCAGTCATATTGGGATTAGATGCTGAAAAAGCATTCGATTCGGTTGACTGGTCTTTTCTATATAGAATCTTATCCAGTTTCAATTTTCATAACAACTTCATTAGAACTATACAGGCATTATATAAAAAACCAACAGCTAAAATAAGGATTAACGGTAATTTATCATCATCTTTTGAACTGGAAAGAGGATGTCGTCAGGGCTGCCCCCTGTCTCCACTGCTCTTTGCAATCTTCATAGAACCTCTGAGCCAATGGATAAGACAAAACCAAAAAATTCAAGGTATTACACTTGGTCAGAAGGAACATAAAATAGCACTCTTTGCTGATGACATTTTAATATACCTAGGGCAGCCGGACACTTCTTTACCAGAACTAACCTCAGTTTTTTCAGAGTATGGAGATTTATCGGGGTACAAATTAAATATGCATAAAACCCAAGTTTTAACATTCAACTATGACCCAAATCATTATTCACTAAGCAAACTCAAAACTAACTGGGAGTCGGAATCTATGAAATATCTGGGGGTCAATATCCCGAAACAACTCAACAAAATTATATCACTAAACTATGATCCACTGGTGACAAAAATAAAATCTGACCTAGCAAGATGGAATATGATACCATTCTTGGGTACTGCACAAAGAATTGAAGCAGTCAAAATGAATATACTTCCACGTCTTCTATACCTTTTCCAAACAATACCGGTAGAACCTCCCAAAAAAACATGGCAGGAGCTGGACAGAAGGATCTCAAGATTCATATGGCAGGGCAAGAGACCTAGAATCAGATATAGAACCCTACAGCTAAACAAAGACAAAGGTGGGCTCGCGCTGCCAAATATCAGGGACTACTTTAAAGCCGCACAAATTAAAACTTTAGTAGAGATATGTAACCCAGTCTACACTGCACAATGGAAGGAGATGGAATGCCAAATAACAAGTGACATCCCCCTACAGGCGATAATAGGGAACAATGTCTTACCTAAGCTTTTGAACAACACTAACCCGTGGATAGAGACCCCGCTAAAAATTTGGTTTAAGATAGTCAGAGAGAATCAAACTAAAGAGCCCTATCGACTTCTGCAATGGATCGCCTATGATCAGGACTTTACTCCTAATAAAACAGACACCAGATTTAAAAAGTGGAAGGAGAAAGGGCTGATAAAATGTTACGATTTTTTTAAAGGGCAAATCTTAATAAGTTTTGAAGATTTGAAAAAACAAGGCCTAATAAATCAAGACCTTTACAGGTTCTTCCAGCTTAGACACCACATAAACAATATACTTAAAAAGGAGGTTTTGGAAAGGGCCCAGTCAGGTGTTCTGAAGGTCTTCTTAATGGCATATAAAGGGATCCCAGGGATCAGATACATTTCTAAAATATACCAAGGTCTTCAAGACTTAAAAGGAGACAACACATCTTATATAAAAGAGAGATGGGAAAAAGAGGGGAATTTCACTTTACAACTGGAAATATGGGAAAAGCTAAATAAACAGCAATGGAAAAGTACCTCATCCCTGCAGTGGAGAGAATTTGGATGGAAAAACTTGGCAAGATTTTTCAGAACACCTGCACAAAACAAATTTACCCATAAGGGATTGAACTGTTGGCGCTTGTGTGGTGAAAAGACTGCAAATCATTTTCATGTGTTTTGGTCATGCCCAGTTATCCACCAATATTGGACCAAGGTACAGACAATATTGGGGAAAATATTCAAAATTACAGTTCCCTTTTCTTTTGTAACTTTGTATTTGGGTTTACTACCGGACTCACTGGAAAGACGAGGAGAAAAATACTTATTCAGTGTTTTAATATTGGCAAGCAAAAAAGCTCTAACTAAAAAATGGATGTTGAAGGACTGTCCTACACCTGAAGATTGGACTAACGTGATCCAAGACATTTACTCGATGGAAAAGTTGACATTCGCACTGAGACAGGACATGGATGGGTTCATGAACTTTTGGCAACCCTGGACCGCATATGTGTCTTCCATTAGATCTAATCTTTGACAAATACCATTTCAATAATGGTTCCCCTCTTTGTTCCAATGCTACTCAGATGCTCTTTTATCTTTATTTACTTACTTTTTCTTTTTGTTTGTTTTTTACTGGTTTGTTTGGTTTTTTTTTTATTTGTTTTTTGTTTTTTTTTTCTCTTTAATTTCACTTTTTCTTTCACTTTAAAAAAAAAAAAAAAGGGGTGTTGTAAGAATCTTCCAATGTTGTCAGATATCAGAAAATAAGGGAACATGTGATGAAAATGTAAACACTGCATTGCTGTAACGACCTGTATACCCTTTACAAAAACTTCTTTCTTTCAAAGGTCTTTTTATTATTATTAATTGAAGTATCAATACAATACAAAGTATTAGAAATTTTCATTTTTGTTTCAACCAAACAGTAAAAAACTAGAACTTAAAGCCAACAAATGTAAATGCTTCAAAGCACAAAAACCTTTAAATAAACAATAAAAAAAAAAAAAAAAATACAAAGAAAAATTGTGTGTGTGAAGTGGGGGTGGGGTAAAGGGGATATGAGCTACTCAGAAACTATAATCGTGGGTCTTTCAAAGAAATCAAGAAACGGGCGCCATAATTTATAGAATTTGTTTTCAGAGCCACAGACTGTATATCTGATTTTTTCTAAATCCAAACAGGACATTATATCTTTTATCCACTGTAAATGTGAAGGGGGCGAAGAGTCTTTCCACTTCAGTAATACAGCACATCTGGCCAATAATAATGAAAATTTGAATACTTGGGGACGGCAGTGGCTCAGGAGGTAGAGCAGGTTGTCCAATAACCACATGGTTGGTGGTTCAAATCCCGCTCTCCCCAGATATCCTGCCGTTGTGTCCCTGGGCAAGACACTTTACCCCAATTGCTCCTGGTGGGTCTGGAAGCGCCATGTTAGGCAGCATGCCACCATCAGTGTGTGAATGTGTGTGTGAGTACCCCAATACTTTTAATTTGGAACTTGGCAAGACAAGTTCTGGAGCCACACCAAAAATGGCGCATAATGGATCAGGTTTAATTTGATATTGCAGGACTTCAGACATAGTGATAAAAACAGAATGCCAAAAGTTCATCAATGCAGGGCAGGACCAATACATGTGAAGCAAAGTGCCAGGAGCGCTACCACACTTTTCACAAGTTGGGTCTATATCCGAGTAAATACGTGCTAACTTAACCTTGGACAGGTGCATCCGGTGTACAATCTTAAATTGAATAAGAGCGTGACGAGCACACATTGATACAGTGTGAACCTGGCCAAGAATAGAGTCCCACAGTTCATCAGTAAAAGTAAAATTAAGATCTTGTTCCCAGTTCAATTTGATAGCGGCCAGAGAAGAAGATTGTAAATTTGAAATTAAATTATATAAAACTGACATTACCCCCTTAGAAGTTGGTTTAACTAATAAAAAATCATCTAGAGGATTATCAGAAGGTTTTTGAGGGAATTGTTTTGTCATGGTTTGCACATAATGTCTGACCTGGAGGAAGCGGAAAAAATGTGTAGAAGTGATGTTGAATTTGGTGGAAAGTTGAGAAAAACTTGCAAATTGACCATCAAAATATAAATCCGCAAAAGATTTTAAACCTTTTCTGTGCCATATATGAAATGCACTATCAATAGTTGATGGGGTAAATAAATGATTTGCGGCAATTGGACTTCTAATGGAAAAAAACTGAAGACCGAAATTTTTCCTGAATTGAGACCAAATTCTAAGAGACTGACGAACTACTTTATTATTACCCAGTGTAGACAAAGCAAGGGGAAGTGGTGAACCTAAAATTGCCGGTAGGGAAGTTTGATTGTCCACATGTGACTCCATAAGGATCCAAATAGGTGATTTGGGTTCCAAATAAAAATGTTTCCAATATAACATGCACCTGATATTTGCTGCCCAGTAGTAATATTGAAAGTTAGGCAGAGCCATGCCACCTACTGATTTGGGTCTTTGAAGAAAAACTTTCCTCAATCTCGGATGTTTACCATTCCAAATAAATGAGGTAATCAGAGAGTCCAAAGACTTAAAAAAGGATTTAGGAATAAAAATGGGGAGACATTGAAACAAATATAAAAACTTTGGAAGTAACATCATTTTTACAGAATTGATTCTGCCAATTAAAGACAAGGATAATGGGGACCATTTGGAAAGTATTAACTTGCACTGGTCAAGTAAGGGGAGAAAATTATTTTTAAACAAGTAATTAAATTGTTTAGTGACACATATCCCAAGATAATTAAAATGATCAATAACAACCTTGAAAGGAAAATTTTCAAAATCCTGAACTTGAATCTTTTCATTAATCAGAAACAGTTCACTCTTATTAAGATTAATTTTATAACCAGAAAACCTACTAAAACTATCCAAAATATTAAGTATAGCGGGTAATGAAGTAAGTGGGTTGGAGAGAAATAATAAAAGATCATCAGCATAGAGTGAAACCCTATGCTCAATGCCACCCCTACGAATGCCTAGAAAGTCCCGGCTCCCACGGATTGCAATAGCTAACGGCTCAACTGCCAAGGCAAAGAGCAACGGGCTCAAAGGACAGCCTTGCCTCGTACCACGGTAAAGTCTAAAATAGTCAGAATAGCGACAATTAGTTAACACTGAAGCTAAAGGACTAGCATAGAGAAGTTTAATCCAGGAACAGAAGGAAGGACCAAAACCGAACCTCTCCAAAGTAAAAAACAAATACTCCCACTCAACCCTATCGAATGCCTTTTCAGCGTCCAAACTAATAAGACATTCAGGTATGTTGTGGTGAGGAGTATAAATAATATTAAACAACCGCCGCAAGTTAAAAAAAGAATGGCGATTTTTAATGAAACCGGTTTGGTCCTGTGAAATTATAAAAGGAAGAATCTTTTCCAACCTTGAAGCTAACAACTTTGACAAAATTTTAACATCGGTATTTAACAAGGAAATAGGCCTGTAAGAAGCACAATCAACAGGATCCTTATCCTTTTTAAGCAACACAGTGATACAGGCCTGATAGCATGAAGGAGGAAGTGTACCAGAGTCAAGCGACTCTGTAAAAACTTGACAAAGGAAAGGGGCGAGGTCATCAGAGAATTTTTTGAAAAAATCAGCGGAAAACCCATCAGGTCCTGGAGATTTTCCTGATTGCATGGATGATATTGCCAGCTGAATTTCTTCTTTTGTGATGGGAGCTTCTAAAATTTGCCGAGATTCTGAAGAAATCGAAGGAATATCAATAGAATCAAAAAAAATTTCCAAATCCTTTAAGTTTGTTGTATATTCTGAGGTATATAATTTGGAATAAAATGACCTGAAAATATCATTAATCGCTTGTTGGTCAGATGTCACCTCTCCTTTATCTGTCCTAACTCCAGTAATAAATTGCTTAGCTCTAATACCACGTAGTTGATTAGCTAGAAGTTTACTGGTTTTTTCGCCATGTTCATAAAATTCACTCTTGTTCCTTATTAAACAACCTTCAATTTGTCGAGTAGAAAGTAAATTAAGTTTAGTTTGTAATGTCATACGTTCCTTGTACAGAGCGGGTGATGGAGATTGAGCATATTGTCTGTCAATGTCCAGGATTTGATCTAAAATAGCCTTCTGTTCCTGTATTAAGGATCGTCTTTTAAATGCTGCCAATGAAATAAATTCCCCCCTAAGAAATGCCTTCATGGCCTCCCATATCGTTTTATTTGACATACCAGGAGTTTTATTTTCTTTCAAAAAAAAAATAATTTTAGAAGAAATATTCGTAACCAATTTTTCATCTGTAAGTAATAATGGATCCAATCTCCAATGCTTTCTCATGGAGTCACATCCATGGAGGATCATTTTAAGTACAAGAGGGGCATGATCAGAAACCGAGATGCTATCATAACTGCAAGAGCAAAGGTTATTAATTAATAAATTGTCAACAAAAAAATAATCTATTCTGGTATAAGTATGGTGTACGTGAGAGAAAAAAGAATAGTCCCTGCCGTTAGGATGTAAAAAACGCCAAGGATCTGTAAGGCTATATTCCTCAAGAAAAGACTTAACATAAGTTGCAGATTTATTAAGACTAGCAGGTTTTGAAGATGAGCGATCTAAGATCGGATCCATATACAAATTAAAGTCACCCCCAAGAATTAGAGAGTGAGTATTTAAATCTAGAAGTTGCGAAAAAAGGTTGCGAAAAAAGTGCACATCATCAAAATTCGGTGCATACAGATTAGCCAAAGTGACATGTTTATCGCCAAGTTTACCTGATACTATTACAAATCGTCCATTTTTATCTGATACAACATTAGAGGGAATAAATGGGATATTTCGATCAATAAGAATAGCAGCGCCCCTGGCCTTAGCTTTAAAATTTGAATGAAAAAATTGTCCTGACCAACATTTTGACAAACGCAAGTGGTCGGAATCCTGCAAATGGGTTTCCTGCAAAAACAGTACCCCAGGCTTAAACTGCTTTAGACGTGACATGACTCTCTTTCGTTTAATTGGATGGTTCAACCCCTTCACATTCCAGCTTACCAAAGTAAGATTACTATTCATTCAAAGAGTAAAATTTATATATTATGTTGTGTAGCCCAAAGAAGAATAAAGTGAGGTACGGGTAAAAAAAAAAAAAAAAAAAAAAAAAAGGAAGGGGTAAGGGGGGTGTAAATAAAACCATAACAAAAAAACAAAACAAAAAAAATAAATAAAAAAAAATAAAAAAAATAAAAAAATCCAACAACCAAACCTATAACAACACTCCAGCCGGTTGCAAAAAAACAGCAACCGCTCCATCTCCAGCTCTATTTTCATCCTAACAGAATGCTCCCATACAACTGGCTTCAATCCTGCATAATATGAACGTTTTACCCTAAAAAAAAAAAAAAAAAAGATAAAATTAAAAAAAAGAATTAAGTAAACAACAACGTATAGGGAGCCAATTTTACCTTGTTTTTAAACATCTGAAAATGCATCAATGTCCAGTCAGTGCAGCTTCAATGAAGTAACAAGCAGCCCAGCGCGGCAGCTGGTCAACCCAGAAATGTCCAGTTCAAGGCGAAAATTGCTGGTTTCTCTCCATAGTTTGCATGAAGCGGGTGGCCTCCGAGACGGACGCCAGCCACTGGTTTTTGCCGTCTGGAAGAGTTATCCGGAACCTGGCGGGGAAAAGAAGAGAAGGACGAAAACCTCTCTTGTACAACTCGGACATAACCTCCTTATATTCGGCTCGTTGCTTCTGAACGTCGGCGTTATAATCCTCGTAGAACTGAAGTTTATGCCCACGATATTCCAAAGTCCCACGGCGTCTCCGCGCTTCTCTCATCACCAAGTCTTTGGTCCGAAACCGGTGGAAACAAATAATGACAGCGCGCGGCTTCCCATTCGGACTCGGCTTGGACATGAGGCTGCGGTGGGCTTTATCCAGCTCTGGGGGAGATGGCAAAGTTTGTGTGCCAAAGACGTCCACCAACAGCCAAGAAAAAAATTCAGATGGCCGTGGACCCACATCAAAGGACTCCGGCAGACCCACCAGACGAATATTCAGCCTCCTGCTTCTTCCCTCCAGGTCAGAAAGTTTGTTTTTCAAAAGTTTGTTCTCCTCCTGTATTGACTCGCATGTAACTTCAAGCGCCGCTAGGCGCTGGCTGACGTCCTCCGCGTTGTTTTCAAGGTCGCCAATGCGTTGCTCCTGGTTCGCCACATCTGCTTGAATTTTGTCCAGCTTACCATTAATAAGTTCAAATGAAGCTTTGAAGTCAGCAGCTATGGACATTCTGTGTTGCTCAAGCAAGGCAACAAGTGCAGGGTTAAGGCTGATACTAGCATCCTCAGCTAAGCTGGTGTTAATATTGTTCCCTGCTGCCTCCTTTTCAGTCTGCTTTCTTGTTTTGGACATATTTCAAAACAGATTCTGCACGTATTAAATGTCCAAAACATTAACAGCTTACAGCAAAATAGGGTTTAAAAAGTAAAGAAAAAAATATAGCAGGAGCCAGCAACGCACACACGTACTCCATTGCCAGCACACCTGAAGCCAATCACAAAAACTTAAATTAAAAAAAAAAAAAAAAAGTGGAAAGAGAACGGACTGATAAAATATTACGATTTTTTTAAAGGGCAAATTTTAAGAAGTTTTGAAGATTTGAAAAAACAAGGTCTAATAAATCAAGACCTTTACAGGTTCTTTCAGCTTAGACACCACATAACCAAAATACTTAAAAAGGAGGATTTGGAAAGGGCCCAGTCAGATGTTCTGAAGGTCTTCTTAATGGCATATAAAGGGATCCCAGGAATCAGATACATTTCTAAAATATACCAAGGTCTTCAAGACTTAAAAGGAGACAACACATCATATATAAAAGACAGATGGGAAAAAGAGGGGAATTTCACTTTACAACTGGAAATATGGGAAAAGCTAAATAAACAGCAATGGAAAAGTACCTCATCCCTGCAGTGGAGAGAATTTGGATGGAAAAATTTGGTAAGATTTTTCAGAACACCTGCACAAAACAAATTTACTCATAAGGGGTTGAATTGTTGGCGCCTGTGTGGTGAAGAGACTGCAAATCATTTTCATGTGTTTTGGTCATGCCCAGTTATCCACCAATATTGGACCAATGTACAGACAATATTGGGGAAAATATTCAAAATAACAGTCCCCTTTTCTTTTGTAACTTTGTATTTGGGTTTACTACCGGATTCACTGGAAAGACGAGGAGAAAAATACTTATTCACTGTTTTAATATTGAAAAGCCCTAACTAAAAAATGGATGTTGAAGGACTGTCCTACACCTGAAGATTGGATTAACGTGATCCAAGACATTTACTCGATGGAAAAGTTGACATTCGCACTGAGACAGGACATGGATGGGTTCTTGAACTTTTGGCAACCCTGGATCGCATATGTGTCTTCCATCAGATCTAATCTTTGACAAATACCATTTCAATAATGGCACCACTCTTTGTTCCAACGCTACTCAGATGCTCTTTTATTTTTATTTATTTTTTTTGTTTGTTTGTTTTTTGCTCTTTTTTTTTGTTCTTTAATTTCACTTTTTCTTTCACTTAAAAAAGGGGGT
Source organism: Pholidichthys leucotaenia (assembly GCA_020510985.1). Taxonomy (NCBI): domain Eukaryota; kingdom Metazoa; phylum Chordata; class Actinopteri; order Cichliformes; family Pholidichthyidae; genus Pholidichthys; species Pholidichthys leucotaenia. Next base: position 444,778,281 of record CM035836.1, on the reverse strand, counting down.
GTTGTAATAATTATTCTTCCAATGTTGTCAAATAACAAAAAATAAGGGAACATGTGATGAAAATGTAAACAATGCAATGCTGTAATGACGTGTATACCCTTTACAAAAACTTAAAAAAAAAAAAAAAATTATACCATGCAGTTGCCGTGATTGTGTAGGTCTAAAGGATAATTTGCCATATGTGAAGAGCACGAGGCGCATGAGCAGACTTGGGCAGAGTGTCAGTGAGGACCCGGGTCTGACAAAGAACACGGGTGTATCCAACACAGGAGATGCCGGGAGAAACAGCAGCCCGACTGGGCGGACCCCAGTCCTTCACAGAGAGGCACGCCCAGCCTGCCCAGTCAGTCTTAGACGGCAGTCCCAGCTGCTGCTTCAACCGTGTGGCACCACTGTACTTTGCAGGATCAGGAGTCCCCCCCTTCCCACGCGAGTATCTAAAAATTAAAAACTTAATAATAATATCACCATGATTGTGGAGCGGAATGACTTAACGACCAAACGCAGGAGTCAAAAATGATCCAATAACAAAATCATTTTTAGTTAAATATTCACTGACGAATGGGCAGCACTGATGCAACGGTTGCAGTCAAACGGGTCCTTCTGCTGTGTATAATAATGTTGGGTGTTTTCAAGATTCAAAGGCTTTATTTTCATGTGCACAGTTAAGAAATGTAACATTTCCTGAATAATGAAATTCTTACTCTGCTCTGCGAACGAATGCCAAGGTAATACAGCAGCCAATAGGAAGAGACTGAACAAACTAACTAACCTGCACTTATATAGCGCTTTTCTAGTCACAAAGACCACTCAAAGCGCTTTCACTAATACTAACCCTCTATTCTAAGGGCCTATAGGAACAGATATCTAGGGACAATTTAGAACAGCCAATTAACCTAACATGCATGTCTTTGGATTGTGGGAGGAAACCGGAGCCCCCGGAGTAAACCCACGCAGCACAGGGAGAACATGCAAACTCCACACAGAAAGGTTCCAACCCCTGCCAGCCTGGGGATTCGAACCAGGAACCTTCTAGCTGTAAGGCAACAGTGCTAACCACTGCACCACCGTGCTGCCCAAAACTGATCAAGAAAGCTAGCTCTGTCCTGGGGCAGCGCCTTGACCCAGTGGAGGAGATGGGAGAGAGAAGGATGGTGGCTAAACTGTCATCTCTGCTGGAGTCCAAGTCCCATCCTATGCAGGACATACTGAACGCACTGAGGAGCTCATTTAGCAGCAGACTACATCATCCTAGGTGCACAACCGAGAGGTTTCGCAGGTCCTTCCTACCTACGGCTGTCAGACTGTACAACCTAAGCAGGGCTGCTCGCAGAGATGGCAAAAAAACCCAAAAACGTGACAACCTTATAGTATTGAATGCAAAAGACGCAACAGACTTACACAAATGGTCCCCCTCCAGTATACAACTAGGACAATATCAGTCGCTACGGAGGGTGACTATATGTATGGGTACATATTCATATCATGTAGGGTAACTAAATAGATGGTTATGCTGTTTATTCCATCTAGCTACAGTGCTCCACACTGTGTATATGTATTTATATATTTATGTGTACATATGTCTATTCACTGCTCTTATTTTCTTCTAAATTATTGCTCTGAGTGTTGCTATCCCTGTGCTGCTGCAATCCTGGAATTTCCCCATTGTGGGACTAATAAAGGCTTATCTTATCTTAATAAATACACATCAATACTAATAAAGGTAATAAACACACCTTAATACTAAATACTAATAAATACACATTAAAAGCAGTTTTGTTGTTAATTTGGTTGATTACAGTTTTAAAAACCTTTTAATAACAAAATATTGCTAAAATATAAAATGATGCACTACAGTGGGTCTCAAATATTTGTAAACGTGTCCTGTTATAGTACTGCATGAGTTTATTGACGATACACAGAAGATATTCAATATTACACTGAACTCCATCACTGAACAATGATATAAACTAAAATAATTATAATAATCACTGAACAACTCCCATTCCTCAAAGGGCAAGACACACTATTATGAATATAAGTGATAAAGGATCACACAAATAACTGATCTGACAAATAAATGAGGGATCAGAAACAGTCGCTAATATTGGATGCCCTATTCATTTTCAATAATTAGGTATTCTGTAACCAATTTTCACACAGTCAAATAAATCTTAATGCCATTTAGTTCCTTTTATAGTTGTCAAAGTCTAACGTGTGATTGCCTACATATAGGCTACACCTCTTTGTATTCCACTTTCAAACACAGCCTACATTTGGGCCTGTAAACCCTAATTGGGATACCTGTTTCATACAGGAATACTTGCATTCTATGTGCATGCACTAGTATATTTTAAAAAAATTAAAAAAATGTTACACATTTACAACCTAAAATGAACTGAAACTGACATAACAAAATGTAATCCTCCCTTTGGCTCCCTTCCTGTTCACTCTTTGTACTGCGGACTTCTCACACAACACAACACACTGCCATCTACAGAAGTTCTCTGACGACTCTGCGATCGTCGGCCTCATCTCCAACGGAGATGAAGCTGAGTACAGAGGACTTATCCAGGACTTCGTGGACTGGTGCCATCAGAACTGCCTCCAGATCAACGCGAGGAAAACTAAGGAGCTGGTGGTGGACTGCCACAGGCAAGGACAACCCCTCACAGCACCAGTAAATATACAGGGAACAGACATTGAGATGGTGACATCCTACAAGTACCTGGGTGTTCATCTGAACAATAAACCAGACTGGTCACACAATACTGACACACTCTACAAGAAGGGACAGCGCAGGCTGTTCCTTCTGAGGAGACTCAGGTCTTTTGGTGTACAAGGGGTGCTGCTGAAGACATTCTGCGACACGGTGGTGGCATCAGCCATCACTTTTGGAGTGGTCTGCTGGGGCAGTGGCGTTACAGCAGCCGATAGGAAGAGACTGAACAAACTGATCAAGAAAGCTAGCTCTGTCCTGGGGCAGCGCCTTGACCCAGTGGAGGAGATGGAAGAGAGAAGGATGGTGGCTAAACTGTCATCTCTGCTGGAGTCCGAGTCCCACCCCATGCAGGACATACTGAACGCACTGAGGAGCTCATTTAGCAGCAGACTACATCATCCTAGGTGTACAACCGAGACGTTTCGCAGGTCCTTCCTACCTACGGCTGTCAGACTGTATAACCTAAGCAGGGCTGCTCGCAGAGATAGCAAAAAAACGTGACAACCTAATAGTATTGAATGCAAAAGACGCAATAGACTTACACAATGGTCCCCTCCAGTATACAACTAGGAAAATACCGGTCACTATGGAGGGTGAGAATATGTATGGGTACATAATCATACCATGTAGGATAACTAAGTAGACGGTTATGCTGTTCATTCCATCTAGCTACAATGCTCCGCACTGTGTGTTTATATATTTATATGTACATATGTACGCTGCTCTTGTTTTTTCTTGTCTTCTTGATTGTTGCTCTGAGTGTTGCTATCCCTGTGCTGTTGCAATCCTGGAATTTCCCCATTGTGGGACTAATAAAGGCTCATCTTATCTTATAAATGACTGCCGGAGCAACAGCTATTTTTTTTTTTTTTTTTTTAAGCATGCGTAGCTAAAACTGATGAACATAAACAGACCATAAAAGTATGATTCAGCATATTTACACAAACCACACGACAACTAACAGCAGTCAAAGCCCTTACAATCTGAACTAGTGTTGTCATAATTACGTTGTCAAAATTAGAGAGAGATCCGGTTCAATCACTGCTGTGCTAAATTAGCATTACTGTCAGTTACACTATACGATATAGTTATTCAAAAAAAGTTTAACGGAGATTCACATCAGAGAGGATTATGTTAAATTCACGATTCTATACCACAAGGGTCCTCTCTTGACACGCTGTGTCTGGCTCATAATCACCAAAGAACTAAGATTTTAGCAGTCTGCAGTATACTGATGTTAGCCTCCAGGTAGCACTGTTTATCTCTCTACCTGGCAACCAATACCAGATTATAGTGAGTCAACAGTGAGTGCGACCCCTACTGGCCAGGTGGGCAGAATCTTGTCTATATCACCTTTAACCCAGTAGGTTTGTAAAAAGATGCACCCAGGAGTGATGTCGATCAGGTCACTGAGCCATGTACTGTAAACTGGTTCTCTTCAGTGGAGCTATACAGGTTTAATTTTCAGGGGTACAGTTCCATAGCTATTTTAGTCCCCAGTTTTGGTTAAAACTAGTGCTGGGAATCTTTGTAAAAACTCTGTAAAATCTAATCTTACCCCACCAGCATTTTAAATCACAACTTCATCAATTTCAACTTGGGTTGAAACAATGACAAAAAAAAAAAAAAACTGGTCTGAGTTCCATATCTCAGCCCGTTATCTTATTAATGTTGATATCCATCCATCTTCTGTGTTCCTACAGATCGATGGCTCCACTCTGAGAACGATCTGCATGCAGCACGGTCCCTTGCTAACTTTTCACCTTGGCCTGACCCAGGGCTCTGCTCTCATTCGCTATGGCTCCAGACAGGAAGCTGCCAAAGCCCAGAGTGCACTCCACATGTAAGAGTCAAGTTTTTGTTTTGATGGTGTCATTCTTCTGTGTCCCTGTCCTGCAAGTAGCAGCTGCTTAGGTTTGTTTAACTTAACGGTAAAACTGGAGATGGTCAGAAATGGCCTGTCTGATTCTGTCAACACGGAAATGTGGTCTTATGAGGTAAAATACTTTTATCAAGCAAACTATCAGACACTGACCTAGAATTGTTTTAGTAAATTAGGAAAATATGCTTTCACACTATAACATTTTTTTTATCCCCCACCGGTTGAAGCCCAAAGGGGTCGAAGACCGAAGGGGGATTATGTTATGGGTCAGTCCGTCCAACTGGCTGTCCCACTTTTGGGAAATCAACTCCTCCTTTTGAAACTTGGTACCAGGGTTTGATACACACGGATGATGCGCTTATTGCAGTTTGGTTCTGATCGGATGATTTTTGCAGGAGTTGTAGCCCCTGACCTATAACCTCCTATTTCACCTGACTTCATAGACAGTAACTGTCTTGTGAAATCAACTCCTCCTACAGTTTTGTTCCAAATGTTTTGAAGCTTGGTGCCATGGTTTGATATACTCTGATGATGCGTATATTGCAATTTCACTCTCGTCGGATGACCTTGAGGTCAAAGGTCAGGTCAGATTTTTCCCTAAATCTTCTAAACACAGTAACTATTGCAAGAAATGATGTAGGCTTTTCAAATTGACACAGTAGTTGTATCTAAGATGCATCTTAGATGACTTGCACTCTGACCAGACTATGGGTTTGGGGTCAAAAGGTCAAAGTTAACATTCCATTTCCACTATGGTATATGCTAAATTTACTATAAAATGAGTAAAACTAGGGCCACCAAACCTGGTATACAGGTTCACCTTGAGATCCTGACCTCTGACTATGGGTTTGGGGTCAGAAGGTCAAATGTCAAGGTCATCATTCCGTTTGCAATATTACTATAAAACGAGTACAGCTAGGGTCACCAAATGGTACACAGGTTCACTCTGAGCCCATGACCTCTGACTACAAGTTTGGGGTCAAAAGGTCAAAGGTTAAGTATTTATCTGACGAAGGCTGCAGTGTACAGTCGAAACATGTTAAGAAGGTAAAGACATATCCTTTCTATTCTATTTTTGTCTTTAATAAGAACAAAAGATAAATAATTAAAAGAAGACAAAATGAACCTACTTGAGCTGTCAAAGGTTAAGGTTGGCACTCCCTATGCTCTCTTACTATAGCACGTGTAAAGCTCTCTAGAGTCACCAGACTTGCTACATGGGTTCACCTCGGGATCCTGCTCTACAACTAAGGGTTGTTTACTTTGTTGTATATTGATGGATGATGGGTTTAGCATAATTTGGTTCTGCCTCAGTAATTATATTGAAAAGTTGAACACTGTCTGTAAGTATCGGGATCTTCAAAGAAAACGGAGGCGGGGGATATTGCACTTGCCTCAGAGCGTTCTTATTCCTAAATCTTAACATTTGTCTAAAAAAACAAATGTGTGCCCCATAATGCCAAATTACTGTTTCACTGTTGGAATGCACCTGACAGCTTAAGATTGTATCGGCTGACATTCACCTTATTGACTGATAATGACTATCAGCTAATAAGATAGTGGTTGTGGCCTGTATTTAACTGTTGTGTCAAGTTGTGTGGTATTAATTTTGCTGTTAAACAGACAACAGTAGACTGCAAATTCGGAACACAGTATTTCAGTTCAGTTATTTTTTTTTTTATAATGCACATTTCTTTGTATCCCTAGCAATAAAGATTGAGTAGATGAAAACAAAAACAGACAGCTGATATCAGTTATCAGCCAACTTAAGTCTTTTCACCATCAGTATTGGCCTAAAATTTCACAATTAGTGGAGTAATGTGGCCTTTTATTAGCAGTGTCAATTGAGCCGTCAGTGTTGACATCTACTCGGTTCAAGTCTGTAGGTAAATGTCTTTTTACTGTTTTTATTGATAGTATAAGAAACTCAAAGATGAATTTAACACTTCCTCATGCTCTTATGTATGTTAAATGTCTTTGAGCGATTAAATCTGAAGTTGGTAACTTATAAAGATGTATTGTCATATTGGCTAAAACTGTTAGCATATCCTGTAGGTGTTAATCTTCAGTGGTCCCACGATTCAATCCAATTACGATTCAGCCATTAATTATTCAAATGCAGAATGATTCACCGTGCATCTTGATGCATTTCTGTGTTGCATCTTCAGTTAAAATAGTTTTTTATACTTCAGCCTTTATGTAATTTTTGAATGGAAATGCACTGAATTGCTATAGGGATTACACTGTAAATAAATTTCCTTTGTCTTATTACACGACTGCTGTTTTATCAAGTAATCGATTGAGTCTGGTAAATGTGAACTCTTTCTTAGAAAGTGCTTAATCAAACAGCAAGTCTAAAAAAGAGTTGCTTCTCTTCAGTCACATGTAATGATTAGTTTTATGCACAGATTCCATTACCTGTGCTTTAGTTTCATTGTGCAGTGCGGCTGCAGCCTTGTCAGTAAAGTAGCTTAGTGACAGGAGCTTATGCCGCAGCTGAGATCTTGGGCAGTTGGCAGGCGCCACCGTTTTCTGTTGCTAAATGGTGCCAGAGATCTTTGACTGTTGGCGCTGTTGTGGAGTGTTTGGTGGTTTTCGCTCCCTCCAAGTTGTAATACCACCTCCTATTATCTTTGCCAGCCCGGTGTGTTCTTTGGGGTTAGTGTTGGCTCCAGGTGGCGACAGCTGGTGCGATTCCAAGGGGCCGTCGTGATTTTTCTGGAGCATTTGTTGTGGGGAGCGTCTATCTTGTCCAGCCCATCGAGTTCATAAAATGCAGAATGTGTCCAGACATCCACGTTCAAAATGCTATGTGCATTTTTTTTTACCTGCTGCTGTTTAAACAAGCAATTAAGTCCATGAGCCCACATGACAGCAGATTTCAACGTCACGACATAACTTTACTGAGAAGCAGAGGTCAGACAAACTGCATGCAAAATTAATGCTTCAAGTTTTTGCACATGTGACGAGATCTCAGTCAACAATGTTCTACATTGATGCAGAGGTCCACATTGTGAAGCATTTAAGAACTGAGACATTTCAACACTTCCTAATACGGATGCAGCTAACAACTATTTTACGGCTCGGGTAATCACCTACTCTAATCGAAGATTACTCGATTAATCTGATACTTTTTTTTTTAAAGAAACTTGCATTGACCAACATTTGCGGAACTTTCTTTCCTAAAGAGCAGTAGTAATTGTACCAAACACTCAATAAAACAGGTACACATTTATTGCAATGTTTATTGCATAGAACGTAACCTTCAATGGTACGTCACACCACAAAGTTCCCTACGGGTACAAATAAAGTAACCTGAACCTGAAAAAAGTTTCTTTCGCTAGCCGTTGGCATCTGTTAGCATCCGCCATTAGCATCCGGATGCTAATGGTGGTGGCTATATGTTCTTTGGTCATATAAGCAGAATTAACATAGTTGACTACATTCTCTTCATCTTAGTTTTAAATCTCAATCACGTACCTTGTCTCAGGTGCGCTGGCTGTGCATGATATGGGATGCTTTCTGCCAAGACACTGTTACATCCGATGTTGCAGCATGCTAGCTCCCTGCTCAGCTTTACCATATACACAGTGCAGAATGTTTTCCTTCAGTTTGAGCTTGAAATGATTCCAGATTTGAGATGGTTTTGTCATTTTTAGCTTACAATCAGGGAGGGATCATGTGTCTCTGAACCCTCTCTTAGTTATGCTGCTAATAGGTTTAGACAGCCGGGGGACCTCCAGTAATTGCACTGGGCTTCACTCTCAGTAAAATATTTTTTTTTGCTGGTCATTAACATCTATTTGTTCTCTCCCATAGATTGAGTCCCCATTGTGCTGTTTGCTCTCTACATGTCTGTTCTTTTCATCATCTTCTCTATCCCCTCACCCCCCAGCCAGTCGCAACAGATGACTGCCCCTCCCTGAGCCTGGTTCTGCTGGAGGTTTCTTCCTGTTAAAAGGGAGTTTTTCCTCTCCACCACCGCCAAGCACTTGCTCACAGGGGATCGCCTGATTGCTGGGGTCTTTCTGCGTTTGTGAAGGTTTCCCCTACAGTTGAAAGTGCTATGAGATGACTGTTGTTGTGAAATGGCGCTATATAAATAAAGTTGAATTGAGTTGAATTTTTTTTAAATTGTCTTTATCTTTGCCGGCCTGTCACTATGCCACTCTGCCATGGTACCATTAAACAAGTCTGCATTTTGCTTAGGTAACGTGACTGGAAGAAGGTCGCACCAGAAGTGCTACATTAAACGACACGTCGACACATATATTTTGGAGCGAGAATTTTTTATAACCAAATTATTTGAATTTTTCAAGTAATCGTTGCAGCCCTACTTCCTAATATACTGCCAGCAGTACATGATAGATGATCTGTTTTGTTTTGTTTTTTTTTTTTAAAAAAGCAAGGTGTAACTGATGGGCAGCCAACAGGGAGTGAGAAGGTCCAAAGACCTTCTACTTTTCACACAGAATTCACTCAGTTTTGAAAGTTACCAACTTCAGCTTTAAGACTGACAGACTTGATACCAGAAAACTGCAGACCTACTCACTTTATTTTGTTTAAATCAGGTGTGTTCTAGGTAACACCACCATCTGGGCAGCGTTTGTAAGTGAGGAAGAAGTGGCTGGCTACATTGCACATTCCCAGGCCAGCGTAGCAGGGAGCGGAGGAAACACCACCACCTCTACAGGCTCCGGGCCGGCAGCATCCTCTGCAGCTGGGTCCAACAGTAACGAAGGCAGCTGTGAAAGAGGTGGAGCAGTAGGCAATGGCGGAGTCGGTGTAGAAGGAGCCCCCACGGCTGGGGGAGCAGGAAATGGAGTGATTGGATCTTCCAGCTCTGGGTGGCAAAATCTGGACAGCACAGGCAGCTCATCGGACCAGGCTGCCACCCAGGGGTCCGGACTGGGCATCTTCACCCAGTGGAGCAGCAACGGAATAGGGACAGGAGGAGCCGGAGGCATCGAGGCCGGAAGGCAGGGTGTGTGGGGGGGAATGGGGGGGACAGGGTACCCCAGCAGTAGTCTCTGGGGGTCTCCAGGACTTGAAGATCGTCACCAGATGGGGAGCCCTGCCTCACTGCTGCCAGGGGACCTGCTTGGCGGAGGGGCAGATTCCATCTGAGGGGGGCCAAATCACGCACACATTGAAACACATCACACACATGAAGAGAAGACATGAAATAAAGCTACACTGGGCATCCAACACACACAGTCAGAACACTTGTACTGCATACAAACTACATACACTCACACACATGAAGCCGTCTAACTTTAAATGAAGACAACAGTAAAACTTGATGGTGGGAGGGGTGAAATCATTCCACTTTAAACTGGATAGCTTTTTGTTTTTACCCCCGTTGTCACTTTCTACAGTCAGAGACCCGATCACTCAGGCATCCACTGTAGACGGACTCAGCCGGAGTCCCACATATCGACAAGTTTAGCTATTGCTGTTTTTAAAATGTGCCACTTTGTGTTATTTTATAGTACTATTTAATGGTCAAATCTCAAAAGTCAGACTTGCAGACTGAGCCCTTATTAGACCCGGTTGGCATACTTCAGAGTTCAGGAGAGTGAGAGGGATCTAGAGGACAGGATCGGGAGTTCATAGGAAGTTTTCAGACAGCGCCACACTACTGAGTCAAGGAATGTTTGCTATGTGGAAAAGTCCTTTTTTAGTAGGTGCTTACAAGTGTACACGATGGTCATGTATGCCATCACCAAGGGACCCAGGGTGAACAAAAACAACATTAGCCAAACTTGCACTATATGCCTCTGGGTTTGTTGTTGACTCATCTTTCTCAAATCCCTCCATTTTTGAAACGGAGCTACATCACAACCACCACACAGACCTTACAGGACTATTAAATGTCAAACAGCAGTGGCCTTGGCTAAAATCCTAACGGCCGCCAGTCCTCCATGTCGGCAACATCCTACCTTCTCATCCGTTTTTCACTGTTCTTATATTTTGACAAGCAAAAATCATATCTCCTCATCAGTGTATGCTGGTTGGTTTTATCCTTTTATTTCCAATGTTTAAAACAGATGTGTGAAATTTTTTTTTTTGGGGGGGGGGGGGATTGCCCTTCAAACACTGACCTCGCTATTGTTTTTTTTCTTACTCAAGAAATAAAGTTGGTTACTATATATTGTCATGATGTAATGATGACTTGGATCACATATTTACTCACTGTACAAGGTGCCCTCCTGCCTGTGTGTATGTGCATGAAAGGAGTGTTGACAGTATGACCGAATGGAGGACGATGCGAATATGATATCTGGAGTGTCTGTGTTATTGGCACAATGTTGAATGTTTTTTTTGTGGGGGGGGGGGGGGGGGGTTGTCCTTGAGAGATTCATGAGAAATATTTGCGTGTGTTTGTGCGTGCCCCTGCTTGAGGCTTTAAGAGTCAGGGAAGTGAATCGACATTAATCTGACAACTTAAGAAAAAGAGGTGCGTTTGTGTGCCTGACCGTCTGGATATTTTGATGGTTTAAAGTACAAAAACATTGGCACTATTGCATATGTTGTTTAAGTTGTGTTTTTAGCAGCATTTTTTTTTTATTTTGTGAAATGCAATAAGATTTTTTTTTTTTTTTTTTTTAAGACGAAAGCAACCAACTGAAGGCATTTGTTAAGATGCCGCATCCTACCATACCAAGCTGAGCTGGAACAGTGTTTTACCAACACGTTAAAGACATTCTGTGTTTTACTGTGTTTCTTTTTATTATGTATAGTTTTAAATTAAGTCCGTCTTTATTATCACTCCTGTTCAGGATGTTTTCATTTATGTCAGATGTTACAAATGGAGAGGAAATTAATTTAAAGTGGAAAAGAACAAGATAATAAAGATTGAATTGACGCCATCTGCCTTTGTTTCATCTCTACCACTTTTTTAAAGGGGTCATTGACTGAAAATTTGTGGGGGGGGGGGGTTGTTGTTTGTTTTAACCTTCTGAAATGCAACTATTGGCCATTATCAAAAAATATCAAAACACACATTACTTTTTTTTTTTTAAACATTTATATTGTGGGAATGTGCAATTGATGAGGCAGGTTTGTCTCAAAACAGCTTTTTTTTTTCTTTTTGTTTTTGTGTGTGTGCTTTATTACACATTCTCCAACATCTCAAAGTAGAAAGAGAACATCACAGGAAACTCTCGTCCCTTAAATACCCGGGACTCTCACAGCTCACAAGTCACTTTGCATCACAAGTCACATTGCATTATAATCACCAGTAACAATGCATCTCCTCTATAATCCCCTAATATCACCCCCACAGTCTCAGGCCCTGCATACCAAAGCTAACACCTTCACAGCTTCCCGTTATCTCCGAGGAAATTCTGTCTTTGTTCTTATCTCAAATGTGAGGCCTTAAATAAGTCACAAAGTAGGTCATATGTGTGGCCACACTACCCCCCCCCAAACATTTAGATCGAACAACCGAATAACAGTTTGCATGCTGTGATAACATCATTGCACATCAATCCACATGCTGCTTGGGCCTCAGTCTTCTCCTGTATCTGCTGTAACCAGGTTTCACCGCCTCCACGGCGCCGTCATGCTGGGGAGCTGCTGTCTGAGAGTGCAAACTTTTTGTCAGTCTCTGCGGGTGATCTGGGGAAATATTACTCTGGGAAACACCCCGTGGTGGCCTGCCGCGTCGAGGGGCCCTTGCCAACAGCACTTGCTCGTCCGCCACCACAAAAGCGGGTTTGAGTCTGTTTATGCCAACCTTTTCCCTCCTACCCCCCAAATCTAGCAAAAAATGCTTGTACCCTGTTTCCAACACTCTGAACGGCCCATCATAAGGTGGTCGCAGTGGTGTGCGATGCGCGTCATGTCTAATAAAAACAAACTCTGTGTTTTTCAAAGCTTTGGGCACAAAAACGCACGGAAAACTGTGATGGACGGGGCCCGACAGCGTGCCTGCATCAACGCTACGCTGCAACAGCTGAGACGGGGAGCTGCTTGGCACAGGATTATCCGGGAGAAACTCCCCGGGTAGCCGAAGTGGCTGCGCGAAAACGAGTTCCGCTGGGGAAGCCTCTAAGTCTTCCTTAGGCGCAGAACGCAACCCCAATAAAACCCACGGAAGTTTGTCCACCCAATTTGCATCCGTCAGTGACACTCTAAGCGCTGCTTTCAATGACCTGTGAAAACGTTCGCACAACCCATTAGCCTGCGGATTGTACACGGTTGTACGGTGAATTGTGACACCTATGCTGCGGGCCATTGTTGACCAAAGTTCAGAAACAAATTGCGGGCCTCTGTCGGATGTAATGTCCGACGGGACTCCAAAACGCGCCACCCATGCTGTTACAAATGCGCGCGCCACCTCCTCGGCTGTGGTTGACACCAAAGGGACCGCCTCCGGCCAGCGCGTGGTACAGTCCACCATGGTCAGAAGGTGCGTGTACCCCTGCGATGGCGAGAAGGGGCCCACGAGGTCCACGTGAACGTGGTCGAACCTCTTGGAAGGAATGAGAAATGGCTCCAATGGAGCCTTCGTGTGCCTGTGTATCTTGGCCCATTGGCACGCCTTGCAGGCTGCCGCCCACTCCTTAACTTGTTTGCGAAGGCCGGGCCACACAAATTTTTCCGCTACCATTTTGACCGACGCGCGCACCCCTGGGTACACCAGAGAATGAATCGAGTCGAAAACGCGGCGGCGCCACGCTGCCGGCACCACAGGACGCGGTCGTCCCGTGGAGACATCGCAGATTAAGGGGGGCTTGCCCTCTTGCAGCTCCCTACTCTCCAGCCTTAACCCTGTTGGTCCAGACTGCAGCGCGCGCACATCCGCGTCACTACCTTGCTCCGCGGCCATGGCTGTGTAATCTATCCCCACGCAGACGGGGGCAGCCACGGCGCGCGAGAGGCAGTCTGCCACTACGTTCAGTTTACCCGACACGTGCTGAATATCGGTAGTAAACTCTGAAATCGCGGCTAACTGCCTCTGTTGCCGGCCTGACCACGGCTCTGAAACTTTGGCCATTGCGAATGTTAGCGGCTTGTGGTCAACGAACGCAGTGAAACAGCGCCCTTCTAGCCAGAACTGGAAGTGGCGAATGGCCAAATGGAGAGCCAGCAACTCCCTGTCGAACGCGCTATATTAACGCTCACTATCGCACAAAGTCCTGCTGAAAAAGGCGAGCGGTTGCCAGGCTCTGGCTACATGCTGCTCCACGACCGCCCCTATGGCCACATCTGACACGTCAGTAGTGAGCGCTATACGGGCCGTTGGGTGTGGGTGTGCCAACAACGCAGCATTTGCCAAGGCTGCTTTTACCTCCGAGAACGCTCACTCCCGCTCCGGGGACCACTCGACCTTATTCGCGAGTTTCTGTTTTTTGAGCGCGGCATAAAGCGGTTGCATGAGTTGCGCTGCGCGGGGGAGGAAACGGTTATAAAAATTAACCATTCCCAAAAACTCCTGTAACGCCCTGACCGTCTGCGGCCGGGGGAAATTTGCTACCGCGCGCACTTTGTCAGGAAGTGGAACCACTCCTTCGGGGGAGACGCGGTGTCCTAAAAAATCAATCTGCGCCACCCCGAACTGACACTTCGCTGGGTTGATTATTAACCTGTGATCTCCCAACCTCGGGAAAACTGTCGCTAGGTGGTTTTCGTGTTCATCTTCGGACGCGCTGGCTACTAAAATATCGTCCAAGTAGACGAACACGAAAGGGAGATCGCGCAGCACCGTGTCCATCATGCGTTGGAAGGTCTGTGCAGCCCCTTTCAGCCCGAATGGCATGCGCAAAAACTCGAATAGGCCAAATGGAGTTATTACCGCTGTTTTGTGTATGTCCTCAGCGCGCACTGGGACTTGGTGGTAACCGCGGACCAAATCTATCTTAGAAAAAACACGCGCCCCTGCCTAATGAACGGAAAAATCTTAGATATGCGGGATTGGGTAGCGGTCATGCGCTGTAGCGTTGTTTAACCTGCGGAAATCCCCGCAAGGTCGCCACAAGCCGTCAGCCTTCGGGACCATGTGTAGCGGGGAAGCCCATGGACTGTTCAAACGCCAGATTATGCCCAACCTCTCCAGGTTGGCGAACTCCTTGCGCGCTATGGCCAGTTTAGCTGCGTCCAAGCACCGAGCTTTTGCAAAAACGGGCGGTCCGGTAGTGGTAATAAAATGTTCCACCCCGTGTTTAGCGACAGTTGCCGAAAATATGGGGACCGTGAGTGCTGGGAACTGAGTGAGCAGTGTGTAGAACTTACCGCTTGCAGCTGTGACGTTGGCTTGTGCAGTTGGCGGGGCCACTCGCGCTGTACAGGGAAGAGAATCAAAAGAAAGTGCATTAACCAGGCGCCTGTTAGCGAGATCAACCAACAAACCATGTGAGCACAAAAAATCAGCCCCCAACATATTGAAATTCACTGCTGCTATAATAAAAGTCCACTCAAATGTACGGCCGTGTAGAGACAGAAGTAGCGTCCTCTCACCAAAGGTCTTAATCTCCGAGCCGTTCGCTGCTGCCACCCCGGGACCTCTGGAACCTGTCAGCCTGTCCACGTAGGAAGGTGTGATGAAACTCAACTGGGAGCCTGTGTCCACGAGGAAATGCCTCCCCGAGCGTGCGTCCAACAAGTAGAGCAGCTTGTTCTCCTCCCCGAGGGTCGAGGCTGCTACCGACCCCCAGTCTTGGCGTTTCCCGAACGCTTGAACTGGCACAGCGGTACACATTTGTGTGCCCTCTCTGCAAAGCGGCGATGGTAGAAACAAAGGGTGTCTCCTCCGCATTCCCTGGCCCCCGCCGCCGCCGTCGTCGGTGGTTCTGCTACCGCTGCCCCTGGCCCCCTGCCATCTCCGGTCGTCGCGCCGAGTTCCGCTGCTGCAGCCGTGGCCGCGCGCTGTCTGCTGGCGTTGACAATTCTCTGCGCCTCCTGGGCCAGCGCGCGGTAGTCCCGCTGGGCCAACAACGGTGAACTGGCCAGGGTCGCTCTCGTCGCCGACGGTAGGGTCCTGAGGAAGAGGTGGGTAAAGATGAAGTGGTCGTCGTCTGAGCCTTTCAACCTCAACATCTTCTCCATCAGGTCAACGGGTGTGTCATCTCCCAACTCAGTCAGCGCCAGGAGTCTGTCTGGTCTCTCCTCAACCGAGAGGGTGAAGTGCTGGATGAGTGCAGCCTTCAACGCGCCGTATTTGTTGGTGGCCGGCGGCTGCTCCAGAAGGCTGTCCACATGCTGGGACATGTGGTTATCAAGTTTTGCGACCACATGGTAGAATTTTGTGTCATCCACCGATATCCCCCAGAGGTTGAACTGTGCCTCAACCGAGTGGAACCAGGAGCGTGGATTGTTCTGCCAACAGTCCGGTAGCTGGACCGTAGCGGCATTCGCTTGGCCGGGGGCTCTGGATGAGGCTGGCCCCGGGGAATTCTCCTCTTGCTGCATGCTACGTCTTGGGTCACCAGTGCGGGAATGTGCAATTGATGAGGCAGGTTTGTATCAAAACAGCTTTATTACACATTCTCCAACATCTCAAAGTAGAAAGAGAACATCACAGGAAACTCTCGTCCCTTAAATACCCGGGACACTCACAGCTCACAAGTCACTTTGCATCACAAGTCACATTGCATTATAATCACGTCACTTTGCATCACAAGTCACATTGCATTATAATCACCAGTAACAATGCATCTCCTCTATAATCCCCTAATATCACCCCCACAGTCTCAGGCCCTGCATACCAAAGCTAACACCTTCACAGCTTCCTGTTATCTCCCAGGAAATTCTGTCTTTGTTCTTATCTCAAATGTGAGGCCTTAAATAAGTCACAAAGTGGGTCACGTGTGGCCACAATATCATTTTTGTGTCCGATGAGCTGTTTTGACTATTCTGGATTTGCCACTAGACATCATAAAATGGTAAACCCAGCCCAGCGTTATCCTCGATACCCACCTGCTGCCTTATTATTGACCGGTCTAGCGGTCTGTCACATGGCTAACAGTGTTACAATTAGTTTACTAAGCATGGTTTCTTATTTTCTTTAGATTTTAGTCACCCTAATAGACATCCCTGTTTCCACCTAGTTCACTAATACACAACTTGTTTTGTTATATTTTTGCCATGATGCTACATCAGTCTGTTAGCGTTAGCTTGGCTAGGCAGTTGGCATTCATGTCAGCAGAGAAGAAGTGACGGACAGACCATCAGGTATTGCCTGGCCAGTTTTGATCACTACTTTCTACAAATTCTCTTCACTCCCATTGGAATCCTTGTTCATCTAAAATATTTGAACGTCATTCTTAGATGTTATTTTAGTTTATTTTTTTGTAGTATTATCTCTGTCCAGGACCAAAGGCAGTTAGCTGAAGCTAGCAGTTTAGCCACACATTCAAGAATGTTTGTGGTTATTGTACTCCAGGAATTGTCATATCCTATGTACCTCTGAGACCACACACCCTTAAAAATGTTTTCCAAATTGTAAATTTGTCTCAGTTTGTTAGTGTTTTAGATTTTGTAAATGTGCTTTGCACTTCCCGGCGTCCATACCCTTGTCCATCAGTGATGCATTATTTAATTTATTCTTCAAGACAAATTTGTTAGTTTGATCAGGTTAGACCTGAGCCACCCAGATGATCTAAGCAAAAGTGAGGTAAGAGGGAGGGCAGTGTTAAATGCAGGCTTAGAGATTTAAAGAGACATGCGCTGAAACCAGCTGTTCTGAAAAAGGCTACAAATGTTCACAAATTATGCTACAACATTTTAAGAAAATTTTATCAAACTATGCCACAAACATTTCATCAAGACATATGTGAGCTGTTAATATTTGGAAAAATGCAGTCAATGACTCACTCAAGCATTTCAGGAATTTATCATGTAATGAAGTCTCCAGAGCTACCAGATGAAACTTTTTTCCCTACATATTGAGTTTCAGTTGTAGCCTTATTAGTGCCAATTGCTGTGATAACTATAGGTGTAGCTGTGGTACTAGAAGCTAAGAGTCCTCAAATTCTATTTGTACTAAAGCAGCAGGACACCAAGCAGCCAAAATGAAGCTTATATTCTTGAAAGGTGAATGCTGTGATCCATCAAGGTTAGCAAAGGAGTGAAATACATAGAGTGTAGTTGAAACCTCACAGACCCACATAGTACTTGTGGATACCCGAGAATACATCTACCCACCTGGTTATTGATGTGAATGCAGGTGAGAAGATGGATGGATGCAGGTGGACTGATGTGGCAATCAGGTGAAGGCTCATACATGGACATGTTGCACACCTAAACAAGAGGCATACACTTTAGTGCACTTGAAATGGCAAAAATTTAATGTGATTACTTCTAGTATGTTACGGTGAGTGCAGATGTAAAGACGTGTTATAAGCCAAATTATTCATTTGATAAGACTTAATAATCGCATGTATTCCCATCCATCCATCTTCTTCCGCTTAATCCTTTTCAGGTTGCGGGAGGGCTAGAGCCTATCCCAGCATCTTAGGGCGAGAGGCAGGGTACACCCTGGACAGATCGCCAGTCCATCGCAGGGCCAACAAAGAGAGACAGACAACCATTCACTCTCACAGTCATACCTAAGGACAATTTAGAATCCCCAGTTTGATGCCAATTAGCCTAACTTGCATGTTTTTCGGCATGTGAGAGGAAACCAGAGAAATCCCGGAGTAAACCCACGCAGACACGGGGAGAACATGCAAACCACACAAATCACTGTTGGTCGGGGGCTGAGATCGAACCCCAAAAAAGAATAATTAAAAAAACTGATCCTGGCACAATATCAGTGTGATTGACTGATTCAATGAAGGGGTGGGATTACATCAGAGGTAGAATGTAAGAACACGTTCTTGTTTGCTATGGTGATGGAGAGGCTGACGGACAAGGTCAGGCAGGAGTTTCCATGGACCATGATCTTTGCAGATGACATTGTGATCTGTGGTGAGAGTAGGGAGCAGGTGGAAGAGAACCTGGAAAGGTGGCGGTAAAGAAGAGGAATGGAAGTAGAAGCAAGACAGAATACATGTGTAAATGAAAGGGAGGGAGGTATAACAGTGAAGATGCAAGTAGAGGTAGTGAAGGTAGAGGTGTTTAAATACCTGGGGTCAACCATCCAAAGATATGGGCAGTGCACAAGAGGGGTGAAGAAGAGGGTGGAGTGGGTGAAGACAAATCTTAGGGGTGAGTTGCAACAGAAGGATAGCAGCTAGAGTGAAAGGGAACATTTACAAGACGGTAGTGAAACCTGCTATGATGTATGGTTTGGAGACGGCACTGGCAAATAGGAGGTGGCAGAGATGAAGATGCTAAAATTCTCATTTGGAGTAACTAGGAGGGACAGGATTAGAGATGAGTATATCAGAGGCACAGCTCAGGTTGAGTGGTTTGGAGACAGAGTAAGAGAGGTAAGATTGAGATGGTTTGGACATGTGCCGAGGGATAGTAGATATACAGTCATGTGAAAAAATTAGGACACCCTATGAAAGCCTGTGTATTTTTAACATTTGGACATATGGATATTTAATATCAATTTTAATAATACTGGGAGATTCAAGTAATGTAAGTAAATTAAAACTGAAGAAAAGACTTTTTAAAATTTTCTGTAAAATGTAATTCTAAAAACATGCAATTTCTAGTGAGGAATAAATTAGGACACCCCCACGTTTATTCCCACTTAAAATGGCTGAAATCACATATAGGTGTATCACATCAGATACACATGATTAGAACATCGTTACTCAGCATTTTGAAGGAGGCTTGTCCTATTTAAACCTCAGACATTTAGTTTGGTGTGCTCCTGACTTGAAGTGAGAGTGAACACCATGGTGAGATCGAAAGAGCTGTCTGAGGCCTTCAGAAAGAAGATTGTAGCAGCTTATGAGTCTGGTAAGGGATATAGAGAGATCTTAAAAGAATTTGAAATCAGCCATTCCACTGTCTGGAAAATAGTTTACAAATGGAGGGCATTCAAAACAACTGCCAACATGCCCAGGTCTGGCCATCCAAGCAAGTTCACCCCGAGAGCAGACTGCAAGATGCTAAAAGAAGTCTCCAAAAACCCTAAAATGTCATCAGCGGACCTACAGCAGGCTCTTGCTACTATTGATGTGAAAGTGCATGCCTCTACAATCAGAAACAGACTGCACAAGTTTAACTTGCATGGGGGGTGTGCAAGGAGGAAACCTTTGCTCTCCAAGAGAAACATGAAGGCCAGACTGAAGTTTGCCAGAGAGAATGTAGACAAAGACCAGAACTTCTGGAATAATGTTCTTTGGACAGATGAATCTAAAATTGAATTATTTGGACACCAGAACAGAGGACATGTCTGGCGTAGACCAAATACAGCATTCCAGGAAAAGAACCTCATACCAACTGTGAAGCATGGAGGTGGAAGTGTCATGGTTTGGGGATGCTTTGCTGCAGCAGGACCTGGCCAGCTCACCATCATAGAATCCACCGTGAATTATACCATGTATCAGAGGGTGCTTGAGGACCATGTGAGACCATCTGTAAAAAAATTCAAGCAGAAGCGGAACTGGACCCTGCAACATAACAATGACCCAAAACATACCAGTAAATCCACCAAGGACTGGCTAAAAACTAAGAAATAGAGAGTCCTGGAATGGCCGAGTCAAAGCCCAGATCTTAATCCCATTGAGATGCTGTGGGGTGACTTGAAACGGGCTGTACGTGCAGGAAAGCCCTCAAACATCTCACAGCTGAAAGAATTCTGTGTTGAGGAGTGTGGCAAACTTTCCTCAGACCGATGTCAGAGACTGGTAGACGGCTACAAGAAGCGCCTCACTGAAGTTAATTCAGCCAAAGGGAGTAACACTAGCGGTAGGGTGTCCAAACTTTTTCCTGTTACAATACACATTTTTGTTGATATCTTTTATTTAATGAGTAAAACAAGGTTAATTTTTTTATTTACCTGAAATTAAATCGCCTTCTTTTCCAGAGATAAATAAAAACAAGATTAGACATCAATATGTGAACATTTCTTAATAAAGAACTGAATATTTAATGGGGTGTCCTATTTTTTTTTCACATGACTGTATTGGACAAAGAATGTTGAGGATGGAGCTGCCAGGCAGGAGGAAATGAGGAAGACCGCAGAGAAGATTCATGGATGTAGTGATGGAGGATATGGAGAGGGTTGGCGTTACAGAGGAAGATGCAACAGATAAAGAATGCCAGAAGAACATGATCCTGGCACTGTATCATAACTGCAACTGTAGCTACTACTATTTCAATTACTTCATCTTAAAAACACACATATGTAAGTGTGCAAAAGTGTTTTACAGACAGGCCATGAACGCAAATTTACATCAGGAAGAAACATGTCATCCTTTCCTCACAGAAGCTCAACTTTCATGAGACCTGACTGTGCATCCGGGGTTGATTCCTGACCTGTACCGGACGTAGTAATGAAAGCCAGCTTACATCCAAAGGCAGTGTTTTTTGTTGTTGTTGGGTTTTTGGGTTGTTTTTTTTTCAAATTCATATTACTTGACTCTTGAAAAATCAAAGACAAAAACATGACTTTCCATAACTTCTGGTGGTATCTTCTTTCGTATGTTATTTTGGTTTTATTTGTCCCGTTTTTAACTGGTATATATTTGTACACAGAGCACAGTTTACATGGACCAAGCGTATTCTCGTGTAAATTCCTGTCCCACAGGAATCATGAATGTGAAACCAAAGTGTATTTTTTTTCACCTTTACATGCACTGGAGTTAGACACATGTAGACAGATGCAGGTCTGTGTGACCAGGGCTTTACTACGTATTAAATATCACACAACTCTTAGTGTTTGAATTTCACCTCATGTATTTTTAAAGCATTAACAGACAAACCCTGATGGCATCTGTAGTTAAATTAATGCAAAACTTTAACTGTTAAGTCTACGAGCAAGATATAAAATATTTGCCAATAGGTCTAATCTGCTTGTCATAAAATTAGAGTTAGTGAAATAAACTATTCTACATAAAATAAGCAACTGTGTAGATGAAGTTAATTTTCTTTTTCTTTTTTTTTGCCTGTTTGTTTTACACAAAAACCCCTGGATGGATTCTGTTGAAATTGTCATAAGAAGTGACCCTTGGCCCAAGGATGAGCCCATTACATTTTGGGGCAGATCAGGAGCAGTCACAAACAACTTATTGTATGATACTTTGTCAAGTGACATCAAGGGTACACTCACACTGTAGTGCCTGTTCCGTGCTGACCAAGGTTTGACCCTTAGAATCTCGAACCTTTGAGAGAGTGTGTGATCGCGCCCGTCTGTTGCGCAGATCACAACATTTTCCCAGCTTTGGAATGGTTGAAGAGGTAGTTTGTGGAACAAAATGAATGCAAATGTTCCCTCATGTACACATATCTGCCTGTATTTTAAATGAATGATCGGCTGGGATG
This sequence comes from Pholidichthys leucotaenia, assembly GCA_020510985.1. NCBI lineage: Eukaryota > Metazoa > Chordata > Actinopteri > Cichliformes > Pholidichthyidae > Pholidichthys > Pholidichthys leucotaenia. The sequence continues at coordinate 444,756,289 of CM035836.1, read as the reverse complement.
GGTTGGCATAGTGTGTGTGTGTGTGGGGGGGGGGGGGGTTTCAGGTGAGCGGAGACAGCTGGATTGCATCGGCTCCTCAACCGGCTCTACGCCTTCCACTGCCTCTGGCTGGCTGGCTGAAGAAGCAAAACTGCCCAGACTTTGAGCAACGGAGCCCAGTCATCATCAGAATGTGGGTTCAACTGTTGGATGGATGGATTTTTTCCACAGTGTTCTAGCCTACTCAGATACACAAGAATATTCAAACATGTAAAAAGTCCTGTTAATGAAGTTAAAATAGCAGGACAACCTTGGCCACGTCAGCTTTTTCCATGGAAATAACCAAGACACCTAGTTATTCGGGAAAACGGGAGTGGAATTGAGCGGCCCGCTACTCAGCTAGCTAAACAGTTAAACAGCTGTTCAGTCATCATAAATCGTCCGGGATCATGGGTCCCAAGAAAGCTCAGCAGGCTGAGGAGGTGGACGACATTAAAAGGTCACTCAACTTCTTGGCTGGAGAGGTTTCTGCTGTTAAGCTGCAGCAAATAAACATTCTGGACCTGGTCGAGGAGGCGAAAGTGCTGCAGATCCAGAACATCGAGAAGGACAAGAGACTGGCGTATCTGGAGAGCAGAGTGGCTGACCTGGAACAATACACCAGGGTGAACGACGTGATCATCACAGGGCTCCACATTAAACCCCAATCATATGCTTGGGCGGTGGCCGCGGACAGCAGAAGAGGACTCGGTGAGCTGGAAGCCGAATCCACGGAGCAACAAGTGGCGGCCTTCCTGCAGTCCAAAGGAATCCAGCTGGACTGTGACACCATTGAGGCCTGCCACCCTCTGCCCAGGAAAAACAACAGGAACAAACCAGCTGTGATCATGAGGTTTGTCAACCGAAAACACAAGACTGCGCTGCTAAAACAAGGGAGGAAACTGAAAGGAACAAACATTTACATAAACAAGCACCTTACAAAAGGAAACGCAGAAATAGCCAGAAAAGCAAGATACCTGAGAAAGCAAAAAAGATTCAAAACACCTGGACAACAAACTGTAAAATATACTGTACATCAAATTAAATGGATCACCTAAAGAAGCCAAGGTCATTAACATCCGAAATATTATGGAACTGGACAAATATCAATGAACATTATGAACCGGAGTCGACAGCAATAAGAGATAACTGTAGGACACTGAAGGATCACACTCATCTACAACAGGACATATAACTGCATGAAACAAAAGATCAACAAACAGGATCAACAGGAACTGAAAGTTTTTGAATATATGGATCACAACCCACAGGACGTGAAATATGACATAGACCCTGACAATAATTTATTTAGCTCTATCAATAATGACTGTAGTTACTACATGGATGAACAGTTTAACACAATGGTCACATCTGATTTCAATATTTCTATGATCCACTTCAACTGCAGAAGTTTCTATGCCAACTTTAATAACATTAAAGATTATTTACATCAGTTTAAAGAGCCATTCAATATTGTGGCAATATCAGAGACGTGGCTCAGTGAAGAGAAAGGAGTGGATTTTACATTGGATGGCTATGAATTAAATTATATGAATAGAAAAGTGAAAAAAGGAGGAGGAGTTGCAATTTATGTTGATAAGTTCTTGCAATACAAGGTTGTTGAAAATTTGTCAGTAACTGTGGATGATTTATTTGAATGTATTACACTAGAAATCTGTTTGGTCAATATGAAGAATATAGTAGTGAGCTGTGTATATAGAACACCTGGATCAAATATTGACTTATTTAAGGACTGGATGGAAAAAAAAAATGTATGCAAAACTTACTCATAAAGTTATGTTCATCTGTGGGGATTTCAATATAGATCTCATGAACTCACAACAACATAGTATGATAGAAGAATTTATCAACACAATGTACAGTATGGGCTTACACCCAGCAATCACCAGACCTAGCAGAATCACGTCACACAGTGCCACACTAATAGATAACATATTCACAAACATGGAAAATAATATCATAAGTGGGCTTTTATTGAATGATATCAGTGACCACCTGCCGATTTTTGTTGTCTATCAATGTGATTATAGGAAGAAGAAGTATACCAAAAAATTTAAATATAAAAGAATAAGAACTGAAGAAACTATGTATTTACTGGCAAAGGAATTATTAATGCAAGACTGGAAGATAGTTTGTGAGGAAAATGATATAAATAAAGCATATGATGAATTTTTACAAATATTTCAATCATTGTACAATAAAAACTGTCCTGTAAAACAATACAGTGACAGACAACAAAACAAAATATTCCATGGGTCACCAAGGGACTATTAAATGCATGTAAAAAGAAGAATACATTATATAAACAATTCATTAAGTGTAGAATGGTAGAGGCTGAGATCAAATATTAAAGATACAAAAACAAGCTTACTAATATAATGAGGACTTGTAAGAAAGAATACTACAACAGAATATTAGAGGAAAATAAAAATAACTTAAGTGGAATATGGCAAGTACTCAATGGGATTAATTAGTAACCGATCAAAGAATGCTAATTATCCAGAATATTTTATTGAAAATGACAATTTGATAAATTATATGGAGGATGTGGACAGTGGTTTCAATAAATTTTTTGTAAACGTTGGTCCTGAATTAGCAAAATCAATAGTGACACCAGAAACAAACAACAGTGGTTCTGTAAATGAAATAGAAGATAGAAATCCAAACACAATCTTTTTGGGTGCAGTTACTGAAAAGGAAATTATCGAGACTGTGAGTAAATTTAAGAACAAAAAATCAGCTGACTGGAATGAAATTGACATGACAATAGTGAAAAAAGTAATTGAAGGAATTGTTAAACCACTCACCCATATCTGTAACCTGTCATTTCAAACTGGTAAATTTCCAAACAAAAGGAAAATAGCAAAAGTAATACCTCTATACAAAACAGGAGACAGTCATTACTTCACAAATTACAGGCCGGTCTCTTTACTCTCACAATTCTCCAAAATACTTGAAAAAATCCTCACTAAAAGACTGCATGATTTCATTGAAAAACACAACCTCCTCACAGACAGTCAGTATGGTTTTAGAGCGGACAAATTTACATCTTTGGCACTGATCGAACTCAGAAGAAATCACTAGTTCAATTCAACTTTATTTATATAGCGCCATTTCACAACAACAGTCATCTCATAGCACTTTCAACTGTAGGGGGAACCCCCATAGTTGCAGAAAGACCCCAGCAATCAGGCGATCCCCTGTGAGTAAGCGCTTGGCGACGGTGGAGAGGAAAAACTCCCTTTTAACAGGAAGAAACCTCCAGCAGAACCAGGCTCAGGGAGGGGCATAAATCTGCTGCGACTGGCTGGGGGGTGAGGGGATAGAGAAGATGAAAAGAACAGACGTGTAGAGAGCAAATAGCACGATGGGGACTCAATCTATGGGAGAGAACAAACAGATGTTAATGACCAGCAAAAAAAAAATATTTCATTGAGAGTGAAGAAAGGAGTGAGGCCCAGTGCATTATTGGAGGTCCCCCGGCTGACTAAACCTATTAGCAGCATAACTAAGGGGGAGTTCAGAAACACATGATCCCTCCCTAATTGTAGGCTATATCAAAAAGGAAGGTTTTAACCCTTTTCTTAAAAACAGAGATCGAGTCTGACTCCCGAATCCAGATTGGCAGCTGGTTCCACAGGAGAGGAGCTTGATAACTGAAGGCTCTGCCTCCCATTGTTGTTATACCTCGCTCTCGCCAGTCATCAGCACCAGCGGCGCGCACACCTGCGCCTCATCAGCCTCGGCCCATATAAACCCCTCTGCCCTCTGCTTCGGCCTGGAGTCTTCTGCTCTACAATGCTCCCAAAACCTCCAGCGCCCGTCCGGTTCGTTACCGACCAGCGCATCTCTCTCCTAGCACGTAAGCTGCACTTTTCGTCTTACCTTCTCTCCAGCTTCTCCCCTGTGCACAGGTGGACCTCCAGGGCGGCGGAATTCCTCCTCCTCGCCTCTCCTCAGCCACATTCTCACCAGCACATTGAGAGCGCGCAGCCGCGCTGTCCTCCAGGCTACAGCTGCATCGCCAACGCCAGCCACCTTCTCGCCTGCACGTAAGCAGTACATTGTGGTTATTTTCCCACGGGGTGTATGACTGTAGCTAACTCCCTGCTCTGCTCTGTCCTCAGGGTTACCTGGCTGCACGGCGAGCTGTTCCGCCCTTGACGCACGCTGTTCACCCACACCACATCCACACTTCCATTCACACACTCAAACACCACCAGTTGTTTGAATAAAGCCTTAAATCTTCCCGAGCCTGTGCGTGTGCTCCCTGAGCCCATCTTTATGTCAGTACGACTCCAGCAAAGTGGCTCAGCGGACAGTGGGCTTGCACGCCGATTTTCCACCCTCGAGGCTCGGGTGGATTTAATCGCTCATCAGCAACAGGTGATTTTCAATCAACTTACTCAAATTGTTCAACGATTAGACCGCCTGGATCCTCCACAGGCCTTCCCTCCGGCATCTTTCGGTGGGCCAGCTTCGGTGGGCCAGCTTCGGTTCCCTCCTCGGCTAGCTCAGCTAGCTCGGGACCGCTGACCCGACTCACATCCATTCCAACCCCCGCGCGCTTCAGCGGGAAACTCGGTGAGGCGCGCAGGTTTCTCCTGCAGTGTGAGTCGGTGTTTCAGCGCATTCCCGGGGACTTCCCTTCAGATCATAGCCGAATTGGGTATGTGGCTAATCTTCTGGAAGGGCGAGCGCTAGCTTGGGCTTATGCCGTCATGGCGAGGCCCAGCTACATGAACCTGACCTACACCCAATTCTTGCATGATTTTAAGGAAGTGTTTGATCACTCGGACCGAGATAACGTCCTAACCACCCGGCTGCTTAACCTCCACCAGGGTAGCCGGTCGGCCGCCGACTACGCTGTCGACTTCCGGGTGGTTGCGACGGAAGTCGAGTGGGGCGAAGCTACGCTTAGCAGCATCTTTGTCCGCAGTTTAAATTCATCCTTACAGGACGAGCTGGCCTCCCGGGATATGCAGGACCGGTTATCCAACCTAATTTCCCTTACCATAAATTTGGATAATAGGCTGAGGGAATGGGCCACCGAGCGGAGGGCTTCCGGCCGCTCGAGCGGAACTTCCGCCTGGGTCTCTCAGTCTCGCTCTCTGGCATTACCCGCTCCGGGGTCCGCCGACGACACTGAGGCAATGCTGGTCGGTCGGGCTAGACTGCCACCAGCGGAAAGACAGCACCGCCGAGAGTTGGGCCTCTGCATGTATTGCGGGGGTGACCATCATTCTGTGGAGGACTGCCCGATTCGGCCAAAAGGTGACGTCCGCGAGTCGCTGTAGGGGGCCTCGCGGACGCGTCCCATTCAAATCCCCTCACTAGGTGCCTCCTCCCGGTTAGATTCTGTCATAACTCCACGGGTCACGTCACACACGCACTGGTGGACTCAGGGGCGGAACAGAGTTTTATTTCACAAGGCCTGGTAATCCGCTTGGGCATCCCCTGCCAAGCGTTGTCAGCCCCTATTAACCTGGTCACTCTCGCCCATACACCTTTAGTGAGAGTCACCCACAGAACCAAACCGGTCCCAGTTATCATCTCCGGCAACCATAGGGAGGATCTCAGCCTGGTTGTATTACCCACCTCGGCTTCTCCGGTCATCCTGGGTTATCCCTGGCTGCGGCTCCATAATCTCACCTTTGACTGGCAGTCCGACAGCGTCCTCTCCTGGAGCACCTTCTGCATGAGCACCTACCTCCAATCCGCTGCTTGTGCTCCATTGCTGCCGCTCCCAGCTCCTGACTCGCCGCCTCCAGACCTCTCCTTGGTACCCCCGGAGTTCCACGACCTGGGCCCGGTTTTCAGTAAGTCAAAAGCACTGTCTCCCCACCCCACACCCCCACCACCCCTACAACTGCGCCATTAACCTCCGCCTGGGGGCACCGTTACCATCTGGCCGCCTCTACAGCCTGTCTGCCCCGGAGCATGAGGCCATGGACGCTTATATTAAGGAGTTGCTCAGCGCAGGCATCATCCGGCCATCCTCGTCCCCGGTTGGAGCCGGATTCTTCTTTGTGGGCAAGAAGGACGGGTCCCTGCGGCCGTGTATCGACTTCCGGGCGCTCAACAACATCACAATTAGGGACAAGTACACGCTGCCCCTGATGGACTCGGCCTTCAACTCCCTCCAGGGGGCCACCTGGTTCACCAACCTGGACCTGCGCAGTGCATACCACCTTGTTTGGATCTGGGAGGGTGATGAATGGAAGACGGGGTTCCGGACGCCCAGCGGCCATTTTGAGTATCTGGTCATGCCGTTTGGGCTCACCAACGCTCTGGCCGTCTTCCAACGCCTCATCAACGACGTTCTTCGGGATTTCCTGGGGGTCTTCGTGTTCGTATATCTGGATGACATCTTGATCTTCTCCCGGACTAGAGAGGAGCATCAGGTCCATGTGAGGCGGGTCCTTCAGCGCCTTCTGGAGAACAGGCTATACGTTAAAGCGGAGAAGTGTGAGTTTTACACCAACCAGACCTCCTTCTTGGGTTTCGTCATCGCTCACAATCAAGTTCTCCCTGACCTGGCAAAGGTCAAAGCGGTGGTGGAGTGGCCCACCCCCTCCTCCAGGAAGCAGGTGCAACAGTTCCTTGGCTTCGCCAACTTCTACCGCCGCTTCGTCCCGAAGTACAGCGCCATCACCGCTCCCGTGATCCGCCTCACCTCTCCCAAGGTACTGTTCCAGTGGACTGAGAATGCTGCGTCGGCCTTCAAGATCCTGAAGATGGAGTTCGCTTCCTCCCGGGTCCTCACCCAGGTGGGCCCGGCACTCCAGTGCCTGGTCGAGGTGGACGCCTCCGACACGGGGGTGGGGGCAGTGCTTTCCCAGCGCTCACCTGCGGATGGGCAGGTGCATCCCTGCGCCTTCTTCTCCCGACGCCTCTCCCCTGCGGAACGGAATTATGACGTCGGGGATAGGGAGCTCCTAGGGGTGAAGCTAGCTCTTCAGGAGTGGCGCCGTTGGCTGGAGGGGGCAGCCCAGCCGTTTGTGGTCTGGACCGATCACAAGAATTTGGAGTACCTGAGGATGGCCAAGCGCCTGAATGCCCGCCAGGCGCGTTGGTCGTTTTTCGGTCGCTTCAAGTTCACCATCACCTACCGCCCCGGGTCCAAGAATGGGAAACCGGATGCGCTGTCCAGATAGTTCGGGCCTGAAGACCCAGAGGATCGAGAACACACCATCCTGCCCACCTCGTGCGTCGTGGGGGCCGTCTCATGGGGGATTAAGGGCAAGGTCCGGAAGGCACAGGAGGCTGAACCCGACCCTGATGGCGGTCCGGTCGGGAGACTATTCGTTCCATCTTCAGTCCGGGGCGACGTCATCCACTGGGCTCACACAGCTAAGTTCGCCTGTCACCCTGTATCTCCCGGCTGGTGGAGCTCCTCCAACAGTCCTTTTGGTGGCCTGGCCTTAGGAGTGACGTCACCAACTACGTCCGTGCCTGTCCCCAGTGCGCAACGGGGAAGACCTCCACATCCCCTCCAGCGGGTCTCCTCCATCCACTACCGATCCCCGGGAGGCCCTGGTCCCATGTGGCTCTGGACTTCGTCACCGGTCTCCCCAAGTCCAACTCTTATGACACCATCCTGACCATCGTCGACCGGTTCTCCAAAGCGGCCCATTCCGTGCCCCTCTGTGAGCTCCCTTCAGCGTGAGAGACGGCCGACTTATTGATCCAACACGTCGTCAGGTTTCATGGGATCCCGGTAGATGTCGTCTCAGATCGGGGGCTTCAGTTTGTGTCCAAGGTGTGGAAGTCCTTCTGCAACGCACTGGGGGCCACGGTGAGTCTGTCCTCCGGTCACCATCCTCAAACTAACGGTCAGTGTGAGCGCACTAACCAGGAGTTGAAGGCAGCCCTGCGCTGCGTCACCTCTTCCAGCCCCTCTTCATGGAGCGCCTGCCTACCCTGGGTTGAGTATGCCCATAATTCTACTTTACCCTCAGCCATCGGTATGTCCCCCTTCCGGGTGTCCCTGGGGTATGATCCGCTTTTGTTCCCTGAGGAGGAGGGTGAGGTGGCGGTCCCATCGGTCCAGGCTCATCTGAGGCGCTGCCGGCGTATTTGGACCAAAACACGCCATGCACTTTTACGCATGACGGAGCGCAATTCTCGGGTCGCCAATTGCCGCAGGAGGGCCGCTCCAGAGTATCAGGTGGGTCAGTGAGTTTGGCTGTCTACTAAGGACATTAAACTGAAGGCTGAGAGGAAGAAGCTGGTGCAGTGCTTCATTGGGCCTTATCCTATTACTAAGATAATCAATCCGGTGGCTGTGCGTTTGGCTCTCCCCCCCTCCCTCCGGGTCTGCCCGACGTTTCACGTCTCGCATATTAAACCAGTGGTGTCTGACCCTCTTTGTCCTCCTCCCAGAACCCCTCCTCCCCCCAGGATGATCAACGGTGATCCGGCATGGGGTGTCACGGCCATCCTGGATGCCCGCCGCCGTGTCCGCGGTCTCCAGTACTTGGTGGATTGGGAAGGGTATGGCCCTGAGTGCAGATCCTGGGTGCCCCCGTCCTGGGTGCTGGGTAAGAACCTCATCACGGAGTTCCACCGGGCGCACCCAGGCAAGCCAGCGCCGGGAGGCGCTGCTTGGGGGGGGGGAGTACTGTTACACCTCGTTCTCGCCAGTCATCAGCACCAGCGGCGCGCACACCTGCGCCTCATCAGCCTCGGCCCATATAAACCCCTCTGCCCTCTGCTTCGGCCTGGAGTCGTCTGCTCTACAACGCTCCCAAAACCTCCAGCGCCCGTCCGGTTTGTTACCGACCAACGCATCTCTCTCCTAGCACGTAAGCTGCACTTTTCGTCTTACCCTCTCTCCAGCTTCTCCCCTGTGCACAGGTGGACCTCCAGGGTGGCAGAATTCCTCCTCCTCGCCTCTCCACAGCCACACTCTCACCAGCACGTTGAGAGCGCGCAGCCGCGCTGTCCTCCAGGCTACAGCTGCATCGCCAATGCCAGCCACCTTCTCGCCTGCACGTAAGCAGCACATTGTGGTTATTTTCCCACGGGGTGTATGACTGTAGCTAACTCCCTGCTCTGCTCTGTCCTCAGGGTTATCTGGCTGCACGGCGAGCTGTTCCGCCCTTGACGCACGCTGTTCACCCACACCACATCCACACTTCCATTCACGCACTCAAACACCACCAGTTGTTTGAATGAAGCCTTAAATCTTCCCGAGCCTGTGTGTGTGTTCCCTGAGCCCATCATTATGTCAATTGTACTTTTGTAGATTCTAGGTATTACAAATAATCCTGCATTTTGGGAGCGTAGTGCTTTGTTAGGATAATACGGTAGTATCAGATCTTTTAAATAAAAAGGGGCCTGATTGTTTAGAGCTTTGTAAGTAAGAAGAAGGATTTTAAACTTAGTTCTAAACTCTATGGGAAGCCAATGAAGGGAGGCCAGAACCGGAGAGATATGATCTCTCTTTCTAGCACCTGTTAAAACTCTTGCTGCAGCATTTTGGATCAGCTGAAGACTTTTTAAAGATGTTTTAGGACAACCTGATAATAAAGAATTACAATAATTAATCTAGAGCGAACAAAAGCGTGGATCAGTTTCTCTGCATCACTCTGAGAAAAGATGCTCCTAATCTTGGCAATATTACGCAAATGATAGAAGGCAGTCTTAGAAACAAATTTAATATGTGAATTGAAAGACAGATCTTGATCAAAAATAATTCCAAGGTTCCTCACAGAGCTATTAAGAGAAAGAGTAACCACGTCAAAACTGAAAGTTTGATTTGGAAAGGCATTTCTAAGGTTTTTTGGACCAACAAGAATGACTTCAGCCTTATCTGAATTTAACAGCAGGAAATTACAAGTCATCCAAGCTTTGATTTCCTTAAGACAGGCTTCCAGCTTGGCTAATTGATTACTATCATCTGGCTTCATTGACAGGTATAATTGTGTGTCATCTGCATAACAATGAAAATGCATACAGTGCTTTCTAATAATGTTGCCTAACGGAAGCATATATAAACTAAAAAAGAGTAGGGCCTAGCACAGATCCCTGTGGAACTCCATGACTGAGCTTTGAGTTGAAAGAAAACTCATTATTTGACATGGACAAACTGGAACCTATCAGATAAATAAGATCTAAACCACTGCAACGAAGTTCCATTAAGTCCAACATAGTGTTCTAATCTATCAAGTAGAATATTATGATCGATAGTATCAAAAGTTGCACTAAGGTCTAAAAGGACACGTACAGAAACAAGTCCATTATCAGATGTGATGAGGAGGTCGTTAGTGACCTTCACTAAGGCTGTTTCAGTATTATGATGGATTCTAAACCCAGACTGAAACTCTTCAAGTAAACCATTTCCCTGCAGATGGTCAAATAATTGTGTAGCAACAACTCTTTCTAAGATTTTTGAAATGAAAGGGAGATTAGAGATTGGTCTATATGTTACACCCAGGAGGGGCGAAGGGGAGGAAGGATGATTGAGCCAAGCTGTTAGACTTTGCAGCGACCGTTTATTCACTTCTCAGGACACACGGCACGGCACACACTACACAGCACATCGCTAGACACCATCTTTTCATAACACTCTCTCTGGAACATTCACACGAGAACACATACTACTCTTCTTCTACTGTTCTCTAACACTACACAGTGTCTTAACACTACAGAGCGCCACCTCTGGCGTAGAAACGCTACTACTTCCTCTGACAGTTCATACTTAAACAGTCCACACTGTTTCTGGGGGTTTACTAAAGATTGTCCAAAATTGACGTTTTCCTACATATAGTTAGCTAAAGCTCCTGGATCTAGCATTGGCTTTTTGAGTAAGAGTTTAATTACAGCCGTTTTAAAAGCCTGCGGTACATGGCCTAAAGTTAATGAAGAATTGATTATATGAAGAATAAAGCTACCAATAAGTGGGAAGACTTCTTTAAATAACTTAGTAGGAATAGGGTCTAAAAGACAAATTGAAGGCTTGGATGAGGAAACTATTTTGTCTAACTCTAAAAGGTCAATTGGAGTAAACTCATCAAGACAGATATCAATTGAAGGAGTTGTAGTAGTTACTGTATTTAAGTTAACGGTGGGAAGAATCTGATTGATTTTATCTCTGATGGATGAAATTTTATTATTGAAAAAGTTCATAAAGTCCTGACTAGTAAGCTCTAAGGGATTGCTAGGATTGACAGAGTCCTGACTCTTTATCAACCTGGCTACAGTACTGAAAAGAAACCTGGGATTATTCTTGTTCTCTTCTATTAATGCAGAATAATAACTCGTTCTAGCTTTTCTAAGAGATTTTTTATAAATTAAAAGATGATTTCTCCAAGCTAAATAGATTTCATCTAAATTAGTGGAGCGCCATTTTCTTTCTAATTGACAAGTCTTCTTTTTTAACCCCTTGCACTCTGGTCAATTTCCATAAAAACGCCTAAAAATAACATACCCAAAGTAAATCAAAAGCTGTTCTTCAACCCTTTGCAGCATCTTCATGGGGTTGGTCTCATTTAAAAGAAAATACTTTGAATTTTTTGGCAAAACAGTCATAATCTCTCTAAGTGCTCCTGCCACTGAGTAACAGTCATCTAAACATACTGAACTTGAAGAAAATAAATTTCGCCTGGGTGTTTTTTTTGGATACAAATGCTTGCAAATAACACACAGCTGTCAGATCCGGGCTGGAAAATGCAACAGAAATGTAGAACCAAGTGTTATCCAGCTGAGGTCAAAATTTTGTAACAATACCACAAAAAATGAAAATATTACACAGCTTTCTTCACAGGTTGTTCCCAGGCGTTTTTGAACTGTGCCAAATTGTGCCAAATGGCACAGTTTGGAAAAACGTCTGTAACTTTTGTATGATTCAATATAGAAGCTTAATGTTGGGCTCTAATGAAAGGTGACACTCAGGGCTGTGTGTGTGTGTGGGGGGGGGGGGGTTGTTTATTCATTCATGAATGAATGAATGAACAAACAAGCCCCCACACACAAAGAAGCATGCCACGTAAAAAATGTGTGGCTTTTTTTTACAAGAAAAAATAACCTACAGTGCACTAAAAATTCTACTAAAATATCTGTAATGTAGAAGATAACAACTCCCCCGCCCCCCCCCTCCCGCTACAGAGGACGGACATCGCCCATCGCTACATGACAGACTGCGGGGACGGTGCACCGCGGTCTACTACGCACAGTTGTACTAAAATATCTGCAATATATCTGCAATCCGCTACAGAAGAGTAGCGGGGGGGAGGGGCGTTCACGGTCCGGATGCGGCGCACGGACCGGTCCGTCGTGTTGCGATGACGCACAGTTGTAATTTACCGATCGGTCAAAAGTCATTTTGATTACAATTTTCAGGGATAAAGAATAATTTAGCTTATAACACTTACCTGTCCACAACAGCAGTGTCGCTGGCGAACTTCTCTTCCTCGTTGTCAGACGAACATGACGCTGGTCCGCTTGTTACGGACTCGTGGTTCTGGTCACGCGATCCGGTCAAACCATGAATCCGTTATTGCGGTTTTGCGCTTCCATGATTGCGATTTTGGCGAACGATTTTTCAAAACAAATAAGAACAGTAGTAAGAAAAAAGGACTGGCGAACGCGTGTGTGTCACCCAGCGGCTTACACAAAACAGATTTTACGCACGGGACTACGCTTTCAATTGTCGAAGTTCTCTGCTTCAATTGGCTGGCTGTATTCGCAGCCGTTGGTAGGCAGGTCCTTCTTGCTATGTTTTCAGTCATTGGTTCTTCAAGGTTTCAGAAACCCAGTTCAAGGCTCTTATTAGTCGAATGAGAGGTCAATCAAATGTAAACCAATCAAAGCACTCCTTTGGCTTTCTGTTTGCGGCTGTGTCTGCAGCTTTTTTTTTCAGTGCGCCCTAGGACGCAGAGACGTGACCGCCCGCGGTATCCCGGAGTGCAAGAGGTTAAGCTATGAGTTTCTGTGTTGAGCCAAGGAGTTAGAAATCTCTGATTAGACTTTTTGTTTTTTGAGGAGGCCACCAAGTCTAGAGTCTGATGCAGAGAAGCTGTAACACTATCTACCACGCTATCAATTACAGAAGGAGCAAGCTGTCTATAGCTTATTTCCATTGTGTTGACACATGGCATAGAGGAAACAATCTGCATAAATTTGGTAACAACATCATCTGAGAATCAGAATCAGAATAAGCTTTATTGCCAAGCATGTAAAAAACACACGAGGAATTTGACTTGACATTGGCGCGCGTGTAAGCGCAACACAACGACACGGCAGCCGTAAACAAGGCGCCTCATCAAAAACAGTGAGGGAGAAGGGGGGGGGAGAAGGCAGGGAATGACACATTAGGCGAGAGAAAAAAACTCAGAATACAGCTTATAGTTGTGTAAGCAGATTATGATTACAATGAAAAAAACCTCTCAATGGCACAGAGCAGACAATCAACCTCACATAACAGAGACAGCAGAGAGAACAGTGGATGTGTGTGTTCATCAGTGTAAGTGAATCAGTCGTGTATGTTGAATGCAATGAGTGTCAGTTATCAGTTACTGGTGGACAGCAAAAATCCTCTCTCAGCTGATGTTATGTCTAGTGTCTGAAACTTAGAGGAGCATGTCCTTGTGAGATCAACTCTCAGTGCATGGCAGGTGGAAATTCTCTGAGCCAGTCACATGGCGCTGTCCTTTAGAGTTCAGATTACTGTACTCCAGATTGTTTATGAAGGAGAGAAATCAGCCAAAACATTTCCACTGCTTATCTTCAACCAGGAGGACTGAGTGCTGAGGGCGCCGAAAACAAGGTCGAATGAGCACAGTTACTCAGAGAAAAACTTTTCATCTCTTATGCGTTCAGTGCTCCATAATTTCCATCATTGCCAGGCTTTAAAATCGTTTCCTGAAGTGCTCCCAGTGCCATCGTGATGTTGCCAATCTTCCTGTTCAGTTCTCCATTAGCCGCTATCAGAGTCCTCCCCAGCTGGTCAAATTGATGAAAGAGCTTCGCGGGGTCAGCATTTTGATAAGCTCTGTCCATCTTCTTCAATTTTCGATACACCAGGACTATCCCAAAGCCGATCAGTAGAAGTCCTGAGATCGTAACACCAAATAGGTTTATGTCTTCTGCATCTTCAATTGAAAGGTCGCACAGACACATAAGTTTCCAATTATATGTGTCTCTTATATAACCCGCAACAGCAGTACCTGCAGGACAGGTGGGCTCCCCCGGGCCCGATTTCCTCATTGAAAAGACAGTGTCAATTGTGTTCAAAGCCCAGCTTACCAAATCCATAATTTCCGTTAGGATCAAGAATCAGCAGTAGAAGAATCAGCCAAGAAGAACGACGCAGACACAGACAATAGCAAGCTGGGATCCAGTCAGTTAGGGAAGGAGAGGGGGGGAGCAGGAGGAGTGAAGAGAAGCGTCTGTTCTCTCTGAGAGCCGGAAGCAGAAGGGAGGAGACATCTACTGTAGTAATATTTTTCTTTAGGAGCCAAATAGTCAGAAATAGTAAAATCAAAGGTTAACAGACAATGGTCTGACAGTACAGGGTTATGAGGAGACACTACCAGATTTTCTATTTCTATGCCATATGTCAGAACAAGATCCAACGTATGGTGGAGATAATGAGTAGAATTTCCTACTTTCTGAGAAAACCCCATCGAGTCTAATATTGAATTAAATGCCACATTAAGGCAGTTACTATCTACATCTACATGTATATTAAAGCCCCCTACTATAATTATTCTATTTGATTTCAGCACTAAATCAGCTAAGAATTCAGCAAATTCAGATAAAAATTCTGAGTAGGTTGATGGAGGATGATAAACTATGGCAAATAAAATTGGGTTTAGCCTAAAATTGTTTAAGTGCCCAATACTGAGGACCAGGCCCTCAAAGGAATTATAACGTGTTTTTTGCTTTACATTAACTAGTAATTTGGAATGGTAAATTGTTGCTACTCCTCCTCCACAACCAGAACTTCTGGGATTTTGACAGTTTAAATAACCAGAGGAAGTTGATTCATTTAAACCAACATAATCCTCTTGCCCTAACTAAGTCTCTGTAAGAGATATTAAATCAATCTGATGATCAATTAACAGATCATCGACTAACAGAGACTTGGGAGTTAGAGACCTAATATTTAATAAACAACATTTAATTTTTAAATTATGAGGAGGAACAGAGGCCAAATCATTCAATTTAGAGGCTTCGTGTTTAATTTGAGTTTTACCAACTTTTTGTTTAATCACTTTGGGATGCTTATACATTATATTTTTATTTACTTTGGAGGGAGCAGACAATGATTCTCTGATGGGGAAGACAGGGGCTAAGTTGAGGGGTGGCGGATGAAGAGGAGCTGCAGAGAGGTGTGTAAGACTGCGACTCTGCTTTCTGGTCCCAACTCTTGAGTTGTCAAGGTTTTGGAAATTTGGATAAAAAAGATGCCAGATTGTTAGATAAATGAGACGCACCATCCAAAGTGGGATGGACACTGTCTCGTCTCATAAGACCAGGTTTTCCCCAAAATGAGTTCCAACTGTCAATGTAGCCCACGTTGTTTGCAGGACACCACACAGACAGACAGCGGTTGAAGGATGACAATCGGCTAAACATGTCATCACTGGTCAGATTGGGGAGGGGCCCAGAGAATACTACAGAGGCAGACATTGTTTTGGCAAAGTGACACACCGATTCTACATTAAGTTTCGTGACTTCCGACTGCCGGAGACGGATGTCATTAATGCCAGCGTGAATAACAATTGTGGAGTATTTACAGTTACTTTTAACCAGCATTTTCAAATTTGACTCGATGCCGCCTGCTCTGGCCTCAGGAATGCATTTGACTATGGCCGCTGGAGTCTCTAGGTTCACGTTTCTGACTACAGAGTCGCCAATGATCAGAGTTTTTTCCTCAGCGGGTGTGTCGCTTAGTGGGGAAAAACAATTAGAAACATGAACAGGTTGGTGGTTAACCGGGGCTTTGTGGCTAGGCTTCCTTCTCACCGTCACCCACCCAGTCTCCTCGCTGCTGAGGAGGACCAGAGGACTGCTAACAGGCCGCCCTATGCTAGGGAGCTCTGCTGCAGCTAGGAGACGTCCGTCAAGATTAACTGGTGCAGACAGTGTTTCAACGCAGCGGAGCCGGGATTCCAAATCAGACAACCTTGCCTCGAGCGCCTCAAAAAGACAACACTTATTACATTTACCATTATCACTAAAAGAGGCAGAGGTGTAGCTAAACATCTGACAGAGAGAGCACACCAGAGGAGGAGAGGAAGGAGAGCTAGTAGCCATAGCTAGTGGCTAACCCGAAGCTAACAAAAACACTGATGAAAGGTGAACAGAAGGCTGAAGAGGGTGATTAGATGACACTGAGTGTGCACACAGGTGCAAGAGCCTTGATAAACAGAAATGAGAACTAACGGTAGATGGAAAAAAGTGGTTAAAATACAATTAAAAGCAAAATCCTCAGGAGAGTGAGGAGAGCAAACCACACGGACAGACAGCAATACAGGAAGTGACGATACGTTACCACAAGTGACGTTCACACCCCAGTGAAACAAAAGAAGTTGTATAGTTAGTTGTATAGATTAAAAAAAAGTTTGCTGTAGGAGTATTTATAGATTTAAAGAACGCTTTTGACACAATTGATCACAGAATTTTACTGAGGAAATTGGACAGGTATGGGATAAAAGGGGTCGGACTGAGTTGGGTGGAAAGTTATTTAAGAAACAGACAACAATTTGTACAAATTGGTGAGCACAAATCACTCTTCATGTACATCACTTGTGGTGTGCCCCAGGGGTCAGTTTTGGGACCCAAACTCTTTATCTTATATATAAATGACATTTGCCAAGTATCAAAAACTCTGAAATCTATTTTGTTTGCAGATGACACAAATATCCTTTGCACTGGTGAGAATTTGCAGCAGGTTTTAGAGGTGGTCACAACGGAAATGAAAAGGTTAACACAGTGGTTCAACAACAATAAATTATCTCTAAATCTGAAAAAAAAACAAAGATTATGTTGTTTGGAAATTATAAAATAAATCATGAAATAATGGTAATGATCGATGATACCAGAATTGAAATAGTACAGGAAAATAAGTTTCTGGGGATGATGCTAGACAATAAAATCTGCTGGAAACCTCACATCAGTCCCATCTGGGCCAAGTTGGCAAAATGTGTAGGGATACTTGGGAAGACAAGACATATCTTGGACTATAAATCATTATTCTTACTGTACAATTCAGTGTTTTTACCATAACTTAACTACTGTGTGGAGGTCTGGGGAAACACCGACAAGACCAACTTATAGCCAATATGCACATTACCAAAAAAAAGCTATAAGGATAACTAGAAAAGCACTCATAGAGCGCATACCTCTGCCAAGGCTCCTTCTGTTTCTCATGGATCACCTCCAAAATGTAAAGGGTTTGTGTGTAGGCCTATAGCCACTTGTGGTGAAAACTGCATCAAAGTCTGTCCATCAGTTTTGGAGTATTGTTGCTAACACACTGTGAGAAGATAAGAGCCTTGGCTGAGGTGTGCATTCTCAGATCATCACCAAAATATAATGGATTCCTCTGTAGCCCAAGAACCACTTCTGGTGAAAATGTCATCCAAATCCATGCAGTAGTTTTTGTGTAGTCAATTCAATTCAATTCAGCTTTATTTATAATGCGCCACATCACAACAAAAGCAGTCTCATGGCGCCACAGTGCAGATAAAAAAAAATCACACAGTCACAGAAAGACCCAGCAATCAGACAATCCCCTTTGAGCAAGCACTAGGCGACAGTGGAGAGGAAAAACTCCCATTTGGAAGGAAGAAACCTCTAGCAGAACCAGGCTCAGGGAGGGGCAGTCGTCTGCTGCGACTGGCTGGGGATGAGGGGATAGGGAGGATGGAAAGGACAGACATAAAGAACATAGCAGTAAGATGCCAAGTGTGGTGGCATGAAATAATAAGAAGCGAACTGAGAGTTTTTGAGGGTGTTTATTATCATTCATCCCGCCATCATGGAACTCACTCCAGCCCTGTGCAGGCGGGCTGGAGCGGGTCCTCAGGCTCTCGTGAGGAGACACAGAATGCGTGTGTCAGAAGCAGTCGTCAGAGAGAGAGTGAGTTACAGAGCAATGCAGTTTTTATACCCCACTACAGACAATACATGAAAGGCATGTTATCATCAAATAAACTGCAGGAAGGCATGGGACATTTGCGTTTGAGTACCGAGCAGGAAGTCATACATAACAGCAGGATACTGGCGCCTGAATTCGCCTCTGCTCCGGAGCTGTAGGACAAAAGAGGTTACAAGGCACATCTACATATTGTTATCAGTCCATAGATCACACTGCTGTGTTAATTGCTCCCACTGAGCGCTCTGCTTGTCCGTGGCTGTTGTGGGGGTTACCCATACACTCCCCCCCAGAGGGCTCAGCGGGAAGCTGAGGCCTCGATAGTCCAGCTTTGGGAGTGAGCTGCGGGGGAAGCTCGCTGCAGGCAGCGGTGGAGGGAGGGGGGTGGGGGTAGCAAGTGCCGGCCCAGGACGGCGAAATTGTCTGGGCCGCGCAAAAATTGCCTGTGGATCCGCGATGTTGAGGGGCTGTCCCGTTGAACGTGCGGAGGTCCACAGCAGCTGTAAGAAGAAAAATTTGTCTCTGACTCCTCTCGCGGCCATGAAGAAAAAAGGAGCTGCAGCAGTGTGAGGGACTTGGCGTGTTGACTTTAGGTGCGCGTGCAGCCCTAAAGTCCTCGGGGAAAGCTGACGGCTGAATTCCCTTGTGCGCCATGGCTGAGACCATTAGAAAATCCTGTGAGCGAGCTGCGTGCGTGCTTCAGGTGTGTGAGCAGCCCTGAAGGTTCTGTGTGCAGCGGCGAAGGACGATGGCGGTCTGTGGAGCCATTATTGTCCCGTGTGTGGTGCGCCGTCCTCGTAACCCCCCGGTGTGCGTGCGGGGTTCGGTGCTTGGCAGGTTCGCTGTAGAGGCGAGTCAGGGTCAGGGAGCTTGCTGGAGATCAGCGTAGTCGGCGCCGATGGTCATCCATGTTGAGCTGTTGCTGTAGATTGGTCATGGTGCGTTCAGGTCCACGCGCTGCGTTCTCCGTCGGCCCTGGAGGTCGCCGTCGTGAAGAGAGGACGAGGTGCGTGCGCTCTCGTGTGGAGGAGCTGTGAGAGCGGCCGGTCCCAGCGTGGATGTGCAAATCTCAGGCGTGCAGATCTCACCATGAAGCATTCTGCAGCTTTCCCGGTCGTGGGTGATCTCCGGAGAGTTTCGCCTGGTGGTGGCTCTGCGTCGAGGTCTCCCTGTAGCCGAAGGGAGGGCAGATCATTTGCATCAGGCTGCTGCATTCGCTTGTCGTCGGAGAGTCACCGCCGGGGGCTGCCGGCGTGTTCTTTTCTTGGTCGGGTCACCAGTGTAGCTGTCCAGACCAGAAGGTTGCGCTGCACAAAGCGTGTGCTTTCTCGGGGTCATCAATGTGGCGGCATGAAATAATAAGAAGCAAACAGAGTTTTTGAGGGTGTTTATTATCATTCATCCCGCCATCATGGAACTCAAGTCGTCAGAGAGAGAGTGAGTTACAGAGCAATGCAGTTTTTATACCCCACTACAGACAATACATGAAAGGCATGTTATCATCAAATAAACTGCAGGAAGGCATGGGACATTTGCGTTTGAGTACCGAGCAGGAAGTCATACATAACAGCAGGATACTGGCGCCTGAATTCGCCTCTGCTCCGGAGCTGTAGGACAAAAGAGGTTACAAGGCACATCTACATATTGTTATCAGTCCATAGATCACACTGCTGTGTTAATTGCTCCCGCTGAGCGCTCTGCTTGTCCGTGGCTGTTGTGGGGGTTACCCATACAAGTACAATATTGGAGGTCAACCAGCAGTATGGATCAGATAACAACAGAACAAGAGTGGGGTTAAAAGACACAAATACCCTCCTTAAACGAAAGCTATATTAAAAAGGAAGGATTTTACCCTGTTCTTAAAGACAGAGACCGAGTCTGACTCCCAGACCCAGAGTGGTAACTGGTTCCAGAGAGAAGGGGCTTGGTAGCAGAAGGCTCTGCCTCCCACCTTACTTTTGGAGATTCTGGGCACCACAAGTAAGCCAGAATTTTGGGAGCGTAATGCTCTGTTAGGATGGTAAGGTAATATCAGATCTTTTATATATTGGGGGGCCAGATTGTTAAGAGCTTTGAAAGTAAGAAGAAGGATTTTAAACTTAATTCTGAATTCAATGGGAAGCCAATGGAGGGAGGACAGAACTGGGGAAATATGATCTCTTTTTCTAGAACCAGTTAAAACTCTAGCAGCAGCATTTTGAATCAATTGAAGACTTTTTAAAGATACTCTAGGACAACCAGATAATAGCGAATTACAATAATCTAATCGCGAACTGACAAAGGCGTGAATCAGTTTCTCAGCATCACCCAGAGACAAGATGCTCCTGATCTTAGCAATACTGCGCAGATGATATAAGGCGGTCCTAGGTGGTCAAAAATCACTCCAAGGTTCCTCACACAACTGTTCAGAGTGAGAATGGCAGCATCTAAATTAAGGGCATAATCTGAAAAGGAATTTCTAAGATGTTTTGGGCCAACAACAATGACTTCAGTCTTATCAGAGTTCAATAGTAAAAAATTACAAGCCATCCAAGCTTTGATGTCCTTAAGACAGGCATCTATCTTGGCCAACTGATCACAATCATCGGGCTTCATTGACAGGTATAGTTGTGTGTCATCAGCGTAACAATGAAAATGTATACAGTGCTTTCTGATGATATTGCCCAGCGGGAGCATATATAGACTAAAAAGAGTAGGGCCCAACACAGATCCCTGTGGAACTCCGTGAGTGAGCTTAGAGCTGGAAGAAAATCCATCATTGACATGGACAAACTGAAATCTATCAGACAAATAAGATCTAAACCACTGCAACGGAGTTCCACTGAGTCCAACAAAGTGTTCCAATCTATCAAGTAGAATGGCATGATCGATAGTGTCAAAGGCTGCACTGAGATCTAAAAGAACAAGAACAGAGACAAGTCCATTATCAGATGCAGTCAGGAGGTCATTAGAGACCTTCACTAAGGCAGTTTCAGTGCTGTGATGAGCTCTGAACCCAGATTGAAACACTTCAAACAAACCAACTCCCTGCAAATGGTCAGATAATTGCACAGCAACAACCCTTTCCAGGATTTTTGAAATGAAAGGCAAATTGGAGATTGGTCGATAATTGGCCAAAACTCCAGGATCGAGCGTCGGTTTTTTAAGTAAAGGTTTAATTACAGCAGTTTTAAAAGCCAATGGAACATAACCCAGAGTTAAAGAAGAATTAATGATAAGAAGAATACGGCTACTAATAATTGGGAAAATAATTTTAAATAACCTGGAAGGAATAGAGTCCAGAAGGCAAGATGAAGGCTTAGAAGAGGAAACTACCCTATCCAACTCCAAGAGGTTGATTGGAGTAAATCTATCCAAGCAGATATCAATTGAGGGAGCTGCAGTAGTTAATGTACTAGAGTTTACGGTAGGAAGAATCTGACTAATTTCATCTCTAATAGATAAAATTTTAAGATTGAAATAGTTCAGAAAGTCCTGACTAGAAAGCTCAGGGGGGATGCGAGGATTGACCGAGTCATGGCTCTTTGTAAGCCTGGCTACAGTGTTGAAGAGAAACCTGGGGTTATTCTTGTTTGCTTCTATTAATGCAGAATAATAGCTTGATCTAGCTTTTCTAAGAGATTTTTTATAGATTAAGAGATGATTTCTCCACGCCAAGTAGAATTCATCTGAATTAGTTGAACACCATTTTCTTTCCAGTTGACGAGCCTTCTGTTTCAAGCCACGAGTTTCTGAGTTAAACCAAGGAGTAAGAAATCTCTGGTTAGACTTTTTCTTTTTTAAAGGGGCTACCAAATCTAGAGTCCGATGCAGAGAGACAGTAACACCATCAACCATGCTATCAATCACGAATGGAGCAGACTCTCCATCACTTATTTCAGGTGTTTCTGTTGTGTTGACCCATGGCATAGAGGAGACAATCTGCAAAAATTTAGCAACAACGTCATCAGAAAGACATCTGCTGTAGTAGTATTTTTCTTTAGGAAATAAGTGATCAGAGATAATGAAATCAAAAATTAACAGACAATGGTCAGACAGTACAGGATTATGAGGAGACACAACCAGATTTTCGATATCTATACCATATGTCAAAACAAGGTCCAATGTATGGTGGAAATAATGGGTAGAATTTTTTACTTTTTGGGAAAACCCCATTGAGTCTAAAATTGAATTGAAAGCCTTATTAAGACAGTCACTCTCAACATCAACATGTATATTAAAGTCCCCTACAATAATTATTCTATCGGCTTTCAGCACCAAATCAGCTAAAAATTCGGCAAATTCCGATAGAAACTCTGAATAGGCCGTGGGAGGACGATAAACTATGGCAAAGAGAACTGGGATCAAGCCAAGATTACCAACAGGCCCCACACTGAGGACCAAACCTTCAAAGGAATTAAAACATAATTTCTGCTTAACATTAACCAGCAAATTAGGATGGAAAATTGCCGTCACTCCACCACCACGACCAGAACCTCTGGGGTTATGGGGTTAGTCCTGCTGCACAAATACAAACAAAGCCCTTGGTGGAGGTATGCACTCTGAGATCATCACCAAAACCTAATCATCTGTTCCCCGTGCCATTACACACCTTTCCTGAAAATTTGGTCAAAATCCGTTCATAACTTTTTGAGTTATGTTGGTAACAAAAACATTACCTCCTTGGCAGAGGTAATAATAATAAATAATGTTGGATATAGAGAGCTCAGATTTAAAGACACTGTAACAAGAAGCTTGAAGAAGTTGGACATAGACAGGAGTTCCTGGCAGCGGAAGGCTAAGGACAGAGCTGTGTGGAGGGATCTGATCAGACCTAAATGAAACAGTCATTGTCGCCCACGACAGACTGCTATGATGATGATGATGATGATGATGAGAGACCATACCAATTTGTTGTTTTTAAAGTCACATGTCATAAAGTTCATGGATTTAGTTAAATATAAGACAGCACAAGTAATGTACAGGGCAATTAATAATCAACTCCCAACTAATATATAAAAAAAATTCAAAAAAAGAGACAATGATTATAATTCGAGAGACTTAAACTTTACAAAACCTAAGGTACGAACAACTAAGAAAAGTCTGTGCATATCTGTCTGTGGGGTGGATTTGTGGAACAGTCTGGAGCTGGAACTGAAACTGTGTACAAACAGAAATCAATTCAAAAATAGGTATAAACATTTGCTAAAAGGATATATGTTAGAGGTGTAGTATTAATATATACGATGCACTAAGCTTACTCTGGGACACTTTGGTATGGTAGGTGGGACAGTACTGTGTATATCTATGTTGATTGGGGCTGGGTATAGATGTATGGACTGTATGTATGTAGGGATGGATGAGTGTCAGTGTTGATATGTATAAAATATAGTTAATTGTCTACTTGGGGTCTTAAATGAGGTAATATGTATATATTTCGCATGGGTTGTATTTAGGGAAAAGAGGAGTTGGAGTAAATAAGTGTTCACTTCTTCCTTCTCCCTTTCCAGCACTGTACACTGTCACTTTTATTGCACTTATCATTAGGGCCTGAGCCACTGACAACGTCAGCTGGCGAAAGCCCAATTGTAGCTGCTCTGTTTCTTATTATTATTATTCCGCCTGAACGATCGCATTTTTCACCCTCTGAACATTAACCAAAACGTGATTTTTTATTTTTTTTTTTGCAAACCCCTCAGACCCGGTGAAAGATTTAATAAACTGGAAAAGATATGTGTCCCCCAACCCCTAATTTTTGTGGGCGGGGCCAAACATACAAGGCCTATGGACACTGAAGACTGTAAACTTTGCCGTAGAGACATAAAATTTTGGTGAGGTGTGCATCACCTCAAGACATGCAAAAAACATAATTGTGGCCCTTACCCACCGCCAACAGGAAGCCCGCCCTCTTGCCTCAAAATCACCCCACCTCCAATTCGGCCAAAAACCACCCCTCGCGTTTGAACAGACTAGTCCTAGTGGCCTGCTCCGATTGAGCTCATTTTTACATGGCGGCATCTATAGGCATTGGCCATTAAAAGTTATCCAACTTAAGTCAAAATCTCAAAAGGTGTGGCCAGGGCACCATGGCCAAATATGACTCTTCCCCTTACAACATCAAACAGCTGTAACTTGGGCAAAACTTGTCCGATGTCCACCAAAGTTTCCATGATGGAAAACAGTCCCACCCCAAACGCGTCTACATAAAAATACCTGATAAATGATATAGCACCACCTAGTGGTTAAAGAAAGAATTGCTGAAAACTGTTTTATTTATTACTCACGCGCCACTTGCCAGAATGATGTGAAATTTTCTGAGATTCATCAGACCACAGGGATGATCATAACTGCACATCAACTTTAGCATGATGTCACACTTGCTAAGCCAAGGTGACTCTCTTCTGTAGTTCTGTATGGGTCTGCAACATGTACCTAAAATGTAAGTGTTGCCATGGCCACATGTCCAAGTTTACCTTATCGCAATACATTGGACAGTTGTAACTTGGCCGTTTGCAGCTGCTTGCAGCTGTAATTTGTTTTGTTTTTTGCTTTTTTGTTTGAAATAAAGTATCTGTCTATCTATCTATTCAGTATGTATGTCATTGTCAGAGTCAGTGCAAGTCTTCACCTTGGAAGGAGTTTTTCAAAAAGTCGTTTAAAGCTCAAAAATGGTGTCTTAAGTGTGAATAAAATGCAAAAATCATGTATAAACAGCTATACATATAAAAAAAAAAATGTGTGTGGATAAGGCCACAGATGGATAATCATCTTTTATTCATAAAATATGAAAAAGGATAAAAATAACACAAGTTCAGATCATTATAGAGACAAAAGAAAAATGTTTATAATGAAGGATTTTTTAAAAGAAAACTACAAACATGAACACTCGGACACCCAGTCACAAAGTGGTACGTCATCAAAACAACCATACAGCCCATCATATTTTGTAATGTCATGAAGAGGTGCAGGACCCCGAGTCAATCTGAGAACCCGAGCACATCTGTGACCTACACCAGCACAGACCTCCGCTGACCAAGGGACAGCGTGCCATTTCACTTTGGATGGAACAAGTCAAATGGCAGCAGTGAAAGGGCATTGAAACTGGTAGACACACAACCTTGGTGAAGGTATGCACTTTCTGGGTGCCCTCTAGTTTATTAAATTATGCATTTCTAGATTTATATTTGATTGTTGCATATGTGGCCAGGCCCTCCATACACTGACAGCTGTTAAAGCAGGAACAGGGTCCTTATTTTATCACACATAAGCACATACTATTTCCTACAGGAGGGAGGTGGCCAACCTGGTGTCATGGTGTGAAGACAACAACCTCACCCTCAACACAGACAAGACGAAGGAAATGATAGTGGACATAAGGAAGGGGAGGAGACCTCATCGGCCGCTGTTCATCCGGGAGCTTGAGGTGGAGAGGGTGAGCAGCTTTAAATATCTGGGCATCCCCATCAGCAAGGACCTGACATGGGCATTTAACACCACAGAGCTGGTTAAGAGAGCTCAACAGTGGCTGTACTTTCTGAGGAGGCTGAGGAAGTTTGGCATGACCCCAAGATCCTCAACAACTTCTACAGATGCATCATTGAGAGCATCATGACCAACTGCATCACTGCGCGGTACGGCAGCACAACTGCTTTGGACAGCAAACGCCTGCAGAGAGTGGTGAAGACAGCTGACAAGATCATCAGGACTCCACTCCCCTCTCTGCAGAGCATCTATCACCGCAGAGTCCAAAGGAGAGCTGCCTCAATCCTCCAGGACCCTACCCACCCCCAGCACAGAATGTTCACACTTCTACCCTCAGGCCGGAGGTACAGAAGTGTGAAATCCAGGACATCCAGACTAAAAAACTCCTTCTTTCCCACTGCCATCAGACTCCTGAACAAATAACACAATTCCGGATACAGCTTTGCAAATAGGAATTCACCTACTGTCATAATTCAGGACAAGAGAGAGGCTCAAATGTAGAACTGCTACACCGAATGAACACTCAGACTCCGATATAAAAGTTCACCAGTTTAATGCAAAAACAAAACATGACACACAAATCTAAACAAAGGTATGAGGTTAAAGAAAAGAGCAAAACAAAAACACACTTAAATTTGCACACAAAAACCGGTGTCGCTGGAGCACATGCAGCCTACAGGAAAAGAGCAGAAAGAGGTGATTAAAGACAGAATCTCCACAAGAGGAGAATAAGATTAGGAGAATACTCTTACTGCTGAGAGCAGAGGAGCCCGGCAGGGAACTCCTGCGTGGATCCGGGGAAATGGGGGGAAGATGGTTGACCTGGGTGGACATCCAATGTCTTCTGGTCAGGCAAGCGTGATCAGCCCCAGAATACACACCGCTAAGGTATGACGGAGATGACCCCCGTCACTGAAGCCAAGCGCTCAGCACTTGCTGAGTACAAGAAGTACCCAAACGAGAAGAATCTCCAGATTCTCAGGGCTGCGAGAAGCAAAGTTCAGCAGACTGCTCGGCGCTGTGCCAACGAGTACTGGACTCAGCTCAGCCAAGACATTCAAACCGCTGCCATAACAGGGAACATCCGTGGTATGTACAATGGCATCAAGAAAGCACTTGGTCCGGCTCAGAGCAAGACGGCCCCCCTCAAATCCTCCACTGGGGAGATGATCACAGAAAAGAACAAGCAGATGGAGAGATGGGTGGAACACTACTCCGACCTCTACTCCAGACAGAACACCGTGACACCGTCAGCCCTTGATGCTATCGACTGCCTGCCATCCATGGACGAACTTGACGCCGAGCCAACCATCGACAAACTCAGCAAGGCCATTGATAGCTTGGCCGCTGGCAAGGCACCCGGCAACGACGGCATACCCCCCGACCTGATCAAGCACTGCAAGACTACTACATACTGCTGCCATTGCATGACGTCCTCTGCCAGCGCTGGAAGGAAGGT
The DNA here is from genome assembly GCA_020510985.1 of Pholidichthys leucotaenia. Lineage (NCBI taxonomy): Eukaryota > Metazoa > Chordata > Actinopteri > Cichliformes > Pholidichthyidae > Pholidichthys > Pholidichthys leucotaenia. The sequence goes on along the minus strand of CM035836.1, from coordinate 444,729,221 downwards.
GCCGTACCACAGGACATGAGGGACGCCAAGATCATCACCCTCTACAAAAACAAAGGGGAAAGAAGCGACTGCAACAACTACAGGGGCATCTCCCTCCTCAGCGTTGTTGGCAAAGTCTACGCACGAGTTGAAGAAGACTAACGTCTTGGCGCAAGGCACAGAAGCACCACCAACCATCACCATCGACGACTACGAGCTGGAGGTTGTGAATCAGTTCACGTACCTGGGGTCCACGATCAGCAACAACCTCTCCCTTGATACAGAGATCGACAAGAGGATTGTAAAATCAGCCTTCACACTCACTCGCCTCACCACACGAGTGTGGGAGAATTCCAAACTCTCTGTCAAGACGAAGATGGCAGTGTACAACGCCTGCATCATCAGCACACTGCTCTATGGGAGTGAGACGTGGACAACATACGCCCGGCAGGAAAAGAGACTGAACTCCTTCCACTTGCGCTGCATTCGCCACATCCTGGACATATCCTGGCAGGACAAAGTGCCCAACACAGAAGTTCTGTCCCACGCCAGCCTTCCCTCCATGTTCACTCTACTCAGGCAGCGCAGGCTCCGCTGGCTAGGCCACGTTCACCATATGGAGGATGGCAGAATCCCCAAAGACGTCCTCTACGGAGAACTGGCGACTGGCAGGAGAGACGTTGGCCACCCACAGCTGCGCTTTAGAGACGTCTGCAAGAGAGACATGAAGGCCCTGGAGATCAACACAGAGCGCTGGGAGGACCTTGCAACGGACCGCTCCAAATGGAGAGGCACCCTGACCAGACAGCTCAAGGCGGGTGAAGAGGGACTGACTGCTGCAGCAGATGAAAATAGGACCCGCAGGAAGAACCGCCACAGACCCAGCAGCACGGAGACTACCCACAAGTGAGACCTGTGTGACAGGGACTGCCATTCGCGCATCGGCCTGTTCAGCCACAGGCGGTGCTGTTCCAGCAGAGTAGATGTTTAGGATTCTCTTCCATGGTCATCATAGACCGACGGAGGCCGACAAAGGTGGCAGCAAACCTGAGGAGATGGAAAGACACGGGAGAGTGAAACACAGATCAAACGAGGGAAAAATAATACAATGTGGCTCAGCCTCATGGGTAGCAAACCTAGTGATCCAGTGGTGAGCTCTTCACACGCTGGCTCTAAAATACGCTGAACAATTAGGAAGCAGCAGGTGTGTAATCACACAGGTGTAGGTAATACTCCAGAGCTGGGAAGACAGGAACAGGAGGGGAAGGGGAGCACGCTCGCCTGATCATCATACACACTGGATGCTAAATTTGCACATTGTTCATTTGCACACTGTACATAGTCACACCCCGTCTCACGTCCATATCATCTCTGCTACTAAATTATCATTGTACAGTCTACTGGGTATTATTAGGGCACACGGCTTGACACAGAGGAATTCTCACACTGGATGCTAATTTGTACATTGCTCATTTGCACATTGTACACAGTCTCATGCCATCTCACGTTCATACCATCTCTGATATTAAAATTACCATTGTACAGTCTGTTGGGTATTATCAGAGACAAGTCATAATTACTCAGTGAATTTTTATTCTACTCAGGGACAAGTTATAGTCACCCAATGAATTTTCATTCTTCTTGCTTCCTCTAGTCTTAACTGCTTTAACTGTCCTAATTGCTTTTAATGTGTATTTATTAGTATTTATTAGTATTAAGTTGTGTTTATTACCTTTATTAGTATTAGTAATGATGTGTATTTAGTACCTTGGCATTCGTTGCGGACAGCAGAGTAAGAATTTCATTGCTCAGGAAATGTTGCATTTCTTAACTGTGCACGATAATAAAACCTTTGAATCCTTGAACACTTATTTGAAGCTTGAGGTGAAGGTTAGAGAGCTGGTGCTGGCCTCATTCATGCAGCAGCAGCAGCAGTGTGCTGCTTTAAGACCATCCGGGCATCTGTGCCAGTCTGTGGATGACATCATTGATATTGTTGATGGTGTAAACTGCGAGAGGGCGTGAGGGAGACGGAGCAGCAGCCAGGGAACACATTTCAGCGGATTCCCCTCCAAGATAACATCAAATGTAAGAGAGCGGGTGGCTCTGAGGATCCAGACCGGCACAGATCACAGCTTGGACTGACTGTGGATTTTTTGCGCCCCCCTCCCCTCCCCTCCATCTCCGTGGCCACTGATCTCCGGGGGGAATGAGCCGTCCCAAGCCGCGTCGCTTCGTCGCTGTCCAGGGTCCTGAGTGAGACGGAGCACCGGGGAGGAGGAGGTGTGTGATGGCGCTGATGGGTGGGGGTATGGTGGTCAGTCACGGTGGGTGAGTGTCACAGGGCTGGGGGTGGTTCGGGCTGGACAAAACAGTCCAGATGGAGTCGTGCCGGTGGGGCGGGGGTCCTGCATGGGAGGGCGCGGTTATGAGAAGCCGATGCCCGGGGAGGGAGGAACAATGCTCTGCCCTGCCGTCCGAGGTGCTACCTGTGAAAATGTCACGCCTTTCCTCTGCCCGCCCGTCTCGTCCGCTGGTGCAATAGTGGCGCCCAGTTCGGTAACGGCGGCGGTGCGGCGGCACCTTCGGGAGGCTGAGGGGAGAGCGTGACTCATTCAGATGTTGTCGGGGGGGACTCCAGGCTGAAATTGGGAGTTTATGCAGATCGCCTGCACACAGGATCAGCCTGCTTTGAAGTGATTCGGGAAGAGTGTGTGAGATGCTGATCCTGCCCCCCCTCCCCCATCCCCTGGCCCTCTGCGTAAATCATGTTCTACAGCTGCATGCCTTGCTCTTTTCACTTCACTGGCCTACAGTGATGTCAAAGGCGTAAATCAAGGGGGGGGGGGACAAGGGGGGCATGTTCCCCTCCACCTGGAAAAATAACAGAATTGCCCCCCCCCAAAAAAAAAAAATCATAAACCTTGTTTACATCATGTTACATAACAGAATAAAATGCATCTGAAGTACCAGTTTTAAATCTACAACTATTTTCTTGTAAATTTTCTTTTTTTTCTTCTAAATTTGCAACTTTTTCCCTAATACATTTAAAACTTTTTTTCTCAGAAATTTGCAGTTTTTTGCAACTTCCATCCATCTTCTTCCGCTTAATCCTTTTCGGGTCGGGGGTGGGGTCTATCCCAGCATCTTTGGGCAAGAGGAAGGGTACACCCTGGACAGATCGCCAGGCCAACACAGAGAGACAACCATTCACTCTCACAGTCATACCTAAGGGCAATTTAGAATCCCCAGTTTGATGCCAATTAACCTAACCTGCATGTTTTTGGCATGTGGGAGGAAACTGGAGAAATGCTGCGTAGACACGGGGAGACCATGCAAACTCCACACAGATCACTGTTGGTCGTGGGCTGGGATCGAACCCAGGATCCCCCGACCAAGGGTGAGTTGCTGTGTTGCTGCAATGCTAACCACTCCGCCACCGTGCTGTCCTGTATTTGCAACTTTTCTCCTTTAATTCCATGACTTTTCTTCTTGTAAATTTGCAACTTTTTCTATCATACATTTGAAAAAAAATTTTCTCCTAAAGTTGCAGTATTTTTATTATACATTTGCAACTTTTTTTCTTATGAATTTGCTATTTTTCTTCATAAATTCACAACTTTTTGTCATAAATTTGCAACTTTCTTTCTTGTAGACTTGAGATTTTTTTCTTCTAAATCTGTAATGTTCATATGGATGTTGGTGTGTTGTTCTGTGTAATTGATAAAATTTAATTTGCTCATGACGATGGCTCAATTTTTATAATATTTTTGTTTTTAAGGGTTTGAACTCTTCTCTATTACAAATATGGGAGCCCCTAAACACAATCTTGCATAGGACCCCAACACCTATAGTGTCCCCCTCAATCTTTACTCTATACATCCACCCACATGTCTAGCCTAGTAAAATTGGGTTTGTTTTCAGTTTTCTGTAAGTGCAGAGTTCAGTCACATATGAGCAACATTTCCCCTCCTATTTCCAGTCAACAACTGAACTGAAACCACTGTGACACTGGTTGTTTTTACCCCCCCCCCCCCTTCTGCCAGCTGTTCTCAGGCTTTCTGTTTCCTCTCATGATACAGCAGGGCTTATATAGCTTTAAGTTTAAATCTGCAGCTTTGCACCACAGTGTCCTTTCACCCTATTGATCAGCAGTGATTGATGACAGCTTTGTGTTTGTTGAACCCTTCAGAGTTGAAAAGCTGAAGAGCCATGGAGTTGAGGGTGGGGAACAAGTACCGCCTTGGGAGAAAGATAGGGAGCGGCTCCTTTGGAGATATTTATCTTGGTGAGCACCCACCACCACATCTGTGTCAAGTGCCATAAACATTTTCCAGTATCACTTAACTATGACATGTAGATCCCTCAGTTGCTTCAGCTTCTGAAAGTTGTAGGTTTTGACCCCGTTTTCACCCACTTCTGCCATGGTCAGGTTCAAACATTGCTACAGGAGAGGAAGTAGCCATCAAACTGGAATGTGTGAAGACCAAACACCCACAGCTCCACATTGAGAGCAAATTCTATAAAATGATGCAGGGTGGAGGTAAGATGCACCAAACACCAGCTCAAGCTTTTTTTAAAGGGGGTTTCTCAGAGGCAGTAAAATGTTTTAAGGGCACTAAGCTGTATTCAAGGCTGTACAGTCCTATAAACCATGATTTCATGTGCTTTAAGTGACCACTATGATGTATTAGAGATACTGAAAGGATTTTCTGGAACAGTTTAGGGTATTTAAGGTCTGTTCAGGGTCATTCAGGGACAGTGAAATGTGCCGTTACTGGAATTAATGAGCAGTTACGCTAGTATTTGTGATAATATGTATCATGGGGCCATATGCCTCTCATTGTTGGCTTAAACTGAATAAAATATTTGGATAAATTAAATAAAACAACGCAAGACATTTGGGAATTTTGAATGGTTACAGTGGTGTGAAAAAGTGTTTGCCCCCTTCCTGATTTCTCATTTCTTTGTATGTTTGTCACACTTAAATGTTTCAGATCATCAAGCTAATTTAAATATTAGACAAAGATAACACAAGTAAACACAAAATGCAGTTTTTAAATGAAGGTGTTTATTAGTGATGGGCAGGCAGGCACCGGTGCTCCGATCTTATTCAGGAAATATTTGGCGAGGCGTGTTTCGAGGCGTGATGTATGCGTTGGCGTCAGACCACGTGACTGGGTCAGAAGAGATAAAGCGAGCAGCGCTACCCATTGGAAATCCCCGTCCCTCACGTTTTGTTTTGTCATGTTTGACTGTGTAAGGGATTTGTCACAGCCAAGTTTCAGATGGAGCCAGCACCAAAAACACTTGCGCTTGTTTCTCCCATTAATGTATTTTTGACAAATAGTGGCCTTTTATTGCAACTGTGATGATGGCTTAGTGGTAGTACATCCATTTTGAAAGCGGGAGACCTAGGTTCGAATCCCAACTGTGTCGTTCTTTCAATTTCATTTTTATTTGCAAGGAAGAGCTTGGATCATTATTACTCATCATTATGCTGAGGCACTATTGCTATTGTGCCCTGCATGAGAATCAGGCCAGAGTTAAATATACTGGAAAAGTATAAGACTGTTGAAAATTTATTATTTCTTAACAAAAATGGATAAGTAGTACAAGCACACCAAGTAACACAGACACATTCACTGGAGTCAACCCAGTTTTATTATTTCTTTTTTCCATTTATGATCATTGATATTCCTTAAAAGACAGCACATTTATTGAAATAAAAAAAACACACATTGTAAAAATCTGCATGCTGTATACTTTGTTGACTAACTAACTAACTAACTAACCTGCACTTATATAGCGCTTTTCTAGTCACAAAGACCACTCAAAGCGCTTTCATTAATACTAACCCTCTATTCTAAGGGCCTATAGGAAACAAATATCTAGGGACAATTTAGAACAGCCAATTAACCTAACATGCATGTTTTTGGCATGTGGGAGGAAACCGGAGAAATCCCGGAGTAAACCCACGCAACACGGGGAGAACATGCAAACTCCACACAGATCACTGTTGGTCGGGGGCTGGGATCGAACCCACGATCCCACGATCCCCACAATCCCCCGGCCAAGGATAAACTGTGCTGCCGCAGTGCTAACCACTGCAGTCAGTGCAGCAGACTACATGGCATAGTAGAGCAAATGAGGTTCCACATGAGGCCTCGTCTGTGTGAACCATTTTGATGAAAGGCTCAAGTGTTCCAGAAAGCCTCAAGTACTCATGACTAAGTAGTAGCTTAGAGGTAAAATATCTGTCCTGCAATTGGGAAGCTGGGGTTTAAGTCCCAGCTGAGTCATCCTAATAGTATTTTTATTTGCACAGTGAAGTATCTGTTGTGTTTGAAAGAGCTTGGATACAACAATAACACATCATTATGCTGAGGCACTATTGTGCCCTACATGACAATAAGGACAGAGAAGAATGTACTGAGAAAGACAGTATGACTGTTGAAAAGTTATTTCTTTAAAAAAAAAAATGGATAAGTAGCACAAGCACATTCACTGTAGTCACCTCAGTTTTATTATTTTTCTGCCTTATGATCATTGATATTTCTTAAAAGACAGCATTTACTGAAATTGAAAAAATACACATTAAACCAACAATACCCTTGTAAAAATCAGCATGTTGTATACATTTTGTCCACTAGATGGACTGGTAGAGAAAATGAAGTCCCACATGAGGCCTTGTCTATATGAACCATTTTGATGAAAGACCTCAAGTCCTCCAGAAATCTTCATTTGGCCATCACTAGTGTTTATTATAAAGGGTAAAAAAAAATAATTCAAACCTACATGGCCCTCTGTGAAAAAGTGATTGCCCCTTCTGTTAAAACATAAATTAACTATGGTTTATCACATCTTTGGAAAGCTGACTTCAATTTCTCTAGCCACACCCAGGCCTGATTACTGCCACACCTGTTCTCAATCAAGAAATCACTTAAATAGGACCTGCCTGATAAAGTGAAGTAGACCAAAAGATCCTCAAAACTAGACATTATGCTGTGATCCAAAGAAATTCAGGAACAAATAAGAAACAAAGTAATTGACATCTATCAGTCTGGAAAAGGTTATAAAGCCATTTCTAAAGCTTTGGGACTCCAGCAAACCACAATGAGAGCCATTATCCACAAATGGCAAAAACATGGAACAGTGGTGAACCTTCCCAGGACTGGCTGGCCAACCAAAATTACCCCAAGAGCGCAGTGACGACTCATCCAAGAGGTCACAAAAGACCTCACAACAACATCCAAAGAACTGCAGGCCTCACTTGCCTCAGTTAAGATCAGGTTTCTTGACTCCACCATAAGAAAGAGACTGGGCAAAAATGGCCTGCATGGCAGAGTTCCAAGACGAAAACCACTGCTGAGCAAAAAGAACATAAAGGCTCGTCTCAGTTTTGCCAGAAAACATCTTGATGATCCCCAAGATTTTTGGGAAAATACTTTGTGGACTGACGTGACAAAAGTTGAACTTTTTGGAAGGTGTGGGTTGCATTACATACAACGTAAAAGTAGACACAGCATTTCAGAAAAGGAACGTCATACCAACAGTAAACTAGAAAAGCACTCGGAGAGCACAGACCTCCGCCAAGCGCCACAGTTCCCCCCATACAGTGTTTGTGTGTACGTTGTCAGATTCCTTGACCATGAAAACATCTGAGTAGCAATTGGATTCACAATGATAGGATTAGTGGTTCAGTAGTAAAAGCATTACCTCCTTGGCAGAGGTAATAAACTGAAGTGTTGGTGTTGTGTCCATGTCCTGCATCTGCAAACTCCCAGGCTGGGGGCGTTGCAATTGAATGAATGAATGAATTAATCTTTATTTTGAATAGATTAAGAGTACAGGTTTAAAGAAAGTGAATAATATAACAAAGGGGGTAATAAAATCCAACAAGGTCAAATTAGACAATAGCTCCTCTGATTATACAATTCAACATAAGTTATCCGAAATATGTGATGGCTGAATCCGCAGCTTATGTTGGCCACCCATGTTCCATCCAAGAATTCAAAAGAAAAAACAAAAGAAGTCATGACACAACTGCGTACAACCCACAGGCCAATGGGTTATGTGAGCGTTTTAGATAACTGAAAGCAGCACTGAGGGCTTCACTGACGGATGCCAATTAGGTAGACGGGTTGGCGTGGGTTTTATTCAAAATTCAAACGTTTATTTCAAACTCAGGGTTCATATTAAATGCAGAACTAAAAGGAGTAGAAAATAAATAAATAAATAAATAAAAGTATATACAGATCAGCAGACAGTCGGCGGTCTTGTAACAACAATAACATACAATATTGGACTCAGTATAAAATGGAACGCCACCACTTCCAAATGCTGGAGTGGAGTGTGAGTGACGAGTTGACAATTGCTGATATAAGATGATTGTTACATGGCAGCAACCTTCTCATCAAACTGTAAACATTGTTACGTATCAACTCGCCAAAAGACGGAATGTTCACAGACACAAACATCTTGCTTGCACTCGACCGTCGTGGTACATCTAATCTTTATCTTTATTGGGGTTGCACTCCGCGGCCAAAGATGATTTGGAAACTTCCCCGGCAGAGAGCTTCTTTTTGCGGAGCTACTATGGCTGACCGGGGAATTTCTGCCAAATAATCCAGCGGCAGACAGCTGGCCGTCTGAACTTTTGCAGCGTTGCGCAAACACAGGCACACAGCACGCTGCCGAGCAGCTCGTTTTTGCGCAGTGCCTATGGCTGGCCGGGGAATTTCTGCCAAATAATCCGGCGGCGGACAGCTGCCCGTCTCAGCTTTTGCAGCGTCGCGCAAACACAGGCACGGTGGCGGGCCCAGCCCACCAGTGTTTTCCGCGTGCTTTTGTGCCTAAAACGTTGAAGAACGCGGAGTTTATGTTGGTCAGACACGACGACCAGCGCCCTCCATTGCGCCTGCGCACATGTTGAAAATAGCCGTATGTCACAGTGTTAAAGAATGCTTTAAAAAATTCCTGTATCCAGACGGTGATCCGGATCATCCCCAAAATTTAATCAGTTCTTCCTTGTACCATTTCCAACAAAGCCTGAAAGTTTCATGGAAATCCGTCCAAGACTTTTTGAGTTATCTTGCTAACCAACAGACAAACAGACAGACAGACAGACAGACAGACAAACAGACAAACACACAGACAAACCCCGGCAAAAACATTACCTCCTCCTGGCCTTTACCCCGGCAAAAACATTACCTCCTCCTGGCCTTTTCGGCCTGGCGGAGGTAAATATGGTGATGGTAGTGTGATGGGCTGGGGCTGTTTTACTGCTTCAGGACCTGGAAGACCTGCTGTGTTAAATGGAACCATGAATTCTGCTGTCTACCAAATAATCCTGAAGGAGAATGTCCGACCATCTGTTCGTGACCTCAAGCTGAAGTGTACTTGGGTTCTGCAGCAGGACAATGATCCAAAACACACCAGCAAGTCCACCTCTGAATTCAATTCAATTCAGCTTTATTACCTCCGCCAGGCCAAAAAGGCCAGGAGGAGGTTATGTTTTTGCCGGCGTTTGTCTGTGTGTTTGTCTGTCTGTCTGTTGGTTAGCAAGATAACTCAAAAAATCTTGGACGGATTTCCATGAAACTTTCAGGCGTTGTTGGAAATGGTACAAGGAAGAACTGATTAAATTTTGGGGGTGATCCGGTTCACCGTCTGGATACAGGAATTTTTTAAAGCATTTTTCATTCAACACTGTGACATACAGCCATTTTCAACATGTGCGCAGGCGCAATGGAGGGCGCTGGTTGTCGTGTCTGCAACACAAACTCTGCGTTCTTCAACGTTTTAGGCACAAAAGGACGCGGAAAACACTGCTGGCCTGGGCCCGCCAGCGTGCAACTGCAAAACCTCACACGGGCAGCTGTCCGCCGACGGATTCTTTGGCAGAAATTCCCCGGCCAGCCATAGGAGCTGCGCATTTGGCAGAAATTCACCGGCCAGCCATAGGCGCTGCGCAAAAACGAGCTCTCTGCCGGCGAAGCTTCTAAATTCTCGTTTGCCGCAACCCCCCAAAAAATAATATTGTAGCGAACTCAATATGAGCACCCTACTTGGCTTGCCAAGTGGGTTGACCCTATTGGCGACACAGGTAGAGTGCGGGACTCCGGAGCGGGAGGCGTGAGTTCGAACCTCCCGGTGGGACGTTGCCATGTCGAGCAGCACGTTACAATATAATATAAAACCCACACCAACCTGTCTACCAAATTTGCATCCGTCAGTGGAGGAGATGGACACAACAGCAACACTTCAGTTTATTACCTCCGCCAAGGAGGCAATGCTTTTACTACTGAACCACTAATCCTATCACTATCAGATTGATTGTCATTGATTAATTGTGTGTTTATTGCACTGTCCCTGTCAAATAAACAAATAATCATTGTGAATCCAATTGCTAGTCATATGTTTACATGCTCAAGGAATCTGAAAACGTACACACAAACACTGTATGGGGGGGAATTGTGGCGCTTGGCGGAGGTCTGCGCTCTCCGAGTGCTTTTCTAGTTTATATAGTGCCATTTCACAACAACAGTCATCTCATAGCACTTTCAACTGTAGTGGAAACCCCCACAATTGCAGAAAGACCCCAGCAATCAGGCGATCCCCTGTGAGCAAGCGCTTGGCGACGGTGGAGAGGAAAAACTCCCTTTTAACAGGAAGAAACCTCCAGCAGAACCAGGCTCTGGGCGGGGCAGTCATCTGCTGCGACTGGCTGGGGGGTAAGGGGATAGAGAAGATGAAAAGAACAGACATGTAGAGAGCAAACAGCATGATGGGGACTCAGTCTATGAGAGAGAACAAACAGATGTTAATGACCAGCAAAAAAAAAACAAAAAACATTCATTGAGAGTGAAGAAAGGAGTGAAGCCCAGTGCAATTATTGGAGATCCCCTGGCTGTCTAAACCTAATAGCAGCATAACTAAGGGAGGGTTCAGAAACATATGATCCCTCCCTAATTGTAGGCTATATCAAAAAGGAAGGTTTTTAACCCTATTCTTAAAAACAGAGATCGAGTCTGACTCCCGAATCCAGATTGGCAGCTGGTTCCACAAGAGAGGAGCTTGATAACTGAAGGCTCTGCCCCCCATTGTACTTTTGGGAGATTCTAGGTATTACAAGTAATCCAGCATTTTGGGAGCGTAGTGCTCTGTTAGGATAATAGGGTAATATCAGATCTTTTAAATAAAAAGGGGCCTGATTGTTTAGAGCTTTGAAAGTGAGAAGAAGGATTTAAACTTAATTCTAAACTCTATGGGAAGCCAATGAAGGGAGACCAGAACCGGAGAGATATGATCTCTCTTTCTAGTACCTGTTAAAACTCTTGCTGTAGCATTTTGGATCAACTGAAGACTTTTAAGAGATGTTTTAGGACAACCTGATAATAGAGAGTTACAATAATCTAATCTAGAGCTAACAAGCGTGGATCCGTTTCTCTGCATCACTCTGAGACAAGATGCTCCTAATCTTGGCAATATTACGCAAATGATAGAATGCAGTCTTAGAAATGAATTTAATATGTGAATTAAAAAACAGATCTTGATCAAAAATAACTCCAAGGTTCCTCACAGAGCTATTAAGAGAAAGAGTAACTACATCCAAACTAAAAGTTTGATTTGGAAAGGTATTTCTAAGGTTTTTTGGACCAACAAGAATGACTTCAGTCTTATCTGAATTTAATAGCAGGAAATTACAAGTCATCCAAGCTTTGATTTCCTTAAGACAGGCTTCTAACTTGGCTAATTGATTACTATCATCTGGCTTCATTGACAGGCATAATTGTGTGTCATCTGCATAACAATGAAAATGTATACATTGCTTTCTAATAATGAATGGCTTAAGAAAAACAAAATGAAGACTTTGGAGTGGCCTAGTCAAAGTCCTGACCTGAATCCAACTGAGATGCTGTGGCATGACTTTAAAAAGGCGGTTCATGCTCGAAAATCCTCCATTGTGGCTGAATTACAACAATTCTGCAAAGATGAGTGGGCCAAAATTCCTCCACAGCGCTGTAAGAGACTCACTGCCAGTTATCGCAAATGCTTGATTGCAGTTGTTGCTGCTGTGGGTGGCCCAACCAGTTATTAGGTTTGGGGGGCAATCACTTTTTCACACAGGGCCATGTAGATTTGGATTTTTTTCCCTTAATAATGAACACCTTCATTTAAAACCTGCACTTTATGTTTACTTGTGTTATTGTTAGAATAATTTTGAGCTTAAATTATTCATAGTCAAATAATCAGGCGGAAAGTTGGATTTATGTACATTTATTATAAAAATAGATATCCAGTTTCACCTCAATGGCCATTTGAGGGAGAGATTACAAAGCATGGCATTCAGGCACACCTAGAATCTCCAAAGAATTCATTTCTTTAGGTCTGATATATATATAGGTAGGAGAAAGGAGAGGAAGGATGAGGATAAGGGGAGGAACAGAACGGGACAGTCCTGATAATCAAAGCTTATCCGGGGAAACGTCACAGACACTCTGGAGACATGAGGTCATGGAGACATGGACATGAGGTCCATAAAACTAACAGAATGTCCATATACCTAATCTCTACCACTGATCTATACAGGCTGAGGAGTTCCTGTGCATTCCTGTGACCCAAAACAGGTCATGTCAAAGAGATTAAGAGTAGTTTAGATCATTCCTTACACATGTACTGATCCTGTACTAAATTCTCTGAAGGCCAATAATTGCTCACAGAAACATACCAAGAATATATGAACTTATCCTATATGGCATGCACATATAAACATTAAACATGGCATATGAAAGGCATGATATTTCTCAAATATAATAATACATTATTAATACCAATAATAATGTCGATAAAATGGAATTTTTCTATCATATTCCCCCCTGATGCTTAATAAAGCATCAGGATTAAAAGAAAAATAACAAAAGTGGTAGTAAAATAAAGTGAATTAATATAAGGATATGTGTAAGAATTTACATGCTGTTATGTGTCTTTGCAAGTTAAAAATGTGTGTAGAATATGTCATTAAGAGTGAACATGTGCAGTGATTAAAATTAATTTTAGACTGTGTCAAATAAGAACATAGAAAATAATATAAACAGCCTTAAATTATATTGCAACCTTCAAAAACCCTTAGGTCAGTATTACCCCCCTTTCACCATCCTCATCATCATATTCAGGACTTACACAAGAAAAATCTGAAGTTATAAAAATCATTACCAAGTTTATGATGAGACTTCTCCATTAAGAGAATCACTAATTTCTGTGAGTATCTGAGGTATTAATATGACCATTTATGTCATTTTCATGGATAAAAGTAAAACAATAATCTCCTATAATAGGGCCTATACCCCTACTGGTGGTAATTAGTTGATCAAGGACCATTCTATCCTTTGTTATAATTTTGTAAATGATTGTAGTCTATAATTAAGTGTTTTAATCCCTAAGGTATTTTGTTTCCACTGTCACTCAAAGAATCAGTGAACAAAAAACCTCACTCCTGTACTTTCCATCTGAAATTGCATTCATGTTTTATAAATGGCATCATGTGGTGGAAAAGCATCTCTCTCTCTTTACCCTGCCCACCTGCCCTGCCAACATGATGAGGGTACGGTCAGTTGCCAAAACGGGGTACACAACCCTGTCCAGTGTCCTGGCCAGGTGCAAATACGTCTAATGACTCAGTGACCTTTGACAATGTAGGTCCTTGGTATAACACTTGCTCGCTTCGTTGGCCAAGCAGGGTAGCAGTACAGGGGAGAGACGCACTGTAAGCTGGAAAGGAACATCACCATTTCAAAAAGAGGAGTTCCCTGATGAAATTGGCCTTGCATTCGCAGAGTAAGGAGTGTCATCATGTTTCTTTTTTCTTTATTAATTTTAAACTTTATACAAAGAAAAAACAAAATTCACAAAACAATACAGGACCAGTCAAACATATTCACAGCAGCTTAAGGACAAGGAAAGAGCCACCAAGCAAACGATTTTTTTGTACATGGGTTTTTCGTTTACACGTCCACCCGCAGTCCAATTGAGTCCAAACCACCTTTCAATCCCAATGCTTCCAAGAGCTTCGTCCATTTTTGTAGGTAGACTCTTGCTTTCCCATCAATATAATATCCCAGTCTTATTAAAGTCAGGGTTTCCAGGATCAGCAATTTCCATATAGCAATAGAGGGAGGTTCATCTCTGACCCACTTCACCATAATGACTTTCCTAGCCAACATTAGAAGTGTTTGAATAACAACCTCATATTGCATCAAAGAGTCAGGAACATTTCCAAGTAAACATAGTAGAGGACTGATTGCTACTTGTTTACCTACTTCTTTACTAATGTTTGTGCATACTGCCTTCCAGAATGTCTGAATGATATTACATTCCCACAGACAATGAAATCTTGTGCCAACTTGACTTTTACATTTAGGACAATTTGATGAAATTCCTGTTTTATATTTACTATAAATATATGGCAAAATATAAACATTGTGTAATATATTATACTGTAGTTCTTTAAATCTGTTACATATTGAGATTCTGGAAGGCAGCAACAACATTTTATCCCAGACATCATTTCCTATGGCACAGTTGAGTAGAGTACACCAGGATTTTCTTAACCATGCAAGTTTATCTAAACTCAAACTATATATTTCAGAGTAAAATTTTGATATGAAGTGTTTGTGCTCTCTATTAAGAAAAAACTTTTCCAGTTGGTGAGAATCACCTATAAAGTCCAGAGAATTAGCTTTCTTATATATGAAATGTCTAATTTGTAAATATTTATAGAAATCCTTATTCTCAAGATGAGATTGAGTTTTCAAAGAATCAAATGTTTTAAATCTTACATTTTCAAAAGATCGTAAAGTCTCTTTATACCTGCTCTTTGCCAGCTTGTAAAAATTTAATCCTGCACTTTGTAGTGAGAGTTCTGAATTATCTAATGTTATGAGGGTATTAAGTGAGTTACTTTTAAATATTTTCCTCATTTTTTTCCATGCCCATAATACATTTCTTATCAGAAAATTATCCTTAACAATAGATGGTAACTCATTTACACATCTTTCCAACAAATTCACAGGGGAAAAAGGTTTACACATTACTGACTCCATCTCAAACCAGGGACATTGACGTGAATGTTCATTAACCCAGGAGGAGAGAATTCTGGTCTGAATGGCCAAAATATAGTTTTCTATATTTGGTAAGCCCCATCCTCCCTGATCATTTGGCAATTGTAATATCTCCAATTTAACCTTAGGCCTCCTGCCGGCCCAAATATAGTCTGAAAGCTTTACGTGCTCGTTTTAATATCCTCTGATTTTAATATCACAAATAGCATAGATATAAGATATATTATTTTTGGGAGAACTGTCATCTTGATAAGATTAATTCTGCCTAAAAATGATATTGGAAGGCTCTTCCATCTGGTCAGCCTTTCTTTGAGCACTTTTATCATGGGATTAATATTTTCTGCATATAATTGAGTAATTTTAGGTGTAATTTTAATTCCTAAATATATACATCCTGATGGGGCCCAGCGGAAGGGTTTGACATATGTACATAGGTTCAGTGTTTCCCATATAACTCAGGGGCATTATCTCTGACTTATCAAAATTTATCTTATAGCCAGATATTAGACCAAACTCCCTGACACACTGGGTCACGACTGGTAATGATTTAGCCAGGTCTGTTAATGTCAGCAAGACATCATCAGCGTACAGCAGAATTTTGTGTTGTTTTGTTCCCACAGTTACTCCCTGAATATGTGGGTTTTGTCTGATAGCCATTGCTGAAGGCTCAGTGGCCAGAGCAAACAGAAGAGGAGATAGTGGGCTTCCCTGTGCTGTACCTCTAGTCATTTTAAATGGGGCCGATAGAAGGCCATTGGTCAAAACTGAGGCAGTAGGCGCTCAGTACAGAAGTTTAACCCATTTCAAATAATTTGGTCCGAAACCAAATCTTCTCATCACTTCAAACATATATTCCCATTTAATTCTATCAAACGCCTTTTCAGCGTCTATTGAAACAATGGCCCCAGGAGTCTGATGAAAATTAAGATAGTGAATAAAGTTGAAAAGCCGCCTTGTGTTATAGTATGAGTTCCGACCTTTGATAAAGCCCGTCTGATCGGAATTCACAATGGAAGGTAGAATCTGCTCTAATCTAGTAGCCAGTATCTTACACAGTATTTTGTTGTCCACGCCCAGGAGACTAATGGGTCTATAAAAAGAGCATAATTCTGGGTTCTTATATTTTTTTTTCTATTAATATTATATTTGCTCTATACATAGTCTCTAGAAGTTCGGATCCCTCAAATGACTTATTAAAAACCCTGAGTAAGATATTATTGGTTTTCCCTTTCATCACTTTAAAGAACTAAACAGGAAAGCAGTCTGCTCCTGGACATTTCCCTGACTGAAGTGCTGAGATAGCCATGTCTATCTCAAGTTGGGATATCGGTGATTCCAAAAATTTAATTTGGTCCTCTACTAACTGTGGGAAACTTAAATTATTTAAAAAGAAACCCGATCAGAGCATCTCCTCATCAGCCTGTGATCTGTATAAATTAGCATAAAATTCTTTGAAGCTCTCATTGATTTGACGATTACTAACTTGTTTCTGATTATTGTGTTTTAATATAGCTGGAATAAAAGATTTCACTGGAGCATTCTTTGCCAGCCATGCTAAAAGACAATTATAATAATAATAAGTTTATTTATAGAGCACTTTTCACAGACAGAGTCACAAAGTGCTTAACATGGTAAAAAACAAAATAAAAACACAGGCACATAAAACGGTAAAAAAACAAAGTAGACAGTAAAAGCACATAAAAATGCAATCAGCACATAGTTTTTTTTTTCTCCACAATATCTTTATTGAACCTTTTTTTTTTTTTAACAAACATGATACAAACAATCAAACACTAACACTAAAGTACTACAAAAAAAAAAAAATACACTAAAAACACCAACAACCACCAACAAAATCAAGTCTTCAACAATGCTCCTCTGTTTAGTCTAGACAATCCAATACATAAGTATACATATTATGTTCACCAGTTTGGAATTTACAAGGTCCACACACATCATTCACCTTCTTCTTCAAGAGTTATGTTTAAATTTTTTACATAATCAATAAAAGGTCTCCATATATTCTCAAACACAATTTCCTTTGATTTCAGTATATATGTTATTCTTTCTAATAGAAGGTTTGTTAACATCTGTCTTAACCACTGAGTCACATCTGGTCTATGAGTCTTTTTCCATAATAGTGCAATACATTTTTTGGCATTAAGCAAACTGAGGTCTATGAATGTTCTTTCACTTTTATTAAAATTATGCTTTTCTGGGTACAGACCCAACAAAAACAGTTTAGGATTCAATATGATTTGTTTTGAGATTATTTTTTCAATTGTTACCCTCACCTCTTCCCAAAACATTCTTATTAATCTACATTCCCATAAACAATGAAATAGGGTTCCTTTACTTTCCATGCATTTTGTGCATGTATCTGGTATATTTTTTTTATATCTATTTAACTCCTCCGGTGTAACATACATCCGCATTAACCATTTGAAATGTATCAATTTAAGGCGTGCATTTATTGATTTGGTTTGAGCTTCTGTACAAGCCAATTCCCACTGTTCCTCTGAAATTTCAATTTGCAGATCTTCTTTCCAGTAGTTTAATCTTTTCAGTGAATTTTCACTTGAAGATAGTGTCAATGAGTTATAAAACTCTGAAATAATACCCTTTCTTTTACTATCTTTCATCATCATTTTTTCCAAGGATGAATAAATAGGTCGAGTGAGAGCTTTATTTTGATTTGATCGAATAAAGTTTCTAAGTTGAAGATATTTAAAAAAATGTGTTCTATTGAGATTAAATTTGATCCTCAGCTCTTCAAAAGACATTATGTTGTCTGCACCTGGCAAATATAAATCCTGAATCTTTTGTATCCCTTTTAAATTCCATACTTTAAATACAGCGTCCGCTCTCCCTGGTTTAAAATATTGATTACCCCATATTGGACTAAATTGTGACAATAACTGTGGTTCTTTTAAATAGTTTTTAGCTTCACACCATATTTTGATCATATGCTTTACAAATGGATTTTTAACTTGTTTTTGTAATTTTTTTGCCGAATCTGAGTATATGAATATGGGAAGAGGTAAAGGTAAATTGTATGATTCCATTTCAGTCCAGTGAGGGAGATCATTTGATGAAAAATAATATGTCATAGACCTCAGTTGTGCCGACCAATAATACAACATAAAATTTGGACATTTCAGACCTCCACGATCAAATGGTAAATATAATAAAGACAAACGTAATCTAGCCCTCATGTTGTTCCATATAAATTCCACTAACTTTTTTTTTATTCTTGAGAATAGATCTAAAGGTGGTGATAAGGGAATGTATTGAAATAAATAAAGTATTTTAGGTAAAATATTACTTTTAAGTATATTGATTCTCCCGATCATCGACATTGGTAGTGACATCCATCTCTGAGTTAACTCACTGATATCTGACATTAAGGCTTCATAGTTGACACTGGCGACTGATTCTAGCTTAGGCATAATTTGGATTCCTAAATATTTAAACTGATTTACAACATTGAATTGATTTACCTCAGGGGCTGGGTAATTTCTCTGGGTCTCATTTAGCATTAATATTGAAGATTTAGTTTTATTTATTTTATATCCTGATATTTCCCCAAAATTCTTTATTAAATTCAACAAGGTTGGAATTGATTTTTTTAGATTCGACATAAACAAAATTATATC
Organism: Pholidichthys leucotaenia; assembly: GCA_020510985.1. Classification (NCBI taxonomy): domain Eukaryota; kingdom Metazoa; phylum Chordata; class Actinopteri; order Cichliformes; family Pholidichthyidae; genus Pholidichthys; species Pholidichthys leucotaenia. The sequence continues at coordinate 444,710,464 of CM035836.1, read as the reverse complement.
ATCGGCGTACAGGGAGATTTTATGTTCTGTTGGTCCAACTTTAATTCCATATATTTGTGAATGTAAACGTATCGCTATCGCTAAAGGTTCAATTGCCATAGTAAACAGTAAAGGTGAAAGTGGACAGCCTTGTCGACATCCTCTATTGATTTTTATTGGTTTTGAAATATTGTTATTTGTTAGGATTTCTGCTGTAGCATTATTGTATATTATTTGAACCCATTTTATGAAATTATTTCCAAGTCCAAACCTTTGTAGGACTTAAAAAAGAAAGGGCCATTCAACTCTATCAAAGGCCTTTTCGGCGTCCAATGATAGGAGAGCTGTATCCGGTGCTTCTTTATTAAAATAAATAATATTAAATAGTCTTCTTACATTATGGAAGCCTTGTCTACCCTTTATAAAGCCATTCTGATCTCGATTAATAATATTTGGTAAAATTTCTTGTATTCGTCTTGCTAAAATTTTACAGATTATCTTAAGGTCGGCGTTTAATAGGCTTATTGGTCTCATATTTTCACATTTATTAGAGGGCTTACCTGGTTTTGGCAGCAGTATAATTAAGGCATTATTTATGTATGATGGTAAATTATTATTTTGAAATGCTTCTAAAACCATTTCCAAAAAAGGTTTTATTAATTTATTCTTAAATTTTTTATAAAGGTCAACTGGAAGACCATCTGGTCCTGCACTTTTTCCTGATTTCATATTATCAATGGCTAGCCCAACTTCTTCTTGACTAATTTTAGACTCCAATATCTCCCTGTTTTCATTTGGAATACACGGTATAGATAGTTCGTTCAAAAACCCATTTAGTTTTGTTAAATCAGGTTCATTTTTGGTATCATATAATTTTTCATAGTAATCTCTAAAGGCTCTATTAATTTCTAAAGGATCTATAACTACCTGTCCATTACTTATAATACTGGTAATTGGTGTTTTAATTTCCAATTGTTTAATCTGCCATGCTAATAATTTTCCTGATTTTTCACCTTGTTCATAAAAAGATTGTTTCAATCTTAGAAGACTCGAGGCAGCTCTATTCGCTGATTTTTTGTCGTATTCAGCTCTCAAAATCAGTAATTCATTCTCCAACCTTGGGTCACTTCCTGCATACACTTTTTCCTGAAGATTTTTTATTTTATGTTCCAATTTAGCTCTCTCCTCTCGAGTCTTCTTAGATTTTGATCCTGTATAACTAATAATATGTCCCCTAATAAAAGCTTTGAAAGCCTCCCACTTTACACATGCTGATGTTTGTGTAGTATTGATGTCAAAGAACTCGTCTATCTGTTTTTCTATATACTTGACAAATTCCTCATCCTGAAGCCATTTATGCTGAAATTGCCATCTACCTGATTCCTTTGTCAATTTTTTATCTACATATATTAGACAACAGGGTGCATGATCAGAGATCACGATGTTATCATAAAAGCAGTTTTGAATCTTGGACCTTAATTCTGTGGAAATCAAAAAATAATCAATACGTGAGAATGTCTTGTAGGTACTGGAATAACAAGAATAGGCTTTAACTTGTGGTTTCATTTCTCTCCATATATCTAACAATCTCAATTCTTTCATAAAATGATTAATAGTCATCCTACATCCAATGTGCGTACAATCCAGTCCTGTTGATCTATCCACACCTGGATTCAATGTACAATTAAAATCCCCTGCTATTATATGTTGCCCTGTAAGTGATGATAAGATGAGAAATAAATTAGCAAAGAACTTCTGATCATCTATATTGGGACCATATAAGTTCACAAGATTTATATTTTCTAATAGCAAAGAACCTTGAATGATTACATATCTTCCAAATTTGTCTCCAATTACATTTTTCACTTGAAAAGGAACTGATTTATGTATGAGAGTCATAACTCCCCTGGCTCGGGATGAAAATGAAGAGGTGAATACACTTCCCTGCCATCTACTCCTAATTCTTTTAACATCCTCCTCTATCAGATGAGTTTCTTGTAAAAACACAATTCTTGAACCCATGTCCTTTATTTTATTCATAACTTGTTTAAGTTTTTTTAAATTTTGTAGACCTCTGCAATTCCATGAAGTTAAATTAAGATTAACACTTTGGTCCATGATCAATAGAGAGTTTAGGATTACCTTGCAGTGTAAACATGCTCATACAGAGAAGCAAAAACATGAGTGGTTGAACATTCATCCTACAAACTACACACAAACAAATTTCCCCTTCCCACACTTGTGGCAAACCCCCCAAAATCAAAAGAAAAATTCTGTCTCCCGATATAGCCATCGACCGTTCCACACCCACGGGGAACAGCCTAAGCCACTCCTTCTTCATCCTCCCAATCACCCTAACTCTACTGCTTTTAATGACGTAACATTAACTCTCCTCTGTAGTTTTCCAACTTAACTCCAAAATTTTTAACAACTTTGTACATCATAGTTTTTTTTTTTGTTTGTTTTGTTTTTGTTTTGTTTTTTTAATATATAATACAATCTATATTTTGTAAACTTACTATTTACTTCAAGTCAGTCAGATGCCTGTGCAAATGCTTAATTATTCTACCTTATATTTTGTTCATGCTTAGCTCCCACCAGTCTCTTCTTCTTCTTTGATCTTCTTGATGAACTCCTGCGCCTCCTCTGGGGTCTTGAAGATGTGGGTTCTGCCCTCATACGTGGTCAGCAGTCTCGCAGGATAGATTACACCATGACGAATCCCAAGGTTGCGCAGCTCCTTACGTACGGGATCAAACTGCTTCCTCAATTGTTGGATTCCTGTGGCCAAATCTGGGTAGAACCGCACCTGCTGGTCCTGGTGTTTAATCTCTCCTTTAGCACGTGCAGCGTTGAAGATCTTCATCCTGTCTCTGTTGCTAAGAAACTTCATAATTAAGGTCCTCGGCGGTCCCTTATCTCTCCGTGGGCCAATACGATGTGCTTTTTCCAGAATCACTGCTGATTGCAACTCCTCGCTGCCCAGCACCTCCGGAATCCACTTTTCCAGAAAGGAACATACGTCCCGACCTTCTGATTCCTCTGGAAGACCCACCAGCCTCAAATTATTCTGTCTCGACCGAGATTCCAAATCCAAAATATTATCTTCCAGAGATTTATTTTTTTTTTCCAAAGTGCGCACCTTTAATTGAAGACGGGTGACGTCATCTTCAGCACTAGCGAGACGGAGCTCCATCTGCGCCGTTCGTTCTACACAGTCACCCAATTCCTTTCTTATTCCTTCCAACGCTGTCATAATCCCATCAAATCTAGAGGAAAAGTCCGCTCTCATTGAACTCATGGCAGCCATCAGCGCATCTGCGCCATTCCCCGCAGAAATCGCATCGCCGCCAGCCTCCTCCGCCATATATGGAGCCTTGTTTGCTGCGTCACAGACCTGAAAGTCCGTTAATTTGGACTGTTTCGGCGGCTCGCTTTTTCCTTTTCCTGGTTTTCCAGCCTTAGGCTTCGCCGACATATCCTCGCTCAAATGCTGGGATACGTTCTGTCCCAAATGAGAGAGTTATTTGCCGATTTTTTTCTCCAGGAGCAGAGCAGAGCGAGACACGTCCGTCCTACGTGGCAGCCATAACCGGAAGTCCAATCAGCACATAGTTAATTAAAAAGCCAGGCTAAAAAGATGGGTCTTTAGTTGCTTCTTAAAAACACCAATGGAAGGTGCAGATCTAAGTTCAAAAGGCAAGGAGTTCCACAGTCTGGGAGCAACAGCAGCAAAGGCTCTATCGCCTTTGGTTCTGAGCCTAGTGCTAGGGACTACCATACCCAATGGGTAACAAACCCAAACAATTGGGTTTGTTACCCATTTCGAATATTTTTTGCTTAGCAAACAATATATCTTTTCCAGCTTTCCTAATTATCAGGTCATGTATTTCTAGTATTTTTAAGTTCAGCTAATGTCACCTCAGATTTTGTTGCATAATAAGTCTCTTCTAATTGTTTTATTTTCTTTTCCAACTCCAGTTGCTTTGCTGTTCGCTGTTTTTTTATACAACATGTTTGTGAGATAATCACACCCTTCATATAGGCCTTGTAGCTATCCCACAGGACTCTGGGGTCAATGTCATCTTTATCATTTAACTGTAAGAATAAATCTGTTCGTCCCTCCAAGAACCTAACAAATTCTTCATCCAGAAGCAATAACACATTCATTCTCCATGAGAATGAACTTTCAGGTTCAGGTTACTTTATTTGTACCCGTAGGTAGATTTGTTTTGCAGTCTGGTGACATTCATATTTACAAACCACAATTACATTCAACATAAACACAAACACAGGCACACATGAAGCTGACTATAAACATGATAAACATACTCAAGGCTCCATCAATCAGGACATAAAGACAAAGAGATGGGAGAAAAACCAGAGATAAGAGAGAAGGATCATATTAAAAAAGTTAAAGACTAGTCAAAGAGGTTAAAAACTCAAAGGTCTAGAACCCAATAAAAGATTTAGAACCCAAATAAAAATCCTACAAAAATAAGTAAATATAAAATGGAGTTAATAAATAGGTAACTAAATTATGTGCAATATATTGTTACAACTTGTTCAACTCTCTGACAGCAGCAGGAACAAAGCTGTTTTTGTAGTGCTGGGTTTTACTTTTTGGGACAGCAAACCTCCGTCTTGAGGGAAAAAGCTGAAAGTGGCAGTGCAAAGGGTGGGAGTCATCATTTAAAATGGAGGTAGCAATCCTCTGTACCTGTCTGGTGTACAAGGATGTCAGGCTCAGCTGTGACTCACCAAGCAAACGACTGGACCATCTGACTACCTGATCCAAGGATTTCCTCTGTTTCAGTTTTATCTGACCAAACCATGACACTAAAGAAAAAGATAAAACAGATTCAATAAAAGCCCGATAAAACATTGTCATTATGGTTTGGTCAATTTGGAAGCGTGCAAGTTTCCTCAAACAATGTAAATGTTGCTGACCCTTTTTGCACCCCCTTTCACAGTTCTCTTCAAAGTTTAAATTACTATCAATAATCGTCCCAAGATATTTGTAGGATTGTACACATTCAATGATCTGGCCTTTTAGTACGGTGACTTTGTGCCTGGGAGTTTTCCTCCTAAAGTCAATAATCATATCTTTAGTTTTTGTCGTATTCAGCTGCAGGTAGGAATTCTCACACCAGTGAACAAAATCATCGACTACTGGGCCATGGCCACTCTCACCATCCTCCAGATGTTTAAAAAGCATGTTAAACAGAGTGACAGTGGCATCTTCCACTCCTTTGTGAGGCCTATATGCAAACTGCAAAGGATCCAATGCATGTTCAGTCTGCTTTAGGACCTCAAATCTGACCAGTTTTTCAAAAATTTTCATTAAAATTGAAGTCAAAGCAACTGGTCTAAAGTCGTTTACCGTTTTAGGACGGCTGGATTTTGGAACGGGAACAACCCCGGCATCTTTCCAGATCTTAGGCACATGTTGTGTCTGTAAGGACTTATTGAAAATGTAATGAAATACAGGACTCAGTTCATGTGCACAGGACTTTACCAATCGCCCACATATATTATCAGGGCCCTGACTTTTGTTCACTTTTACAGCACAGAACTCCCTTTTAATATCCTGCACCTCAATATTAAAGTGCTGATTGTCTTTGAGTTTCTGTTTCAAATCTTGGGTTTCTGTGCTAAAATCAGAGGAATCAAAACGACCATAAAAACAATTAAGAGCATTAGCCAGCTCTGTGTCTGAATTAAAACCATCTAAAAACACACGATTACTGCACTCTGTGCTCTGAAGGCCTGCAATAGTTTTCATACTGGCCCAGGCTGAACCAAGTTTCTTTGTTGCCATCTTGCTTTCCAATTCTGATTTATAATTCTGTTTTGCTCTTAAAATTTCGGACTTCAGCTCTTTTGTGGCAACCTGTAGCTCAGAAACAGACCCCTGTTTAAAGGCAAGTGCTTTCCTCTGTAAGCAGGATTTAACTGATTTTGTAACCCATGGCTTGTTGTTGGGATATATTTTGACATGTTTACGTGGAACAATCATATTTTTACAGAAAGCCATGTATGAGCATGTGTCGTCTACCAAAGAGTCCAAATCATCCCCGCAGGACAGTGTGAAAACCTCCCAGTCCGTACAGTTAAAGCATTCCTGGAGGCAGTGCACTGAATCCTCTGTCCACACATCTATGTTTCTGATCTTCGCCTTGCCTCTTCTGAGAGCAGTTTTATATGTGGGCAGCAAATGTACACAGTTGTGATCTGAGGATCCTAAAGGAGGAAGGGGAAGTGATTTATAGGCCCTCTCAATTGATCCATAGCACAGGTCCAATGTCTTTTTTCGCCTGGTTGGGCAGGAAACATACTGATAAAAGTTTTTAAGTGTCTTCTTTAAAGAAACATGGTTAAAATCCCCAAGAATAAAGTTTGGAGCCTCTGAAGAAATTGACTGCAGCCGCTGTACCACATCAAAGACGGTGCTGGAGGCGGAGTCAGCGTCTGCCCTCAGGTGAATGTACACAGTCGTGATGAAAAGTTGGGGGAACTCGCGGGGCAGATAAAAGGGGTGTAGCGATACAGACAGAAGCTCCACATCGGGTGTACAGATGCGCTCTCTGACCGTGACAGATGTGCAGTACTGTTTGTTAATGTATAAACATACGCCGCCCCCCTGACGTTTTCCCGTTACCTCTTCTTGCTGATCCGAGCGAAGTGGGGCTCCAAAGCCGTCAATCCACAGGTCCGCATCCGGGTCTTGCGCCGTAAGCAACGTCTCCGTGTAAGCCATGACACAGCAGTTCTTGAAGTCCTTCTGGTAGCATACATTCCCTTGAATTTCATCTACTTTATTTCTCAGGGATTGTACGTTCCCCAAAATCATGGAAGGAAGAGGAATGCTGTTAAACTGACGTCTCCTCAAGCTTAATTTCACGCCTCCACGCTTTCCGCGTTTCCTCCTCTTGTCTCTCTTTTCATCGCTGTGTCCATGAGAGTTTCTTAAAATGAAGTCCAGCAGTTGCGGAACAGACTCAAACACAGATGCTGCATTATCCGTGTTTAAATGCAGTAACATGTCTCTGGAGTATTGTATTCTCCCCGGCATGATCGTGATTGCGCTTACCTCAGAGACAAAGAGCCGGTGGGAAAGAAGCAGCAGTGCAAAAGTAAGGAGGAATTCCATATTGATGGAACCAGGGAGCTCTTCGTTATACAGTCCACAAACATTCAAGGACAAAAACGACACAGAGAATTTCGTTTAAACACATTAACCCCTTGCAAACGCCAAAAAAATAATGTACCCAAAGTAAATCAAAAGCTGTTCTTCAACCCTTTGCAGTATCTTCATGGGGTTGGTCTCATTTAAAAGAAAACACTTTGAATTTTTTGGCAAAACAGTCATACTCTCTCTAAGTGCTCCTGCCACTGAGTAACAGTCATCTAAACATACTGAACTTGAAGAAAATAAAGTTCGCCTGGGTGTTTTTTTGGATACAAATGCTTGCAAATAACACACAGCTTCAGATCTGGGCTGGAAAATGCAACAGAAATGAATGTATAACCAAGTGTTATCCAGCTGAGGTCAAAATTTTGTAACAATACCACAAAAAATGAATATATTACACAACTTTTTTCTTAGGTTGTTCCCAGGCTTTTTGAACTGTGCCAAATTGTGCCAAATGGCACAGTTTGGAAAAACGTCTGTAACTTTTGAATGATTCAATATAGAAGCTTCATCTTGGGCTCTAATGAAAGGTGAAGGGCTGTGTGTGGGGGGGGGGGGGTTGTTTATTCATTCATGAATGAATGAATGAACAAACAAGCCCCCACACACAAAGAAGCATGCCACATAAAAAATGTGTGGCTTTTTTATTTTACAAGAAAAAATAACCAACAGTGCACTAAAAATTATACTAGAATATTTGTAATGTAGAAGATAACAACTCCCCCCCCCCCCGCTACAGAGGACGGACATCGCCCATCGCTACATGACGGAAAGCGGTGACGGTGCGCCGCGGTCTAATATGCACAGTTGGACTAAAATATCTGCAATATATCTGCAATCCGCTACAGAACAGTAGTGGGGTGCCGCGGTCTCATACGCACAGTTAGACTAAAATATCTGCAATAATATCTGCAATCCGCTACAGAACAGTAGCGGGGGGGGGGGGTGGCGGGCGTTCACGGTCCGTACACGCTCTGTGCGCCGCAGTCTACTACGCACAGTTGGACTAAAATATCTGCAATATATCTGCAATCCGCTACAGAAGAGTAGCGGGGAAGGGGGGGGGGGTTCGCAACATGACGGCCCCGGACCGGAGCGGTCCCGGTCCATCATGTTGCGATAACGCACAGTTGTAATTTACCGATCGGTCAAAAGTCATTTGGATTACAATTTTCAGGGATAAAGAATAATTTAGCTTATAACACTTACCTGTCCACAACAGCAGCGTAGCTGGCAAACTTCTCTTCCTCATTGTCAGACGAACATGAAGCTGGTCCGCTTGTTACGGACTCGTGGTTCTGGTCACGCGACCCGGTCAAACCATAATTCCATTATTGCGGTTTTGCGTTTCCATGATTGCGGTTTTGGCGAACGATTTTTCAAAACAAATAAAAACAGTAGTAAGAAAAAAAGACTGGCGAACGCCTGTGTGTCACCCAACCTTACACAAAACAGCTTTCGAACTTCTGTGCTTCAATTGGCTGGCTGTATTCGCAGCCGTTGGTAGGCGGGTCCTTCTTGCTAGGTTTTCAGTCATTGGTTCTTCAAGGTTTCAGAAACCCAATTCAAGGCTCTTATTAGTCGAATGAGAGGTCTACAATGCAGATCATGTGTGAGTATTCCCTCGGGAGATATGTAGGCCGCATGCTAACAGCTAGCGACTCAGTGTCTTTGCTGCAGTGTCGTTGTTTAACAGTGATATGTCCCGGTCTGCACCAGTTGTTGCTAACATACATTATCACTCCACCGCCCCTTGCTTTGCCACTGTCTGGTGTTCGGTCTGCCCGTATCGCGTGGAAACCCTCCAGCACAATGTTAGCATCTGCTGCTAGTTCAGATAGCCACGTCTCGGTAAACAAAAGGAGAGAGCATTCCCGGTATATGCTATCGTAGCGGGAGATAGTCGCTAGCTCATCTACCTTTCCCAGTAACGACCATACATTCCCCATGACAATGGATGGAAGCGAGGGTCTGTACCTTATATTTTTTGTCTTCCGCTTTACTCCAGCCCGGCAACCACGGCGTTTTTGCCTCAGTTCTCCCGGTATGTCGAGTTTTTCCGTTAGCACCGGGTGGCAGTTGAGTGCTAGCAGCTCTTCCCTGCTGTACCGTCTCCTGCTATAAACAATGGCTCCGTCCACCGGCTCAGGAGACATTTGGGACAATCTGTGTGTCCGTGATATAAATGGAGTGAAAAACCGGATCAAAAAGAGAGAGGAAGGGAAAAAAAAGACTCAGAATTGAGCCGCTGTTGCTAAAGGAAGCCGACTCGTGTGGCGCCGGAAGTGAAAAAAAAAAAAATATAGCCTCTATAGTATATAGTATAGTATAGTATAGTATATAGTATATAGCCTCTCTTTAAAAAGAAAACAAACAGCCTGTAGTAGCTGCATCATTTTAGCCATAAAAGATATTTTGCCTAACTATTAGTGTTATTAAGGAGCAAACAACAATTCTCTACAGTGTATAAGCAATGGAACAACTTAATAACCAATGTTAAGTATTACTAGAGGATGATGAGGATGATAAGGTAGCGACACTAACCACACTTTTCTTTCCCTTGTATTTTTTCCCTTGTCATGATAAACAAACAGCCTGCTTCTCTATTAGCAAAGGTCATTACTGGACACCAAGTCATCAGCTGACACTTGCATAGAGAAACAGTTAAACAGTCATTTGTTGTTTTGTTTTTTTTCAAATAAGTATACTATATATATATTAAACAGTCTTTTGCTAAGGGTTTCAGGTAGGGTAAAATGTTAGATGCACCCAAGTGCCACGTCTTTCATTTTCCGCGGCTGTTTAGGTCAGCAGGATAACCTTTGTACCGTCCTTGCCAGGGAGTTTTGGTCCAGTTTCCTTTGATGACCAGATTCCCTGGTTCGCCCAAGAGATGGTTCCTTTGTCACATGGTCCCTCCTGGGAAGGGCAGTACGGATAACATCGCTGTCAGTTGTCATTCTTTGCGTATAATCACCCAGAAACCCTTCCTCATCACCTAAGTTAAATAGCTTCAATAATAGGGTTTGCCATTCACAATTTCCCCATTTTCCTTATTTGTATATTATACTAATCCTGTAGATTGTTGATGGTAAGCTAAGTGGTTTCCTGGGTAAATGTTTGGTACTAATAGTTCGGATACTGTACCTAAATGTGACATGATTTGATTTACAAAGTGTATTCCATTAAATGTTTTCCATTATCTAAGTAGCTATTTTAAATCTTGATATTATTTCAGTTAAGGGTTTCAGTGTCACCATAGCAATATTTAGATTAGTGTAGGGGAAAGCCTTTGTATATTCAATAAATGTGTAAATAATTTCTAAACATTTTTACCTTCACTGTTATTTAGCTCAATGAGATTCGTGCAAGGGTTTTGAAAAGACTAAGTTTATGCAGAGAAGATCAAATCATTTTGCTTTGAGCTCCCTAAAGCATTGTTCCCTTAATTGAGTAAGATTCTGTATTGTCTTTGTAGTAGATTCTAAATCAAGTCCCACAGTAAACATAAATTCAGCACAAGTTGGACCTTTCTTAGACATTTGGAATTCTTCTCATAAATTTGCATGGTTTTCTTCCTTATCAGTTTACCTTGTTTCTCATAAACATGATATTTCTTTTACAATAATCTGCAGATATTTTCTTAAATATCTGAAAATTTATTGATGTAACTTTTAACTTCTCCTATTGAATGTTGTGATTTCATTACCAAATGGTTTCATCTGTATTTTTCTCTACACTACTGAGCATTTATTGATAATTTTTATGTATTATCTATTTTTATGAGGACTGCTAATTATTTTTGCTAATTAATTTCTTTGCCCCCCATGGAGACGCACATGCATCAAGGTTACAGAGTATTTGCTTGATGGGTAGTGTCTATTTACTAGAAGGAAGCATATTACCACTTTTTATGTATTACACACAGTTAATTTAGATGAAAATTTGTGAGTAGTAAAGCTCCTTCAAAATGAGGTTTCAATAATCATGGCTTCTTTTGTGTCGTCTCTTGAACCAATTTACAAATTCCATTTAGGAAAAGCAATATAGCTGTCTGTGCAGATTTGATATGATTTAGCATTTATAAACCATTCTGAGTTAGTCACTAAGGTCACATCCATTTGTCCAGTTGAACACAGACAGGTTGAATTTTTTTTAATGAATTCTTGTGAAAGATTGTGTCACACTCCTTCAGTTAATGGAAAGGTGGACATATTGCCTAATTAGAATTTGGCTTAATTTTGTACAAGGAATGCCTCATTTTATATATTCCTTGGTAAATTATGGGGTGGACTGTAGTCCCAAGGCCCAGCTTGGCCAAGGCTAAGCACCGGGACCACAGAAAACACAAGTATTCCTTATTTCTGTCACATTTCTGAAGTGTGATATTGTCACACCATTATGTGGTGAGTGGCATCATTGCAAGGTGTGAGATTGCAATGTGTCAGATATATCTTGCAGTGTGAAGTCATATGAACACAACATTTTTAAAGTCAAAGTCATTTAAATTATTATGCTTTGTCATTTGCAATGTCATTTGTTCTACTTGGCTTCAAAAAATGCTTGTCAACTGAGAGGTCCTTCCCCCCCTTGGTCACTGTCCCTCCAGCCAATGAGCCCATCACACACACACTGTCCAGCCTCCTCACATCTCCCACAAAGATCAAATGTCGGTGCCATCCTGCAAAGAAAAATTTGGGGGAACCTCATGGCTTCCCCCCGTCCGCACGTCAGTATTTACATCAACAGGAGTGCAAATTTTATCACCTCATAAATTGATTTTACTAATGTTCCAGAATGAAGAATAGCAGAAAAACCTTTAAATTATACGTAAAGCTTCCACAATTTGAATAATTAACTAACTAACCTGCACTTATATAGCACTTTTCTAGTCACAAAGACCACTCAAAGCGCTTTCACTAACACTAACCCTCTATTCTAAGGGCCTATAGGAAACAGATATCTAGGGACAATTTAGAACAGCCAATTAACCTAACATGCATGTCTTTGGATTGTGGGAGGAAACCGGAGCCCCCGGAGTAAACCCACGCAGCACAGGGAGAACATGCAAACTCCACACAGAAAGGTTCCAACCCCTGCCAACCTGGGAATTTGAACCAGGAACCTTCTAGCTGTAAGGCAACAGTGCTAACCACTGCACCACCGTGCTGCCCATAATGAATACCAACATAATGTGATGTTGGTATTCACAACAAGTATTTGCTAAGTATTCAGTGAATCAGTAAATGTTTTACCAATTGACATGGGTAATCACTAGTTTAGGATTATGTTTAAACAAAACAGTGACATATATTAGAAGCCTTAAACCAATGCAGCATTTAGAATTAGTAACTGCAAGTGCAGGCCTAATCCCTTTCCTGAGAGGCAGAGGTCACAGAGCAGCTCTGTGTTTTCAGGAATTTATGGCACAGGACCACAATCTGTTTTTTTTTTTTTTTCCCAAATCCTAAAACCCGTCAGACCTTGAGCCTCCTTCTTTTTATTACAAACATCTGAGTCCTTTGAAGGCTGATTCTGTCTGTTTACCATCACCTTATCTAGGTCAGTCTGACACAAGCTATATTTTCCCCCCTTCTTTTCTACATGGACAGACTGAGGATCAAAATATAAATAAGATTGCATATGCCATTTATTAAAAAGTGAGTTTAGTGTTATTGAAACAAAGCAACAATATGACATAGAATTACCAACACCTGTGTTTGATAGTCAGTAGATTCTGGCAAATCACATGCACAAACAGTAATCATCAACTTCTTCTGTGCTTTGAATCATGTAATATAATGTGTACACAAAGCCTTCAGTGATTAGGCATTATTAAGTGACAGCATGATATTGTAATATTCAGTTAATTTCATCATTGTCATGCTGGTAGCATTGATTAAGATGCATGCAAATGTACTTAACTTATTAGTTTAGCCGCCTGTGGTGTCGACAAGAGGAGCATGGACAGTGGCGAGGTCGGGTCCCAGAGGCTGGTTGTTTGGCGAGAACAGAGGGAAGGAAAAACCCCTTTGAGATTGTTAGTCCTGCGTCCTTTTTCCCTGTAAAGTTCACCGTTATGCTTCAGTCAGAGAAATAAGGCAATTGAGTCAATAAAAGTCAGTGAGACGTCGATAAATTGAAAAAAGTAGCTCAATGTTTTTCATTTTCCAAAGAAAAACTGGAGGAAATGAAAATATTGGCTTTAAAAATATGTAAATAGTTTGTCACGTACGCAACATTAGAGTCAAAACCCACAAAGTTAGACTGAAAAAAGTAAAACCCCAAAACTTTGCAAAAATACTCATACAGACGTGGACAACATGGTTGGTACCCCTCTGTTAATGAAAGAAAAACCCACAATAGTCACAGAAATAACTTGAATCTGACAAAAGTGGTAATAAATAAAAATTCTATGAAAATTAACCATTGAAAAACAATGCTTTTGAATTGTGGTTCAGAATCAGAATGAGATTTATTGCCATTGTTCATGTAGTACACAAACTAGGAATTTGTCTCTGTGCAATGCTGCAACATTAAACATGGAGTAGCACTAAAGATAAAAAAAACTATGCATGCAATAAAAGGTAGAATATGAATAAGTAATACTAATCTATGCAATTTTTAAATATATTAACAAGCAGCAGATATTGTGGAGTTCCACATAGTGCAGTCGATAGTGCAAAAAGAAAACAGTGATAATTGTCATGAGTCCGGTTGAGCTGCTGTACATAGTGCACGAGAGTCTAATAAGTCACTTAGTGTTCAGCAGTCTGATGGCAGAGGGGAAGAAGCTGTTCATGTAGCGGGAGGTTTTAGTCTGAATGGACCGAAGTCTTCTGCCTGAGGGGAGGGGGGCAAACAGTGCGTGTCCAGGGTGTGAAGGGTCGGCTATGATCCGACCTGCACGCCTCCGGGTCCTGGAGATGTACAGGTCCTGGAGGGATGGGAGCTTGCAGCCGATCACCTTCTCAGCAGCGCGCACAACGCGCTGCAGTCTTAGTCTGTCCCTGGCGGTGGCTCCTGCGTACCACACGGTGATGGAGGTGGTGAGGATGGACTCGATGATGGCCGTGTAGAACTGCACCAACATCTTGGTGGGTAGCTTGAGCTTTCTCAGCTGCCGCAGGAAGAACATCCTCTGCTGGGCCTTTTTGATGAGGGAGCTGATGGTCGGCTCCCACTTGAGGTCCCGGGTGATGGTGGTGCCCAGGAAGCGGAAGGAATCCGCAGTGGTGATGGGAGAGTCTGTGAGGGTAAGGGGGGGGCAGAGGGGCTGTGACTTTTCTGAAGTCCACGATCATCTCCACTGTCTTCAGAGCGTTCAGCTGCAGGTTGTTGTGGCTGCACCAGGACGCCAGCCGGGCCACCTCTCTCCTGTAGACGGACTCGTCGCCGTTGGAGATGAGCCCGATGAGGGTGGTGTCGTCCGCAAACTTGATCAGCCTGACAGACTGGTGGCTGGAGGTGCAGGAGTTGGTGTACAGGGAGAAGAGCAGGGGGGAAGGTACACAGCCCTGGGGTGATCCGGTGCTGATGCTAACAGAGTCCGAGACAGTCTTTCCCAGCCGCACATGCTGCCTCCAGTCCGTCAGGAAGTCGGTGATCCACCTGCAGAGGGAGTCAGGCACGTTGAGCAGGGACAGCTTGTCCTGGAGCAGAGCGGGGCGGATGGTATTGAATGCAGAGCTGAAGTCCACAAACAGGATCCTGACGTAGGTTCCCGGGGAGTCCAGGTGCTGCAGGATGGAGTGGAGGGCCAGGTTGACTGCGTCGTCCACAGACCTGTTGGCTCTGTAGGCGAACTGCAGCGGGTCCAGGAGGGGAGTGGTGATGGTCTTGAGGTGGGGCAGGACCAGGCGCTCAAAGGATTTCATGACTACAGAGGTGAGCGCTACAGGTCTGTAGTCGTTAAGTCCAGTGATCCGTGGCTTCTTAGGGACAGGGATAATGGTAGAGGTTTTGAGGCAGGCCGGCACGTGGCATGACTTCAGGGAGGTGTTAAAAATGTCTGTGAAGACAGGAGTCAGCTCCTCCACACAGTGTCTCAGGGTGGAGGGAGACACGCCGTCCGGACCGGGGGCCTTGCGTGGGTTCAGTCTGGAGAACTGTCTGTGCACGTCCTGCTCACTGATGGCAAGGGCAGGGGGGGAGGAGGGGGTGCCGCCTTTGATGAAGTGGGGACCATGGAGGCAGTGGCGCTGGGGGGAGGGGGGGAGTTGGACACAGCTGGCGAGGTGTCAAAACGGGCATAGTGTTGGGACAGTCTTTGACAAAGGGCTTTGTCATCCTGTCCCTTAGAAGCCTGAGGCTGATAGTTGGTGATTTGCCTCAGTCCTCTCCACACAGAAGCAGAGTCGTTAGCAGTGAACTGCTGCTGGAGTCTCTCAGAATACACAGATTTAGCTCTCCTCAGCTCTCTGCTAAACCGGTATTTGACCTCCCTGTAGCAGTCCCTGTCTCCACTTTTCAACGCTGCTTCCTTCTCCTTCCTGATCTGTCTGAGCTTAGCTGTGAACCAGGGCTTGTCGTTGGAGTAACTCGCCCTGGTGCGCGATGGAAGAATGCTCTCCTCACAAAAGTGGATATATGAGGTCACAGTGTCCGTGTACTCATCCAGATCATGCGTAGCTCCTTTAAACATGTCCCAGTCAGTTATTTCCAAGCACGTGCGCAGCTCCTCCACAGCTTCAGTGGTCCATTTCCTCGTAGTGCTCACAACAGGTTTTGTGAGTTTCACTCTCTGTCTGTATGTGGGAATCAGGTGGACCATCACGTGATCAGATAGTCCGAGCGCAGCGTGGGGAACAGCGCGATACGCGTCCTTAACTGTAGTGTAACAGTGATCCAGCGTGTTCTCTCCTCTGGTGGGGCATTTAATAAACTGTTTGTACCGGGGGAGTTCGTGGCTCAGGTTGCTCTGGTTAAAGTCGCCAACCACAATAACCAGAGAGTCCGGGAAAGTCCGCTCTGCTTGCTGAATGTGATCCGCGAGCACGCGCTGAGCCTCGCGCACGTCCGCGTTGGGCGGGATGTAGACAGCGGCCAGGAATGAATGAAGCAAACTCACGTGGGGAATAAAATGGCTTGCAGTTGATGAATAAATATTCCAGAGCAGGAGAACAGTGTTGGGAGATCACAGTTACATCGGAGCACCAGCTGCTGTTGATGTAGAAGCAGACTCCTCTGCCTGTGGTCTTGCCAGAGAGCCCCGTGTCTCGGTCTGCACGAAACAGCTGAAATCCCTCGAGGAGGAGCGCGCTGTCCGGTGTCTTTTCCTTGAGCCAGGTCTCAGTGAAGCAGAGGGCACACGAGGTGGAGAGGTCCTTAAATCGCATCAGCAGTCTCAGTTCATCTACCTTGTTATAAAGTGAGTTGACGTTGGACAGAAAGATCCCAGGCAAAGCCGTGCGCGTGCCTCTCCTGCGAAGCCACACCAAAGCGCCCGCTCGTCTTCCTCTCTTTCGCCGTCTCACTTTTTGGGCTAAAAAGTGAGCCAGATCGGTGGCAGGAGCCAAAAAAACTGGGAGTAGGTCCGTGGGAGTGAAAGTCCTGATATTTAGTAGCTCTTCACGGGTGTAAGAGCAGGCAGACACACAATTGACGAACAAAAACAAACAAAAAAAAGCGCAGCGAAGCACCATGGCGACCACTGTGGGTGCCATCTTGGATCACAATGGTTCAACAGAATTATTTTAAAAAACAAACTCATGAAACAGGCCTGGACAAAAATGATGGTACTCTTAATATTTTGTTGCACAACCTTTTGAGGCAATCATTGCAATCAAACGATTTCTGTAACTGTCAGTGAGACTTCTGCACCTCTCAGCAGGTATTTTGGCCCACTACTCACGAGCAAACTGCTCCAGTTGTCTCAGGTTTGAAGGGTGCGTTCTCCAGACGGCATGTTTCAGCTCCTTCTACAGATGTTCAATAGGATTTAGATCAGGGCTCAGAGAAGGCTACTTTAGAATAGTCCAATGTTTCGCTCTTAGCCATTCTTGGGTGTTTTTAGCTGTGTTTTGGGTCATTATTCTGTTGCAAGACCCATGACCTGCGACTGAAACCAAGCTGTCTGACACTGGGCAGCACATTTCTCTCGAGAATACCTTGATAGTCTTGAGATTTCATTGTACCCTGCACAGATTCAAGACACCCTGTGCCAGATGCAGCAAAGCAGCCCCAGAACATAACAGAACCTCCTCCATCTTTCACAGTAGGGACAGTGTTCTTTTCTTGGTATGCTTCATTTTTGCATCTGTCAACATAGAGCTGATGTGCCTTGCCAAAAAGTTCCAGTTTTGTCTTGTCTGTCCATAGGACATTCTCCCAGAAGCTTTGTGGCTTGTCAACATGCAGTTTGGCAAATTCCAATCTGGCTTTATTATGATTTGTTTTCAACAGTGATGTCTTCCTTGGTCGTCTCCCATGAAGTCCACTTTGGCTCAAACAACAATGGATGGTGCAATCTGACACTGATGTACCTTGACCTTGGAGTTCACCATGAATGTGTTTAGAGGTTGTTCTGGGCTCTTTTGTTACCAGTCCTATTATCCGTCTCCTCCTGCGGCCACGTCCAGGGAGGTTGGCTACAGTACCGTGGATCTTAAATTTCTGAATAATATGTGCAACTGTAGTCACAGGAACATCAAGCTGATTGGAGATGGTCTTATAGCCTTTACCTTTAACATGCTTGTCTATAATTTTCTTTCTAATCTCCTGAGACAACTCTCTCCTTTGCTTCCTCTGGTCCATGTTTAGTGTGGTACACACCATGTCACCAAACAGCACAGTGACTACTTGTCACCCTTTAAATAGGCCGACTGACTGATTACAAGTTTGTAGACACCTGTGATGTTAATTAGAGGACACATCTTGGTTGAACATGTCCCTATGGTCACATTATTTTCAATCTTTTCTAGGGGTACCATCAGTTTTGTCCAGGCCTGTTTCATGAGTTTGTTTTTTACAATAATTCTGTTGAACCACAATTCTAAAGCATTGTCTGATTTTCACCGGTTAATTTTCATAGAATTTTTATTTATTGCCACTTTTGTCAGATTCAAGTTATTTCTGTGACCATTGTGGGTTTTTCTTTCATTAACAGAGGGGTACCAACAATTTTGTCCACATCTGTATATAGATTATTTCTCTTTCACTCCTCTTTTCTCTTCTTCTCACTCACTCACTGTTAAACACAAGGGACCACGCATACACCACACATACACACACAGCGCAGTTCTGTTATCTCTCCAAGGTTACTGTCGGGCAGCTCTTTACGTAGAGTAACAGAATTATAGCCTTAAAACAAGCTTGAAATGGCAACCCCAAATATTTAAAAAAAAAAAAAACAATGTGGCAACCCAACGTTCTTGTGTCAACTTTTTTCTACCGCAGTGAAAATACAATAGAATTTCTGTCCCCAAAAGTATAATTTGCAAATGTCCACATTTCTAATAATTTCCCAGAAGGATAATAAGCAATTAACCAAGTCGTTCATGCTCCACAAATACCAGAAAAAAATCAAACAACAATTTTACAGTCTCGTGCAACCTGCTCTTTCCGTCTCCACAGAAAACCCTGTCACTTTTTCACAACAGAGCAGATTTCACGAGACACAGAGACAAAAACAAATCAGACTGCAGTAACTTTTATCCAGCGCTTCAACAAACTTTCAAAATAAAATCTACCAGTCTCGCAGCACCTAGAGTCCCAAAATCAGACAATAAGCACATGCGGTAAAGGCATGACTCTTCCGTGAAAAAAAAAAAAAAAAAACTTTCTTCAGGGTCACGCAACCTTCCCACGAAATGCTGAAAGTCCAGACACCTGGACAATAAGCAGATGTGGCCAAAAGGCACAAATCTGTCCCTGAGAATCTACTTTTTTGGGTCACGTAACCCCCCAACGATATGCTGAGAGCTTAGTTTTTAAGCAATAAAGCAGTCGTGGTTAGGGGCACGAATCTTCTCTACTTGCGCGCAACTTCCGACACCTCCACCACACTGACAGAAAAGTTCAGAGAGCAGCGAATCCTGGGGTCCTCCCCGGAATCTTGAAATAACGCTCACCGTGGCAGAGGAAATTTTATTCCTCTCCAGGGGTCTTGTGATATGGCTCACCGTGGACAGGGGAAACCCAGCAATTAGTCCACAATAATGAACTTAAGCAGTATCCGCGGTGTCCAACCGGTACGGACAATCTCATTATCTTTTATCCATAAACAACAACAACAAATGTACTTACATCCAAGCCGCCTGTAGGATTCTCAGATCCGTCACCCAGTCAGTTCCAGCACCCCGGTTCAAAATGCCTTCATTGCAGTAACACTGAGCCTTTTTTTTTTTTTTTTTTTTTTACTCAGCCTGGGAAGGTCTTTTTATCAGCTGTGCACTTGCTGAAATCAAGCGGAGGCACTGGAAAGAAAGATATGTGGATCCGTTGTTCGGAGCGCCAAAATGTTAGAATAATTTTGAGCTTAAATTATTCATAGTCAAATAATCAGGCGGAAAATTGGATTTATGAACATTTATTATAAAAATAGATATCCAGTTTCACCTCAATGGCCATTTGAGGGAGAGATTACAAAGCATGGCATTCAGGCACACCTAGAATCTCCAAAGAATTCATTTCTTTAGGTCTGATATATATAGGTAGGAGAAAGGAGAGGGAGGATGAGGATAAGGGGAGGAACAGAACGGGACAGTCCTGATAATCAAAGCTTATCCGGGGAAACGTCACAGACACTCTGGAGACATGAGGTCATGGAGACATGGACATGAGGTCCATAAAACTAACAGAATGTCCATATACCTAATCTCTACCACTGATCTATACAGGCTGAGGAGTTCCTGTGCATTCCTGCGACCCAAAACAGGTCATGTCAAAGAGATTAAGAGTAGTTTAGATCATTCCTTACACATGTACTGATCCTGTACCAAATTCTCTGAAAGCCAATAATTGCTCACAGAAACATACCAAGAATATATGAACTTATCCTATATGGCATGCACATATAAACATTAAACATGGCATATGAAAGGCATGATATTTCTCAAATATAATAATACATTATTAATACCAATAATAATGTAGATAAAATGGAATTTTTCTATCAGTTATCTTTGTCTAATATTTAAATTTGTTTGATAATCTGAAACATTTAAGTGAGACAAACATACAAAAAAAATGAGAAATCAGGAAGGGGGCAAACACTTTTTCACACCACTGTACAGTATCTCACAAAAATGAGTACACCCCTCACATTTTTGTAAATATTTTATTATATCTTTTCATGGGACAACACTGAAGATATGACACTTTGATACAATATAGTGTAAAGTAGTCAGTGTACAGCTTGTATAAGTGTAAATTTGCTGTCCCCGCAAAATAACTCAACACGCAGCCATTAATGTCTAAATTGCTGACAACAAAAGTGAGTACACTCCTAAGTGAAAATGTCCAAACTGTACTCAAAGTGTATATATTTTGTGTGGCCACCATTATTTTCCAGCACTGCCTTAATTCTCTTGGACATGGAGTTCACTAGAGCTTCACAGGTTGCCACTGGAATCCTCTTCCACTCCTCCATGACGACATCACGGAGCTGGTGGATGTTAAAGATCTTGCGCTCCTCCCTAGTTGGAGGAAGTCATTTGATACAGAGTGAGGAAACTCAGACTCTGAAAATATGTCATTATGCTGGACATAAACGACAAGAGATGGAGAATGATATTGATCCTGATAACTACTTCTTCAATAATATTCATAATCACTGAATATTACACTGAAAAGCAATTCAAAAGTCAAGTGCAATTAGATGGCAAACTATCAATAATACACTTTAACAGCAGAAGTCTTAACAAAAACTTTCCACAGATTCAGGACTATCTAAAACAGCTAGATAGAAAATTTACAACTATCGCAGTCTCTGAAACTTGGCTCAATGAAGAGCAGGCTTCTTTGATGGCAATAGAGAGATATCAGATGTTTTATATTAATAGATCTCAAAAAAAAGGGTGGTGGTGTTGCACTGTATATTGATGAACTGTATAGGTGTAAACTCGTAAATGGAATGTCCTTTGCATTACCAGGGATTCTGGAATGAGTTACTGTTGAGATTGACCAAGATAAAACAAAAAATCTAATTATAAGTTGTATATATAGAATGCCGGGAACTTGCGTTGAGACATTCAGAGATAAGTTAGTCGAGTTGTATAATAATATAACTAATAAGAAAATGGTTGTAATCTGTGGAGACTTCAATATTGATTAACTAAATCCATTTCAACAAAATGTAATTACAGAGTTCATGAATTCTATGTATAGTATGAGTCTATATCCCACAATAACACATCCCAGTAGAATCACAGTTCACACTGCTACACTTATTGATAACCTGTTTGTTAATATTATTGATAAGAAAATAGAAAGTGTATTATTGATAAATGACATAAGTGACCATCTGCCAGTCTTTGCACTTTTCCATGGCCACACGGGGGCCAATACAGAAAAAACTTTAAAATCTTTCAAATACAAATCACAAAATGCAATCAGTTCTTTTAAAGAAGACCTGCTGAAGCAAGACTGGGCAAAAGTCTAGGTATCAGATGTAAATGAAGCCTATGACACATTCATGAACATTATAACCACTTTTTATGAAAAAAATTGTCCGTTAGTAAAGAAAAAGCTTAAACAGAAATTTGTCGACAAGCCATGGTTAACCAAAGGATTACAAAAAGCGTGTAAAAAGAAAAAATCATTATATAAAGCTTTTCTAAAGAAAAGGACAAAAGAAGCAGAGCAGCGGTATAAAACATACAAAAATAAGTTAATGTATATAATGAGATGTAGTAAAAGAGACTATTACAGTAAAGAACTGGAGAAAAACAGAGATAACGCTAAAAATACATGGACAATACTTAACAATATTCTTGGAAATAAAAACAGAAATACAAGCTACCCAACCAATCTTTCAACAACAAAAAAAAAAAAAAAACGACTCAGAGTGTGAATGCAGTCTCACCTGCAGATGAATTTAATAAATTTTTTGTTAACATTGGTCCTAATTTGGCTCGAGAAATACCCATTACGGCATCTACAGGTGATACAATCAGCAAAAACACTGCTATAAAAAACTCCATTTTTATAAAGAACACAGACGAAAGAGAAGTCACTGAAATTGTTAAATCGTTTAAAAGTAAAACATCTACGGATTGTGATGGTATTGACATGCTTTTAGTCAAAACTATCATTGAACGGGCTGCACGGTGGCACAGTGGTTTAGCACTGTGGCAGCACAGTTTACCCTCGGCCGGGGGATCGCGGGGATCGTGCGATCGTGGGTTCGATCCCAGCCCCCGACCAACAGTGAGCTGTGTGGAGTTTGCATGTTCTCCCCGTGTTGCGTGGGTTTACTCCGGGTTTTCTCTGGTTTCCTCCCGCATACCAAAACATATAGGTTTAGGGCGCTCGCGCACGCAGCAACCGGCAGCCGGTGGCTTGTCACCAGACTGCAAACCAAATCTACCTACGGGTACAAATAAGTAACAAAAAAAAAAAAACTATCATTGAATGCTTAGTGAAGCCACTGACGTATATCTGTAACCTGTCTCTCCAAACAGGCATATTTCCCAGTGCAATGAAAATAGCCAAAGTAATTCTGATATACAAGACGGGTGACAGAGGGGAATTTTCAAACTATAGACCTATTTCACTATTGCCGCAATTTTCTAAGAAACTCGAAAAAATATTCTGTGAGAGAATTGACAACTTTATAATGAAGAATAATTTATTGGGTGAGCAGCATTATGGGTTCAGACACAAGAGGACAACTGCATTTGCTCTAATGGAATTTATAGAAAAAATATCAACTGCCATTGAAAATAAAGAGTATTCAGTTGGGGTATTCCTGGATCTTAAAAAAGCATTTGATACAGTGGATCATATATTATTGTTCAAGAAACTACAAAATTATGGTATTGGGGGGTAGCACTGTCCTGGTTATGTAGTTACTTAAAGAACATATCAGTATGTATGTGTTGGTAGCAAAAACCTGCAGTTACTGAAGGTTACTTGTGGAGTCCCACAGGATTCAGTTTTGGGGCCATTGTTACTCAATATGTATATAAATGATATATGTAAAGTTTCGGAAAAAATGGATTTAATACTGTTTGCAGATGACACTAATTTATTATACAGTGGAAGCAATTTGGAAGAACTTCTGGATACACTGGGAAAGGAATTAGGAAAGCTCAAACTGTGGTTTGATTCAAACAAATTAATGCTCAATTTAAGTAAGACAAAAATATAATTTTTAACTGCCATCACAATAACTTAGTATCTAAACTCAGTGTAAATGGTGTAGAGATTGAAAGGGTATCCAAAATTAAATTTCTTGGAGTAATAATTGATAATATGTGACTTCCAACAGTTTATTAACTATATTAAAGGTAAAATATCCAAATCAATCACAATACTACACAGAGTGAAATATTTGCTGAATCAACCCACACTATATACTTTGTATCATTCATTAATACTCCCATACATGCCATATTGGGCAGTGCAGTGGCGCAGTGGTTAGCATTGCACCAGCACAGCAACTCACCCTTGGCCATGGGATCCCTGGTTCGATCCCAGCCCCTGACCAACAGTGATCTGTGTGGAGTTTGCATGTTCTCCCCGTATCTTTATATTCTTATATATTCTCTTCATATTCTTGCCTTCTGATTGTTGCTCTGAGTGTTGCTGTCCCTGTGCTGTTGCAGTCCTGGAGTTTCCCCATTGTGGGACTAATAAAGGCTTATCTTATCTTATCTTATCTTATCCTTTTCTCTCCTATCTCCTCCACTGGGTCAAGGCGCTGCCCCAGGACAGAGCTAGCTTTTTTGATCAGTTTGTTCAGTCTTTTCCTATCGGCTGCTGTAATGCCACTGCCCCAGCAGACCACTCCAAAAGTGATGGCTGATGCCACCACCGTGTTGTAGAATGTCTTCAGCAACTGCTCTTGTACTCCAAAAGACCTTAGCCTCCTCAGTAGGAACAGCCTGCGCTGCTGTTCCTTCTTGTAGAGTGCGTCGGTATTGTGTGCACAGTCTAGTTTATTGTTCAGATAAACACCCAGGTACTTGTAGGATGTCACCATCTCGATGTCTGTTCCCTGTATATTTACTGGTGCTGTGAGGGGTTGTCCTTGCCTGCGGCAGTCCACCACCAGCTCCTTAGTTTTCCTCACGTTGATCTGGAGGCAGTTCCGATGGCACCAGTCCACGAAGTCCTGGATAAGTCCTCTGTACTCAGCTTCATCTCCGTTGGAGATGAGGCCGACGATCGCAGAGTCATCAGAGAACTTCTGTTGATGGCAGTGTGTTGTGTTGTAAAGAAGGGCAAATAACAATCCCAGATATCAGGATCCAGAAAG
Organism: Pholidichthys leucotaenia; assembly: GCA_020510985.1. Classification (NCBI taxonomy): domain Eukaryota; kingdom Metazoa; phylum Chordata; class Actinopteri; order Cichliformes; family Pholidichthyidae; genus Pholidichthys; species Pholidichthys leucotaenia. The sequence goes on along the minus strand of CM035836.1, from coordinate 444,685,868 downwards.
GAATATTCCAGGGGGACATCCTCTCACCATTGCTCTTCTGTCTGTGTATTGACCCCTTAAGCAAAATTTTATCAGATCTTGACATCTGGTATGATTGAAGCAAAGGCAGAACAAGAAAAGGGAACAAGAGAGTGAATCATCTGCTCTACATGAACGACCTCAAGCTCTATGCAGAATCTGAACAGAAACTGAATCAACTTGTCATTATTGTTCACATGTTCTCAAAAGACATCTGCATGGAATTTGGACTTGACAAATGCGCAAAATGTACAATAACAAAAGGAAAGAAAACAGCATCAGAGAACATCCAAATAGATGAGAATAAGCACATCAAAGACCTGGCAGATGAATCAGCATATAAATATCTGGGCATACAGGAGAACACAACTATTGAACACAGGAAAATGAGGGAAATAATCAAAAAAGAATACCAACATTGCCCCGTATCCCCGTATGCAATAGACTTACACAATGGTCCTCTCTGGCATACAACTAGGAACATACCGGTCGCTATGGAGGGTGAGAATATGTATGGGCACATAATCATACCATGTAGGATAACTAAATAGACGGTTATGCTGTTTCATCCCACCTAGCAACAATGCTCTGCACTGTGTGTGTTTATATATTTACATATTTATTCCATCTAGCTACAATGCTCTGCACTGGGTGTGTTTATATTTATATATCTATATATTTATTCCATCTAGCTACAATGCTCCGCACTGTGTTTTTATATATCTACATATTATTCCATCTAGCTACATTGCTCCGCACTGTGTGTGTTTATATACTTGCATATTTATTCCACCTAGCTGCAATGCTCCATACTGTGGGTGTTTATATATTTACATATTTATTCCATCTAGCTACAATGCTCTGCACTGTGTGTTCATATATTCATATATTTATTCCATCCAGCTACAATGCTCTGCACTGTGTGTCTGTGTGTGTGTGTGTGTATATATATATATTTTATAGTAATATGTACATATGTATATTAGCTGCTCTTGCTTGCTTGTTTTTTCTTGCCTTCTGATTGTTGCTCTGAGTGTTGCTATCCCTGTGCTGTTGCAATCCTGGAATTTCCCCGTTGTGGGACTAATAAAGGCTTATCTTATCTTATCTTATCTGCGTGGGTTTACTCCGGGATTTCTCCGGTTTCCTCCCACAGGCCAAAAACATGCAGGTTAGATTAATTGGAGACTCTAAAGTGGCCCTAGGTGTGAATGTGTGTGTGAATGGTTAAGGGATAGCGCCGTACCGTGGCTGCTTCATCCATCCAGGTGGATGCCCTCAATTTCCCCTCTGGGGATCAATAAAGTACACAAAATCAAAATAAAAAAAAATATTGTACTGAAGTATGGGGAAATACATATAAAACAAACATATATCCAGTCTTTATGCTTCAGAAGAGAGTTATTAGAATAATAAACAAAGCTGCTTACAGGGAACCAACAAACCCACTTTTTCTTAAATTAAAAGCTCTCAAGTTGAAAGATCTGGTTGACTTTAAAACTGCAGTAATAATGTTTAAAGTGAAGAATCTATCACTGCCCGCAAATATCCAAAAGTTGTTCCAAATAAGGGAGAAACAATATCATTTCAGAGGAACAGTGAGAACTACCACCAAGCAACACTGTGTCTCAGTGCAAGGAGTCAGACTGTGGAACGCTTTTGGACCCGAATTAAAATCATGTACAACGCTTGGACAATTTAAACAAAAACTAAAGGAAGAAATACTCCAAACATATATACAAGATGACATGTAAAATCACATAAGAATTATCATATTCAGTCTGTGTTGTGCTGTTGCTTAGTTTTTTGTCACATTTTGTCTTAGCTTTGTTCTGAATTGTAATCACTCTTATTTTATTTTCCTTTTGAATTCTTAGATGGAACATGGGTGGGCAATATAAGCTGCGGCTTCAGCCATCACCCATTTCAGATAACTTACGTTGAACTGTATAATCCGAGGAGTTATTGTTTAATTTGACCTTGTTAGATTTTTTCCCCCTTTGTTATATTATTCTGTTTCTTTCTTTTAATCTTTACATTTAATCTATCTGAAATAAAGATTCATTCATTCATTCATTCATTCAGGATGCCCCACAGATGCTCAATAGGGTTTAGGTCTGGAGACATGCTTGGCCAGTCCATCACCTTTACCCTCAGTTTCTTTAGCAAGGCAGTGATCTTCTTGGAGGTGTGCTTGGGGTCGTTATCATAATGGAATACTGCCCTTCGGCCCAGTTTCTGAAGGGAGGTGATCATGCGCTGCTTCAGTATGTCACAGTACATGTTGGCATTCATGGTTCCCTCAATGAACTGTAGCTCCCCAGTGCTGGCAGCACTCATGCAGTGCCAAACCATGACGCTCCCACCACCATGCTTGACTGTAGGCAAGACACACTTGTCTTTGTACTCCTCTTCCTGGTTGCCGCCACACACACTTGACACCATCTGAACCAAATAAGTTTATCTTGGTCTCATCAGACCACAGGACATGGTTCCAGTAATCCATGTTTTTAGTCTGCTTGTCTTCAGCAAACTGTTTGCGGGCTTTCTTGTGCATCATCTTTAAAAGGGGCTTCTTTCTGGGACAACAGCCATGCAGACCAATTTGATGCAGTGTGCGGCGTATGGTCTGAGCACTGACAGGCTGACCCCCCCACCCCTTCAACCACTGCAGCAATGCTGGCAGTACTTATACAGTACATTTATTTTCAAAAGACAACCTCTGGATATGACGCTGAGCACGTGCACTCAACTTCTTTGGTCGACCATAGCGAGGCCTGTTCTGATTGGAACCTGTCCTGTTAAACTGCCGTATGGTCTTGGCCACCATGCTGCAGCTCAGTTTCAGGGTGTTGCAGTCTTCTTATAGCCTAGGCCGTCTTTATGTAGAGCAACAATTCTTTTTTTCAGATCCTCAGAGAGTTCTTTGCCATGAGGTACCATGTTGAACTTCCAGTGACCAGTATGAGAGAGTGTGAGAGCGATAACACCAAATTTAACACACCTGCTCCCCATTCACACCTGAGACCTTGTAACACTAATGGGTCACATGACATCGGGGAGGAAAAATGGCTAAGTGGGGACAATTTGGACATTTTCACTTAGGGGTGTGCTCACTTTTGTGAGATACTGTATATCCAAAGTAGGCATTACAATTAGACAAGCACATTTTTGCAAAAGAAAAACAAAAAGTCATTTCAGCAGCTCAGAAATGATGTATCACTAATAATGCATCATACTAGGCAGGCTGCAAAAAGATCTACTGTAAAAATATGAATCAGCTATGTGTAATAAAGTTCTAAAACATGTATAATAAAGATATATTTGTGTGTGTGTGTATGTGTGTGTGTATATATATATATATATATGAGAGAGAGAGAGAGTTTTGAGTTTTAAAAAAATGCCTTTATTGCACAATTCAAGAAAATGTAAGAGCACCAATAGAGAGAGAGAGAGAGAAATTTAATCTTGAAATACTTTAAAGGTCCCATTCACTGCACTTTTCTGACATGTTGACAGCTCCCACAGGTCTTAATGAAATGTTTGTGACATATTTTGGTTAAATTGCCTTTAAATATTAAATTATTGCAGCATCATTGTGAATCATCTTCTGCAGCCTTAATTTCAACTGCTGGATTCAGTGCATGTGTCTTTTAATGGTATTTAAAGGTATATTTAAAAGGTTTAAAACGGAAGAGATCACATCACACCCATTTTAGCGTCGCGCCACTAGCTGCCCATGCTTTTTAGAGTTCATTTTAAAATTCTTTTGTTTTTAAATCCTTGAACAGTCTTGCTCCGCCTTATCTCTCTGAGCTTCTGTATCCCTACGCTCCCACCTGGTCCCTTAGGTCAGCTGAACAGCTGCTCCTGAGGGTGCCAAAGGCCGCAGCTCGCAGCTAGAAGGTTCAGGGTTCAAATCCCCAGGCTGGCAGGGGTAGGAACCTTTCTGTGTCTAGTTTGCATGTTCTCCTTGTGATGTGTGGGTTTACTCTGGGAGCTCCGGTTTCCTCCCACAATCCAAAGACACGCTTGGCTTGTTAAGTTAATGGGTGACTCTAAATTGTCCCTAGGTATCTGTCTCTGATAGGCCCGCAGAATATAGGTTTAGAGTAGCTACTAGTTAAACCCTTTGAGTCGTCTTTGTGACTAGAAAAAGCACTATATAAATACAGGTCCTTAACTCTTAACACACATAGGCAAGCTCTAATGACATTAGACTGACCTGGTATGAGTAATGGTTCTCACAAAAATAATAACCACAATCATTAGTCACATTAATGCTCCTTTAATGGAAATAATGATTTGTATTCAGTAATGGTGGTCCCATGCAGTGCAAGGAATTGTAATTACAAACCAAACTGTCAAAAAAAGGCTTTCCAATGCTTACCGCCTAGTCAAATCAATGCTAACATAATGATGTAGCATCACTGCAAAATTCTATCAAAATAAGCCAGAATGACATGAGATACAGCCATTATTGACTGTGGATTAATGAATCAGGTGGAAACATTTTTGTTTATTAGGGTGACTGAAATCTAAAGAAAATAACAATATAAACTGTACTTGGTAAGCTAACTCCCCAGTAGCACTGTTAGCTCTGAAGCTAACGCCGTGGCTGGGCTCCCGCCATCTACCTTTGCAGACAGACAGCTCGACTGACCAATGATAGAGCAGCGGCACGTATCAAGGCTGGGCTTACCTTTTCTTTATGTAGAGGAACAAACCCAGAAGAGTTAAAACTGTTAGCTGGACACAGAAACAATACAAAAGCCGTGTGTTTCTTCAGAGGAGCGAGGATTTTTATGTTTTGTCGATAATTACGTGACCAATAGATGTGTTTCAGAATGTTAAACCCTACAACACAATTTTTCAGTGAATTAGAAAATATGGAATAAAACTTCAGTATGGTAGTGAAAACGTGTCAGATGAGCACAAATAAATCCAGCATTATTACCCTTACTAAAAAGTTATGCATTTGTCTTGGCATTCACAAAATCAGTCACAACATCAAACTTCTGTCAAAAGATCACAAAATCATTTGAAATTTTATGACAGTAACATGCTGTGATCGATAATGATCTGTGATTACCTGTGATTTCTACCGCTCCCCTTCATCAGTGGGAATCCCATCCATTAAGTGGTGCGGAGCAGAGGGTGACTACAATGTGATGGTGATGGAGCTGCTGGGCCCCAGTCTGGAGGACCTTTTCAACTTCTGTTCACGCAAGTTCAGCCTGAAGACAGTCTTGCTGCTGGCTGACCAAATGGTAAGGCACACTTCAAAATTTTACAGTCCATCACCAGAGATACAGTGGTGTGAAAAAGTGTTTGACCCCTTACTGAGTTCTCATTTTTTTGTATGTTTGTCAGACTTAAATGTTTCAGATCAAACAAATTTAAATATTAGACAAAGATAACACAAGTAAACACAAAATGCAGTTTTTAAATGAAGGCGTTTATTATTAAGGGTAAAAAAAAGTCCAAACCTATATGGCCCTCTGTGTGAAAAAGTGATTGCCCCCATTAAAACATAAATTAACTGTGGTTTATCACATCTTTGGAAAGCTGAGTTCAATTTCTCTAGCCTCACCCAGCCTGATTACTGCCACACCTGTTCTCAATCAAGAAAAAGCTTTGGGACTCCAGTGAATCACAGTGAGAGCCATTATCCACAAATGGCGAAAACATGGAACAGTGGTGAACCTTCCCAGGAGTGTCCGGCAGACCAAAATTACCCCAAGAGTGCAGCAACGACTCATCCAAGAGGTCACAAAAGACCTCACAAAAATATCCAAAGAACTGCAGGCCTCACTTGCCTCACTTAAGGTCAGTGTTCATGACTCCACCATAAGAAAGAAACTGGGCAAAAATGGCCTGCATGGCAGAGCTCCAAGACGAAAACCACTGCTGAGCAAAAAGAACATAAAGGCTCGTCTCAGTTTTGCCAGAAAACATCTTGATGATCCCCAAGACTTTTGGGAAAATACTCTGTGGACTGACGTGACAAAAGTTGAACTTTTTGGAAGGTGTGTGTCCCATTACATCTAGCGTAAAAGTGACACAGCATTTCATAAAAGGAACATCATACCAACAGTAAAATATGGCGGTGGTAGTGTGATTATCTGGGGCTGTTTTGCTGCTTCAGGACCTGGAAGACTTGCTGTGGTAAATCGAACCATGAATTCTGCCATCTACCAAAAAATTCTGAAGGAGAATATCCGGCCATCTGTTCATGACCTCAAGCTGAAGCACACTTGGGTTCTGCAGCAGGACAATGATCTAAAACACACCAGCAAGTCCACCTCTGAATGGCTTAAGAAAAACAAAATGAAGACTTTGGAGTGACCTAGTCAAAGTCCTGACCTGAATCCGATTGAGATGCTGTGGCATGACCTTAACCCTTTAACTGCCTGCTCGACCAAACGGTTTAGCACATTTTGATTAAATATATTTCAATGAGAGGAGCGTCTAACTTAACCTGATTGAGCCATCTCTACCACTTGGCAGAGGTATGTTTCTGCAAATAGTAAGCTTCTTCATTCACTCTCCGGCCAGGAAGTAAAAAACAAGAAAATCAATCAAGACATTTTGACTGTTTCTGGTGCACCTGTAAAAGGTAGGAATACTTTTTTGATATAAGATAGTGTTTGAGGCCTCACTGAACAGAAATGTTACTTGATACCACTGGAAAAACTTAAATTTAATTTCTTATAATTTTTTAAAAACATGCTCAACCAAATGGTTGATTTGTCACATTATGGTAAGTGTAACAAAATCAAGCTAATGTAAATATAACTGAATATTTATTATAAAATTAGAACTTCTGCTTATCCATTGTTGTAAATATGAAACATTAGTTGTTTGTATATAGTGAATATGCTGAAATAATTTTTCGTAAATATTTTTGACACTTTCCGAATTGATTTTAGTAAATGTGGTAAAAAAAAAAAAATCTAGAATAAGAATATGAAATTTATGAATATCACAATTCATTTTGTTTTAGCTAAATGACTATACCACTGATTGTGGTTGTTGATTAGAATTTCATTTTTGACTTGTTTTACAGCTACTAGATGGACAGTAAAACATTCTATGGTGCAAGACCACACACTCTTTTGGCCCTTGTACCTGAAAATCCTCAAGACTCTGATGCTGATCTGAGCGATGATGATGACCCATTAGAGGATCCTGATCCCTCAACAAGCAAATCTTCCATGCGGCTGCCTCGTAAGAAGAGCAGAAAAGGCAAATGGACTCTTAAAACAGTTTCCTTGGAGGAACCAGGGGACAGCCCTGACCCAAGTTCCCAGTCAGGCCCAAACAAAAGCACGAGAAGAATCTGGAAGCATGAAGACATTGATGAATTCCAGGTTCCAGATTCAAGATTTGAACCCCCTGAGGGTGTACAACACATCCTTTCAGTCTTCAAAATAATCTTCATTGATGAGATCATTGAACATATTGCTCATCATCCAAATTTGTACTTTGTTCAAGTGTTGGGAGATCCAGTTAAGACTAGCCCTGAAGAAATTGAGGATTTCTTGGCCATCCTTCATCCTTGCCCACAGTTTGAACCAAGTTAACAAATCAGCATCCAGAGTTGGCCAACTATCATTCAGCTCTCCACCACCACAGAAGAAAGGCTATACCCCAAGACCCTCATCCACAACCAAATGTGCATTATGATAACTTGGTACACTGGCCTCTTCACTTTGACAAGCGGGGGCGATGCAGCCTTTGTCTAAAGGGTGTATGTATCAAGGTGGAAATGTAGAAAATGCAATGTTTTCCTGTGTTTGAACACAAACCAGGAATGCTTTCTATATCACCATAGGTAAAGTGGATCTGATGCTCACATAGATGAGGTCCAAAATGTAATGTTTTAATATGTTTGGCAAAGTTTCCTGTGTTTTCAATGTTTTTTCAAAGTTAAAATGGAAATCAACTTTATTGATCCGCCAGAAATATGGATCTTGTGTCCCAAAAAACATTAGTGCTGTTGCACCACCATAGATGAGGTATGTTGAGATGCTGAAGTAGGAAATGCAGCTGTTTATGTTTTTGAATGCAAAAGTGAATGTTTTGTACTGTAGCATTCAATCAGAAGTTGACTGATTGTGAGAATTTTGTGCTGTTGCAGCTTAAGAAGAAGACATCTGTGTTGTCATTCAGTCCATACTGTACAGTAGAATGAAATTACATTTCTCCTACCATGTTAATCACATGTAGCATCAGAGGGGTCGCTGCCATAAACAACTTCTTCCACCATTCTATTACAGTGAGCACCAAGCTAGAAGGCGGGAAGTACCATTTTTTTATATGGTCTTTGGTATGACCCAGCTGGGATTTGAACCCGCGACCTCACGGTTGTGGGGCAGATGCTCTATCAACTAGGCCACCACTCCTAGTTAAGATGACAAAGATGGAAATACAATCTTTTCTTGTTTGATGCAGTATTTTCCTTTGCTGAAATGAAAACCAGTACTGTTTTGTGGGATACTCCCAAAAATAAAGTGCATCAAATGCTCTGGATGTTTTTAGTTGTCTATTTATAAGTTAGCATTTTATTTGACTTTTTCTAATGTTTATGGTATTTGTATGAGATTTCATACCTTAACCATGAAATGAAATCTTAGCTGTTTGGTAGAGGTCAATATTTTAAAAATTACAGAGACTGTTGATTAAAAAAAAAAAAAAAAAAAAAAAAAATCATTGATTGTGGTTAATACTGACCAAAGGGAAAAAGAAATTAAAACAAAAAATTTTTCCATTGCTTTTGTAGCATCAGTTTCTCCTCAGGCCAATTCAGAAAATCACTCTTCATCTTAAAGAAATTCTCAACTCTGGTCAAGAATTGCTGTCTTCAACAGGACCCCAGTGTAAACAATTTCACTTTTGTAGAGAAACTTGATAAGGATTTGCTTTTAAAGGCTTAAAGGGAACTATAAAACTCTTGGAGTCAAATCACAACTAGACAGTTCATGCTGATAGCATCCGTTCGTACCAGGAACTGATACCCTTAAAAAGTCATAAACTCCTTAAGCTGGTATATGATTACCTCCTTCTTCTCGACATATAGCAGAACCCTCTAGGCTGCCCCTGCTCACATTCCAAAGACCTAATATTATCTACAGCTTAACAGTACCTCCTAGTGGACATCGACGGAATATGTTTCATTACTTGTGCCATTTGGAACTGCTATTTCTGGCTGAACATTAACACTTTTTATAGCCTACATTACATCTACAGCCTACATTATAGCCTACATCCCACAGGATTCTAAGGACACTGTGAAGATAATCACCAACAAGGGTTTGCAATAATTCATTAATCCTTAATTTAAATGTAAGTGCATGTCTTAGGAATGTCTTTTTCATAGATGTTATTCAAATGAATGTTAAAATTATTAGTAAATGGTATAAATGCTTGGTCACTGAATATTAGCCTTGAGTCACTTAATTTAGTTAGATTTTATATTGAGTATATAATGAATTTCATAGGAACTGAATGTTGTCTCAAACTTTATGGTCTGTCTTCCCACTCGCAATAACCAGTCACCAGGCTGCCTCTCTGTTGGATAACGCCCTTGCATTTGATTGGCTGTTCACAAACAAAGAACTGTTCCCTCATTGGACAAAAGCCCATTCAAACTCCTCTTTATGGAAGGTAATTGGTCCGTCTTGCTGCCAGTCACATTTTTACGATATCAGAAGCGCGACCCTTTAAAAAACAGAGAGGGAGCCACCCTGAGCTGTTTTTTTTTTCCCCCCAGTCTGTTTTCAGTTCTTCTGTTGTCTTTAGTTTTTGTCTAAGTTGTTCTGTGAGTTTTAAGAAGTCTTTTGTGTGTGTCTGAACCTTGTCAAGTCCTGTGCTAGCTTTCCTAAATCGTCTTTTGATAAGCTTTGGCTTGTTTCCTGGTAACTGAGGAGAAACCATCCTTTTTCTATGAGCTCACCTTTAAAGAAAGTTAAACTCTCAAATAGTCTTTTTTTTCTTCACCTCAGAAGCCATTCTTATCCTATTTGAATGTCTCTCTTGGACTTTTTGACTTTTCTTGCAGTTAAAGTGGATTTTTATTTTCCTGTTTTAAAGTGAACTGATAGAGATTTTTGGACCTTCTTTTTCTGCCTCATCCACGTCTGACCACGTTAAGAAATCAGGAGCTCGTGGATGAAACTGACAAACATTTTTCCTTCAGCCTTTGGTTTTGTCCTGCGGGCCAGGAGACATCCTAAATTTGTACTGGTTGCCAAAGGACGTCACGCCTGCTCCGGGGCTAGCCTTCACTCTGTCGCCAGCTCCTCACCGCGTGCCCCATGGGAGCCCCCAGCTAAGTCTACGCTTCTCACAGCTGTGAACTATCTGAAAGACGACCAGGAGTTGCTTTCCCCGTGTTCCGAACGCTGTCTGGAAGAGCCACTGAGCCTTCCCAAACAATACCACCAGCTGGTGCTGACCACCGCTGAATACTTGGACCTACAGCTGTTCGTAAGTGAGACTCCCATTTTCCTATCTGCTGGGTTTAAACGAGCTGTCCTAAATATCAATTATAATTGAACATAACCAATATTTCATGGTACAATTAGTCCCTCAGCCATAGGACAAAGCTATAAACTGAAGGAAAATTCTTATTAATTTTAAGTAACCTCCTTTCATTTTTGTAGATTAATTCAGAAGTTCCTTTTTAGATAATCAGCTTATGTAATTTTTCACCATAAAGTTGCGTTCTGATTTTGCTAGATACCTCAGCCTTCCATTGCATTACAGTTGAAACATAAAATCTCGTTTCTTCTTGGTTCCACAAAGGCTTAACTATAGATTTTATGCTCAGGAATCCATTAAAAATTGATGTGATATCGAACACCTGTTTACCATTTGAATCTGTATCCATCATTTGAATGCCATGTCATATAACCTGAATGAGTTTCATTTAATAAACTTGTAAACGAGAGAAGTTGAAGCGTTTTCCTTTTGTCACTTCCTTGTGGTAACGTATCGTCACTTCCTGTTTTGCTGTCTGCCTGTGTGGTTTGCTCTCTAGCCACTAGCTATGGCTACTAGCTGGCTTTCCTCTCCTCCTCTGGTGTGCTCTCTCTGTCAGATGTTTAGCTACACCTCTGCCTCTTTTAGCGATAACGGTAAATGTAATAAATGTTGTCTTTTTGAGGCGCTCGAGGCGAGGTTGTCTGATTTGGAATCCCGGCTCCGCTGCATTGAAACACCGTCTGCGCCAGTTAATCTTGACGGACGCCCATTAGCTGCAGCGGAGCTAGCTAGCTTAGGCCCCCCTGTCAGCGGTCCCTCGGCTCTCCTCAGCAGCGAGGAGTCTGGGTGGGTGACGGTGAGAAGGAAGCCTAGTCGCAAAGCCCCAGTTCACCACCAACCTGTTCACATTTCTAATCGTTTTTCCCCGCTCAGCGACACACCCGCTGAGGAAAAAACTCTGATCATTGGCGACTCTGTAGTCAGAAACGTGAACCTAGAGACTCCAGCAGCCATAGTCAAATGCATTCCTGGGGCCAGAGCAGGCGACATCGAGTCAAATTTGAAAATGCTGGCTAAAAGTAACTGTAAATATTCCACAATTGTTATTCACGCCGGCATTAATGACATCCGTCTCCGGCAGTCGGAAGTCACGAAACATGATGTAGAATCGGTGTGTGACTTTGCCAAAACGATGTCTGCCACTGTAGTATTCTCTGGGCCCCTCCCCAATCTGACCAGTGATGACATGTTTAGCCGCTCGTCATCCCTGAACCGCTGGCTGTCTATGTGGTGTCCTAAAAATGACGTGGGCTACATTGACAATTGGAGCTCTTTTTGGGGAAAACCTGGTCTTATGAGACGAGACAGCATTCATCCCACTTTGGATGGTGCTTCTCATTTATCTAACAATCTGGCATCTTTTTTATCCAAATTTCCAAAACCATGACTACTCAGAGTTGGGACCAGGAAGCAGAGTCGCAGTCTTACACGCCTCTCTGCAGCTCCTCTTCATCCGCCACCCCTCAGCTTAGCCCCTGACTTCCCCATCAGAGAATCGTTGTCTGCTCCCTCCAAAGTGAATAAAAGTATAATGTATAAGCATCCCAAAGTGATAAAGCAAAATATTGGTAAAACTCAAATTAAACAAAGCCCCTAAATTGAATGATTTGGTTTCTGTTCCTCCTCATAATTTAAAAATTAAATGTGGTTTATTAAATATTAGGTCTCTAACTCCCAAGTCTCTGTTAGTCCACGATTTGTTAATTGATCATCAGATTGATTTAATTTCCCTTACAGAGACTTGGTTAGGACAAGAGGATTATGTTGGTTTAAATGAATCAACTCCCTCTGGTTATTTAAACTGTCAAAATCCTAGAAGCTCTGGTCGTGGAGGAGGAGTAGCAACAATTTACCATTCCAAATTACTAGTTAATGTAAAGCAAAAAACATGTTATAATTCCTTTGAGGGCCTGGTCCTCAGTATTGGGCACTTCAGCAATTTTAGGTTAAACCCAATTTTATTTGCCATAGTTTATCGTCCCCCATCAACCTACTCAGAATTTTTATCCGAATTTGCTGATTTCTTAGCTGATTTAGTGCTGAAATCTGATAGAATAATTATAGTAGGGGACTTTAATATACATGTGGATGTAGATAGTGACTGCCTTAATGTGGCATTCAATTCAATATTAGATTCGATTGGGTTTTCTCAGAAAGTAGGAAATTCTACTCATTACCTCCACCATACATTGGACCTTGTTTTGACATATGGCATAGAAATAGAAAATCTTGTAGTGTCTCCTCATAACCCTGTACTGTCAGACCATTGTCTGTTAACCTTTGATTTTACTATTTCTGACTATTTGGCTCCTAAAGAAAAATATTATTACAGTAGATGCCTCTCAGATGATGCTGTTTCCAAATTTATGCAGATTGTTTCCTCTATGCCATGTGTCAACACAACGGAAATAAGCTATAGACAGCTTGCTCCTTCTGTAATTGATAACATGGTGGATAGTGTTTCAGCTTCTCTGCATCAGACTCTAGACTTGGTGGCCCCCTTAAAAAAGAAAAAGTCTAATCAGAGATTTCTAACTCCTTGGTTCAACACAGAAACTCGTACCTTAAAACAGAAGACTCGTCAATTAGAAAGAAAATGGCGCTCTACTAATTTAGATGAAATCTATTTAGCTTGGAGAAATCACCTTTTAATTTATAAAAAATCTCTTAGAAAAGCTAGAACGAGTTATTATTCTGCATTAATAGAAGAGAACAAGAATAATCCCAGGTTTCTTTTCAGTACTGTAGCCAGGTTGACAAAGAGTCAGGACTCTGTCAATCCTAGCATTCCCTTAGAGCTTACTAGTCAGGACTTTATGAACTTTTTCAATAATAAAATTTCATCCATCAGAGATAAAATCAATCAGATTCTTCCCACAGTTAACTTAAATACTGTAACTACTACAACTCCTTCTGTTGATGTCTGTCTTGATGAGTTTACTCCAATCAACCTTTGTGAGTTAGACAAAATAGTTTCCTCATCCAAACCTTCAACTTGTCTTTTAGACCCTATTCCTACCAGGTTATTTCAAGAAGTCTTCCCACTTATTGGTAGCTTTATTCTTCATATAATCAATTCTTCATTAACTTTAGGCCATGTACCGCAGGCTTTTAAAACGGCTGTAATTAAACCCTTACTCAAGAAGCCAACGCTAGATCCAGGAGCTTTAGCTAACTATAGACCAATCTCTAATCTCCCTTTCATTTCAAAAATCTTAGAAAGAGTTGTTGCTACGCAATTATTTGACCACCTGCAGGGAAATGGTTTATTTGAAGAGTTTCAGTCTGGGTTTAGAATTCATCATAGTACTGAAACAGCCTTGGTGAAGGTCATTAACGACCTCCTCATTGCATCTGATAATGGACTAGTTTCTGTACTTGTCCTTTTAGACCTTAGTGCAGCTTTTGATACTATCGATCATAATATTCTACTTGATAGATTAGAACACTATGTTGGACTTAATGGAACTTCGTTGCAATGGTTTAGATCTTATTTATCTGATGGGTTCCAGTTTGTTCATGTAAATAATGAGTTTTCTTTCAACTCAAAGTTTAGTCATGGAGTTCCACAGGGATCTGTGCTAGGCCCTACTCTTTTTAGTTTATATATGCTTCCGTTAGGCAACATTATTAGAAAGCACTGTATACATTTTCATTGTTATACAGATGACACACAATTATACCTGTCAATGAAGCCAGATGATAGTAATCAATTAGCCAAGTTAGAAGCCTGTCTTAAGGAAATCAAAGCTTGGATGACTTGTAATTTCCTGCTATTAAATTCAGGTAAGACTGAAGTCATTCTTGTTGGTCCAAAAAACCTTAGAAATTCTTTTCCAAATCAAACTTTCAGTTTGGATGCGGTTACTCTTTCCCTTAATAGCTCTGTGAGGAACCTTGGAGTTATTTTTGATCAGGATTTGTCCTTCAATTCACATATTAAATTTGTTTCTAAGACTGCCTTCTATCATTTGCGTAATATTGCCAAGATTAGGAGCATCTTGTCTCAGAGTGATGCTGAGAAACTGATCCACGCTTTTGTTAGCTCGAGATTAGATTATTGTAATTCTTTATTATCAGGCTGTCCTAAAACATCTTTAAAAAGTCTTCAGCTGATCCAAAATGCTGCAGCAAGAGTTTTAACAGGTACTAGAAAGAGAGATCATATCTCTCCGGTTCTGGCCTCCCTTCATTGGCTTCCCATAGAGTTTAGAATTAAGTTTAAAATCCTTCTTCTTACTTACAAAGCTCTAAACAATCAGGCTTCTTTTTATTTAAAAGATCTGATACTACCGTATTATCCTAACAGAGCACTACGCTCCCAAAATGCAGGATTACTTGTAATACCTAGAATCTCCAAAAGTACAATGGGAGGCAGAGCCTTCAGTTATCAAGCTCCTCTCCTGTGGAATCAGCTGCCAATCTGGATTCGGGAGTCAGACTCGATCTCTGTTTTTAAGAATAGGGCTAAAACCTACCTTTTTGATATAGCCTACAATTAGGGAGGGATCATGTGTTTCTGAACCCTCCCTTAGTTATGCTGCTAATAGGTTTAGTCAGCCGGGGGACCTCCAGTAATGCACTGGGCCTCACTCCTTTCCTCACTCTCTATGAAATATTTTTTTTGCTGGTCATTAACATTTGTTTGTTCTCTCCCATAGATTGAGTCCCCATCGTGCTGTTTGCTCTCTACATGTCTGTTCTTTTCTTTTTCTCTATCCCCTCACCCCCCAGCCAGTCGCAGCAGATGACTGCCCCTCCCTGAGCCTGGTTCTGCTGGAGGTTTCTTCCTGTTAAAAGGGAGTTTTTCCTCTCCACCGTCGCCAAGTGCTTGCTCACAGGGGATCGCCTGATTGCTGGGGTCTTTCTGCAACTGTGGGGGTTCCCCCCTACAGTTGATAGTGCTATGAGATGACTGTTGTTGTGAAATGGCGCTATATAAATAAAGTTGAATTGAATTTTGCATATATGCTTTTCTGGGTCACGGCAGTAAAAGAACTCACTAAATTTTGAGACTGAATTCATTAAGTAATTGAAGGTACAGAAATTAATTAATTGAAATAAATTAACAATTTGTTCTTTTAGAACTGGTGCCCCCTTTTTATGAGTGCTTTTCTATTTTATTTAGTGAGTGTTGGGGTGACTGTGTAACTCTGTCCCCTCGCACACCCACTATTAAAATAAATAATTCTTGTACCTTATTACTGTATTTTATTAAATATCGCTACCGTACACATTTTTTCTTGGTGGGGTTGTTGAAGGGTTAAAAAGGCGGTTCATGCTTGAAAACCCTCCAATGTGGCTGAATTACAACAATTCTGCAAAGATGAGTGGGCCAAAATTCCTCCACAGGGCTGTAAACGACTCACTGCCAGTTATCGCAAACACTTGATTGCAGTTGTTGCTGCCAAGGGTGGCCCAACCAGGTATTAGGTTTAGGGGCAATCACTTTTTCACACAGGGCCATGTAGGTTTGGATTTTTTTCCCCTTAATAATAAACACCTTCATTTAAAAACTGCATTTTGTGTTTACTTGTGTTATTTTTGTCTAATATTTAAATTTGTTTGATGATCTGAAGCAGTTAAATGTGACAAACATACAAAAAATGAGAAATCAGGAAGGGGGCAAACACTTTTTCACACCACTGTAATAGTCACCTTACACTTCTCCCGTAGTTACTAATCTTTTAAAGAGCTCGTAGAAGAGTCCACGTCTGCTTCATAGAACTCCGCCAGGATTCACCCAAAATACCTAAGATGGGTTCCTCAAGGCTGAATGGCTATAATAATGAGAATAGAAAGTTAAATCTATATGATAATTCAATCCACACCAGAACAATCTAAATGGTTGAATATCACTACAGGCTTTAGAAAGGATGAACTGAACTGCTACTGACTTCCTCCAATTCTTTCCTAAATAATATTCAACACATTTGAAACCTGTATTGTGAGTAATAATAGCTTCACTTTTCTGTCCAAACTGTACAATATACTGTTCAGGCCAAATTATTAGCCCTACATAAAGGCTTCAGCCTGCACTGTTGGCAGCATTTATACTTGTGTGTTGGTTTGTCTGTGTTGTTCTGTAATTACACTGATAAAAATGCCAGGTGGCTGGCGGGCTATGTTGTGTGGTGCCAGCCAGGAAAGAAAGAAATCTCCACTCTTTGTAGCCAGTTTTTCCCTGAGGTTAACATAGTTGTTTCCTCAGTTTTTCAATTTGCCACTCATTCTTTTAAAATCAACTTGATGGCAAGGACTTCCGGTTATGGCTGCCACGTAGGACGGACGTGTCTCGCTCTGCTCTGCTCCTGGAAAAAAAAAAATCGGCAAATAACTCTCTCATTTGGGACAGAACGTATCCCAGCATTTGGGCGAAGATATGTCGGCGAAGCCTAAGGCTGGAAAACCAGGAAAAGGAAAAAGCGAGCCGCCGAAACAGTCCAAATTAACGGACTTTCAGGTCTGTGACGCAGTAAACAAAACTCCATATATGGCGGAGGAGGCTGGCAACGCTGCGATATCTGCGGGGAATGGCGCAGATGCGCTGATGGCTGCCATGAGTTCAATGAGAGCGGACTTTTCCTCTAGATTTGATGGGATTATGACAGCGTTGGAAGGAATAAGAAAGGAATTGGGTGACTGTGTAGAACGAACGGCGCAGATGGAGCTCCGTCTCGCTAGTGCTGAAGATGACGTCACCCGTCTTCAATTAAAGGTGCGCACTTTGGAAAAAAAAAAAAATCTCTGGAAGATAATATTTTGGATTTGGAATCTCGGTCGAGACAGAATAATTTGAGGCTGGTGGGTCTTCCAGAGGAATCAGAAGGTCGGGACGTATGTTCCTTTCTGGAAAAGTGGATTCCGGAGGTGCTGGGCAGCGAGGAGTTGCAATCAGCAGTGGTTCTGGAAAAGGCACATCGTATTGGCCCACGGAGAGATAAGGGACCGCCGAGGACCTTAATTATGAAGTTTCTTAGCAACAGAGACAGGATGAAGATCTTCAACGCTGCACGAGCTAAAAAAGGAGAGATTAAACACCAGGACCAGCAGGTGCGGTTCTACCCAGATTTGGCCACAGGAATCCAGCAATTGAGGAAGCAGTTTGATCCCGTACGTAAGGAGCTGCGCAACCTTGGGATTCGTCATGGTGTAATCTATCCTGCGAGACTGCTGACCACGTATGAGGGCAGAACCCACATTTTCAAGACCCCAGAGGAGGCGCAGGAGTTCATCAAGAAGATCAAAGAAGAAGAAGAGACTGGTGGGAGCTAAGCATGAACAAAATATAAGGTAGAATAATTAAGCATTTGCACAGGCATCTGACTGACTTGAAGTAAATAGTAAGTTTACAAAATATAGATTGTATTATATATTAAAAAAACAAAACAAAAACAAAACAAACAAACAAAAAAAAAAACTATGATGTACAAAGTTGTTAAAAATTTTGGAGTTAAGTTGGAAAACTACAGAGGAGAGTTAATGTTACGTCATTAAAAGCAGTAGAGTTAGGATGATTGGGAGGATGAAGAAGGAGTGGCTTAGGCTGTTCCCCGTGGGTGTGGAACGGTCGATGGCTATATCGGGAGACAGAATTTTTCTTTTGATTTTGGGGGGTTTGCCACAAGTGTGGGAAGGGGAAATTTGTTTGTGTGTAGTTTGTAGGATGAATGTTCAACCACTCATGTTTTTGCTTCTCTGTATGAGCATGTTTACACTGCAAGGTAATCCCAAACTCTCTATTGATCATGGACCAAAGTGTTAATCTTAATTTAACTTCATGGAATTGCAGAGGTCTACAAAATTTAAAAAAACTTAAACAAGTTATGAATAAAATAAAGGACATGGGTTCAAGAATTGTGTTTTTACAAGAAACTCATCTGATAGAGGAGGATGTTAAAAGAATTAGGAGTAGATGGCAGGGAAGTGTATTCACCTCTTCATTTTCATCCCGAGCCAGGGGAGTTATGACTCTCATACATAAATCAGTTCCTTTTCAAGTGAAAAATGTAATTGGAGACAAATTTGGAAGATATGTAATCATTCAAGGTTCTTTGCTATTAGAAAATATAAATCTTGTGAACTTATATGGTCCCAATATAGATGATCAGAAGTTCTTTGCTAATTTATTTCTCATCTTATCATCACTTACAGGGCAACATATAATAGCAGGGGATTTTAATTGTACATTGAATCCAGGTGTGGATAGATCAACAGGACTGGATTGTACGCACATTGGATGTAGGATGACTATTAATCATTTTATGAAAGAATTGAGATTGTTAGATATATGGAGAGAAATGAAACCACAAGTTAAAGCCTATTCTTGTTATTCCAGTACCTACAAGACATTCTCACGTATTGATTATTTTTTGATTTCCATAGAATTAAGGTCCAAGATTCAAAACTGCTTTTATGATAACATCGTGATCTCTGATCATGCACCCTGTTGTCTAATATATGTAGATAAAAAATTGACAAAGGAATCAGGTAGATGGCAATTTCAGCATAAATGGCTTCAGGATGAGGAATTTGTCAAGTATATAGAAAAACAGATAGACGAGTTCTTTGACATCAATACTACACAAACATCAGCATGTGTAAAGTGGGAGGCTTTCAAAGCTTTTATTAGGGGACATATTATTAGTTATACAGGATCAAAATCTAAGAAGACTCGAGAGGAGAGAGCTAAATTGGAACATAAAATAAAAAGTCTTCAGGAAAAAGTGTATGCAGGAAGTGACCCAAGGTTGGAGAATGAATTACTGATTTTGAGAGCTGAATACGACAAAAAATCAGCGAATAGAGCTGCCTCAAGTCTTCTAAGATTGAAACAATCTTTTTATGAACAAGGTGAAAAATCAGGAAAATTATTAGCATGGCAGATTAAACAATTGGAAATTAAAACACCAATTACCAGTATTATAAGTAATGGACAGGTAGTTATAGATCCTTTAGAAATTAATAGAGCCTTTAGAGATTACTATGAAAAATTATATGATACCAAAAATGAACCTGATTTAACAAAACTAAATGGGTTTTTGAACGAACTATCTATACCGTGTATTCCAAATGAAAACAGGGAGATATTGGAGTCTAAAATTAGTCAAGAAGAAGTTGGGCTAGCCATTGATAATATGAAATCAGGAAAAAGTGCAGGACCAGATGGTCTTCCAGTTGACCTTTATAAAAAATTTAAGAATAAATTAATAAAACCTTTTTTGGAAATGGTTTTAGAAGCATTTCAAAATAATAATTTACCATCATACATAAATAATGCCTTAATTATACTGCTGCCAAAACCAGGTAAGCCCTCTAATAAATGTGAAAATATGAGACCAATAAGCCTATTAAATGCCGACCTTAAGATAATCTGTAAAATTTTAGCAAGACGAATACAAGAAATTTTACCAAATATTATTAATCGAGATCAGAATGGCTTTATAAAGGGTAGACAAGGCTTCCATAATGTAAGAAGACTATTTAATATTATTTATTTTAATAAAGAAGCACCGGATACAGCTCTCCTATCATTGGACGCCGAAAAGGCCTTTGATAGAGTTGAATGGCCCTTTCTTTTTGAAGTCCTACAAAGGTTTGGACTTGGAAATAATTTCATAAAA
The DNA here is from genome assembly GCA_020510985.1 of Pholidichthys leucotaenia. Classification (NCBI taxonomy): domain Eukaryota; kingdom Metazoa; phylum Chordata; class Actinopteri; order Cichliformes; family Pholidichthyidae; genus Pholidichthys; species Pholidichthys leucotaenia. The sequence goes on along the minus strand of CM035836.1, from coordinate 444,665,679 downwards.
TGGGTTCAAATAATATACAATAATGCTACAGCAGAAATCCTAACAAATAACAATATTTCAAAACCAATAAAAATCAATAGAGGATGTCGACAAGGCTGTCCACTTTCACCTTTACTGTTTACTATGGCAATTGAACCTTTAGCGATAGCGATACGTTTACATTCACAAATATATGGAATTAAAGTTGGACCAACAGAACATAAAATCTCCCTGTACGCCGATGATATAATTTTGTTTATGTCGAATCTAAAAAAATCAATTCCAACCTTGTTGAATTTAATAAAGAATTTTGGGGAAATATCAGGATATAAAATAAATAAAACTAAATCTTCAATATTAATGCTAAATGAGACCCAGAGAAATTACCCAGCCCCTGAGGCAAATCAATTCAATGTTGTAAATCAGTTTAAATATTTAGGAATCCAAATTATGCCTAAGCTAGAATCAGTCGCCAGCGTCAACTATGAAGCCTTAATGTCAGATATCAATGAGTTAACTCAGAGATGGATGTCACTACCAATGTCGATGATCGGGAGAATCAATATACTTAAAAGTAATATTTTACCTAAAATACTTTATTTATTTCAATACATTCCCTTATCACCACCTTTAGATCTATTCTCAAGAATAAAAAAAAAGTTAGTGGAATTTATATGGAACAACAGGAGGGCTAGATTACGTCTGTCTTTATTATATTTACCATTTGATCGTGGAGGTCTGAAATGTCCAAATTTTATGTTGTATTATTGGTCGGCACAACTGAGGTCTATGACATATTATTTTTCATCAAATGATCTCCCTCACTGGACTGAAATGGAATCATACAATTTACCTTTACCTCTTCCCATATTCATATACTCAGATTCGGCAAAAAAATTACAAAAACAAGTTAAAAATCCATTTGTAAAGCATATGATCAAAATATGGTGTGAAGCTAAAAACTATTTAAAAGAACCACAGTTATTGTCACAATTTAGTCCAATATGGGGTAATCAATATTTTAAACCAGGGAGAGCGGACGCTGTATTTAAAGTATGGAATTTAAAAGGGATACAAAAGATTCAGGATTTATATTTGCCATGTGCAGACAACATAATGTCTTTTGAAGAGCTGAGGATCAAATTTAATCTCAATAGAACACATTTTTTTAAATATCTTCAACTTAGAAACTTTATTCGATCAAATCAAAATAAAGCTCTCACTCGACCTATTTATTCATCCTTGGAAAAAATGATGATGAAAGATAGTAAAAGAAAGGGTATTATTTCAGAGTTTTATAACTCATTGACACTATCTTCAAGTGAAAATTCACTGAAAAGATTAAACTACTGGAAAGAAGATCTGCAAATTGAAATTTCGGAGGAACAATGGGAATTGGCTTGTACAGAAGCTCAAACCAAATCAATAAATGCACGCCTTAAATTGATACATTTCAAATGGTTAATGCGGATGTATGTTACACCGGAGGAGTTAAATAGATATAACAAAAATATACCAGATACATGCACAAAATGCATGGAAAGTAAAGGAACCCTATTTCATTGTTTATGGGAATGTAGATTAATAAGAATGTTTTGGGAAGAGGTGAGGGTAACAATTGAAAAAATAATCTCAAAACAAATCATACTGAATCCTAAACTGTTTTTGTTAGGTCTGTACCCAGAAAAGCATAATTTTAATAAAAGTGAAAGAACATTCATAGACCTCAGTTTGCTTAATGCCAAAAAATGTATTGCACTATTATGGAAAAAGACTCATAGACCAGATGTGACTCAGTGGTTAAGATAGATGTTAACAAACCTTCCATTAGAAAGAATAACATATATACTGAAATCAAAGGAAATTGTGTTTGAGAATATATGGAGACCTTTTATTGATTATGTAAAAAATTTAAACATAACTCTTGAAGAAGAAGGTGAATGATGTGTGTGGACCTTGTAAATTCCAAACTGGTGAACATAATATGTATACTTATGTATTGGATTGTCTAGACCAGGGGTGTCCAACCATGTGCCATGGAGAGCCAAGACCCTGCAGGTTTTACCTCCAACCAGTGTCTTCAACAGCAGATTTCTGTGAACTTCTTCCCACTGATTGCTGATAAGTGAAAACACCTGCTGAAGAGACTGGGTAGAAGAGAAAACCTGCAGGGTCTTGGCTCTCCATGGCACATGGTTGGACACCCCTGGTCTAGACTAAACAGAGGAGCATTGTTGAAGACTTGATTGTGTTGGTGGTTGTTGGTGTTTTTAGTGCATTTTTTTTTTTTTTGTAGTACTTTAGCGTTAGTGTTTGATTGTTTGTATCATGTTTGTTAAAAAAAAAAAGGTTCAATAAAGATATTGTGGGAAAAAAAAAAAAAACTTGATGGCAAGGCATCCATCTGTATGTTCATCTGTCCACGTTTCACAAATTGCAGCAAAATTACTACTCCCAGAGGCAATTGCCCCTATGCTCACCAAACTCACACACAATGATCCTCAGGTGGGTCTGCATCCAGGCTGTTCTCAAGGTCAGGATCAAAGGTCAGGAGATCTGCGCACTCTCATGGTGATTTCAGCAGGCCAGACTGAGCTACTCTGTCATTGATGGTCTGGTTAAATCCACTTGGTGACGTACAAAACCATGCCTATGGAAATTTCTTTCCACAAATTTTCCACCAGTCAATAGGCTTTGCAATGGGATGAGCACGAGTCACACAAATGCTCATACTTGCAAACTTCCTGTGCAATCTCTCCAGTTTGGTCCATTGTTTAAATCACTTTGGACATGGTACCACAGAGTAGAAGGAGGAAAAAAAAAAGGACGAAATGTGGTGGAGGAAATTAACATTCAACCAAGTGGCCCAGTCACAGTTGTAGTTTACTTGGGTAGTTACATTTGTGGAGAGGTGACCGTAAGGTTACAGCATAGGTAAGGTATGGGTACGACATAGTGTGCTACACCATAACTACAGCATCAATTTAACATCAAGCTATAACACTATGGTGTTCACAATAAGAAAATAACTTAAACATACTAGAACACCAACATTCACATTGACTTCTCAAGAAAAAAGAGATTACCTGACTAGCAAAAAGTCACAAGATGCCTTCTAAGTTTTATAATGATTAGTTGAGAACAGTAAATACAGTCAAATGGGGTCCTCTTGTGAGGTCTAAACCATAACCAGAGATGGTAGCAAAGAGTAGATGATTTGGGGAGCAAGGGGGGGGGGGGGGGGGGGGGGAATTATCCCTCTTGTTAGCAAGTGACCAGAGAAACCATCCTTCCTGATAACCTTCCATCTCCCCATCCCCACAGAGTGCAAGGATAGTTTATACAGTACAACTCAAGAGGTCTGTGAGACTTCATTTGCAAATGAACAAGCAATTTTTTGAGAATTTATGAGAAAAGGGTAGCAAATTTAATTAAAGATAGTTTCAAATTTAGGGGTACTGTATATAGTTGCAAATTTGTGTGGAAAAAAGTAACAAATGTATTGCAAGAAGTGGCAAATTTTTGGGGGGGTTGGGGGGAGAAAGTACTGAATAATAATAATAATAATAATAATAATAATAATCACAGAACAAAATAACACAGTTGAGACAGAACTACAACAAGCACAAAAATGGTTTGATATTAACAAGTTATCCTTGAATTTAAATAAAACAAAGTTTATCATATTTGGAAATCAAACTGCAAATTCAAATTGAAAACTTATGCTGAATGAAATACAAATACAAAAAATAATAAACTGAATTCTTGGGATGAACAATTAAGCTGGAAACCTCATAAAACGTGACAAATAAAATCTAAATCCATCACAGTTTTATACAGAGCTGAGGACCTTGTGACTCAAGACTCGCTCTAGTTCTTGTAATGTTCACTTATTGTTCTGTATTTAAGTTATGGTGTGGAGATCTGGGGAAACATATAAAACAACTACTAAACCAGTGATTATATTACAAAAGAAGGCAATAAGAATTGTATATAGAGCCAAGTATCATGATTCAACAAACCCACTATTCATTTGTTTAAATATACTTAAATTCAGTGAACTAAGAGACTTCAAAATCTTGAAAATTATGTAAAAGATAAAAAATAACTTGTCACCAGCCAGTGTTTAAGATTTGTTTAAGCTGAAAGAATAATTACAATTTAAGAGGAATATTAATTTTTCGAAGACCAAAAATAAGAACAAATGTAAAAAAAAAACAAAAAAAAAAACACTGTTTTTCCATTTGTGGAATAAACTTGTGGAACAGCTGTGCTAAAGAGTTGAAATTATGTTCTTCATTTAATAAGTTTAAACGATTACTAAAAGATACATTTGTTAAAAGTTACAAAATTATCTGAATTATTGTGAAAATGTTTGATTTTGTTTACTGTGAATACATTTTGACTGCTGTAAAAGATATTCAAATCAAATTAGACTGACATGAAAATAAGTAGTTTGGTTTGTTTTTGTAGTGATTCTTTATGTTCAGCAAGAGGGTTAGACATGTATAAGCTTTAGCTTCAGTCTAAACCCTTTGTCTGTTAATTTGACCGTTATTTTTTCTTTTACTAATGGGTTTTGTTATCTTTTGTGGTAGATGGAAATAAATTAAATAAATGAAATGAAAAAACATGTAGGCCAAAGACCATGTACTGTATAACTATTAAATATATTAGTCATGTTTTAATTAATATGATCCTGTGCCCTTAATTTTCCTCAAAATGAATGCATGTATGGAAACCTGCTTGTACCATTCCTGCACCAAGTTTGGTGCTGATATCTCCATGTACTCCTGAGGACCAGCCATTTTAATTTAGCTTTACCATGTAAAAAAAAAAAAAAAAAAATCATTAATGCAGTTTTCCCCTGTCGTTCTGTTCCAGATTAGCAGGATTGAATACATCCACTCTAAGAACTTCATCCACAGAGACGTGAAGCCCGATAACTTCCTGATGGGACTTGGGAAGAAGGGCAACCTGGTCTACATCATTGACTTTGGCCTGGCCAAGAAATACCGCGACGCTCGGACGCACCAGCACATCCCTTACCGCGAGAACAAGAACCTGACCGGCACTGCCCGCTACGCCTCCATCAACACCCACCTTGGCATCGGTAACCACATACACTCACACGAGTAGAAGTTAGCTCAGGTGTGTGTTCTGATAGCCCTGTTGTATGCGTGTCTTCATGGCAGAGGTGGGTGTTGCATCAAGAAATTGTACTCATGTAAAAGTAGGTTGAGTGTCTAATATTAATTACTCAAGTATAAGTCACCAAAGGAATTAGTCAAGCAAGCTAAAGAATCTACTAAAAAAGTTAGTTGTCTTGTGAGTCTTTACTGAACTTTTTTTTAATATAAACTTGTGATTTCATCTCATAAATGTACTATTTTTCTTCTTATAAATTTGGAACTTTTTTTAAATAGCAAAATGATTTTCTTATAGACATTCAACTTTTCGGACTTGTTTTAAAACTAGTCACGATCCAGCTCTGGTTCAGGACAAAAGCTTAGAAAGGAAATACAAACCTATTCTACCAACAACCCTTTGTTATGGATTTTGTTTTTACTGTCCGTTCATTCTGTCCCCTGTAATGGCAGTACACTTAGTGTCTTTCCCATGAGACACAACCAGCCTTGAACACTGTACACAGAACATTTGTATCTCAGAGATACGTAGCTCTGAACACCGCTTTCTCAAAACAGTCCTTATCTGTTTGTCTCACTAGTTAAGTTTCTCTGCACTGGGCTGTAATTTTGAATCTTCTCTTGGTGCTGCCTGCGTGTAGTGCTGAGTGACTTTTCCCTTCTTGGCCGAGATGTAATAATAAATATACGGAATAGGCATCTTTGACTACAGCTCTATTATTTATTAACCAGATCAACGAGGGACATTTAACCACAACACCTCCTTCTTTAAAGCTCATTGCCATTTCATCCCATTATCTCCCCTTTGTTTGTCTCCACAGAGCAGTCGAGGCGAGATGACCTGGAGTCTCTGGGATACGTTCTCATGTACTTCAACCTGGGTTCTCTGCCTTGGCAGGGACTCAAGGCTGCCACCAAGAGGCAGAAGTATGAACGCATCAGTGAGAAGAAAATGTCCACCCCCATTGAGATGCTGTGCAAAGGATATCCCTGTGAGTAAAATTAGAGAGTAATTTTGATGTGGAATGAAACACAAGACAGAAAAACTAAACATTATAACGGGGAAAAATATACAATAATATGAAGGGTAATTTAAAGCTCCCATCTTGTACAAAATGGTGCTTTAACCCTATATGATACAGTCATGAGTCATGTTTCCTCCATAGGGCGAAGTAAGCAAATGCTATGGGGGCCCTCTTTCAGAGCATTATGAGCTGAAGTCAAATGACTCATTCACATTCCACTAGGAGGCTACATCTGTCTCCCACAGTGCTGCAACGAAGGGTGGTCTATTCCTGCCACAGCATGTACACTAATGAGGGGGTGACAAAGATAAAAGTTACAAATATCCCAACATAAACAGCTTTGACATATGCACAGCTAAGGAGAACATGCTTATTTTCTAACATTTACCATTTCCGATCAGCCCTTACGGCTGCATCTACCCAGAAGGTTACAGTATTTTTTAGAGAATTAAAAGTAGTTATATTAATTTGTATCATCTAAGCTCCTCATATGTTTAGTGAAGTTGAGGGCACTGTGGATAATGTATGGGCTGATATATGGATAAATAAGCATGAAAGTTAGAGGAAATACTAGTGTTTTTATAAATATTTCTCTGGTTTTTAAAATGGTGATGTTTACTAACTAACTAACCTGCACTTATATAGCGCTTTTCTAGTCACAAAGACCACTCAAAGCGCTTTCATTAATACTAACCCTCTATTCTAAGGGCCTATAGGAAACAGATATCTAGGGACAATTTAGAACAGCCAATTAACCTAACATGCATGTTTTTGGCATGTGGGAGGAAACCGGAGAAATCCCGGAGTAAACCCACGCAACACGGGGAGAACATGCAAACTCCACACAGATCACTGTTGGTCGGGGGCTGGGATCGAACCCACCCCCGACCAACAGTGATCTGTGTGGAGTTTGCATGTTCTCCCCGTGTTGCGTGGGTTTACTCCGGGATTTCTCCGGTTTCCTCCCACATGCCAAAAACATGCATGTTAGGTTAATTGGCTGTTCTAAATTGTCCCTAGATATCTGTTTCCGATAGGCCCTTAGAATAGAGGGTTAGTATTAATGAAAGCGCTTTGAGTGGTCTTTGTGACTAGAAAAGCGCTATATAAGTGCAGGTTAGTTAGTTAGTAAACATCACCATTTTAAAAACCAGAGAAATATTTATAAAAACACTAGTATTTCCTCTAACGTTTATTTAGTTGGAAAATTTAGCACTTGGACTAAATAGGCTAAACAAATGCATCCTGACTGCCTCCTTACTTTTAATTTGTGTGTGGGTCAATCAGATTAGATGATATTAGATAATATTATATCAGATAATATTAATGAGCTGACAGAGCTTAAAAGATAGAAATGTTTTGGGTTTTTTTTGTTTTTAAACTATGCAGTCATGTGAAAAAAATTAGAACACCCCATTAAATATTCAGTCTTTTTTATTAAGAAATGTTCACATATTGATGTCTAATCTTCTTTTTATTTATTTATGGAAAAGAAGATGATTTAATTGCAGGTAAATAAAAATTAACCTCGTTTTACTCATTAAACAAAAGATATCAACAAAAATGTGTATTCTGAGGAAAAAGTTTGGACACCCTACCGCCTAATAGCTAGTGTTACCCCTTTTGGCTGAAATAACTTCAGTGAGACGCTTCTTGTTACCGTCTACCAGTCTCTGACATCGGTCTGAGGAAAGTTTGCCCCACTCCTCAACACAGAATTCTTTCAGCTGTGAGATGTTTGAGGGGTTTCCTGCATGTACAGCCTGTTTCAAGTCACCCCACAGCATCTCAATGGGATTAAGATCTGGGCTTTAACTCAGCCATTCCAGGACTCTCCATTTCTTAGTTTTTAGCCAGTCCTTGGTGGATTTGCTGGTATGTTTTGGGTCATTGTCATATTGCAGGGTCCAGTTCTGCTTCCACTTTAATTTTTTTTTTTACAGATGGTCTCACGTGGTCCTCAAGCACCTTTTGATACACGGTAGAATTCATGGTGGATTCTATGATGGTGAGCTGGCCAGGTCCTGCTGCAGCAAAGCATCCCCAAACCATAACACTTCCACCTCCATGCTTTACAGTACATTTGGTATGAGGTTCTTTTCCTGGAATACTGTATTTGGTCTATGCCAAACATGTCCTCTGTTCTGGTGTCCAAATAATTCAATTTTAGAGTCATCTGTCCAAAGAACATTATTCCAAAAGCTCTGGTCTTTGTCTACGTTCTCTCTGGCAAACTTCAGTCTGGCCTTCATGTTTCTCTTAGAGAGCAAAGGTTTCCTCCTTGCACGCCCCTCATGCAAGTTAAACTTGTGCAGTCTGTTTCTGATTGTAGAGGCATGCACTTTCACATCAGTAGTAGCAAGAGCCTGCTGTAGGTCCCTTGATGATATTTTAGGGGTTTTGGAGACTTCGTTTAGCATGTTGTGGTCTGCTCTCGGGCTGAACTTGCTTGGACGGCCAGACCTGGGCATGTTGGCAGTTGTTTTGAATGCCCTCCACTTGTAGACTATTTTCTGGACAGTGGAATGACTGATTTCAAATTCTCTTGAGATCTTTTTAAATCCCTTACCAGACTCATAAGCTGCTACAGTCTTCTTTCTGAAGGCCTCAGACAGCTCTTTCGATCTCACCATGGTGTTCACTCTCACTTCAACAGTCCAGAGCACACCAAACTAAATGTCTAAGGTTTAAATAGGACAAGCCTCGTTCAAAATGCTGAGTAACGATGTTCTAATCATGTGCACCTGATGTGATACACATGTGTGTGATTTTAGCCATATTAAGTGGGAATACAGTAAATATGGGAGTGTCCTAATTTATTCTTCACCAGAAACTGCATGTTTTTAGAATTACATTTTACAGAATTTTTTTTCCCCTTGTCCTGTCAGGCAGCTAGGTGAGCAGAACAGAAATCTGCTTCCCTTATTGTGCCAAAGAGATTTACTTTGCCAAAAGGAGCTTTATACAGTCTTGTTCATCCATCGATGTCAATGAGCTCGTAATCCTATTGGTCAGTTGACGGTGAGTCCTGAGATGACTGATCAATCCAATTTTGGCACGGAATGTCCTGGCATATGTGGGGCAGGTATGCATCATCACGTTAGCTGATGTGCTGGGCTGTCTAGTCTTGCGCAGTTCGCGATTGGCTTTAGCTCCATCGATACGTCTGGCTTTGAGACTTCTGCAGCCATCCTTAATGCTCATATGCCAGGCCAAGCGGTCTTGTGCTAGAGTTTCCCAGGAGGCCACGTCTAAATCGAGGGATTTCATAGAGGCCTTCAGGGTGTCGTTGTAGCGTTTCTTTTGTCCCCCTCTCGACCTTTTTCCTTCTGAGAGTTCCCCGTAGAACAGCTGCTTTGGACAGTACATATACAGTATATGTACTGTATATTGTTATAAACTCCTCTTTTAATACTTTATTTAAATTGTTCCACCCATGAAGGACCCAGGAGGGGGTGAATGGGGAAAGGAGGGGTGGGTAGGGGGAAAGAAAAGGGAGAGGAACAGACAAAGAAGACAAGCTAACAACTGAAACAAACAGAAAACAGACTATTTCTTCCACTGAAGAGGTCTCAACATGAGGCTGGTATCTGCACCTATTAAAGGAGAGACATATGTGTGTGCGCATACATGTGTGTGTGTATGAGAGTGCGTGCAAAATAAGTGTGTGAGTGGTTTGTCAGGAAACATACGAAGAGGGTGGCCGGTCACAGCAACTCCCCCCTCCTCCGGAAACCCTGAGCAAGCAGGACAACACCACCAACCCCCATAGAGCACAAATGTCCCAAGGCCAACAAGCCCCAGGACAGCCAGGCATCTACCCCAGGAGGGATGACCAAGGGAGGCTGGGCCGCCAAGCGGCCGGCTCGGCAGGCACATGCCCCCAAACCAGCCAACCCCCGCCTCCCCAGCGGGGCCAACACCAGTCTCCAGAGTCCAGGTGCCAGGAGGCCAGTGTCCCCATCCCCCGGGCCAGAGACTGGCACGTGCGCCCGCTCCCTCCCCAGCGCCACTGCCGCACACCCCCAGGGACCCCCATGCTCAAAGAAGGCAGCAGCAAGGCACAGGGGCTCCACGGGGGAGGGGGGGCAGCACCTCCCGACCAGCACACACACCCATTCCCACACACTCTCACCCTCATGCTCTCATACGCACCCACTTGCACCCATAAAATACATTACAGAAAATTTTAAAAAGGCTTTTCTTCAGTTTTAATTGTTATATTACTTGAATCTCCCAGTATTGTTAAAATTTATATTAAATGTCCAAATATGTAAAAAACACACACACACACACACTGGCTTTCATAGGGTGTCCTAATTTTTTCACATGACTGTATGTATGGGGGGGGCAGTGGTGGCCTAATGGCTAGGGATGTGGACTGGTGAGTGGAGGGTTGCGGGTTTCATCTCTGGACAGGCAGGATTAGCTCTGGGTGGGACAGATAACATAGCAGTATTTGCCCCACCCTCCTTAACCCCACTGTGGTGCCCTGGAGCAAGGCCCTTAACCCCAACTGCTCCAGTGGAGCTGCTCACTGGCAACAGGTTAGTCTGTGGCTGTACTGGGCAGCTTCCTAGTGTGAATGTGTAACTGTGTGAGTGTGAATAGGGTGTCCCTGAAAAAGAGAGGAACTACCCTGTATAAATAAAGGTTAAATAAAATGTGTGTTTGAAGTTGTCAAAATCTAAAATTAATTCCTAGAAAATACTCAGAGACCTTTAAATGATTTTCTCCCTACCATCTGTGTTCCCCAGCTGAGTTTTCTACTTACCTGAACTTGTGCCGCTCCCTGCGATTTGATGACAAGCCCGACTACTCTTACCTGAGACAACTCTTCAGGAACCTTTTCCACCGACAAGGTTTCTCCTACGATTACGTCTTTGACTGGAACATGCTCAAGTTTGTGAGTGTCATTCTTTAGAACAGGAAAGTCTTTCAGTCTGTATTTCTGTTGTTTTTGTCCATTCTATTAAACGTTTGCATTGGTTGTGCTTTTTAGGGGGCCAGCAGGACAGCTGAGGATGGAGACAGGGAGAGGAGGGAGGGAAAAGAAGGGGAGGAGCGAGTGGGAGGCGGCCAAAGAGGAGCTGGAGGGCGAGCTTTGCCACCTGGTGCAAACCCGTCTGCAGCCAACAGAGTCAGGAACGAGGCAGACGCTGCCCCGGCTAACCCGGTCACACGTGGGGTTCAGCAGTCAGGTCAGGATGTTGGTTGGTCCCAACAGAGCCATTTCTGGCTGTAACACAGAGTGCACAAATGCAATGCCTACTCAGCCATTAGGGGGGGCCCAAACTACAAGTTCGCGCAGCATTTTTGAGGGGATAATTAAAACTATCTTCAGCTTTTTTTTTTCCACGTAAATTTGCAGATTTTTTTTTTGCATAATTTTGTAGTGTTTTCTCATAAATTTAGCATTTTGTGTGTAAATTTGTGACTTTTTGTAAATTTGTTTTTCATAAATTTGCAATTTTTTTTCCTGATAAATTTGTTATTTCCCTCAGACTTGGAACTTTTTTGTCTCATAGGTTTGCCCATTGTTTCTCATAAATTCACTACTTTTATTGTAAATTGACTAATTTTTTCCTTGTAAATTTGTGCCTTTTTCCTCTTGTAAATTTGCAGTTTTTAATTTTTTACTCTATGTAATGGTGTATTTTTTTGTTCATATAAAGTATGACCTTAGTATAATTTTTGTTGGGAGGGGAGAGATTTTTTTCCCCATTTCAAAGGGTTTGAAATCTTCCCCATTACAAAAATACCCCCACACACACAAATGCACCCTTGCATAGGGCCCCCAAAAAGCCAGGAATGGTCCTGGGTGGCCCATCATTATTCAGCAGTACAAGAATCAAAGCTTTCATTGATTGTGTATTCTTATATATACATGCAGGAAACCGCTCTCCTCAGGCGGGGAGAGCAGAACGAGCCGAGCGAGAAAGGAAGGTGGCCATGAGGCTTCACCGGGGGGCCCCTGCAAATGTCTCCTCATCTGATCTCACTGCACGCCTCGACCAGTCACGCATCACCACATCACAGGTAGGAAGACTGGCCCCATCTCGCTCCCCACACTTTGGGGTTCCCAGTCTAGATAGACAAGTGGTGACAGTGATTTAGAACATGAAGATCCAAGCTCAGGTCCTAAAAATACTCCCTTTATAGTTTTTTTTTTTGTAAATGAGACTATACTATAGAAAATGGGCATCATTAAACATGAAGCACAGTCCAATATGAAGGCTTTATTGAGGTCAAAATTCAACATGAAGTCAGGTCATTATCTTATATACAGTGGAATGCAAAAATATAGCCACCCTTTGACAAACAGCATATCTTATTATTGAAAAGATGTAAACAGTCTCTGTAGTCGTACGTGTGCGCTCATGCCTTTTAAATGTGTTACTCAAATAGTGATTGACAATGCATCACTGACTTTAGACCTGCTTTTTGTTGATCAAAGGGGAATTGACGGAGAATGCAACGTTATCCAAACACGGCAAACTTTGCGCCAAGCCTCACTCACTTTAAATGAGTCCCGTCCTACGAGCCCAAACCGCACACACAGTCAGTCAGTATTTAGGTGACGAGGGAACATAGCAGAAAAACAGAAAATGTGCTGACAGAAACTAAAGGCTCCACTGGCAGAAGACGCAAAGCATGGTACAAATGCCTGCTTTAGATCACCGTAATAGAGCCCCATAAGTGATTGACTCTTTGTTGAAGCCAGTGTGGATGCTCGAGGGACTTAAGTTTCTGGCACGTCTGTGTTGGCTTCATTTTTCATCCCTAGGGGTTGCTGCTTGGCCACTACTTTCCAGGTTCAGTGAGACCCTGAAGAGAAATTAGTCTGCATAATCCAAGAGAGTTCAGAGTACAGATATTCATATTACCCCAATAAACCAAGATGACAAATGTGGTGAATATCAACATGTCAGTATTGTTCTTGTTGGCCAGCATATATTTGGATTTATCTTAAACTACCACAAAAAGCTGTCAGCAAGGCTCTGAACTGTTTTCATTTAAAATGTATGAACCTCAGAGATGAACATATCACAGTTGATGGTGCTCTCTTCATAAAGCATGAATTTCTTTATTTGTGGAGAAAATCTATCGGGATTAACAGTAATGCTGGATTCTCAGTTATGATTGGGACTCTTGCTCATTTAAACAGGGTGCCACTTTGAACTGGAATTATACACATAATCTACTAATGCTTGCCAAGTCATTTAGATAAAAGTTGTTTTTTTTTTTTGCTCTGACTATGCAGTTATATGGTATGAGCACAACAGACTGATCTTCCAAAGCAGGCCATGTTTCCCACAGTCTCTTACACTATAATTTGTCATTTAACCTCCTGACTGCTTTTTTGTTGAATGCGGATCATGCCTGCATCACGGCAGATTGTGCCGAATGTTGAAACTGTTTTCATACACTGTAATAATTTGGTGGAGCAGATGTTACACAGTCACACAGATACAGTTTTGGCTTTGATAGTTCCTAGCATATACAGTAAATGCCGTACTTTGTGAATAAAATGACATACACCCTGCTCTTTGGGGCCAAGTCTAACAACTAACAAGCAGAACTAAAAAAGGTTGCAGGATTTGGGCATTAAAAAAAGGCTCAAAATTTAAATCCTGTATATTCTTCAGCAGTTGATCTGGTTTAAGCTCCACATTTTCCCCTTTTTGTTCAGGTCAGTGTGCCATTTGAACATCTGGCAAAGTGACTTCCTCCTCACTGGCCTGCAGGTCAGAGGCAGGTAAGGACACATCTGAGTCATGCATAGAAAACATGGTGAACATTTATCCATTTATGATCTCAAACCTTCATATAAAGGGGAAAACAAAATTCTTCATCATTAATCTAAAAGTGCTGTGCAATTAGGTATCATATGCAACATTCAGAGCCACCAGATGTTTCACCAAAAATAAATGAGGGTGTTGGTTACAGCCACCCCCGTTGCTGTATTTCATTTAGCAGTGAAGAATTGTTTGAAGTAAAATCTAGCTTTTGTATGCATCCATAGGCATAAATCAAGGAAAAACAGAGAATTCCCCTCCAATATCATCATAAACCTTTAATATCATGTTACATTAGACTTTGAAGCACCAATGCTAAGTGCAGAAAAAAGCTTGCAAATTTGTAACATTTCTTGTAAATTTGCACATTTTTTTCTTTTAGATTAACTTTTTTCCCTCATAAATTTGCAACTTTTTCCATATAAACCTTCAACTTTTTTTTTCCTTGTGAATTTCCAGCTTTTTTTTCTCATAAATTTGCAACTTCCATCCATCCATCCATCTTCTACCGCTTTTCCGGAGGTCCGGGTCGCGGAGGCAGCAGTTCAAGCAGAGAAGCCCAGACTTCCCTCTCCCCAGCCACCTGCTCCAGCTCTTCAGAGGGGATACCAAGGCGTTCCCAGACTAGCTGGGAGACATAGTCTCTCCACCGAGTCCTGGGTCTGCCCCGGGGTCTCCTCCCAGTGGGACGTGCCTGAAACACCTCAAGTGGGAGGCGTCCAGGAGGCATCCTAATCAGATGCCCATACCACCTCAACTGACTCCTTTCAATGTGGAGGAGCAGCGGTTCTACTCTGAGCCTCTCCCGAATGACTGAGCTCCTCACCCTATCTCTGAGGGTGAGTCCAGCAATCCTACGGAGAAAGCTCATTTCAGCCGCTTGTATCCGCGATCTCGTTCTTTCGGTCATTACCCAAAGCTCGTGACCATAGGTGAGAGTAGGAACGTAGATTGACTGGTAAATCGACAGCTTTGCCTTAGAACTAAGGCAAAGCTGTCTGGGATCACAACTGATCACTTGGGATCACAACTGATCCCAAGCTTTCTAAATTTGCAACTTATTTCTTTCATTTGCAACATTTTCCAACTAAATTTGCAATCATTTCCTTTGAAACTTGCAACTTTTTTTCTTTTAAATTTGCAACTTTGTCTCATCAATCTTGCATCGATATCCATGCATCTGTCTTTTTAACTTGCTAATCATGGATTTTCTTTGGCTTTTAATGTCCATTTTCTTCACAGCTTATCCAGTTAAAATAATGTTTAAAATTAGTGAAGGATGGTGACATATTGTGAGGTCATCTGATCATTAGTGACCCCAAATAAATACATTGATATACAGTATATCATAAGGCCCACTGAATTATATGTTTGGTTAAATTGAATTATTTTGCATGGACAACAGATAGAAATTAGCCACTGGCTACAATCTGGCAAGTTTACATTGATTGATATCAATGTTCATCAACTTGCATTGTCCTTAAACAGCAATTCTTGATGTTAAATAAAAATTGCTTCTTTTCAGAAAGGAAGCATCTCTCTGTACCACTGTTGTCAGGGCTGCTGCCTCAGCTGCAGCTGGGAGTAATTAGGTCTCAGGAGTGGATACAGGTGTGTCTTGATTGCTGCACAGGCAGCAGTTAATTTTCCCAGGTGGGATTTTCCCCGTTCTTCACTAGAAGATGTCTAATGACGCATCCCCTGAAGTCAGAGCTCTCACTGTTGTGCAGTCCCCCCCCACCCCCATCCAAGTTGCACAGTAGTTAAAGCAGCACCATGTAACTGTTCCTGGTGGCAGCACTGAAAAGACAACTGTTAGGTTTGATGGCCTGAGTCCCAACAGCCAATCACAGCGTACTTTGTTAGCTGGTCACGAAACTCGTGGCCTATGATTGGTGAATGCAGTGTTTTCATCCTTTTTTGAGGGATAAAAATCTTATTACATTGGGAAAAAAAATCCCACAGGACCCCACCAACCTAAAATGTTATCAAAGGACACATTGTAGCCTATTACAGCATATCTAATAACAATTTAGTCTTGCTCTGTGTGAACATCAATGGAAAGATACGAACACATACACATTTGCTCTGGGTATGCGAGTTCAGTTTTGTTCAGCTCCGGACAGAAGTTCGCTTGATGCTTGGTCGTGATGGCCATTCGGTGTGGGTGTTCTGCCATTGTGAATTATTTTGAAATGAGGCAGCCACTTACCGGAGACATCACTTGGGACAGCACTAGCAGACCTCCGTGGCGGTTGTGTCCACCGCTTGTTTGGTGCTGGGGTTCCTGACCTCTAACTGCAGTTTTGACAGCATCATTTTCCCATCCAGATGGTGTTGTGGGCTCAGTCATGGCAGTGGGGTTTGTTTGTTTGTTGGGGGGGAGGGGGGTCCGCCTCTCTGCGGGGAGACTTTTCCATCAAGAGGAGGAAGAAGGAGGGATTGTGTTTGTGCTGCTGCCTGCTGGCATGGAGGAGCCACTGCAGGTACCAATGCACAATGCCAAGTTGTTTGCAGTTTGTTTTTTGGCGGGGGGCAAGATAAGTGAAATTAGACAATTTCCCATGGAAGTCTGAACATTCTCTCATTGCCCCCCCACCCTTTCCCCCGGGGTTCGAGGATTCCCCACTGGAACTCAGGCCATAAAACATACTAGTTTTCTTTTCAGAAAATCTTGCTTTAGGGATTCAAAATGACTACAGCCAATATCAGCAGTTAAGTGGAAGCTCTTAAAATGTACCCTTTAGTAGCACTTTTAGTTACTTAAATTGTTGTAAATTTGAAAGATTTTTGTCTCTTAAATTGTGTGAACTTTTTTCCTCCTTTTTGTTTTTGCCGCTGTAAATTTAGGACTATTTTACATTTGAGATTTGTTCTCAAATTTTCAAGGGGTTTTCTCATAAATTTCAGACATTTCTTGTAAATTTATTAGTTTCCCCCCACATCAATCTGGATTTTTCACTAAATGTACTGTTTTTCCTAACGAATCTGAAAAGTTTGTGGTAAAATTATGACTTTTTCAAATATAGCTTATCTTAAACTTAATTTGCAGAGCCAGAATAGAACAATGATTTCAACTCTGATCCTCAAAAAAAAAAAAAACTAAATTCATAAAATGTATTAAAATGACCAAAGATACAGTCGTTTCTGTAAAAGTTTTTATGCCTAAAATTCCCATGACCCCAGGTGAAAACCTCCTGTCTTTTTTAAAACCTAAATATTGGCAGGTATTTTTTTCTGTGCTACACCAAATAATTTCAAAAAGACCCAAAAATATTCTGCATTTTGCATAATAATAATAATTAAAGCCAAGGCTGGCATCATTTAAAAGCATAGGTTACCTAGAAGATCTGCAGGCGGCCTGTCTGTCTCCTCACACTCTCCCACCATCTGGGGAGGGAGGGGTGGATGGAAAGCGCTTGCGGGCCGGATGTGACCTGCGACCACCAGTTCACTGTCCTGACCTATTTACCGCCCTCGCCTGTATTCAGTCCTGCCCTGACTCAATCCCAGACCCATGTTTCCAGTCTGGTTCCTTCAATAACTCCCTCATTCCTGCCCCTACTAGCTGTATATGCACATGGGGTCCTAGCCTGGCTCCAGGACAGCTCTATACAGAGTGTAAAGCCGTAGAAAAGATAATTGATATAGAGAAAGTACATAAGTCACAGAAACTATATGGTTAAAATTTATTTAAACCATCCTGGAAAATATTTTAATTTAAAGAAGGTTACAACACCTGGAAAACACTGAAATGCATTAAAAAGCCCCGAATAAAATGACCATAATCACAGTAAAACAAAGAAGTGTACATGTGCTATAATAAAAAAAAGGAAAGTAACACCGTCATGTCCTTTTTTCCCCAGCAGCTGCAGGGTATCAAATACCCCTTACTTTTCAAATGAATGAATGCATACATGAGTGAGTGACGGAGAAGAGGAGCCGGAGGAAGAGGAGGTGGCAGCGTTGCGGGCCCTTAAAAGTGGGACCGAGGGTGTTTGTGTGTCTGTCAGTATGCGGTGTGAGCATGCCCGCTGAGGTGATGGAAAAACCCAGGAGGCAAGCAAACAAACTCTACGCTGGAACCTGATTGGGACTGCTTTTCCGGATGCGACCACAAGGGGAGGAGGGTGAAGCACACAGGCCCTGTCCTCTTTACTCATATTCACCTGCCATCAACTCAGAGGCTCCACTTGCCAGAAAACAGCAAAACATCAAAGTGCACAAAGTGGAATTATTTTGTGGGTCAAATAAATAATCTGCTAATGTGTGAGAGCTACATCTGCTGCTTATGGTGTTATTCATTATAACTAAATATGTAAACAGCCATGAAGACAAAGACAAAGAAAAGTGTATCCAGGCCAGTAAGCAATTAGCAGGAATCAAAAGGAGCAAAAAAGTGGTTGTGACTGGGTGCTGGGCTACTTTGTCAGTTAAGTGTGTCCGTCTGTGTTTTTGTCCTAGGTGTTTGTTAAGCCTTCAGCTTTGCTTTAGAGCGGCGTAAAAAGGAACGATGGTCAAGGGAACAGACAACTGTGTACAGAGTTTAAAGCTCCTGTGTTTCAGCACACTTGCTTATTTGCGAAAAGGGAGATGAAGACAGCTGCGAGCAGAGAACAAGCTATAATAAGGATTGTATGATATGATAAAGCCTTAGTCCAGCTTGTAACACCAGAAATGAAAAGACTGGAGAAAGTTGTAAGATACATTTGGTTGTCAGCAAGTCTGGTGTTACTTTTTCCTTATTATTTTTTATATTACATGTAAAATGTGTACATAGTTGACAAAGATGGCGCTGGGAAGGAGAGTCCCGTTTACCTCCTGACACCTGGGACTGCAAGTCAAGCTGGAACCTTTAGAGTCTGCTTCCTCCCCCCCCCCCCCCAAAAAAAAGTGTTTTCTTTTCCGCTGTGGCAGGCAATGACAAAAAGGTTGTTGTTCAGGTTTGTCAGGATGGATAGATGCTACTGACTGACGTCCTGTACATTTCTCTACCATGCTTTGACTTTATTACTATGATATTTGTGTATATTTTCTGATTCAATAAAAATTATACACAACATACACGGGCCATTCGTGTGTAGCATGCATGTTTATTGGTCAAAGAACATTTCTTTTATATTTGTTATATTTTCTATGCTGGTATCTATTCTTGAGTACATTTGTGCAGAAATAGTTAACGAGGACCGCTCATTAAAGATTTTTCCTGACTCATTTCTCATGGACTGAGAGGTCCATGAAACTTGGCACAGTTATTAGTCGTTCTCTATATTGGTACCACCAAAGGTCACAGTTCTCCCATCGCTTTATGCGGCTGTGGAAACCTCACCTGTAGAAGTCTGTAGGTTGCGTCAGAAGTTACGACTTCACCTCAGCAATCAGTGTTTCATAATCTTGAAAGTGCTTGCCCTTCAAAAATGACTTCATGGTTGGAAAGAGGCGGGAGTCAGTAGGTACGAGGTCTTGAGAAGGGGGGTGAGAAAGGATTTCATAGCTACAGGGTTGTGCTTCCATCTGGACAAGGCGAGTTGTGATTCTGGGCATCGTCTTGCAGGAGGCAGACACCTTTGGTCAGCATGCCATGACTCTTGGTTTTGATAGCCTTCCACAATTTCTGCATAAGTGAAGAGAAGTAAGTCCTGGTAGTTGTGCCACCCTTTGCCAGGAAATCCATCATCAATACTCCATGCTGGTCTCAAAAGACTGTGAGCATGACTTTGCCTGCCAAGGGTTGGACATGCACCTTCTGTGGAGGTGATGAATCATAATGCTTCCATTGCTTTGACTGAGCTTTAGTCTCTGGAAGATGGTGATGGACCCATGTTTCATCCTGTGTGATTAGTCTGTCGAAGAAGTCCTCCTGGTTTTCTTGGCACATGGCCAAAAGAGCCCGGGAGCACATGACTCGTTCCTGCTTCTGGAAAGGTGTGAGCAACTGGGGAATCTATTGTGCAGAAAACTTCCCCATGTGTAAATGGTCATGGATGATTTTTTTTTCCACAGACCCCACACTGATCTTGACATCTTGGGCTAGTTGGCGAATGATTATGTGGCAATCCTTCAGAATGGTGGCCTCCACTTGCCAGATGGTGTCTTCATCAATGGTGCACTGAGATCACCGGGAATGGGTGCCATTTCCATCAATGTCCAACCATGCTTGAAGTGTCCATGGCAGTGCTTGACTACATCATACGATGGAGCATCCTTCCCATATGTCTCTCAATTCATCAAATGCCTCCCGTGGCGTGCGGCCTCTCAAGTACAGGAACCTAATGATCGCTCTGCATTCAACTGGCTCCATTATCACACCTTACTCCACCTTGGCACCTATAAATTAGAAACTCTCAGGAATTCAGAGCTGCAAATTACCACATGACCTATAGAGATATGTATTATTATGCATGTGCAATTTCAGCCTCCTACAATAACTGGAAGTGTGTCAGGGAGAAAAATAAATTCATCACAAACCACTGTAAATTTAGAAGAAAAAGTAATCATGTATCGGGAAAAAGCCACAAATTTATGAGAAACACAAACTTTTATAAGAGTCACAAATTTAAGAGAAAATTTACAAATTGGTAAGAGTAAAGCCACCATTCGTAATTCATAACTTTAGTTGATATTTTCTTACCCTTTCTCACATAATTTCTATAGTAACTCTTACTTATACTTGAGTGGTTAATGTAAGGTAAAACAGAAATGTTTTTTCATAGTGTGCTTTAGCTATAATTTGATTATACATATAATCGGAAGTTGCATTAACTGAAATTTTCCTTCATTGACATTTTTTTTCAGCAATGAAAGAAAAATCTGAAAGCTGCCTGTTAGTATTTTGACAGATTACACTGAGGGTGATCTAATTAAAATCAATTAAAATGACAATAATAGATTATGTCAGAATTATTACAACCCTGCCTGTCAAAATGATAGATAATAAAAAAAGTCAAGCACAACCTCTGCATATAATGTATAATTTGATAGAATTTAATTTCACATTGTCAAAGGAATGCAGGAATCTGTAAACCATTTTAAAGTTCCAACTTTTAAGAGTGCTATATATACATACACTACTCACAAAAAGGGATATTTGGCTTTCAGGTGAAATTTATGGAAAATGTAAAAAGTTCACACTACAGAGATATAATATCAAAAACATGATAACAAAAAATGTCAATGTCTCAATAACTTGTCATCTGCCCTTGAGCATCAATTACAGCATGGCAATGACGTCTCATGCTGTTCACAAGTCGACTTATTTGCTGAGGCATGGCATTCCACTGTTCTTGAAGGGTAGTCCTCAGGTCATTGAGGTTGTGGTGTGATAAATGGTAAATGGCATTTACTCATATAGCGCTTTTTCTCATCTCAGGATGACCAAAGCGTTTTACAGATCCTGCTATCCACCCATTCACACACTAATGGCGGCGGAGCTGCTATGCACCGGCGCTGGCCTGACCCAGCAGGAGCAACTGGGAGTTCAGTGTCTTGATCAAGGACACTTCAACATGCACACTGCAAACAGAGCGGGAATCAAACCCTTGACCCTCCAATTAGTAGTCGGCTACACTGCACCTGCGCCACAACCGCCCCCAAAGTCAGGTGCAGGATTACAAGCCTCTACACGGCGACTCAGCTGATCCCATAGGTTTTCTATGGGATTCATGTCTGGAGAAAGTGCAGGCCACTCTATTTGAGGTACCCCAGCCTCCAGCAGTTGTTCCCTAATGATGCAACCTCGATGAGCTGGAGCATTGTCGTCCATTAAGATGAAATTAGGCCTGTGGTGTTCATGCAAGGTCAAAATGACTGGATTAATGATGTTATTCAGGTAGTATCGGCTTGGCATTGTACCATTCACAAGGTGTAGGGCAGTTCTGTATTGACTAGACACACCTGTCCAGACTGTAACACCACCAAAGGCTTGTCTGGTGACAACAGTGGCTGATGCATAGCACTTTCCTTGACCTCTCCAACATCGTTGGTGGCCGTCATTTCTGCTCAACGTGAATCGACTTTCATCAGAGAACAGCACTGAGGCCCACTTCTCCCCTGTGCAGTGTAAATGCTCCCTGGCCAATGCGAGACGATGACGCCTGTGCCTGGTGGTGTAGTCAGGTATACTTGCAGGTCATCTAGCATGCAGACCACGCTGATGTAAACGGTTTCGAATGGTCTGACGTCACACTTGGGTGCCTCTCACCTCCCTTAAATGTGCCTGGAGTTGAGTGGCATTCATCATTCAGTTCTGCAGGGCACTGTTCACAATGAAATGGTCATCAGCATGGATGTGTCCAAAGGGCATCCACTTCTATGCCTTTCTGTGACTCTTCTAGTCGCTCTGTATCAATAGCCACGGTTACATTTGCAAAATTTCTTCAATCTGATTACAGTTCAAATCAGAACTGTACTGTTTACATGGATCCTGAAATAGTTGATCCGATTAGGACGTGCGTTTCCATGTGTTACGTTTGAACGGACTAAATCATTTTGACACGCACACAATTATCTGACATTCCGGAAATAGTAGAAGAAGCAACTTCTGATGTAAACAAACCCCACTTCGTGTCTCTTTTTGAAATGGACCTGTATTGTGTTATTCAGACTGTACTTTTGCTTCTGCTGGTCTCCATAATGAAGCTACAAGAACATACTTCTGCATATGTGAATCGCAAGATGGCGCCTGTGTATGGCCTGGCTACTGCCTCACTTCGTTTGTGTCATCTCTCGCTGTTTGTCATTGTTGTTGTTATATCAACTTTATCACTAAATGAAAGTGTCTTTGCTACACTGAGATATGATCGACAGTTGTTGTACCAAATTAAACTGTCTATGGAAAGATCATTTGACTCTCAGGAGGGCTACAGACAAACCTTTCCGCCCCTGTTTGTGTGTTCTCCCTCCTCACCTGAGCACCCGCTTCTCTTCGTGAGCTGGCGTCCTGGGAAGCCTGGGAAGAAGCCCAGGAGACGGGGTTGCAGAGCTGACTGTCAAGCTAAGAGGAGACGAGCCCTCTGGACTGGGGGTTGGTCGCCGTGAACGCACCCGGTGTCTGCTGTGGGTTCCCATCCAGGACGTGACTACGGATGCTCCTCTGCAGCTGCTGGATTGCTCTCCCGTCTCGCGGACGCTTATGTCTGGGGCGCTTGTGGACGGGATCATGGTTTTGCCTCCAGGGTCTCAATTCATCCTGCCTGACCAGAGACTGACCGCCCAGCACAGCTGGAAGTCACGTGACCGTGTCAGGTGCTTGCTGTCAGTTTCACTCCGATCAGCTGTGAGGGCGGCTGAGCCGTCACCCATCCGGATGGCGTTGTTTAACGCTCGCTCCATTTCTAGCATATCCCTCACTCTTAATGAACTTTTCTTGGGAGAGGATATGGATCTTATGTTCCTGGTGGAAACATGGCAGAGAGAAAATGAGTTTTTCCACCTGAAGGAGCTCTGTCCCCATGGCTGCTCTGTTATCGGGACTCCCCGGATTGTGCGACGTGGTGGAGGACTCGCTGTTGTATACCGGGACAGCCACCTGTGCAGACTGGTAAACTCTGAGCCCTTCTCCTCCTTTGAGTCTCAGATAATAAAAGTCGGGACCTTAATGCCTTTTACTGTGTTTTAATCTACCGTCCTCCTGGTCCTGCAAGTGCCTTTCTTACAGATTTTACAGACTTTTTATCATCTCTTATTAAAATTGGAGAGGGTTTTAATCATTGGTGATTTTAACATTCATATTGATGATGTTACATGCAACACAGCTGTTGACTTTTTATCCATCACTCATTTTTATAACCTCATCCAGCATGTTTTAGGCCCTACACACGCTAAGGGTCATACCTTGGACCTTGTTTTTTCTTTGGGCTTGAATATTGAAAATGTGTGTGTGGTTGACTTCCAGATCAGTGATCACAGCTGTGTGCTTTTTAATGTTAAACCTCCCTGTGAATCCTCCCCCTCTGAAAATAGCAGCAAAAAGGCAGATTATTAACCAAGAGACAGCAAATAACTTCTCTGCTTTTTTTGAGCCACACTTACTGTTGGGAATTAAAGATCCTGATGCCTTCACTCAGACATTTAACAGCCATTGTATGGCTATTTTAGAAAAAGTGGCACCAGTGAAATCTGTCTTTGCTTCTCCTAAAAAGTCTCATCCCTGGATAAATGACTCCATTCGATCCTTTAAGAGAAATTGCATAAGATAGAACACTTATGGAAATCCACCTAATTGGAGGTTCACAGACTCCATCTAAGGAAACTTAGAGCCTCCTTAAATGACATGCTAAGGGATGCCAGGAATCCATATTTTTCAAAAATATTTTTCACAAATAAGAAAAATCCTAGAGTCTTATTTGACACAATTAACACTCTTGTCTCACCTGCAGCCCCTCTAATTCCTGTGTTCTGTAAAGCAGACAGTAACAAATTTCTTAATTTCTTTGTTGATAAGATCAGAAATATCAGGGAAAACATTTTGCCATCATCTTCTCTTAACTGTGCCAGTGTTATGCCCACACCTTGTACTTGGTCCACTTTTAACCCAGTGACCCTTCAGGGCATCACGGCTCTGCTGCAGAAGATGAAACCGTCCTCTTCCCCTGCTGATGTTCTCCCTACTAAGCTGTTCTTAGCAGTTTTTGAGTCAATTGGTCCTTCAGTTGTTGAAGTGATAAACATTTCACTTTCTGTTGGTGTAGTTCCCAGCCCCTTCAAACATGCTGTGGTTGAACCAATACTTAAGAAGCCGAGTTTGGATCCATCACAGCCAAATAATTATAGGCCAATCTCTAAACTCCCTTTCATATCAAACATTCTGGAAAAGGTAGTGGCTGAGCAGCTTATGTCATTTTTGGCAAATTGTAATATCATGGATAAATTTCAGTCGGGCTTTCAGAAAAATCATTCTACCGAAACAGCTTTAGTCAAGAGTCTCCAGTGACATTATGATGGCGGCTGACTCTGGTAAATACACAGTTTTGGTTTTATTGGATCTTTCTTCTGCCTTTGATACTGTTAATTACTGTATAATGATCAACAGACTCAAGGAGCTAGGGTTATCTGTTTCTGCTTTAAAATGGTTTTAATCATACCGCTCCAGAAGAACCTTTAATATGTCTGTGAATCAGATCCTTTCTGAAATAGCACAGTATTCATGTGGGGTACCACAAGGATCAGTTCTAGGACCCATTTTATTTCTAATTTACATTTTGCCACTGGGGCGGATAATTAGCCAGTTCAATGATATTTCTTATCATCTTTATGCTGACGATATTCAGTTGTGTTGCTCTTTTAAAGAGTCTGAGTTTTACATGCTATTGTGGCCGACACACATTGTGGGCTCACGTTGCCACAGAGACAGGACTGCATGTGTATTGGGGGGTGTCACGTCTGCAAGGACAGAGGACTCGAATCTGCAGAAGATAACAAGGAAGTGTGAGATTTGTCTCTTTGTCCCACAGAAGATGCCCCGGAGAGAATTCCGGTTCATCAGGAAATGAGAGACAATGGTGAAGCTTCAAAGGGATGCTTTGTAACTGTATGTTTACTGAAGACACCATGTGACTTGAATTCTGATGCTGGAAACGTATAAAAGGGTGTTGAGATATGATTCTTTCTCTTTCCTGCTTTGAGAATGCTAGAAGCTGTGTTCTGTCAAATAAAGCTGGTTTACGACTAAACGCAGCCTCGTCATTTGAGCACATCTTCTACACTGGTGACCTACGACGGAAAATGAGCAGACAGAATTCTCCCGAGCGGGGTTCGGCGGAAGCCAGCCTGATGGCCGCCTCCACGATCTGGCTGCCCGATTTCTGGCAGCACAGCCCGCGCTCATGGTTTAGCGCAGTCGAGGCGCAGTTCAACCTCCGGAGAATCTCCAACGACGACACAAGATTCTACCACGTGGTAGCGAAGCTGGACAGCGACACGGTCCAGAGAGTGGAGGATCTGGTTAACCAGCCACCTGACAGCGACAAGTACAGCACATTGAAGGACGCGCTGATCAGCCATTTCACCCCCTCAGTCCAACAACGAGCAGAGGGGCTCCTGGCGTTGATGGAGGCAGAAAACGATAGACCTGCGGACCTGATGGTGAAGATGCTGCAGCTCAAAGCCTCTGAGGATGGCGAATTCATTTTCGCCCACCTTTTCCTTCGAACCTTGCCACCAGCAGTGAGAGTGGCCCTGGCAGAGTCGCCCCGATTGGCCAGGCGAGACTACCATGGGTTGAGCAAAGAGGCGCAGCGGTTGGTCGACGCCCACAAGCGGAACGCGGTTTCGGCCGCGGCGGCCAGTCCGGGAACGGCGTCCGGAGACAGCGCAGGTCCAGCGGCCGCGGCGCCAGACGCACCAACGGCGGCAGCGACGGGAGCCAGACGACGCGGAGCGGAGGACGGCCCGTGCTTCTACCACCGCCGTTTTGCAGAGAGAGCGCACAGGTGCGTCCCACCGTGCAACTTTAAGTGCCAGGGAAACGCCAAGACCGAGGGCCGGTAGCAGCTGCGACCCTCGGCAACGAGAACAGGCTGCTTTACCTGACGGATGCACGCTTGGGGAAACAGTTCCTCGTGGACACGGGCTCTCAGCTGAGTTTCGTCACACCCACCTACGCGGAACGGCTGACGCCTTCTAAAGCCCCCTGGGTGTCAGTGTCAGCAGCGAACGGCTCCACGATTAAAACGTTCGGTGAGAGGACCATGCTTCTGTCCTTACAGGGCCGTTCATTTGAGTGGACATTTATCGTAGCAGCAGTCAGTTTCAACATGTTAGGGGCTGATTTTTTGTGCTCACATGGTTTATTGGTTGACCTTGCTAATAGACGTCTGATTAATGCACTGTCCTTTCATTCTATTCCCTGCACAGCTCGGGTGGCCCCGCCGACTGCACATGCCAGCGTCTCAGCTGCGGGTGGTAAGTTTCACACATTGCTTGCTCAGTTCCCAGCACTCACAGTCCCCACGTTTTCGGCAACGGTGGCTAAACATGGGGTAGAACATTTCATAACAACCACCGGCCCTCCTGTTTTTGCAAAGGCTCGGCGCTTGGACCCAGCTAAACTGGCCATCGCGCGCGAGGAGTTCACTAATCTGGAAAAACTGGGCATTGTTAGACGCTCCAAGAGCTCTTGGACTTCGCCGTTACACATGGTCCCAAAGGCTGACGGCTCGTGGCGACCTTGCGGCGATTTCCGCAGGTTGAACAACGTTTCAGCTCATGACCGCTACCCGATTCCGCACATTCAGGATTTTTCTGTTCATTTGGTGGGGGCGCGCATTTTTTCTAAAATAGACTTGGTGCGCGGTTACCACCAGGTTCCAGTGTGCGCGCAAGATGTACCCAAAACAGCGGTCATAACTCCTTTCGGCCTTTTTGAGTTCTTGCGCATGCCTTTTGGCCTCAAGGGGGCCGCGCAGACTTTCCAACGCATGATGGATGCAGTTTTACGCGACCTTCCTTTCGTGTTCATTTATTTGGACGATATTTTGGTAGCCAGCGCGTCCGAAGACGAACATGGAAAACACCTCACAGCAGTTTTCCGGAGGCTGGCAGAGCACGGGTTAATATTTAACCCAGCGAAGTGCCAGTTTGGGGTGGCGCAGATTGATTTTTTGGGACATCGCGTTTCGGCAGAGGGAGCGGTTCCCCTTCCAAATAAAGTGCGTGCCATAACGGATTTTCCGCAACCTCAAACGGTCAAGGCGCTTCAGGAGTTTCTAGGGATGGTTAATTTTTACAACCGATTCCTCCCAAGCGCAGCACGACTCATGCAGCCATTGTACACCGCGTTAAAAAAACAAAAGCCCGCAAATAAAGTTGAATGGTCTCCGGAGCGGGAGCGCGCTTTTGCCCAGGTCAAATCAGCCCTGGCAAATGCAGTTTTGTTAGCGCACCCAGTTCCAACGGCCCGCATGGCGCTCACCACTGACGCTTCTGATGTTGCGGTGGGGGCGGTAGTTGAACAGTTTGTGGCAGGTACCTGGCAACCCCTCGCGTTTTTCAGCAGGACTTTGCGCGATAGTGAACGGAAATACAGTGCGTTTGACAGGGAGCTTTTGGCCCTACACTTGGCCATCCGTCATTTTCAGTTCTGGTTAGAGGGGCGACGGTTCACCGCGTTTGTGGATCATAAACCGCTAACGTTTGCGATGGCCAAAATTTCAGAACCCTGGTCAGGCCGACAACAAAGGCAACTAGCCGCAATATCGGAGTTCACTACTGATATTCAGCACGTCGCGGGTAAACACAATGTTGTGGCAGACTGCCTCTTGTGTGCAGTAGCACCCCCAAGCCCCATAGGGGCAGACTCTGTAGCCGTGGCCGCGGGCCTGGGCAGCGACGCGGGAGCGCGCGCAGCCCCGGTCTGTGTTGGGTTAGATTATGCAGCCATGGCTGCAGAGCAGGTTAACGACGCGGACGTGCGCGCGCTCCAGTCTGGACCAACAGGGTTAAGGCTGGAGCACAGGGTGCAACAAAATGGTATGCCCCCACTAATCTGCGATGTCTCCACGGGACGGCCCCGCCCCGTGGTGCCAGCTGCGTGGCGTCGCCGCGTTTTTGACTTGGTCCATTCTCTCGCGCACCCGGGGGTGCGCGCATCGATTAAATTGGTGGGGGAGAAATTTGTTTGGCCCGGGTTGCGCAAACAGGTCAAGGAATGGGCGGCAGCCTGCGTAGCGTGTCAGCGAGCCAAAATACACAGACACACTAAGGCCCCGTTAGAACCTTTTCACATCCCCGCTAAGCGTTTTGATCATGTGCATGTTGACCTGGTCGGCCCGCTTCCGTTATCACACGGGCACACACATCTTTTGACGATGGTGGATCGCACCACGCGCTGGCCAGAGGCAATTCCTCTGACATCAACCACAGCAGAAGAAGTTGCGCGAGCATTTTTAGCAGCGTGGGTTGCGCGTTTCGGTGTACCGTCGGACATAATGTCCGACAGGGGTCCCCAATTTATTTCCGAGCTATGGTCATCGATGGCCCGCAGCTTGGGGGTGAAGATTCATCGCACCACCGCGTATAACCCCCAGGCTAATGGTTTATGCGAACGCTTTCACAGGTCATTGAAAGCAGCCCTCAGAGCGTCGCTAACGGATACAAATTGGGTAGACAAACTTCCATGGGTTTTATTGGGGTTGCGTTCTGCACCTAAGGAAGATTTGCATGCTTCCCCGGCTGAATTAGTTTTTGCACAACCGCTCCGTTTGCCGGGGGAATTTCTTCCCGATAATCCCGCACCTAATGGCCCCCCTGCTCAGCCGTGGCAGAGCGGCTCAGGAGCAAACACGCTCCCTGGCCCGGTCCATCACAGTTTCCCACACGTTTTTGTGCCAAAGGCTTTAAAAAATGCAGAGTTTGTTTTTGTTAAACATGATGCTCAGCGTCCAAGTTTGCGGCCGTTTTACGACGGACCGTTCCGAGTGCTGGAGACCGGGCAGAAGCATTTTCTGCTAGATTTAGGGGGCAGAAGGGAGCTGATTTGCATAAACAGGCTCAAACCCGCTTTTGTTCTGGCTGATGAGGAAGTGCAGCTCGCGAGGCCCCCCCGCCATGGCAGGCCGCCGAGAGGACATTCTCCAAAGTCTTCACAGAAAGGTGCTAACAGCTTTAATCCACAGGTGCAGAGAGATGTTGCAGGTGCAGCCAAGCCAGGTTGCAGCAGATTCGGCAGAAAGTTAAAACCTAGGCAGTTGGTGGATTGATTAGCGATGTATGGCACGCTTTGTGTTTTTCTTTTTTTATGCCATGCAGGTTTTGCCTTACTAGACGTTTGGGGGGGGGGGGGTAGTGTGGCCGACACACATTGTGGGCTCACGTTGCCACAGAGACAGGACTGCATGTGTATTGGGGGGTGTCACGTCTGCAAGGACAGAGGACTCGAATCTGCAGAAGATAACAAGGAAGTGTGAGATTTGTCTCTTTGTCCCACAGAAGATGCCCCGGAGAGAATTCCGGTTCATCAGGAAATGAGAGACAATGGTGAAACTTCAAAGGGATGCTTTGTAACTGTATGTTTACTGAAGACACCATGTGACTTGAATTCTGATGCTGGAAACGTATAAAAGGGTGTTGAGATATGATTCTTTCTCTTTCCTGCTTTGAGAATGCTAGAAGCTGTGTTCTGTCAAATAAAGCTGGTTTACGACTAAACGCAGCCTCGTCATTTGAGCACATCTTCTACACTATCATCTTTAACTAACTGCTTGTCTAACATCAAACAGTGGTAAAGTGCAAACTTTTTACAGCTTAACTCAGACAAGACAGAGACATTAATTATCGCTCCTAAAAACAAGATCCCGCTTATTAAGCACCACATGGATACACTAGGTTCCTCTGTCCAGGCGAGTCTTCGGAATCTTGGTGTCAGTTTTGACTCAGCTATGTCTTTTGAGCACCACATTAATCAATTAATTAGAAATTGTTTCTTCCATCTGAAGAATATTTCTAAGTTGAGAACCCTGGTGTCAAAGACGGAACTTGGGATGATTATTCATGCTTTTATTTCTTCTTGCTTAGACTATTGTAATAGTCTTTTTACTTGTCTGAGCCAAAAGCATCTCCAACGCCTCCAGTTTGTTCAAAATTCGGCTGCCAGACTTTTAACTCACACTAAGAAAAGGGCTCACATTACACCAGTTCTGGCAGCACTTCACTGGCTCCCAGTTGGTTTTAGGATTCAGTTTAAAATTTTAGTTCTTGTTTTTAGAGCTATTCATGATCAGGCCCCTAAATACATCACTGAGCTGCTTAATGTGTATAACCCCTCGCGGTCTTTGAGGTCCTCGGATCAACTTTTATTGGCTGTCCCTCAAACCCATTTTAAAACTAGAGGTAGGTATGAGTTTGCATGTTCTCCCCATGTCTGTGTGGGTTTACTCCGGGATTTCTCCAGTTTCCTCCCACATGCCAAAAACATGCACGTTAGGTTAATTGGCATCAAACTGGGGATTCTAAATTGTCCTTAGGTATGACTGTGAGAGTGAATGGTTGTCTGTCTCTCTGTGTTGGCCCTGTGATGGACTGGCGATCTGTCCAGGGTGTACCCTGCCCCTCGCCCAAAGATGCTGGGATAGGCTCCAGCACCCCCGCGACCCGAAAAGGATTAAGCGGAAGAAGATGAATGAAGGTAGGTATGACTGTGAGAGTGAATGGTTGTCTGTCTCTGTGTTGGCCCTGCAAAGGACTGGCAATCTGTCCAGGATGTACCCTGCCTTTCGCCCATAGATGCTGGGATAGGCTCCAGCCCCCCCCGCGACCCGAAAAGGATTAAGCGGAAGAAGATGGATGGATGGATGGTGATAGAGCCTTTCAGGCAGTGGCACCAAAATTGTGGAATGCTCTACCATTGTCTTTGCACTCAGTAGACTCTGTTGAGGCTTTTAAAAAGCAGCTGAAGACACTGCTGTTTAAACAGGCTCAGGATGCATTTTAGGTGCATCCTGAAATTTCAGCCAAAAGCCGGCTGAGGCAAGAGATGTAGCACTCCATTCTTCAGACAGAAACATGCTCCACCCTCTGGTTTGAATCTCGGAAAATTCAAGTCAGTTAAGCACACCCCCATCACACACACACACACGCTTCAATCCTTGTTGCCTCAAAGACCATTTATAGAAGTGGTGGGAGTTGGAGAGCCAAGCATTCCTGCTAAGACAGGAAACTCTTTGGAATGTAATCAGAATGTGTTGGGATGTGGTTCGTTCAAATCATATAACACCAAATACCATTTTAAAATCTTTCTACAGTATGTGACATCTACAGTGAGTTGAGAAAGTATTCAGACCCTTTTCACTTTTTTCAATTTTATGCTGCAGCCTGATGTTACCATCATTTAAATTCATTTTTCCCCTCAATCTACACTCTGTACCCCATAATAACAAATTTAAAATGGAATTTTAGGATTTTTGTAAATTTATTAAAAAGAAAAAAAAAACAATGCACAGATCTGGGGAAGGCTTAATAAATACAAATCTGCTACACTAAAAGTTCCCGAGTGTACACTGACCTCCATAATACTCAAATGGAAAAGCTTGACACAACCAGGATTCTTCCAAGAGCTGGTCGCCTTGAACCTCATGGTCAGTCTGACTGAGCTCCAGAGATCCTGTGTGGAGATGGGACTAAGTTCCAGAAGGACAACCATTACTGCAGCCCTCCACAGATCTGGGCTTTGTGGCAAAAGATGGAAGACTCTCCTCAGTGCAAAACACACGAAAGCCTGCTTCAGTCTTTCAGGTGCTTTTTTTTTTGCAAACTCCAAGTGGGCTTTCATGTAGTTTGCCCTGAGAAGAGGCTTAAATCTTCTGCCATAAAGCCCAGATCTGTGGAGGGCTGCAGTGATGGTTGTCCTTCTGGAACTTAGTCCCACCTCCACACAGGATCTATGGAGCTCAGTCAGGGTGTCCACCGGGTTCTCGGTCACCTCTATCATCAGGACCCTTCTCCCTGGCTTGCCCAGGTGACCAGCTCTTGGCACAGTCCTGCCTGGTTGTGCCAAACTTCTTCCTTTTGCAAAAATCCAAAAATAATATTGGCACTTTAATTCTCCTGTTATGAAAATTGACCTTCCACCACTAAAAAAAAATACTTATCCATAATTAATGCTATTAACACCTGGCAGTTTTCTGCAGTTAGTCTTTACCAATTAGGTGCACAAGGGCTTTCAAAGTCCTTTAAAATCACAGAATAAAGTTTTGCATGGACAAAGTTTGTGTTGCCCACACAGTGGCTGAATATTTGGGACCGGAAGTCGTAAATAAACAGTGAATCATTCGCTTTCTGTGTAGGAGTACACATGAATGTACAGCACCCACCTTCCTCTGCCGCTGATGCTAGCCTGGACCCAGAATAGTTTTGCGCAGACTCAGTGGTTCGGAGTGTAAACTCTGCCTATTTCCGGGTAATTAACGCTTTCCGACGTGTGATTGGCCGAGTCGAGAGGTTCTCACTTAGTGGGCGGGGCCTATCTGATCTTCAGTTAATCCGACTGGGATCAGCGTGAACACTGCGGAGCGGAGAGCAGGACAACAAGTACACCGTTTTGTTCTTTTTACCCCGGGAAACACTGTCTCCAGACACTCCAAGTGGACGGGAGCAATAAAGAAAAATAATACGAGTTCCCCAGCATGAGAGACAAACTTTAGAGGAGACCTTTTTAGTGGGGAGACACCGAGGTGTTGACGGGGCAGCTCAACATGGATGTCCGAGGAGCAGCGCGACACTGAGGGGGGAGTTAAGGCCGTGACAGAGTTACTGTAGCCGGAGGTTTTGAGCTGAAGTGGACTTTAAAGCTGACATTTTAGCAGGTGAGTCTTTTCTCTGAAACTGGATTGAAACTTCTTGTTCGACTGGTTTATAACAGTGTTTTACCCTAAAAAAAATATAGAGGCGTTTTAAACTGACAATACTTTGCTAGTTTGTTTACACATGAGGTTTGTTTACATATTAGCTTACTTTTATAATAAAGTACTATATTTGGAATATTTAGTGAATGTTTAATTAACTTTCTGGTGACTTTAATGTGTGCTATTGTTGCCATTATGCTGATCCAGTCTGGTTCTCTTAACAGGCATCATATGAATTAAAAAAAAACACACCAGTCTGCCCCCATTGCGCCCTTTCCATCTGTTGCATTAGCCCTGACCTCCTGTGCCTCTCTCCATTTATCGTTTCCCTGTGTGTGTGTGTGTGTGTGTGTGTGAGAGAGAGAGAGAGAGAGAGAGAGAGAGAGAGAGAGAGACACATAACATTGACACCCCCCCCTTCTTTTTTGTCTTTCTGTTGCAACACAAAGATGCCCCCACATAATTTCACTGTCACAGGCTTTGTGTGTTGGGCTGCTGGTGCCTTCACTTCTCCTTGTTGACATGTGGGTCTGCTGATCCCCTCTGAATCAATACAGATGACCTGCTGCTTCTGTGTGTACGCTCATAGTCGCTGGACCCATAATTTATCATACTACCACGATACAGGAGCGGAAGCATGATGCCTCTTACTGAGCCTGGAGTTTAACGTAATTAGTGTTGTTATGAAACTAAATGGCAGCCTGTGTGTGTTTGTGTGCGGCGTTATTATTATGTATGATGTTAGTCTGTCATTGACGAAGATGCATCTCTCTGAATGCTCATCTTTCTTCATCAGCAGGCATCACAGAAATCGGCATCCATGCTTATTTACGCCTTCTATTTATGCGTAACATGTGTGCGTGCATGTCAGCCCCCCCCCAACTCCTCCTCCTTCACGTCAAGGTCTCAGTTTCCCCCAAGCTGACATGACAACTGTCTGTCAGTGCACAAGAACAAAGACGCCCTGAGAACACAAGTGTATGTCATCTTGAACGCTAGCTTATGTAACATTCCCCTGAAAATGTCAAATCAAGTTATTTTCAGGAATCATAGTTGAAGCAGTATATATTATATCATTTTTATCACTACAGCCTAAATTTGGCCACACTTTGGAATTGTTTTTGTTTGGCTTCCATGTTAGAAAAAAAGCTAATTTAAACACATTTTTGATAGTAAACATTTTCTTGTAAATTTCACTATTTTCCCTTGTGATGTGTAGCAACATTTAATTATAAGGTACAAAGATTAAGTTATACCGAGAGGTGTATGTGGAAACGGAGGTTTACTTTGAGTCCATGCACACACCGGAAAACTCATTTTTGGGGCACCAGTCCACAAGCTTGGACAATTTATTAATAACTAATCTTTATACCTTCAATCACTCGGTCTCAAATATTCATGAATTCTACTGGATGACTTGAAAACAAACACAGGAAAAGAAATCAACAGAAACTTCCATATACCGTTTACAGTTTTAATGATCAGACTCAGATTAAATGACATTACATTCAACGGATTTGTTGGTAAAGTGAAATGGCCAAGTATTAAGCATCACATTCAACTTGTAACTTAATTATTGAGCAACAGAGTGTAATCACATTTGTGGAACCAAGGAAACCTTAGTATGAATTTGTAACTGTGATGAAAATAGAGACTGAAATAACTGTAACAAAAATATGAAGAAAATTGGACGCAAATTTTATGAAGAAAATTATAAAAGCTAATTATATGAAAAAGAAATTCTGAATCTATCCATCCATCCATCTTCTACCGCTTTTCTGGAGGTCTGGGTCGCGGAGGCAGCAGTTCAAGCAGAGAGGCCCAGACTTCCCTCTCCCCAGTCACCTGCTCCAGCTCTTCAGAGAGGATACCAAGGCATTCCCAGACCAGCTGGGAGACATAGTCTCTCCAGCGAATCCTGGATCTGCCCCGGGGTCTCCTCCCAGTGGGACTTGCCCAAAACACCTCAAGTGGGAGGCGTCCAGGAGCCATCCTGATTAGATGCCCATACCACCTCAGTTGGCTTCTTTCAATGTGGAGGAGCAGCGGTTCTACTCTGAGCCTTTCCCGGATGACTGAGCTCCTCACCCTATCTCTGAGGGTGAGTCAAGCAATTCTACGGAGAAAGCTTATTTCAGCCGCTTGTATCCGCAATCTCGTTCTTTTGGTCATTACCCAAAGCTCGTGACCATAGGTGAGGGTAGGAGCGTAGATTGACTGGTAAATTGACAGCTTTGCCTTAGAGCTTAGCTCCCTCTTCACCACAACAGACAGGTACAACGTCCACATCACTGCAGAGGCTGCTCCATTCTCCCCTCACTCATAAATAAGACCCCAAGATACTTAAACTTCTCCACTTGGGGCAGGAGCTTGTCCCCAACCCGGAGAGGGCAATCCACCTTTTTCCAGCTAAGGACTATGGACTCGGACTTGGAGGTGCTGATTCTCATCCCAGCCACTTCGCACTCAGCGGCAAACCGTCCCAGTAAGATCTGTAGTCATTGCTGGATGAAGCCAACAGGACAACATCATCTGCAAACAACAGAGATGAGATCCTGTGGTCACCAAGCATGACACCCTCCATTCCCTGGCTGCACCTAGAAATCCTGTCCATAAGAATTATGAACAGGATCAGTGACAAAGGGCAGCCCTGGCGGAGTCCAACTCTCACTGGGGAATGAGTCCAATCGAGTGTTGGTAATACAAACCAAACTCTCACAACGGACGTACAGAGACCGAATAGCTCATAACAACAAGCCCGATACCCCATACTCCCGAAACACCCCCCACAAAAAACCATGAGGGACACAGTCGAATGCCTTCTCCAAGTCCACAAAACACATGTACACTGGTTAGGCAAACTCCCACAAACCCTTGAGGACTCTCGAGAGGGTAAAGAGCTGGTCCGATGTGCCACGGCCAGGACGAAAACCACATTGCTCCTCCTGAATCCGAGGTTCGACCAACGGCTGGACTCTCCTCTCCAGTACCTTGGTATAGACCTTCCCAGAGAGGCTGAGGAGTGTGAGCCCTCTAAAGTTGGAGCACACCCTCCGGTCCCCTTTTTTAAAGAGAGGAACCACCACCCCGATTTGCCATGCGAAAGGCACTGCCCCAGACCTCCACGCAATGTTGCAGAGGTGCGTCAATCATGACAGCCCTACAACATCCAGGGCCTTGAGGTACTCAGGTTGAATCTCATCCACCCCCGAGGCCCAGCCACCAAAGAGATTTTTGACCACCTTGGTGACCTCAGCCCCTGTGATCTGCGAGTCGTCCCCCTTGTCCACAAGCCCTGCTTCCTCTGTGGAAGGCGTGTCAGTGGGATTGAGGAGATCCTCGAAGTATTCCTTCCACCGCCCGACGATATCCCCAGTTGAAGTCTGCAGTGTCCCATCCGCACCATATACAGTGTGGACAGGGAGCTGCTTCCCCCTCCTGAGCCGCTGAACAGTTTGCCAGAAAAAAAAGCAAACTCATGAAACAGGCCTGGACAAAAATGATGGTACCCCTAGAAAAGATTGAAAATAATGTGACCATAGGGACATGTTCAACCAAGATGTGTCATCTAATTAACATCACAGGTGTCTACAAACTTGTAATCAGTCAGTCGCCCTATTTAAAGGGTGACAAGTAGTCACTGTGCTGTTTGGTGACATGGTGTGTACCACGCTAAACATGGACCAGAGGAAGCAAAGGAGAGAGTTGTCTCAACAAATTAGAAAGAAAATTATAGACATGCATGTTAAAGGTAAAGGCTATATAAGACCATCTCCAAGCAGCTTGATGTTCCTGTGACTACAGTTGCACATATTATTCAGAAATTTAAGATCCACGGTACTGTAGCCAACCTCCCTGGACGTGGCCGCAGGAGGAGACGGATAATACGAATGGTAACAAAAGAGCCCAGAACAACCTCTAAACACATTCATGGTGAACTCCAAGGTCAAGGTACATCAGTGTCAGATCACACCATCCGTCATTGTTTGAGCCGAAGTGGACTTCATGGGAGATGACCAAGGAAGACACCGCTGTTGAAAACAAATCATAAAAAAGCCAGACTGGAATTTGCCAAACTGCATGTTGACAAGCCACAAAGCTTCTGGGAGAATGTCCTATGGACAGACAAGACAAAACTGGAACTTTTTGGCAAGGCACATCAGCTCTATGTTCACAGACGCAAAAATGAAGCGTACCAAGAAAAGAACACTGTCCCTACTGTGAAACATGGAGGAGGCTCTGTTATGTTCTGGGGCTGCTTTGCTGCATCTGGCACAGGGTGTCTTGAATCTGTGCAGGGTACAATGAAATCTCAAGACTATCAAGGTATTCTAGAGAGAAATGTGCTGCCCAGTGTCAGACAGCTTGGTCTCAGTCGCAGGTCATGGGTCTTGCAACAGGATAATGACCCAAAACACACAGCTAAAAACACCCAAGAATGGCTAAGAGCAAAACATTGGACTATTCTAAAGTGGCCTTCTCTGAGTCCTGATCTAAATCCTATTGAACATCTATGGAAGGAGCTGAAACATGCCGTGTGGAGAAGGCATCCTTCAAACCTGAGACAACTGGAGCAGTTTGCTCATGAGGAGTGGGCCAAAATACCTGCTGAGAGGTGCAGAAGTCTCATTGACAGTTACAGAAATCGTTTGATTGCAGTGATTGCCTCAAAAGGTTGTGCAACAAAATATTAAGTTAAGAGTACCATCATTTTTGTCCAGGCCTGTTTCATGAGTTTGTTTTTTTAAATAATTCTGTTGAACCACAATTCAAAACCATTGTCTGATTTTCAGTGGTTAATTTTCATAGACTTTTTATTTATTACTTTTGTCAGATTCAAGTTATTTCTCTGACCATTGTGGGTTTTTCTTTCATTAACAGAGGGGTACCATCAATTTTGTCCATGTCTGTATGTTGAACAGAACTTCAGAAACATGCTGATAGCATTTACCAATGGTTCCATGGACCCTACAACTGGTCGTAGTGGAGCTGCGGTATACATTCCTCAGTATACAATATCTATCAATAAAAGAACCAGCTTATCAGTATACACAGTTGAGCTAGTTGCCATTATATTAGCTCTACAGTGGTTGGAGGAAAATTATAGGAATAATGCTGTTATTGCTTCAGATAGTTGGGCAGCTCTCAGGAGTGTTCAGTCACTGCAGTCGTGTAGGCAGGACCTAATTGTAGAAATCCACTCCTTAATTTACAACCTCTACAGTAAAGGCCAGTCAGTAAGCTTTCTTTGGATTCCAGCCCATGTTGGAATAGAGGGTAATGAGGATGTGGACTTATTACCGAAACAATTAAATTTGAGGCAGTGGATCTGGACATCTCACTCAGTAAGGCTGAAGGCAAATCGATAATTAACAAGTATATAGTGCAAAAGTGGCAAGAATATTGGGACTTAATAGATACATGAAGATCTCTTTATGACATTCAAAAGCGGGTGGTCTCTGGAATGGGACTTGGCAGAAGCAGAAAAGAGGAGATACTCATCTCCCATTTGAGAATAGGACATACTACTTTGGACCAGACGCTACATAGAATAGGTAAACACCCAACAGGCAGCTGTGCACATTGTGGTTCTCCGAAAACAGTTCAGCACATTTTGTTGGAATGTCAGGGATATCAGGAACAAAGGAAACATCTGATTACAGTAATGGAAAGGGCTAATTTAAGTTTTGGTTTGAAAAACATGTTAGGAGCCTCAGTCAAAGAAATATATGTAGCTCTACTTAGATATTTAAGTGCAACTGGATTAATCAAAAGAATTTAGTTGTGTTTTGTTTTTGTTTGTTTTTTTGACTCCTCCCACTCTCGATGGTGCACCTGCGGCATGGTTGCCAGCTGGCAATCAGATCTAGAAGAAGAAGAAGAGTGATAGTGATGCGGGTGATGACAACAAAACCTGGATAAATCCTGAATCTTAGTCAAAACGTCACAAAACTATGAGGAAGACGTCACAAAGCTATGGGGAAAACGTCACAGAGCGATAAGAGGAAAACGTCACAAAGCTATGAGAGAAATGTCACAGGGCTATGAGGAAGACGTCACGTAGCTATGAGGAAAACGTCACAAAGCTAGGAGGAAAACGTCACTAAGCTATGAGGAAAACATAATCAGGTCAGTGGCAGTAATGCAAATTTGAGCTGGTTGCAAACTGCCAATCAAATCTAACAGAAGAAGAAGGCAGTAGTACAGTTTTAAGCAGACTTGCTGAATACCACAGGCCGCCAAGGACGTAATGCAAGGACGAATAATTTTTTCACACATAAGGAGTGTTTCAGAACTCCTTATATAGAGTGATGATAATCAAATCAGTGGCGGTAATGTACCTGTAAGCTGATTGCCAACCGCCAATCAAATCTAAAAGAAGATGACCACACCTCACCTTGCAACCAATTACAAGGTAAAAAATATATTTTTTCTCTTTTGTTGTATGTGAGATTTGTCTTGAGAGCTCAGTCCACACTGACTGTCTCTATGAGATGAGATGAGATTCAACTTTATTGTCATTACACATGTATGAATACAAGGTAACGAAACGTGACTTGGCATTTGGGCACGCTCTGCAGAGCGCATTCAAGGCCGGGGCAGCCGCTAGGCGCCAGTCATAAAGAAGAAAGGAAAAAAAAGAAAAAGAGAATGGGTATGACACAGTAGGCGAGAGAAAAAAACATGTTTTATCAGAATGACGATCGGCAAGTGAGCGAAATTTTGATTTGCAGGCAAAAAAAACCCTCAATGCACATTTAGCAGACATTTAGCAGGAGATCACACACAAAAGTTGAGAGGCAGTGTATTGTATGCATGTAATGTTGTATGCATTGTGTAGTGTAAATGTAACAGTTGTTAGTGAGCAGCAGAGGGCGCCTCCTGGCAGTGGATAGATGTTATAATCATGTGACTTATAAACAAGTCCAGAGTCTATCTCTCTTGCTCTCTCTCTTGCTTGCAGAAGGCACATGGGCATTGTCCTTGAGGGTCCAATCCGCTGATACGACAACAACTGATTGTCGATTGTTTGGGTAGAAGAGCCGGTCCTTCCGCTTATCTCAATCAGGAGGAATGTAAACACGGGGCAAACAAGGTCAAATCAAATCAAAACAGCACAGTGCACTCAGAGAATAGAATTTGTCCTCACCCGTGTAATTCTGTGCTTCCATTATATGTGCAGGCTTAAACTGTTTTTCCATGGAGAGCACAGGGCTCCAGATTTATTCCTCCACTGAATCACTGTCATTCAGTTCACCGTTTGCCGCTACTCGTGCCCTCCCCAACTGGTCGAATTTGATGAAGGAGCTTGCCGGGTCCGCTTTGATCAGCTCTCTCACCTTGCTTCAATTTCTGATGCATCAGGGAACTCCACAGCCAAAAATAGAAGTCCTGAGATCATAACCAATAATGTTTCCACAGACGCATGAATTCCAATGTCCATGAGTCTCCTCGTAGGTTCCAATTCTTGGGCTCCCCCTTGGCCCAATTCTTGTTGAAAAATAGTGACAATAGCACATTTAAGCCGCTTCCAAATCCATAATTTCCAT
Organism: Pholidichthys leucotaenia; assembly: GCA_020510985.1. Lineage (NCBI taxonomy): Eukaryota > Metazoa > Chordata > Actinopteri > Cichliformes > Pholidichthyidae > Pholidichthys > Pholidichthys leucotaenia. The sequence goes on along the minus strand of CM035836.1, from coordinate 444,624,845 downwards.
TTAGATTAAGATTCAGCAGAAGAAGAGCGACTAAACACAGACAAAAACGCAACATTGCAAAAGCTGGGAATAGATCAGGAAGGCAGGAGAGGAGGGAAGAAAAATGCGACTGCTCTCTCTCAAGGCCATTTCAGCATAAGTCAAGGTTCATTTCTGAATAACTTACTGTTTGTTGAAAACAGAAGTGATGTAAAGGAAGCAAGATGTCTAAGTTCCCGTTAGCCAAGACGCCTTCTCTGATAGGGAGAAGGCGTAATATGGAAGCAAGCATTTTTAAGTTTTACACTTATATTTAACATTTTTGAGCCAACTTCCTACAACATTAAGCTATTTTTGCTTTATACTAACATTTTTCAAGTTTAGACTGTTTAAGCATGAAAGCTAGCATTTTTATAGTTTAAGGCTCAAATTTAACATTTTTCAGCTATTTCCACATTTTTAGCCTTTCAGCTAAAACTGTTCAGCATTTTATTACGAAATACAAAAATCTGTTGCAATAAAGAATTATAAAACAACAAAAAGGAGGGAAGACATCATTATGGCAAGACTCAGACTGGATCATACAGGTTTATACGGCACTTTATTCATTATGGGGAAAAGCGAAAGTGCAAATGTAGACAATGTGGAGTAAAAGAAAATGTTGAGCACATCTTATCACACTGTCACAAGTATGGAAATGAAAAATGAAGTTTGAGAGGCCGGTAGGGAATGGGATTTAACTGGGATTCTGGGAACAGATGGAGATGGAGATGGAGAGGCACTAAGAATGACGAGAAGGGCTCTTTTCTCTTTTTTAAATAACACAGGATTAAGTCATAGAATTTAGGGGTCGGGCTCAAATGACATAATGTTACACACTCTTGTACAGTAGGTGGCGGTTTGCACCTTCAAATCTAAAAGAAGAAAGAGTTTTTGTAAAAAAGGAAGTCATTTCATTCATTAACCTCAGTTCAGCTTGTAGAGGCAAAAGCGAACATATTCCAGAGTCATCCACCAGGGGGTAATCTTGAGCTGTGGATAATTCCGAGTGACTGTGGAATGCACTTAGGGAGTCTGGGATATGTCTCAAACGATTGTTAAAGCATAAAACTGTGATTGGGAGGACGTTCTAGTTATTTATGATGGCAAATCGTACCTTTTACCATGGAATGTGTTTTCCAACTGTGGTTCTTAGATGAAGGAAGCAGTTCTTGACCAGACATTTTGGGTGAAACAATTTCTTGAAGTTGATTATAATTCAGGAAATCTCTGTCTGTCTGTCTGTCTGTCTGTCTGTCTGTGTATCATGACCATAGGACTCGCTAAAAGATCATAGGATCACCCATGATGTTCCTATGATATCTACATGATGTCTGTATGAAATCTCTGTGTCTGTCCATCTGTGTGTCACAACCATAGGACTTGCTAAAAGATCATAGGATCACCTATGATGTTCCTATGATGTCTACATGACGTCATATAGACCATAGGACTGATGTTCTGATGAGCTCTACGATGTCTATACACGACCATAGGACTCGCTAAAAGATCATAGGATTGCCTATGATGTTCCTATGATCTTTATATGACGTCATATAGACACCATAGTATAGAGTGATCAAAAGCAGGCATTACTGAATGGGAGCCGTCAAAAGGAGTGGAGTGGCAGTAGGACCAGTCCAGGACACAGTCCAAGGACGGTTAATTTTTTCACACATAAGGAGTTGTTCAGAACTCCTTATACAAAGATGGAGAGTGATGATAATCTAGTCAGTGGCGGTAATGCACCTGTAAGCTGGTTGCCAACCGCCAATCAAATCTAAAAGAAGAAGGGAGCCGTCAAAACAACACCAAACTCCAACAGAGCCCTCTTTGTTCTGTAAGTAGTTATAGTAATTGTTCCTGAGGTAAATGCTTGTTTTAACACCAACTTCACTCATATGCCAATCCTTTTTCCTCATTAGCAGACTAATGTCTACTTCTTTTCCCGGAAACAACCAAAGGGGAACACTACTCACTGGACTGGTGTTAGTTACACTACCGTTCAAAAGTTTGGGGTCACTTTGAAATGTCCTTATTTTTGAAAGAAAAGCACTTTTTTTCAATGAAGATAACTTTAAACTAATCAGAAATACACTCTATACATTGCTAATGTGGTAAATGACTATTCTAGCTGCAAATGTCTGGTTTTTGGTGCAATATCTATATGGGTGTATAGAGGTCCATTTCCAGCAACTATCACTCCAGTGTTCTAATGGTACAATGTGTTTGCTCATTGTGTCAGAAGGCTAATGGATGATTAGAAAACCCTTGTGCAATCATGTTAGGTCTGCAGTGCTGTAATTGCTGCAAATGGAGGATTCTTTGATGAAAGCAAAGTTTGAAGGAAAAAATTATTTCAAATACAAATCATTATTTCTAACCTTGTCAATGTCTTGACAATATTTTCTATTCATTTTACAACTCATGGTGGTAAATAAAAGTGTGACTTTTCATGGAAAACACAAAATTGTCTGAAGTGACCCCAAACTTTTGAACGGTAGTGTATATCAATAGTGTCTAGTCCATACATTCTGGCTTTTCTTTCAATTGTACACCCAAACCCGTGTCCCTGGAAGTTAGGATATTCCCAGCAGTCTTGTAGTGGTGCTTTTGAAATATTCGCTTCCTCACTTCTTTTCAGCTTGACCCAGTATGATAATGCGAGTTTATCTCTTCTCAAATTATTGGCATTTCTTCTGCTTCTATTAAAACTGCATTGTTTGGTGTTGTTTTGATGGCTCTAATGCACAGGCGAAACGCTCTATGCTGCATTCTGTCTTAATTTTTACAGAGTTGTCTTTGCTGCTGCTCCATAAATCATGCATCCATAGTCTATTGTCAATCTCATTAGTGCTCTGTAAATGTCAGTTAATGCCTGTTTATCTGCACCCCATTCATGTCCAGCTGCAGCTTTTATGAGATTAATGACTTTTTTGCACTTTGTCTCCAGATTTTCAACATGAACTCTCCATGTGTATGCACTATCAAACCACAATCCTAGATATTTGAACTCAGTCACTTTCTCTATTGGTTGATTATATAATGTTAATGGTTCTGTACCAGTTCTGCATTTTTTGTGAAAATCGTATCACAGGTTTTACTGTTGGAAAATTTAAATCCCCACTCATGTGACCACTTTTCCACTTTCTCCATTGCTTTCCTGATGTTTTTGAACACAAATTTCTCATTTCTTCCCCTCGTCCATATGGCTCAATCATCTGTATATAGTGCTGTTCTGATGGATCCCTCTTGATCCTCAAACATGTCATTAATCATTATGTCAAATAAAACTGGGCTTATCACACTCCCCTGAGGAGCACCATTTTCAATTTCGAAGTCATTAGAAGTATACATTCCAGAGTTTAAAGTGACCATCTCAAAAAGACTCTCCAACAATACATCTGTCTTTACAGCAGAGATGGTGGCAATAATGATTGGTTTGCAGTGGATGGAGGAGGTCAGACTGGACTAGGTGGTGGTGTGCACAGATTCACTTGCAGCTTTGTAAACCATACAGACACTAAAATCTACAAGGGAAGACTTGGTGATTGAGCTATATCACAGTTTATTTAGGGTACACAGGGGTGGTGGAGAAGTTGTTTTGTTGGGTTCCTGCACACGAAGGGTTGAAAGGGAATGACTGTGCAGACAAATTAGCAAAAAGTGCACTTGGAAAAGAAATAACTATACCATTGTCTCTTGGAAAAGGTGAAGGGAAAGGAGTAATCAAGAAAAAAGGAGTTGAGCTATGGCAAAAAAGATTGAATGAAGATCATAAAGGTAGATCGTATTACAAAATACAAAAATCTATTGCAATAAAGAATTACAAAACAACAAACAGGAGGGAAAACATCATTATGGCAAGACTCAGACTGGATCATACAGGTTTAAACGGCACTTTTCACCATGGGGAAAAGCAAAAGTGACAAATGTAGAGAATGTGGAGAAAAAGAAAATGTCAAGCACATCTTATCACACTGTCAGAAGAATGGAAATGAAAAAGAGAATGAAAAATGAAGTTTGAAAGGCCGGTAGGGAATGGGATTTAACTGGGATTCTGGGAACAGATGGAGATGGAGAGGCACTAAGAATCACGAGAAGGGCTCTTTTCTCTTTTTTAAATAACACAGGATCAAGTCATAGAATTTAGGGGTCGGGCTCAAAAGACATAATGTTACACACTCTTGTATAGTAGGTGGTGGTATGCACCTTTCAGTTGTTTGCTACCCGCCAGTAACCGAGAGAAGAAGAAGAGTGGTGACGTGCTTGCTTACACCTGCATTCTACGGGCATGCCGAAATACTTGCTTATACTTGGTTTCTACAGGCATGCACAGGTATGCACTAGTTTTATAAATTATAGAGTGAAGTATGTGGCGGTAATGCACCTGTAAGCTGGTTGCCAACCGCCAGACAAATCTAAAAGAAGAAGATTAGAGCCAAAGGGAGTTGATGCTACAGGTGTATGTAGAAACATACAAGTACAATGAGACGTATAAAACATGATGATTTTGCAGCTAAATTACTCATTGTTTTCTAGTGACAGTTGAAAGTACGGCTTGTGTTTTAGCACTAGTGAAATTCAGTGTTGACTAGGGAAGGACAAAAAAAATCAATCTTTCTACTGATGCCACTGAACAAACTGCACATGCATTCTTTCCTGATAGTGAAATGTTTGTCGTCTTATCTGCCTTCTTCCTGTCACACGTTACACTGAAAACTGGGCGTGTGGGCTGTTTCAGATTGATGCTTACAGGTGAAGATGTTCCTACTTCCTGTGTGGACACGTAAATGTTTGACAGCTGCTGTGTCTCTTCCAGATGATAAAGCAGTGGAGGCGAGACGTGCCACTCTCAGAGAGGCTGGGAGACAACTCTCCACTTGTTACAGTGCCTGGCGCCCCGCCCACAGCAGCCCCAATGGGTCCCAACATCTCTTGGATTCCCGAGGCCCCACTGCTCAGCCAGGACCGGCCTATTTTTCTGATGACTCCAGCAGCACAGGCTGTCTCTGGCTTCTTCGTCTGGACAGCGCTCATCCTCACCTGTCACCAGGTAGCTGCTTCCCAGTACAGTAGGAGGGAGGAGAGGTGTACTGTTGGTCTCGAACGTCACGCTTTCTGTAATACTTTGTGAGGAGTTGCACACGTTGATGTTTGACTGGGCAGATTTGATGTTCTGATGTATGTGCTCATGAAGAAGGCGGGTGGGGTTGTGTGTTTAAAGCACAGGTGATGAAATCAGGCAGAAAAAACTATAATTCACCAGGTGTTTGCAGTACAGAGCATAAATACACACAAAATTTAAATTGAGTTAGAAGCTGTGAGATAATGTATTAATTATGGTGATCACATCAGACTGGTAAATGCAAAGAGACCCCAGTGATACCAGACAATATTTACCAATTACCCAGGTTCTCCATCCTGCTTTGTTCCTTTTTTTTCCTCTCTTCTTTTCCTTTCTGGTGCCCCTGTCATGACCACACTGCAGTAGTTATGAGTCTCATCTTCATGTGTGGTCAATGAACGTCCACTTTCTGCATCTTGTCTCGGTGTTAGGAGGCTCAAGAGAAACTTGTTGTAGAAGCTCTGTTGTATTAATTCTCTCTTGCCATCGTATTTTTAAGATAGTATTGTCAGTGGCAAATGCTGACAGACATTGCAGTTTTTGGATTCATCCACTTTTCTGATGAATGTTTGTGAACATCAGGGTTCGCTTCTGTCATTAGCAGCATTTAGCAATGTTTAGCGACAATTAGGAACAGTCGCGCGAAAGACAGTTGCTGAACATTACTCTCTGTTAGCAAATGTTAGAGACAATGTTTGCAATGATTAGCAACTATTTGCCACTGTTTGGGACTTTTTGCCAACTACAAGTAAAATACCAAGCGAATCTTGGACGTATCCATATTAAAAACGGTGAGAAATCCTCCCAGCATTCAGATTTCAAGAGTTCATCAAAGTTCGTAAGTAGTTGATAGTCTTCACCACTTAGCAAACCAAAAAGAATTTTAGCCACATGTGTATCAACCCTTTGCAAACACAGCTATTTTGCAACCGTTTGCAGAAAAATAAATTCACAGAGAAATTTTGAGCATGTTCAAAAATACTTTGCGACAACAAAAACTGCTTGCAACCATAAAAACTGTTGTCAAACTGTTGTGCAACCTTGTGTGAACCCTCACAAAACTCCAAAAATCACAACATTCGCCAACATTCACTCAAGATTTCCCAGCACTCACTGATCCATGAGATACAGTACATGCTTAAAGGTTCTGAAACAGTTGTTAGTGTTCACTTCTGGGTCAACCAGAAAAAATTTCAGGGACACGTGTTACAAGAGTTTGCAAACAACTATTTTGCAACTATTTGCAAAAAAAGTAAATTTGAGTCATGTCAAACTGTTTGCAACCTTAAACACTGGAAACTGTTTTGCAACCTTTTATGAACCCTGACAAAAAAAACAAAAAACTGTTCGTCAGCATTCGCCGCTCTGTGAGATACCAGGTTTAGGATCCTTCTGTTGAGTTTTGTTGTTTTGGAAGCTGTCAGTCCCCTTTTCATCTCCTTTGTTCATCTTCCAAGTTAATCTGGGTATTAATAGTGCCTCTTTCAGTCTTATCTTTGTTTTCCTGCTGATGTTTTTAGTGTTCCACATCTGTTTCAGCCTGACCAAAGCAGCTCTTTCTTTGGTAACTCTTGCCTGTAGGTCTTTCATTCATCCTCCTTGTTTGCGTACCATGGCTCTGAGATACACAAACTTCTCTACATCTTCAAACAAATTAATGGCAGTCCCAATAAAGACCTCGAATATAATAAAAACAGTTCCAGGATAGATTGTAGACTCTCTTTTCTTCCTCTACAGATGAAACTTTTAGACTAGCTTTTTATATTTTTCTGTTTTGAAACTGTCCATGTCTGTGCCGCTCCTAGATGTCTATACAGTATATATACTGTATATACTGTATTTTTTTTTAAATTATATTTGCAATGTCTGTCTTCTCCAGATCTATATGCACCTTCGTTTCTACAGCTCACCTAGGGAGCAGCGTCACATTGTACGGATCCTCTTCATCGTTCCCATCTACGCCTTTGACTCCTGGCTCAGCCTTCTGTTCTTCACCAATGACCAGTACTACGTGTACTTTGACACAGTCAGAGACTGCTATGAGGGTAAGGGCAATTGTTTTTACTCAGTACCAGGTTCAAAGAGATGTTTTCGCTCAGGATCCATCTTGAATAAACCATGTTTAAAATTCACGAGTAAGGAGGATTAAAACTGCCCAACTCAAAAATTTATCATAAATTAACACACACACACACACCTTCAGCTCCTCCCTATTCAGGGTCTCCACAGCAGATCATGGGTGTCCACATATTTGATTTGGCAAGGACAGGACTTTTTACACCGGATGCAGCCCTCCCCATTTACAAGGGTTTGGGACCAGCACAAGGAGTACACTGGTTTTGTGCTTCCCCCCATGGCTGGGCAACCAAATTTCTTTTCCTCATTCTGTTTATGCTGAGCACCAAGCTAGAAGGTTGAAAGTATCATTTTTATGGTCTTTGGTGTGACCTAACTAGCACCTGATTGGCAGATGCTCTGCCACTAGGTTCAGGTTACTTTATTTGTACCTGTAGGTAGATTTGTTTTGCAGTCAGGTGACATCCATATTTACAAACCACAGTTACATTCAACATGAAGCTGACTATAAACATGATAAAAGTACTCAAGGCTCCACCAATCAGGACATAGGACAAAGAGATAAGAGAAAAAAACAAGGAGATAAGAGAGAAGGGTCATATTAAAAAGTTAAAGACTAGTCAAAGAGGTTAAAAACTCAAAAGTCTAAAACCCAATAAAAGATTTAGAACCCAAATAAAAAACCTACAAAAATAAGAAAATATAAAATAAAATTAATAAATAGGTAACTAAATTATGTGCAATATATTGTTACATCTTGTTACATCTTGTAGGTTACCACTTCAGTTTATTGGTAATTTAATAAATTACACAATAAGGAAAATATACCTTATACTGTGTGCACCAAAAAAAATTGTATGCATTAGGTACTTTATAAATTCTAATATAAATAGATACCAAAGATTTTTTTTTTCTAAATTTGCTTCAGTATTTATTTTTCTTCGCATTGTTTTCTGTATTTATTTTCTAAGCTTGTGGGTCTCATTTAATTTTTAAAACTGTATTTATTAATTCTTTTTTTCCAGAGTGCTGTGATCCTTTATTTTTGATTTTTAGTCATTTAAGTCCTTTTGGCAAATAGAAACTTTCTCTTTGAATGTGAATATATAGAGTGGCACTGAGGGCTGGAATAAGACCTGGGGGGTAGTCCAGAAAACAGGGTTAACCTAGCCTGAAATAAAGCCTGAACTCAGGGTTAAGTGAACCTGCCAGAACTCACTCGAGTTTTTGGTTTCAGAACTCCAGTTATTGATCTGTTTGATCAACTCAGAGAGTTGACTGACCTCGAGACGTGCACGTTCACGGCAAACCTACTAAGACAGCATGTGTTGAACACAGAAACCACAAGCAGTGGAAGAAAAGCAACATAATTATTTCTCTGAGGAAGAGTTACAAGCACTGTTGGAGGCGTATGATGAGTGGGGAAAAAAAATCATAATCAAGAAGAATAAACAGCAACATCAGCCAAAGATACAGGGAGCTGACCTGCGAAGAACTGCCGACTGCATGAAGGGAATTTATTGGATTCTTCACTAGTGGACAATCTCTACAAGTTTATATAAGTATTTCTGTTTGATTTGCAAAGTGATCAAGCTGTGAGAGGCTGTGAGTTTGAGCCCCAGCTTGGATGTCCTTTGGGTCAAATTTTATTTTCCATAAAAAAAACTAAGTATTCAGAATAATGGGATATTATAAATCGAGTGCATTGCAAGGCAGTAGGCTATTTTACAACATTTATCATTACATTCAGATGTAATGGCTTTTCTTAGAAAGATTTTTTTCCATGTAAATTTGTACCTTTTTCATTATTTGCAGCTTTTCATGTAAATTTGAGAGCCTTTTTTTTTTCTTGTAATTTTGCTGTTTTTTATAGTATGCATTTTTTCCATGTAATTTGAAATAATTTTCCTAAAGATTTTTTTTTTTTTTTTGGCAGATTTCTTTGTAAATGTAATTTTTTTTTTGTTGTTGTTAAATGGCTAGCTGTGGCGTAGGTGTGGTGTGGCCGACTACTGATCGGAGGGTCAAGGGTTCAATTTCCGCTGTGTCTGCAGTCTGCATGTTGAAGTGTCCAGCGTCGGTGTATGGCGGCTCCGCCACCATCAGTGTGTGAATGGGTGGATAGCAGGATCTGTAAAGCACTTTGGTCATCCAGAGATGAGAAAAAGGTGCTACATAAATGAACGCCATTTACCATAATCAGATTATACAGTGTGGATTTTAATTTTTTTTCCCATATTGCGGCTACATTAAGGCAACACTGTGCAAGCTTTGCTGTAGTGTTAATTTATACAAACCTTTTAAGGGTTTTTTCTATTTTTCCCTCACAAGCCCAATGTCTTCTCATTGAATGAATGTGGGGTTTATATTTTTACTTTTTCACAGTTGTATCACCTTCACAGTCCAAGATGGTGTCCTTGTCTTGTAATCTAAATATAGTTTTTTTCACCTTTTTGATGAATTATCCTTCATTAGGCCAAAGGCCGCAAGATTGATAGCACAATTAAAAGGCTGAAGCAAGTGTCAGCTGTGACAGAAGTGGACATCGAGGGTCCAGAGGGTCCACTAAGCTATATGGACAGTATATGCCAAGCATGTGACTGTGGTGTTTGAAGACAGGATTTGCAGAAGAACTTATTTCTGTTCCATAAGAGACTGAACAGTCAGTGTAGAGGATCCTCCTCCAAAATCTGTGCAGCAATTTTACAATGTAAGAAACTGATTTTATTGATCAGAAAGGAATATTTTACCTTTAAGATCACTAAATGTAAGAATTTCACAGCAGTTGCCAGCAAAGGATCTGTACAAAATCCATCTCAATAGAAAAAAAATCAGAAAATAGATTAGGAGGTGAAATATCTGCATGTAAAGATAGAGTGGGAAATGATTCAATTCAATTCAGCTTTATTTATAATGCACCACATCACAACAAAAGCTGTCTTGTGGCACCATGATGTTTGTTCAGGAAATAAAGAAGGCCCATTAAAAACAAATTAGTGATGGTGTGTTTTAAGATAAGATAAGATAAGCCTTTATTAGTCCCACAATGGGGAAATTCCAGGATTGCAACAGCACAGGGATAGCAACACTCAGAGCAATAATTAAGAAGATACGAAAAATAAAAATAAGATCAGTGAATATACATACATACACATAAATATACTGTATATACAAAGTGCGGAGCACTGTAGCAAGATGGAATAAACCGCATAACCGTCTACTTAATTATTTTATTAAGTGATTTTGAGTGATTAGTTCTCTGATTCTCTGTAATCACACTTCTATTTGTGGATGTGGTTCCTCTTAAGTTGAAATATTCTAAACATACCCCCAACAGAACCCAGTCAGGAGCAGGTTATGTTCACAGCCTTTGTTACCATGGTTACAAACATATTCTTAGACTTTCTGAAACAGAAACCACAAACTGAGTTGACTCACCCAGGGAAGCCACTAAACCTGTTCTCTGGAGCAGAGCCCAGGTTTACTTTTTAGTTTTCATTTTTTGTTGTTGGTTTGTTTTTTTAATCAATTGTTGCATTGTATTCAGAATCTCACAATGCATCAGTGACTTTCTTTATATTCCCATTTTAATGTTTTCATGATTACATGATTGGTATCGTGTTTTTTCTTTTTTTATTAGCTAGCACTGTATCCATATTTAATACTGTATATGAACTAGAATTTTTTTATGTTTCATCTTGAAACAATAAAAAAACTAGAAAAGCACTCGGAGAGCGCAGACCTCTGCCAAGCGCCACAGTTCCCCCATACAGTGTTTGTGTGTACGTTTTCAGATTCCTTGACCATGAAAACATATGACAAGCAATTGGATTCACAATGATAGGATTAGTGGTTCAGTAGTTATTGACGAAAATGTCATTTTCCGTAATAGTGGTTTTCTTCTGGACGGTGATCCGGATCACCACCAAAATGTAATCATCTGTAGGATACCCCATTTCTGACAATCTGTGAAAATTTCATGAAAATCCGTCCATAACTTTTTGAGTTATCTTGCTAACAAACAGACAGACAAACCAACGCCGATGAAAACATAACCTCCTTGGCGGAGGTAAAAACCCAAGAGAAAAGGTGATTGTGTTTTGGTGTTTTGCTAAAAACAGTAATAATAGAGATGGCTGGCTGGAAGTTTTTCATTATGGATGCATCACACAAATGCAGTCAATACTTCCTGATGCTGTGGATCTCTGACCATAGGGATCCTGAGTTAGCAGGAGCCTCCGCTCTTATATCCCCTTATTTAGCTGTCATAATCAGAATAGAAATCGTGACACTCTGATTACGCATCATATCCTCTCTCTGTGAACTACCGACGCTGCTCACTTCTGGATATAGACTACAAGGTGCTCTATGTATGGCTCTACTTCTGCCGGAAACACGTTAAATATGACGTGTTCCATCATTTCTGTAGCTCATCTCCGCGTCACTTTGTCTCGTCCTACATATTTTTTTTTTTTCACTCTTCCATTTGGAGACGACTTTTCTCCGTTTCCTTTCCAATTTCTCCTCCCGCTCCTTTCCTCTCTACCCTCATCTTCCTTCAATAGCTCTCGTCCTGGCCTGATCCTCGGCAAGGATGGCCAACCTGTTGCATGGCAACTGTGCCCACAAATCTTCCTCATCACTTAGAGTGGCTGCATCAGATAATGAGCTTCTCTCAGCCGAACTTGCTGCAAACTTGCTGCTCACATTCTCATTGTGTGAAGGCCTACTGTATCACCGTGGCAACGAGCTCTGCAGACAAAGGTCCTCTCGGGGGAGAAATGAAGTAGCACAGTGAAAACAGATGAGACTGGGAGGAGAGCAACCTCATTTCTGCCTTTGTGTTCAAGCAGGCAAGACATGTATGGCATCCTGTTGCCTCCATACTGTCTGACAGCGCGCTGACATCAGGCCGGAAACAGCGAGAAGTTGTGGGTGTGTGGGGGAGTGAGAACAGAGAGAAACAAATATACACAGATCTGACGTAACATGAATCAGTGCCGGGAGTACAGCGGAGATCCCTGCTGTGATCACAACGCAGCACTACCACAACACATGCAGTAAACTAGTGCACGTTACTGACCTCATACTTGGTTAAACCACGCTCGCATGCACGTTATCACGTCCTCTGTGAGCCGTGAGAGAGCATAAGCACACACAGGGATAGGAAGGTTCATGGGGTTAACAGGATTAGGCTGTTTTGTTTTGGGTTTTTTTTTGGGGGGGGGTTGATGACTTTCTTGATCCTCGACAACCTCTTAATGCAGGAGCACAGCCACTCTCAATATCAGATAGGCACCTTTAAAATACTTATGGGATAAGCCGTTTTTACACTCACAGTTGACTGTGCAAATTAAAGCACACGATAGTCAGTCAGTACTTCCACCATGCTTTATCCAGCCTGAGGATAAAATCTGTGTGTGGTTTGTTGCCGGTGCATTCACAACCAGTAGGTGGACATAATTCAGTTCAATTCAACCTTATCTGCTGACACTGTCTTAGAGATCAAGTGTAAAAAAAAAAAAAAACAGAAAAACAACTTATGTTTTCAAGACTTTTTCTGCAGAGAGGATTATTTAAGGACACGCTCACACTGGGGCTAGTTGCTCCATTTCATAGTGAGCCACAGCTGCTCCATACTGTGACCACATCCCTGTTCCCATCTCCACCGCTGAATCGAGGTCACAGATTTTCCTGAATAGCTTCACCTTCTTGTGTATTTTGTTCAGTTAACTGTGTATTTGTATCTGCACAAGAATAGCACTCAGCTACTGCATCGGGCCAGCTCGCCACTGATGGTAGTGATTGTAGAGAGGAATGGTCGGTGCCAGGGTGTGGCATGTTCACATTGTGTAGGGTTGCAGTGCAAGGGGTGCAAATGTTTCCATTCATTCTGTACCTAAGCATACTGTACGTACCTCCCCCAGTTATGCTGAGCTGGGAAGTGATAGGTCTGTACTGTGCGCAAGCCTGGAACAGACTAGTTAAACAATCTAGACTTTAGGGGTCAAACACAGTTCGGTACAGTTCAGGGGAGGCCGTGTAATTGTGCCTTTTATTTGCATCATCAGTGGTGTTTGGGTGAAGAAATGTTTCATAAAATTACAAACTATGATTAAGATTTAGGTGATCTTGCATTTTATTATAACAAGTGGGACTGGAAGTAGGGCTTAACCGTTTGAGTGTGTCTGTTGCCAAATTGCGACATAACCCCTAGTGGTCAAGAGTGGTAAATATTTTTTGTCAGTAAAATAGTTCAGATTTCCAAGGCTATAACTTGAAAGTGGTAAGAGGTAATGGCTTACTGTCAATTAAAAAGATGTAAAATATGATCCAAAGTTTCAGATAGGAGTGATTTTACGCATCTAATTTGCATAATGTCACAGCAGCTCTTTAAATTCCATAACTCAGTCAAAACTGGACTTTGGACATATTTACACAAAGAATGGTTTGGTTTTTTGACACCGTTGTCTCTACAGGGGTATGTTGTTATCTTCAAAGTATATGAACCAGAAAATTGGTACAATGAAAAAAAAAACAAAGAAATTTGTCACTTACCGGCGGCTAACGGGATTCGCTCGCTGCTGTGGTCGCTACGTTTTCACCCATCGTGGTCGTTATTTTGCGTTCTGTCGGTCATTTACGCTCTCTACCACATCTACAAAGTCTTATTGTTATCCCACATAAATTTCGCTTGTATCCTGCAGCTATTTTCCGTGTACGAAGCCATCTAGGTGACGGTGCACGATGATGGGTGGCAGCCATATTAGCTTTCTGGGCTTAAAGCATGAGAACAGGAAAAGGAAATGAGGAGTTCTTCTTCTTTGGTGTATTACGTGTCATCCATTGAGTCCGCCAACGTGTGTCTGCCATCTTCTGAAACTGGCATATCAGTACAAATCCTCAGTGGAGCCGGGGATGTCAGAGTGAGATGACAGGCGCAGCGCCACGCTCTGTCACTAGGGACATGCAAAATCTCACACTCAAAGGGTTAAAGCAGGGCTTAATTGAACATTTCTCGTCATTTTTAGGGGGTGTATTTTTTTCTTTTCCTCTTTTCTTCTTCCCCCTTATAGTTCACTGACAAGGCTTGCAATTAAGCGATATAAGTGAATGTATCACTGCAGTGATTTGCTAGTAAATGAGTATAGTATAATAAAGAATAGAACTGTTGTCATTTCACACACATGTAACCAATTTAAATATTGTCCCGTGCAGAAGTCGGTGTTTATACAGTAGACATATCTCTTGAGGGTTTGTGGGTCACACGACTAGCTAGTTAGCTTGTTAGGTGCATTGAGGGAGTCCTTTATGCAGTCATGAATATGTTATCACCACATAGGGATTATGAATCTCTGATTGGAATGGTAAATCCATCCATAGCTTGTTAATTCTGTCATCCTTTCCCTCGGTAAAATGGCTGTGCTGATGGGAATAGACGTAGTGATTTAGCATTGGCTCTAATTGGCTCTTGATTTAGCATTTTTGTGTTAGTTTCTGCGCACTTTGCTCTCTTTTCCTTGGCATCATCAATCACCACATGCTGTGTGGAGGGACACCATATTTCTTTTTGGTGTGAGCCGGTTCAGTTTTTCTGCTGTGTTCTCCTGCTTCTGAACAGTTCTGGTGTAATATTTTAGAATTTTGTCCCTTTCCTGAGCAAACCTCATATCTGCAGATTTAGTAGGATTTATTTTATTTTTTTAATAAACCCATTGATCACTCTGTATCTCTCTGGATGTTTGTTGTTGTTTTTTTTACTGTCAAACCAATTCTAAGCATTAAAAAACCCATGTGAATAAATCCTGTAGCTGTTAAATTACTCAGAAACTACAGATTTTTTCCTCATTTCCTGTCTGTTTTGAATAAACGAGGTTTACGCCAGACAGCGACGAAGGTGCAGCTATAAATAACTAAATGAACAACGTCACATTACTCCTTCAGTTTTCGGTCCAGATATCATAAATACTGGATGTCCCACTCTGATGTATTGGACTTGAATGTGTAAATGAAGCCATAATTAATGGCATAAGTTGCCAGTTTCTTACACTTAGTAAATGTATGCTGTGGAAAATTGTATTAAGAGCCTTTCCACAAACATAAACATTCAATGCTGTAAATATAGCGTCAAAAAATGTAATTTTCTTTTTCTTTCCTTGATCCTTTGCAGCATTTGTTATTTACAACTTCCTCAGTCTGTGTTATGAATACCTGGGGGGAGAGAGTGCCATCATGGCGGAGATCCGAGGGAAGCCTATAGAGTGAGTTTTTTTTTGGCATGACACTTTTTTTTTTTTTTAATTTCTTTTGATGCTCATTTTGCAGCATAGACACTGAATAACCCGGGTGTTTGTCTCCATCAGGTCCAGCTGTATGTACGGCACCTGCTGCCTGAGAGGAAAGGCCTACTCCATTGGCTTCCTGCGATTTTGCAAGCAGGCCACTCTGCAGTTCTGCGTGGTCAAACCGCTCATGGCTGTCATCACGGTCATCTTGCAGGCTTACGGCAAATACAAGGATGGAGACTTCAAGTGCGTGGGTCCACCAGCTAAACCGGCATTAAAGTGTCTTTTTATAGATCTTTTTTTTTCTTTCTTAAATACCTGTCAAAACAGCAGCAGCTTTAGCTTTTGCATAATGTGGATTATGCCTTCAATTTTTAGGTTAATTAAACATTCCATACTGATTATCCCTTAATCGTGTCTGTTTACTCAGTGTTGAAAAATACACCTTTTAGCATCACCTATAATCAGTGAGTGATATGAGGGGGGGTGTTATCCCCCTTGTTAACCTGCCATTCCCCCCCATCCCCATTCACTGGTGTGAGTCAAGGAAGGACGGGGGGGACATTGCCCCTCCCAATTTGGAAAAAAGATATATATGATATTATAAAATTTAAAAAAATTTCTGATAAATTTGCAACTTTTTTCTCATAAAATTGTGATTCTCAAAAATTAATTTTTTTCTTGTAAATGTGCAGTTTTTTCCTGTAAATTTTCAGATTTTTTTTCTTGTAGATTTGCAACTTTTCCCTAAAAAATAAAAAAAAGTTGACTTTTTTTTCTCATAAATTTGCAACTTTTTTTCTTGTAAATTTACAACTTTTTTCTTATAAATTTGCAACTTTTTTCTCCAAAAATGTAAAGGAAAAAAAAATCTGTAAATTTTCAGCTTTTTTCTAAAAAATTTGACTTTTTCTCATAAATTTGACTTTTTGCTCAATTTTGCAACTTTTTTCCTCATAAATGTGCAGCGCTCATCTGGATGCTGGTTACATTTTTATTCTGTGTAACTAAATTGTAATTTGCAACTTCTTTCATTTTTAAATTTGCATCTTTTATCATATCCTTGCACCTTTATTCTTGCAAATTTGTACCTAATTTATATTTACATGGTAAATTGGCGAAGGCCTCCCATCCACCTTGTTAAAAAATAACAGATCGCCTGCTGCCTATAACGAGACCTGATCAGGGCCGTAAACGCTGACTCCTCCGTCCACAGTGCTGCTAGCGGTTACCTCTACGTGACCATCATCTACAACGTCTCGGTCAGCTTGTCTCTGTACGCTCTGTTCCTCTTCTACTTCGCAACGAGGGAGCTGCTTAGCCCTTACAGCCCTATGCTCAAGTTCCTGATGGTCAAGTCGGTCATCTTCCTCTCCTTCTGGCAAGGTAGGGAAGCTGCCCAAAGTGTGTTTTACTTAAATGAAGGAGGTGGAAAATGAGATCCTTTGTCACATTTTTTTTTTTTGCGCTCAGGCATGCTGCTGGCCATCCTGGAGAAGTGCGGGGCCATCCCTCAGATCAACTCCATGGAAGTGTCCGTCGGCGAGGGTACGGTTGCCGCCGGATACCAGAACTTCATCATTTGTATTGAGATGTTCTTTGCGGCGCTGGCCCTGCGACATGCTTTCACATACAAGGTCTACATGGAGAAAAGTTTGGATTTACAAGGTGAGGAGGAAATCCACAGTGGAAGTGAGAAATAATTACAGATTAGATGTCAATCGGTATCAACATTTATGTGAATAGTTTTCAGAATTCTTTCACGTTTTCTTCATTTCCATCTGTTCCAGTATCATTTTTTTCTTCATTTTCCGCCTTTTAATTGCTTCTTTCTCTATTTTCCTTTTTTACATTTACATTTTCTGCTACATTTGTCATTTTGTTCTTTTATGGCTCTACGCATCTGTCCTCATACCTGTATTTTTTTTTCTCCTCTGCTGCACAACAAAGGACCTCTTCCTATATACGGAGAGTTTGGTAGGTTTAAACACTGCCATTTACGCTGCTAGCCCCATGTGTATTGTTCACGCTACTGCTGCCGTTTTCATTTTTTTCACAGCTTGTTTTCCTGAGACCAGGACTTGACATCATCCCCGGCCCACCATCCCAACACCAAAGGAATTCAGTTGTCGCTTGTAGCTCAGTCATTATTACTAGACTTTTTTGCAAGTGGAACAGTTTTTTGAGGAAATTGCAAACTTCCTATTTAAAAAAAAAAAAAAAAAGCCACAAATTTATGAGAAAAAAATATATAAATTTGCTAGAAAAACATCACAAATTGCTTGAAAAAGTTGCAAATTTATGAGGGGGGAAAAAGACATTTGCAAGACAAAAATAAAAGAAAATAGTTGAATAAGGTCTCAAATTTAGTGGAAGAGTTGCAAATTTTACATGAAAAAAATGCAAGATACAAGTTAAAAGAAATCATAGATTGACCAGAAAAAAATAAAAATTTAATAGTAAAAAAAAAGCTGGGCTACTAGTTAGTAAGCAGAAAAGTTAAGGTAAGATAAAACCTGTATTAGTCCCACAATGGGGAAATTACAGTTAATGTCCAGCCCTGTCTCAGACATGTATGATGTAGTGTCCACGCGGACATTACTATTAAAACATTTTTTTGTCTGTATAGTCGCTGTTTTTTTTTCAGTTGATGTATTCCATTACACTCTGTTTACAGTGAATGTATAATATGTACACACCACTGTTAAAATGGCAGCTTTCAGTGACATAAAAAAACAACTACGATAAATCATTTTCAAACTTTTCCTACTTTTAATATGACCTATAATCTGCACAATTCAATTTAAAAATCTGTTTGTTTGGTTTTTTTTAAATATAAAAAAGAAGAAACCTACAATACGCTGGTTGCATAAGTGTGCACACCCTTAAGAGTGATCATTTGTTGAAGTATGAGCCTAAGGGTGTGCACACTTATGCAACCAGCTTATTGTAGGTGACAGATGTGTTTTGGGTTTTTTTTTTTTTAAATTCTACATGTTACAGGTCACATTAAAGGTGGGGAAATTTTGACATTATGCTGGTGATTGCTGTGTACACTTTTGACATTCGCTGAACACTTAGTTCTTCTGTATTTTCTCCCCATGTCATTACAGATCCTTTTTCCCATCCTCTCGCTAAACAACACCCACTGTGCTCTTGTTCAGCTCCTCTTCTATCACGATTTTTTATCTCTAATTCCCTTCTTCAGTCCTTTTTTCCCATCCTCTAAATCACACTTGCTCCTCTCTGTTCCTCCCCGTTTTCTCTCTAGTCTTTTCTGCTTGCATAAATCACTCCTCTTTCCTCTTCTCACTGACTCCTTTATTCCTCCTCTCCCCTCATACATTCTCTTCCTTCTCCCCAGTGCCTAAGCTATAAATCAGCCATTTCTTTTCTCTCTTCTCTTTCTAGGCCTCAGCATTCCTCCACCACTCATTGCCAGTGACTTTCTCTTTTTTTTTTTTTTTTTTTTTTAACCAGGATCCTCACTGTCCTTTCTCGTTGCTCCCTTGTAGGCCGCTGCGCCCCAATGAAGAGCATCTCCAGCAGCCTGAAGGAGACGATGAACCCGGGCGACATGGTCCAGGACGCCATCCACAACTTCTCCCCGGCCTACCAGCAGTACACCCAGCAGTCTACTTTGGAGCAGGGGGCGCCACCGCCAGTCGTCCGTGCCCACAGTGCTGTCGGAACCCGCGGAGACACAGAAAAGACCCTCCTGCTCAGCTCAGACGACGAATTCTAGAGTGTCACAAATGGACGCCTGTCTGACCACAGCTGAAACTCATTCAGACTGATGTAAAATGGAGGACAGCATCACGCGGTGTCTGTGTCTGACCAACGAGAGTTGTGGTTTTATTTTCTTGGTTTTGGGACTTGTCACAAATGCAGTGGCCTTCCTATGTAAGCATTTCTGCGTCTGCATTTGCCATGTCTCTTTTATCGGCGGAACACTGAGGGGAGATGAGTCACTCTTGTACATACTGAGTCATACTTGAGTTTTAGGAGGAAAGGTTTCTGCCTTGGAAAAGTTTTTAGCTAACAGAGACAAGCTTAAGCATTCACTGCGGTGTCGTCTGTGTTGTTTTTGTTGTTGTTGTTGGCATTGATGGAAACGTTCCGGTCCAAGTTAAAAGTTTTGTAGACCCAGACGAGCCTTGGTATGCGTTGCTGCCACATCATGTTTCATTTTAAATGTCAGCACAGTCAGGTTCCTTCACACGAACGTGTTTCCCAGTGGAGTGGAGTCATTCTAGTCCGTGCTATTTATTTATTGTGTCCGTGCATTGGTTTGGTGGTGTCCTCTGGTCTTGATTGGATTATTTTCAGTGTTGTGGCAGTCGGAGAAAACGCCTTTCACGTGGCCTGCTGTTGAAAGGGAAATGAGGTCAGACATACAAGTTAATGTGGGCAGCAGTGTGGTGGATCAATTTTGTTATCAATATTGTCTGTGCAGAGGGAGGCCGTGCAGATTATAGATTATAGAGTACATCTGCCACAGTGGGCCGCCACGGGGTTGGGGGGGGGGGGGGGGGTGTTGCAGAGCCAGTTGGGATTACATTGGTGTAATTGGGGCATTATTGGAATGGCTGGGATTAAAGCCGGAGTTTCTTCTCTCAGACAGAAGACCTCTACAGGCCTCTATGTAGGTTAAATGGATTGAGGGGAAAACAGCCAGAGGAAAATGGGTTAAGGTTGAACTAAGCTAACACTAGATGTCTTTTGGCAATAATGAACACTTATATTACTGATTTGTTAGTGTTTTATTTTGAAAGTGTAGCTGCTGCATCCCCGGCCTCCCCGTTTTAAAATTAGGCTTTCATCTCAAACTTTATTCATAAAGCATAAATTAATGACATATGGTCATCCCGGAGCAGTAAAACAGTTAACGGTCAAAAAAGTGAAAACCTCAACATTGACGAGCCCCTTTGAGCAAGTACTAGGCCAGTGGTTGCCAACCTTTTTTTTTTTTTTTTTTTGCCTCACGGACCAGTTACACATAAAAAAAAAAAAATTCATGGGGCAGGGTTTAAAATGAGCAGAATACATTAGCATTAAAAACAAAGTGTCTGATTAAAAAAACTCACCTTGGTAAGCCCTGAGCTTGTTTCTCTTCAAGGAGCTCATAAAAGGGTTGCGAAGTAACGTTCAAACTCTTTTGAAAGTAAAGATGGGCAATCACTCCCCAGCTGGTAGAAGGAAGGTCCAAAAGGAGTTTCTTCCACCCTCCCACCCCCCACTAATGTTGGAACATGTCAAACATCCCTCTGTCCACTCACGGTCCCCACAGCCCCAGTTTGGCTTTAGCAGCATCACCGCTATTACTGAGACAGGTGTGTGTCAAGACTGTGCAGGAAGTCAGGCACCAATAGAGGGAGAATATACGGTAATTTTTCCAAAATAAAACACCCGGCAGACTTAGTCGATACAGAGGAACAGAATAAATGTTCCAAGTGCCAGTGCAGTGGTGAGGGGGAAACCGTGTAGGATGAATATACAGTATGAACTAGGATGTAGGACAAAACAATCACATCATACAATGAAGGACTATGAATAGGCCCTTACATAAAGAAAAGTTTTCAATTTGGAGTGTGTCTCTCACCCAGGCTGAAACCTGGTTCTACAGCTGAGGAGCCTTGTAGCTAAAAGCTCTACAACCAATGGCAATTCTATAAATTTTGAAAATAGCAAGTTGCAGTGAGATTTTTAAGATATGAAGGGGCCTGGTCATGCACAAGAAGGATTTTGTATTCAGTTCTAAACTTTATGGGGATCCAGTGAAGGAAGGCTTAAATATCTGAGAGATGGGATCTCTCCGTTTCGTCCCAGTCAGTACTCTGGCTGCAGCATCTGTTATCTGAAGAAAGGTGCTGAGGACCAGTCCAACCAGAGTCTCCTGCGGGTACATCTGTTGCTTTGTCCAAAAATCAGACACTCACACGGGCATCTGTACGTTCATCACAACAGAAATGTGACAAGCTTTCAGGTAATAATCATGAGGAACAGAGAGGCTAAGTAGTTTGCAGCAACTGCAGTTTTAAAATAAAGTATTTGTGTTCAACACCCCTAACTAGCTATTGTGTGGCTTTTTTTTTTTTTTTCCAGAGGAACGATATATATATTTGTGGAGAATGGATTTTTAAAGTTGCTATATGTAACTTTGAATTAATTCCAACTTCCAACACTAGGTGGCAGCATTGTCCCCCAAAAAGTGAATTTCTGTTTCTGTGACAACCATGAGTCAAGACTCACCCTACTGGCAACAGTGGTACTACAGGAAGGGATGGTACGAGCCTCGGGAAATTCATTATAGTGGAAGTGTTGTTTGTAAACACTTTAATTATAATTATAGTCAATTTTTGAATATTTTAAAGTAGAACAACTACGTATAGCTCCTTTAACATTTTATATGCCCTGATATGGTGCCGCAAGTAGCTGTAGTTCTGCGCTGGTCACACTTGACTGTGAGTGTGTTGCTGTTGGAATTGTGATCTTATGAAACATTTTAGTGCCCGTCTGCATTGGTGTTGGACTGGTTAAATTAAAAGTTGCAACATCACCGTTCTGTAGCAAAAATCTTAGCTCCTTGGAGAGCACATCATTTTTCTTTTCTTTAGCAAAACTTTAACAGGGTACATATTATGCAGAATATTTTTGTTCATTTCAACCTCATACACATTTTATTATTTAAAAAGACATACCATATGCCTTAGTTGCGCTCTGAAAGAAATGAGCAGATTGTACTTCCTGGGTTTTATGACATCACAAACCTACAAGCTATTCCTTCAGTTCTCTAAGGCTGGGTTGATGCTCCTTTCTGCTCCAGTGCACCTACACTTTGGACAAGGCTGACACGCACACGGCTGTATATGTGCTTCATTTTTAGCTCATTCTGGCAAAGCCGAAAGGAGCTAATGCAATGATGTGACGTCTGTCGTCCATCCACATTTCAGGGGAATCACGACTCCTAGGCATTTGCCCTGATGCTCACCAAACTCATTCACAAGGATAATCAGGACGGTCTGCATCCAGGTTGTGCTCAAGGTCACTGTCAAGGTCAAAGGTCAAGAGATCTAGCCACTCACATGATTTCAGAAAAACCACTACACCTAGGCAATTACTGCTATCCTCACAAAATCCACTCACAGTGACCCTCAGGTAGGTCTGCATCCAGGCTGAGGTCATTGTCAAAGGACGGAAGATCTGGGCATTTAGGATTTCATGAAAAGCATTACTCCTCCGAGGCCATTGACCTGGACTTTAAGCACACTGGATGAGTCTGTAGCTAGACTGTGCTTAAGGTCAAGGTCAAGTCAGGAGATCTGAGCACGCCCAGGGTGATTTTGTCAGGCCGGAATGAGCTACTCTGTCACTGACGGTCTGGTTTGTATCTACTAGGCCGAGCGTTTGACGGATGCTCATAACCATCACTTGCAGTTTTATATACAGTATATACTGTATGTGTGCGTGTCCTTGAGGATGTCAAAACTTCAGTGTCAAAATGGGACCTTTAATGAAACTTCAGCATCCCCACTCACCCCTTGTAATAACCAAACTTTTATCTTCAGTATTGTAGATGTTTTTTTTCTGTTCTAAACTGAATATTGGCTCTACCATATGGATAAATATTGATCACCATTCTCTCTGTAAAGAACTTGTTTCCTTTTCTTCCAGTTAGGCTTTTTTTTTCTTTGATTCAACCACAGTCTCACATGGTTATTTTTAAAACTCAAAACTGGATTTCTTGAGTCATTTGAATGACTCATACCGAATATGCCAACGTGTTTACCACTTTCACTGCTTTGCTGTAGCTCTGGATGAACACCAGGGGGCGATAAGGAGAACATATGAGCTCAGTCAACACAGACCTTAATGCTCTTTATCTTGGGTCACTTTTTTTAATATGTTTGTTAGACGACAGAAGCAGGCTAAAGTCCTAACAGTGGTTATGGCTTTCTGCTTCTGACTGACACGTTAAATAGAAAGTGGAGCCACATTTGTGCTCAGGAGCAGCTGCTTACGGTTTGACGCCATAATTTACTCGATCATCTCTCCTGCCATGTTACTTGTTGAAGTGGTTGTATGTGAATATTGCTGAATAAACATGCTGTAACTGCTGAGCACAGGAGAAACAAAATAATAGTTTTATATTTTTATTTGAATAATTTCTAGCTATTTGTATGTTCTAAAGTTGCTCAAAATACTACCATTTCTTGTCAAATGAAAAAAATAAAAAATAAATAAAAGCTATTTAGTATAATTCTATGGCTTCTGTTTCTTGGCATTTACAGTGCTGTGAAAAACTATTTGCCCCCTTGGGATTTCTTAATTTTTTGCATCTTTATCACACTTAAATTTTTCACATCGTCAAATTTTAATATTCGACAAAAGTAATGTGTGAATACAAAATGCAGTTGTTTTTTTTAATGATTTCATTTATTAATGGAAAAAAGGTATCCAAACCAACCTGACATTATGTGAAAAAGTAATTGCCCCCTAAACCTAATAACTGGTTGCGCCACCCTTGGTGGCAATAACTGCAATCAAGCATTTGTGATAACTGCCAGTGACTCAGGAATTTTGGCCCACTCTTTGCAGAATTGTTTCAGCCACACTGGAGGGCTTGAGCTTGAGCACACAAACTGATGGCAGACATTCTCCTTCAGGATTTTCTGGTAGAGAGCAGAATTTATGGTTCCATCAATTACGGCAAGTCACTCAGGTCCTGAAGCAGCAAAGCAGCCCCAGAACTGCAAACTGTTGTATGATGCTCTATTTATGAAATATTGTTAGTTTTACACCAGATGTATCAGGATGCACGCCTTCCAAAAGGATCAACTTCTGTCAGTCCACAGAATATTTTTCCAAAAGTCTTGGTGATCATCAAGATGTTTTTTGGCAAATGTGAGATGAGCCTTTGTGTTCTTTTTGGTCAGTAGTTTTCGCCTTGGAACTCTCCCATGGATGCTATTTTTGCCCAGTCTCTTTCTCACTGTTGAATCATGGACCAGTGTCCAAACTGAGGCAAGTGAAGCCTGCAGTTCTTTAGATGTTCTGGGTTTTTGTTTCTCATGTTCTTGAATTTTTTAAGAACACAGCATGATGTGTTGCTTTTCGAGATATTTTAGCCTACTTCACTTTGTCAGACAGGTTCTATTTAAGTGATTTCTTGATTCAACAGGTCTGGCAGTAATCAGGCCTGGGTGTGGCTAGTGAAATTGAACTCAGCTTTCCAAGAATGTGGTTAATCCATAATTGCATCATTTTTCATTTTTCACATAGGGCCAGGTAAGTTTGATAGCTTTGTTTCCCTTAAATGAAATAATCACATAAAAGCTGCATTTTGGATTTCCTACAGTTATCTCTGTCCTATAGTAAAATGTGATGATGATCTGAAACATTTGTGTGACAAATATGCAAAAATATAAGAAATCGGGAAGGGGATAAATACTTTCCCTTGACATTTACAAAGAACAACAGAGAATTAGCAGGAGAGCAGTAAACATGAACCTTGAGTCCGTGTACCTGAGTCAGCATTTGTTTCACAACACAACCAAGTCATATTGAGTCATACCCGAGGAACTAAAGGCTCACATCTTATCTCAGGATGTCAGCCATAAAAAACACTTAAATCACTATTATATACATGTATCCTGTTAATCCAGAGTGATGCAGTAACTTGTGCAACAGATTGTGTAAACTCCACTTCCACTCTGAACCATGTGCACACCATCTTATATACAATATGTACAACATTTATTATAATTAATATATAAAATAGACAATGTACTTAAATTTTCACAATAGAAAAAATACAGGTAATAAATACAAAGACCATTTTTTGTTTTGCAGGTATTACAAAACATCCAGCACAATTGGACAGCTGTGAGATGTTAAAATATAGAGAATAAATGCTTTTCCACAATGATACTCGTATGTAGCTAAATATATGCTTCAAATCTTTTGGAGTTACTTGCCAACACAGTTTAATCTGTTGCAATATCTACTTATATATTATATTGCTAGCTCTATTCAGTAGGCTGAACTCCATATAATTTAAGCCTGTTGACAGAAACAGGCCTGCGTCTAATAGATGTTTTCAAGTGAATAAACCACCTCTTTGCACTTTCTTTTACAGTCTGCATTTCCTACTTTCTTTCTCCATCATTAAACAACTTCTTGGCCTTCTTGTTTCCTCCTCGTCTCTGCCTTTCTCTTGACATTTTCGCCCCTTTAACCTCTCGTATGTACAAGGGCTGCTCAAAGACTTCCCCTGGCCCACTTCTGGTTATTGTAGGGGGCTAAAATTGTGCATGTATAATAATACATATCTTTATAGGATGCATGGTAATTTGCAGCTCTGAACTCCTAAGAGTTTCTCTTTAAAGGTGCTAAGATGGAGTATGGTGTGATAATGGAGGCAGTTGAATGCATCGGGTTCCTATACTTGAGAGGCCGCGCACCATGGGAGACATTCTATGAGATGAAAGAGTCTTATGAGGACAATGTCCCATCATATGACATAGTCAAGCACTGGCATCGATACTTCAAGTGCTGTTGGACATTGGTGGAAACGGCACCCATTCCTGTCGCATTAATGAAGACACCATCCGACAATTGGAGGCCACCATTTTGAAGGATCATCGCATAACCATTTGCCAACTAGTCCAAGATGTCAAGATCAGTGTGGCGTCTGTGGAAAAAAATCATCAATGACCGTTTGCCCATGTGGAAGCCGTCTGCATGGTGGATTCCCCAATTACGCGCACCCTTCCAGAAGCAGGAACGAGTTACATGCTCCAAGGGTCTTTTGTCCATGTGGCAAGAAAACCAGGAGGACTTCTTCAACAGACCAATCATGCAGGACAAAACATGGGTCCATCACTATGATCCAGAAACTAAAGATCAGTCGAAACAATGGAAGCACTATGACTCACCACCTCCGAAGAAGGCACATGTCCTTCCCTGGGTGGGCAAGGTCATGCTCACTGCCTTTTGGGACCAGCATGGAGTACTGATGATGGATTTTCTGGCAAAAGTTACCACAATTACCAGGACTTACTACATTTCACTGCTGCAGAAATTGCAGAAGGGAATCAAAACCAAGGGGTGTGGCATGCTGACCAAAGTGTCCGCCTCCTGCAAGGCAACGCCCCAGTTCACAATTGGCATGTTGCTCAGATGGAAACATGGTGCTGCAGCTATGAAATCCCCCTTACTCTCTTGACCTCGCACCATCTGACTTCCACCTCTTTCCAACCATGAAGTCATTTTTGAAGGGCAAGCACTTTTTAAAATGATGAAACACTGATTTCCAAGGTCGTCACTTCTGATGCAACCTACAGACTTCTACAGGCAAGGTCTCCACAGCTGCATAAAGCAATGGGAGAAGTGTGTGACCTTTAGTGTAGAGAGACTAGTAACAGTGCCAAGTTTGGTTCTTCTCAGTCCATGAGAAATGAGTCAGGGGAAATCTTCAATGAACAACCCTTTTATGTGCCCACTCATTATGAAGTGACCTGTCAAATCTTCACACAAACGACGTACAAATCATCATAAAAAAAATAAAAGTCCCTCCAAGAATCCACTATATGACAAGCTGGTACAAAACATGGCAAATACACACACACACACACCCGCAAACAAATCATCTTACAGCAACATGACCATTGGCTTTTAGCATAATTCTGCAATGCTAATAATTAACATTTTGAAATCATCACAACACAATAATAATAATTAAACATGAGAATACTCTCAAGACTAGTCTTAAGTACTTGAAAAAAGAAACATACAGAACATCACAGCACTCGTTAGCTTGTCTTTTCATAATATCTAACCTTTAAATACAAATAAATTTAGAATATATATCTCTGATAAATGTCACTTGACGTTTCTGTCTCTCAAATATTACAAATAAGAACACAAAACAGGTATGTATGCGGAGGATCAGCGCAGACAACTCGAACACAATTTCTGCCGGAAGCAACTCCGCTTGGACACGACTTCTTACCAAAGTGGCTGACACTGACTGCAGCAAAATGACTGCACAGTGGAGTAATGTTAGGTCGTCGTTCAGAGAATATGGTAATCCACAGAAATCAAAACAAAAGAAATATGCGGTAACAAAACAGACGAGGAGTATTTTTAACCTCATCTCTCTAGGTTAGCATTCTTGTGGCTCCTACAGACACTGAAGGCACTGCATGAATGTGAGACACAAGCACTACTGAGTAAATTTCCCCTCA
This sequence comes from Pholidichthys leucotaenia, assembly GCA_020510985.1. Lineage (NCBI taxonomy): Eukaryota > Metazoa > Chordata > Actinopteri > Cichliformes > Pholidichthyidae > Pholidichthys > Pholidichthys leucotaenia. Next base: position 444,597,090 of record CM035836.1, on the reverse strand, counting down.
CACAGAGGAGTACAATATTTAGTGATGTGATGCACTTACACAACATTTAGCAACGGTCAAGTTCCTAAATCAACTTTGAATTCATTCAGTTACCTTCTTTCTGCTTTCTGGGGGTGCTAAAATAGATTATATGGAAGCAATCTATTTCAGAGCCCATGTTGCACTCACTTGCACACTGAGAAACTGCACCAAAAAAGGTTCAAAGGTTGTGTGGTGCTACATAAATAATAAGAAATGGGTAATTTTAGACAACAACTGCAGCAGGAAAGCAGATATTTGTTGAGCCAAAGGAAGATCCACATATGGGCACCCCACCCTGGCATTTTGCAGTTGGTCAGCTGTCGCAAATTGGAAGCAGAAGGACACCTGCAGCAGCCAGTAATGCTGACAGTGTCCAGTTAGTTCATGTCAATGCACTGTGTGGATTGGGGGAAAGACTGACTGCTTTGTGCATAAATGTGTGTGACGTCTGAGCATGCGGGTGCTCAAAACTTTGTTCACCTCGTTTTCAAATAATTCTAAACTTTAAACACTTAGGGTAAACTTCAGCTATGCTGCTGTGTCACTAAACATTAAAGCTGGAGTAGGCAGAAATCTGAGAAGCCAGAAAAAGCTGCCTGAAATTTGGAAAATAAACAAACAAAAAAAAATGCCTGCCTCCTGCAGCGCCACCTCCCTTTCCTTTCCTAAGCCCCCCCTTTCCACAGTGCACATCATTGATGTGCTTCAGCCAATAGTAAAGCATCTCGCTGAAAAGACCTGTGATTGGTTAAACCATCACGGGTGCAAAACTTCCTGCACGCTGAACAAAGCACAGCGCAGATGCTGTGGTGTAGTTAACCTGTCAGACCACTTTTATTACTGAGTGCTATAGTACTATAATCGATTAATTTCCTAACTGAAATAAAACTATTCTGCCTACACCAGCTTTAATCATTTTGGATTTCCTTATAATTTTAGTTTACATATTTACCTCCGGCCTGTAGTGCCATTTATCTATCCAAACGTTTTGCTGCAAGTCTCCCAGATTTGGGGATATCTACCTCCCCTTGAATATTATGACAGCAAATAACACCATTTTAAATTATCATTGTGCAGAACCATAAACATAAAAAAAAAAAAATCAGAAGACTGCTTGTGTCAGGTTAATCGGTGCCTGTGCCCCCCTGAGCTCTAATGCTAGCTAGCTGTGTGCTTCTTCTGGTTGAAAGATGTAGGCAGAAAAAAAAAAAGAACAGCTCCTATATGACAACATATTCATTCAAATTTGACCATTTTGATGACATGTCATTAAGGTCCATTAAACCTTCAAAACTGAGAAACTTGCATCAAAACCCTTTAGATAAATGAGCACTACATGCCAGAAGAAATGCCCATACTGTGGCACTTCAGCACACCCAGAAGTGTTCTTGATTATTTTAAACTTTTGCCACCCATAATGTGAACAAGGCGCTTAGTATTTTGACAATAGTATTGTCGACTGACAATACTATTGTTTGACTGTTGTCCTGCTTGTGGGTGAGTGTTGTACACCTGCATATGTGTGTGTTTGCATTGCAGGCTGCCTGTGACCCCCACCCTCCCTGACCCCCTAGTCTGGTTTCGGCATCTCCTTCTAGGACGGCTCCTGTTCTCTTTGTGCCTGGGGCTGTGGTGGACTCTTCACGATGGTGATGACTGAGGCCGTGTTGAGGCGCGGGGCTGTAGCCAGCAAGCTGCCGCCACCGGCTTCCAGACCCCTGGCGAATCTCTGTAGGGCGGCCAGCCGTGCACCGAGGCCCTCCAGCTCCTTCCTCATGCCTGCATTCTCAGCACCGAGCCGCTCCACCTCTCTCTGGAGCTCCATTTTCTGCTGCTCCAGGGCCTCTCGCTGGGAGACCCGCTTGACCCGGCAGCTGGCTGCGTAGCCCCGGTTCTTTAGCGTACGCCGGCGCTGCTTCAGCTTCTGGATCTCCTCTCGGGAGAGACCGCGCAGGTGGAGATTCAGCTCACGGACCGAGAGGGACATCAACTCGCTGTCTGACAAGAAGGGCACGTTCTCGCCACATTCCTGCTTCACCTGAAGAGGGGAAAAAACAGGAGGAAATAAGGTGCTCTCATTTTTCGTCTCAGGTTGAAAACCAGCTGATAAAATAATGTCACATCTGAGTCTACAGTGTTCCACAGCAAGAACTTGGAAGACCAAGATCATTTACTTGGGTTTTCAGACAGATTTAAAGGAGCTTTTTATATTACTGCAGCCCAAATTCAAAACAGCTGAGAGGGTTTTCCCTTCTACTCTCCTAACTGAAGTTATGCAAGTTGCCAAGACAAGGACAAGACATACAGGAGTTCTAACACACACTGGCAAGCAATGACAACTTCTATACAGTAAGCTGCTCTTCTTAGGTCAGACAGAAAAGATCTTCATTCTCTTTCATGCCTCCATAACTGCACCACACCTTTTTCTTTTCCTCTGACAAGAATTTACCCATCTCTCATGTGCATCACAGGGGCTTGAAGCATGATTTGCTCTGGTCCATCCAGCCATCACAAGACAAACACAAACCTTTCCAGGGTGGATTGTGAAATTTTTAAAGGGGAATAGCCAGCCTGTAATATTGTTGTTGAAGAAGCCAGTTTTTCAGGTTTAATGTAGAATTAATTTCTAGTGACACCTTAATGTTTTATTAACACATATTATCTAACAGACATCTTCTTTAACTAAAATACATCATTTGACTGATCTAATCTGGAGTTTAATCATTTGCCTTTTAAAGGGGTCACTGGTTGCCCTTTTTTCTACATTTTAACAGCTCACTCATGTCTTAATGAAATGTTTGTGACATATTTTGTTCAAATTTTCTTTAATTATTGCAGCAAATTTGGTTTTATTTTTCCAGCCTTTCTGAGAACGGACTGTTTCGCGAGTCCACACCACTGAATCTTCAAACCAGATCCAACTCTGCCCTCCCTCTTACATCAGTATTGCTAACATTAGCTGGCTAGCTCCAAGCCACTTTTCAACAGTTTTGCAGGGGTTCTCCACTGGGGATCCCCAGCTTAACTTGGGGGCTGATTGGGTCAGGACCGGCTTTACCTGTTACCCATGAGATAACTGATATTTGTCTTAAAGACTGAATGAAATAATCCATCACTGGTTGACAGGGATGTGTGGTTTCAGTGGGTAATACGATAATTACCAGCCCCTGGAGTACAAGCACAGAAACACTGGCGAATGAGTGGCTAAACTGCTAGTGTCAAGACGGTTAGTTGACGTTAACAGCTAGCTGCTGTTAGCTAGCCACTCAAAATAACGTTTAAGAATGACATACATGGTCAAGTGTTGGAAGATGAACAAGGATTCCATTTGGGGTGAATATAATTTACAGAAAATAGCGATCCAAACCGACGGGATCAACAGTTAAGCTAACGTTAGGTAGCCTGTTGGTCACATGATCAATGCTGAACACCTAACCAATGATTGGGTCTCAAGCACACACTGGGCTGGGTTTACTATGTAAGTAACGTCCCATGGCAAATCCATAAGTCAATTTTGCTTTTTGGAGTAAAAAAAAAAAATAAAGGCTGTGTGTGGCTTTTAAGAAAAGTAAGTGTTTTGATATTTTTTCCATAATCACGTGACCAACACACCTCCCTGCTGGAAAAACCAGCATGGACCAGCATGCTGGTCACCAGTATGAAAACCAACATTTGTTGTGTTTTGAAGGTGGTCACCAACATCGCATACCAGCATAGACCAGCAGGAAAATCATGCTGGTCTATGCTGGTTTTTCCAGCAGGGCTTTCAGGTTAAAACCTACAAAAACACCATTTTTCAGTCAATGACCGCTTTAAGTCATAATTTGCACTTCAAATTAGCTATCTTTTCTTTGATTTAACTGTACAACGTGTATTAATCGTACACTCTAGCTGCTTAGCCATTAGCCACTGCTAACAATGCCCACCGAAAACAACACAGCATGTGTATAAAACCACCATAATGGCATGTTCAGGGAAAGTTGGATAAGAGTGTGTGTGTATAATGACTAGAAGAGACTTAAAACAGAAGTGCTAATAAACTGTACAATTCACCCTACAGGTACATCTCAAAAAAATTAGAATATCATGAAAAAGTTCTCGTGAGGGGAAAATGGAGCGAGAGATTGACAGACGGATCGGAGCAGCATCTGCAGTGATGCGGACGTTGTACCGGTCTGTTGTGGTGAAGAGGGAGCTTAGTTCTAAAGCAAGGCTGTCGATTTACCAGTCAATCTACGTTCCTACTCTCACCTATGGTCACGAGCTTTGGGTAATGACCGAAAGAACAAGATTGCGGATACAAGCGGCTGAAATGAGCTTTCTCCGTAGGATTGCTGGACTCACCCTCAGAGATAGGGTGAGGGGCTCAGTCATCCGGGAGAGACTCAGAGTAGAACCGCTGCTCCTCCACATTGAAAGGAGTCAGTTGAGGTGGTATGGGCATCTGATTAGGATGCCTCCTGGACGCCTCCCACTTGAGGTGTTTCAGGCACGTCCCACTGGGAGGAGACCCCGGGGCAGACCCAGGACTCGGTGGAGAGACTATGTCTCCCAATTGGTCTGGGAACGCCTTGGTATCCTCCCTGGAGAGCTTGAGCAGGTGGCTGGGAAGAGGGAAGTCTGGGCTTCTCTGCTTCAACTGCTGCCTCCGCGACCCGGACCTCCGGAAAAGCGGTAGAAGATGGATGGATGGATGGATGGATGGATGGATGAAAAAGTTCAGTATTTTTTATCACTCATTTCAGAAAGTGAAATCTATAAAATATATAGAGTCATTACACAGAGAGTGATATATTTCAAGTGTTTATTTTAATTTTGATGATTATGGCTTACAGCCCATGAAAACCCAAAATTCAGTTTCTCACAAAATTAGAATATTACATAAAATTAATTTTAAAAAATAGCTTTTTAATACAAATGTGGACCGACTGAAAAGTATGTCCATGTACACACGCAATACTTGGTTGGAACTCCTTTTGGATTAATTACTGTATCAATTACTGTATCAATCCCCCTCATGGATCGTCACCTTATCGTGGTGGGGGGGTTTGCGTGCCCCAGTGATCCCAGGAGCTATGTTGTCCGGGGCAATCTGCCTCTGATAGGGTCACCCAAGACAAACTGGTCCTGGGTGAAGGGCCAGACTAAGAACGATCCAACAGACTCTCATGATAAATTCTAGATCAAGGATTCAGTGTACCCCGCCCGGTATGGGGTTACCGGGGCCCCACCCTGGAGCCAGGCCTGGGGGAGGGGCTCGAAGGCTAGCGTCTGGTGGCCGGGTTTCCACCCATGGGACCCGGCCGGGCTCAGCCCGAAGGAATTACATGGGTCCGCCCTCCAGTGGGCTCACCACCTGCAGGAAGGATCATGGGGGTCCGGTGCTATGTGGATTAGGTGGCGGTCAAAGGCAGAGACCTTGGCGGACTGATCCCAAGCTTTCTAAACTGGCTTTTGGTACGTGGAATGTCACCTTTCTAGTGGGGAAGGAGCCTGAGCTGGTGTACGAGGTTGAGAGATACCGGCTAGATATAGTCGGCCTCACTTCAACACACAGCTCCGGTTCCGGAACCAGTCTCCTGGAGAGGGGCTGGAGCTTGGCCTTTTCTGGAGTTGCCCCGGGCGAGAGGCGACAAGCAGGGGTGGGTATTCTTGTATCCCCCCACCTTGCTGCCTCTATATTGGAGTTTTTCCCAGTGGACGAAAGGGTTGCTTCCCTGCGCCTTCGGGTTGGGAAACAGGTCCTGACCATCATTTGTGCCTATGCACCAAATGATGTTTCAGAGTACCCACCCTTTTTGGAGTCTGTGACTGGGGTGCTCCTCTTGGAGACTCCATTGTCCTACTGGGGGATTTCAATGGGCACGTGGGCAACGACAGTGAAACGAGGGAGGTGATTGGGAGGAACGGCCTGCCCGATCTGAACCCGAGTGGTGTTCAGTTATTGGACTTCTGTGCTAACCACAGTTTGTCCATAATGAACACCATGTTCAAGCATAAGGGTGTCCATATGTGCACCTGGCACCAGGACACCCTAGGTCGCAGGTCGATGATCGATTTTGTTATCGTGTCATCAGACCTGCAACCGTATGTCTTGGACACCTGGGTAAAGAGAGGTGCAGAGCTGTCAACTGATCACCATCTGGTGGTGAGTTGGATCCGATGGCAGGGGAGGAAGCCATCCAGACCTGGTAGACCCAAACATATAGTGAGGGTGTGCTGGGAACATCTGGCTGAGGCCCCTGTCCGGGAGGTCTTCAACTCCCACCTCCGGAAGAACTTCAACCACATTCCGAGGGAGTCTGGAGACATGGAGTCTGAATGGGCCATGTTCTCCACCTCTGTTATTGAAGCGGCGGCCCAGAGCTGCGGCCGCAACGTGGTCGGTGCATCTCATGGTAGCAACCCCCGAACCAAGTGGTGGACACCAGTGGTGAGGGGGGCCATTAAGCTGAAGAAGGAGTCCTATCAAGCTTGGATGGCTTGTGGGACTCCCGAAGCAGCTGAGGTGTACCGGCAGGCCAAGCGGAGTGCAGCTCGGGTGGTTGCTGAAGCAAAAACACGGGTATGGGAGGAATTCGGTGAGGCCATGGAACAAGACTTTCAGTCGGCCTCGAAGAGATTCTGGCAAACTGTCCGGCGGCTCAGGAGGGGAAAGCAGCTCCCTGTCCACACTGTGTATGGTGCGGATGGGGCACTGTTGACTTCGACTGGGGATATCGTCGGGCGGTGGAAGGAATACTTTGAGGATCTCCTCAATCCCACTGATGTGCTTTCCACAGAGGAAGCAGGGTTTGGGGACGAGGGGGATGACTCGCCTATCACAGGGGCTGAGGTCAACAAGGTGGTTAAAAATCTCCTTGGTGGCCGGGCCCCGGGGGTGGACGAGATTCACCCTGAGTACCTCAAGGCCCTGGATGTTGTTGGGCTGTCATGGTTGACATGCCTCTGCAACATTGCGTGGAGGTCCGGGGCAGTGCCTTTGGCATAGCAAACTGGGGTGGTGGTTCCTCTCTTCAAAAAAGGGGACCGGAGGGTGTGCTCCAACTTTAGGGGGATCACACTCCTCAGCCTCCCTGGGAAGGTCTATGCCAAGGTTCTGGAGAGGAGAGTCCGACCGTTGGTCGAACCTTGGATTCAGGAGGAGCAATGTGATTTTCGTCCTGGCCGTGGCACATCGGACCAGCTCTTTACCCTCTCGAGAATACTCAAGGGTTCGTGGGAGTTTGCCCAACCAGTTTACATGTGTTTTGTGGACTTGGAGAAGGCATTTGACCGTGTCCCTCGTGGTTTTTTGTGGGGGGTGCTTCGGGAGTATGGGGTATCGGGCTTGTTGTTACGAGCTATTCGGTCTCTGTACGACCGTTGTGAGAGTTTGGTTTGTATTGCCAACACTCAGTCGGAGTCATTCCCAGTGAGAGTTGGACTCCGCCAGGGCTGCCCTTTGTCACCGATCCTGTTCATAATTTTTATGGACAGGATTTCTAGGTGCAGCCAGGGAATGGAGGGTGTCATGCTTGGTGACCACAGGATCTCATCTCTGCTGTTTGCAGATGATGTTGTCCTGTTGGCTTCATCCAGCAATGACCTACAGCTCTTGCTGGGACGGTTTGCCGCTGAGGGTGAAGCGGCTGGGATGAGAATCAGCACCTCCAAGTCCGAGTCCGTGGTCCTCAGCTGGAAAAAGGTGGATTGTCCTCTCTGGGTTGGGGACAGGCTCCTGCCCGAAGTGGAAGAGTTTAAGTATCTTGGGGTCTTGTTCACGAGTGAGGGGAAAATGGAGCGAGAGCTTGACAGACGGATTGGAGCAGCATCTGCAGTGATGCGGACATTGTACCGGTCTGTTGTGGTGAAGAGGGAGCTTAGTTCTAAGGCAAAGCTGTCAATTTACCAGTCAATCTACGTTCCTACTTTCACCTATGGTCACGAGCTTTGGGTAATGACTGAAAGAACAAGATCACGGATACAAGCGGCTGAAATAAGCTTTCTCCGTAGGATTGCTGGAGTCACCCTCAAAGATAGGGTGAGGAGCTCAGTCATCCGGGAGAGGCTCAGAGTAGAACCACTGCTCCTCCACATTGAAAGGAGTCAGTTGAGGTGGTATGGGCATCTGATTAGAATGCCTCCTGGATGCCTCCCACTTTTTTTTTTTTTTTGTTACTTATTTGTACCCGTAGGTAGATTTGGTTTGCAGTCTGGTGACAAGCCACCGGCTGCTGGTCGCTGCGTGCGCGAGCGCCCTAAACCTACATGTTTTTGGTATGCGGGAGGAAACCGGAGAAATCCCGGAGTAAACCCACGCAACACGGGGAGAACATGCAAACTCCACACAGCTCACTGTTGGTCGGGGGCTGGGATCGAACCCACGATCTCATGATCCCCGCGATCCCCTGGCCGAGGGTAAAACTGTGCTGCCATAGTGCTAAACCACTGCGCCACCATGCAGCCCACTTGAGGTGTTTCAGGCACGTCCCACTGGGAGGAGACCCCGGGGCAGACCCAGGACTCGGTGGAGAGACTATGTCTCCCAGCTGGTCTGGGAACACCTTGGTATCCTCTCTGAAGAGCTGGAGCAGGTGGCTGGGGAGAGGGAAGTCTGGGCTTCTCTGCTTGAACTGCTGCCTCCGCGACCCGGACCTCCGGAAAAGCAGTAAAGGATGGATGGATGGATGGATACTGTATCATTATGGCGTGGCATGGAGGTGATCAGCCTGTGGCACTGCTGAGGTATTATGAAGGTACAGGTTGCTTTGATAGTGACCTTCAGCTCGTCTGCATTGTTGGGTCTGGTGTCTCTCATCTTCCTCTTGACAATACTCCATAGATTCTTTATGGGGTTTAGGTCAGTAGAGTTTGCTGGCCAATCAAACACAGTGATGCCATGGTCATTAAACCATTTGGCTGCACGGTGGCGCAGTGGTTTAGCACTGTGGCAGCACAGTTTACCCTCGGCCGGGGGATCGCGGGGATCACGAGATTGTGGGTTCGATCCCAGCCCCCGACCAACAGTGAGCTGTGTGGAGTTTGCATGTTCTCCCCGTGTTGCGTGGGTTTACTCCGGGATTTCTCCGGTTTCCTCCCGCATACCAAAAACATGTAGGTTTAGGGCGCTCGCGCACGCAGCGACCGGCAGCCAATGGCTTGTCACCAGACTGCAAACCAAATCTACCTACGGGTACAAATAAGTAACAAAAAAAAAAAAAAAAAAAAAAAAAAAAAAGGTTTTGACACTTTTGGCAGTGTGGGCAGGTGGCAAGTCCTGCTGGAAAATGAAATCAGCTTCTCCGTAAAGCTTGTCAGCAGAGGGAAGCATGAAGTGCTCTAAAATTTCCTGGTAGACGACTGCACTGACTTTGGTCTTGATAAAACACAGTGGACAAACACCAGCTGATGATGATGTGGTTCCTCAAATCATCACTGACTGTGGAAACTTCACACTAGACCTCAAAAAACTTAGATTCTGTGCCTCTCCACTCTTTCTCCAGACTCTGGGACTTTGATTTCCAAATGAAATGCAAAATTTACTTTTATCTGAACAGAGGTCATCTGCTGGTGTTTGTCCACTGTGTTTTATCAAGACCAAAGTCAGTGCAGTCGTCTTCCAGGAAATTTTAGAGCACTTCATGCTTCCCTCTGCTGACAAGCTTTATGGAGAAGCTGATTTCATTTTCCAGCAGGACTTGCCACCTGCCCACACTGCCAAAAGTATCAAAGCCTAATTTAATGACCATGGCATCACTGTGTTTGATTGGCCAGCAAACTCTCCTGACCTAAACCCCATAGAGAATCTATGGAGTATTGTCAAGAGGAAGATGAGAAACACCAGACCCAACAATGCAGACGAGCTGAAGGTCACTATCAAAGCAACCTGGACCTTCATAACACCTCAGCAGTGCCACAGGCTGATCACCTCCATGCTACGCCACATTGATATAGTAATTAATCCAAAAGGAGCCCCGACCAAGTATTGTATGTGTACATGGACATACTTTTCAGTCGGTCCACATTTGTATTAAAAAACTACTTTTTAAAATTAATTTTATGTAATATTCTATTTTTTTTGAGAAACTGAATTTTGGGTTTTCATGGGCTGTAAGCCAGAATCATCAAAATTAAAATAAATAAACACTTGAAGTATATCACTCTCTGTGTAATGAATCTATATAATTTATGGGTTTCACTTTCTGAAATGAGTGACCAAAAATATTGAACTTTTTCATGATATTGTACTTTTTTGAGATGTACCTGTACTATCGATGTGCGGTTCATGGACACAGCCATCTTGAATTCCAGAATTAGTTGTCTCCAGCTTGACCAGATTTTTTTTTAACTTGCTCAGAGAAAAGGAACACATTAATATAAAGGGCTGAAGCATCAAAAAAGGAATTAAAGGATAAATGTTTTAAAGGTCCTCTTGTAAAACAACCCAAGACCATAAAGATGACTCAGCTTTATTTACGGCTGTGGGTTACCTTCAGGGCTTTGCTGTTTCTCTCTGTCGTCATGTTCCAATTGTCTTTGTTTGTTTCTCCAAACCAGATAAACACGCTCTGGAAAAACAGAAATAGAAAAAAAAGAGTAAGTCATCACATGAGAGGCAGGACACTGGGCATTTTTGGTTGACATCCAGCCTGACATTTACCAAGCGCTCACAAGACAGCCGGTCATGCACAATGTAAGAAAAAAAAAAAAGGAGAAGCCACAGCTCTTTCAAGCTTCTCTAAACACGCTCTCATTAAACGTTGTGGCTTGATACGAAAAGAAGGGGAGGTTTTGAAAGCAGCATGCATTTCTCTGTTTGCTGGAAGAGTGAGGAGGAAGTTACCACGTGTCTGCCCTATGGTTGCTCAGAGCAGGTGTCCCAACCAAATCCCTTAGCACTTCCTCACAACACCAACCGTTCAAAGATAAAACAGTTTTTTGGACTGTTTATCAACTTACTATATATTTCCAAATAGCTATGACATAATGGGCTCCATATGTAAAGAGGGTGAATTTATATAAGTTTTCTTTATTTAAAAGAGCACCTTTAATCATGTTAATGGCTGGATGCTGAAACAAGCCCGCCAAACAATAAGAAAGTTTGCTTAAGTCTGCACCTTGTTACTGTGCCAGCTCTGCATTTTCAGCATGTCAAAGACATCCTACACACATTTAAAATGTTCTACAGTGGGATTACATTCTAACCTCTAAATGGGCCATTTCAAACTGTATTTTTCCCCACCCCAGCCACCACTTGGTGTGTTTGACTGAATGTGAGGACCCTTGTCACTCTTATAAAATGATTGGGCACAGAAACGTGCATTTGCTCCACTTGTTCCACCTACACCCTATGCTGAGAGCGGAGCAGCCACTCAGTATGTTAATCAAAGGGCACTTGAGGCTCACTGTGGAATTAAAAGATCTTCTGATATTAACATTTAATTAAGGCCAGCAAACTCTACACTGACATCATCTAACCACAAGGTGTTTTCCCAGATGATACACTCAGAACATTTGCCCCTTAACTTTTATATTTATTGCAACATTGGAATTTTTTGTGGAATCAATGCAATTTTATTAAGTCACTCTAGTCCACAAGTTTCAAGACAGTATGGGGAAAGTTGTAAACAACCCAAGTTAAAGGTCCCAGTAAGTGCAAAATTGTGCTTTAACTTTTAAAGGTGCAGCCATGCATTACATGTATGCTATTAGAATATTAAAATGCTAACTTCCCCCAAAAAATTCTTTACTATGACACTGGTCAACACCAAATTTATTGTCTAGGTTTTTGTTTAGCTGATTTAGGACAATTTTGATGTGCTGAATCCAAAAATCACATTGGTTTTGGTCAATCAGGTCAACTTTTTGAATTATGGCTACATGTTGTTTTATACATTTTTGTTCACATGTATGGGTATTTTCGCTTTATATGATACAAAATTCTTTTTTATGTCTTGAAATTCTCTGAATTTTGAACAATGATGACGTAACATTCAATTTACATGTACTTACCTTTATATAAAGGTAAGTACGTGTAGAGAAACAGATGTCATTTTCGGATTCAGCGGTGCAAAATTGTTTTAAATCAGTTGAAAAAACACAGACAACTTACAAAAAAATTATTTTTGTAACCCTGTGTCACTGAGGAAAACTCAAACTATTATGCATCCATCCATCCATCCATCTTCTACCGCTTTTCCGGAGGTCCGGGTCGCGGAGGCAGCAGTTCAAGCAGAGAAGCCCAGACTTCCCTCTCCCCAGCCACTCCCCCTCATGGATCGTCACCTTATCGTGGCCCCCTCATGGATCGTCACCTTATCGTGGTGGGGGGGTTTGCGTGCCCCAGTGATCCCAGGAGCTATGTTGTCCGGGGCAATTTGCCTCTGATAGGGTCTCCCAAGACAAACTGGTCCTGGGTGAAGGGCCAGACGAAGAACGATCCAACAGACTCTCATGATAAATTGTATATCAAGGATTCAGTGTACCCCGCCCGGTATGGGGTTACCGGGGCCCCACCCTGGAGCCAGGCCTGGGGGAGGGGCTCGAAGGCTAGCGTCTGGTGGCCGGGTTTCCACCCATGGGACCCGGCCGGGCTCAGCCCGAAGGAGTTACATGGGTCCGCCCTCCAGTAGGTTCACCACCTGCAGGAGGGATCATGGAAGTCCGGTGCTATGTGGATTAGGTGGCAGTCAAAGGCGGAGACCTTGGCGGACTGATCCCAAGCTTTCTAAACTATTATGCAGTGGAAGCAATTTGGAACAACTTTTGGATACACTTGGAAAGGAATTAGGAAAGCTTAAACTGTGGTTTGATTCAAACAAATTAACGCTCAATTTCAGTAAGACAAAATTTATAGTTTTTAACAACCATCACAACAACTTAGTATCTAAACTCAGTGTAAATGGTGTAGAGATTGAAAGGGTATCTGAAACTAAATTTCTTGGTGTAATAATTGATAATAAACTGTGTTGGAAGTCACATATTAATTATATTAAAGGTAAAATATCCAAATCAATTGCAACACTACACAGAGTGAAATATTTGCTGAATCAACCCACACTATATACCTTGTATCATTCATTAATACTCCCATACATGACATAAGATAAGATAAGATAAGCCTTTATTAGTCCCACAATGGGGAAATTCCAGAAATTGTACTTGAAATCTTGAAATTGAAATTCCATATTGTACTGAAGTATGAGGAAATACATATAAAACAAACATATATCCAGTCTTTATGCTTCAGAAGAGAGCTATTAGAATAATAAAGCTGCTTACAGGGAACCAACAAACCCACTTTTTCTTAAATTAAAAGCTCTCAAGTTGAAAGATCTGGTTGATTTTAAAACTGCAATAATAATGTTTAAAGTGAAGAATCTATCACTGCCTGCAAATATCCAAAAGCTGTTCCAAATAAGGGAGAAACAATATCATTTCAGAGGAACATGTATATTTCAAAAACCTTCAGTGAGAACTACCACCAAGCAACACTGTGTTTCAGTGCAAGGAGTCAGATTATGGAATGATTTTGGACCTGAATTAAAATCATGTACAACGCTTGGACAATTTAAACAAAAACTAAAGGAAGAAATACTCCAAACATATATACAAGATGACATGTAAACTCACATAAGGATTGTCATATCCAGTCTGCGTTGCGTTGCTGCCTAGTTTTTTTGTCACATTTTGTCTTAGCTTTGTTCTGAATTGTAATCGCTCTTGTTTTGTTTTTCTTTTGAATTCTTGGATGGAATATGGTGGGCAATATAAGCTGCGGCTTCAGCCATCACCCATTTCGAATAACTTATGCTGAACTGTATAATCAGAGGAGTTATTGTCTAATTTGACCTTGTTGGATTCTTTCCCCCTTTGTTATATTATTCTGTTTCTTTTAATCTGTACTTTTAACCTATCTGAAATAAAGATTGATTGATTGATTGATAGGTTGATAAAGGAACAAGTGAACTTGCACTTCGTGGGTTGTATGATATCACAAACCACAAATTCTCAACCCACTCAACAACCCTCTTCCTAATCTGATTTGGGACACAATAACATTAATATGGAAACTGAAAGCCAATTATTTCTGACAAACAGCTTTTTGACAAGCTGTTAAACAACAAAGAAATAGTCTCATCTTTAAAACTAAATATGAGTGTCCTTAGGGGGTGTCAAAACATAAAATTGATCCCTCAAAAACTACACACACGCTGTATGCACGCGCGCGCGTGCATACAGCTCTAGAAAAAATAAGCGACCACTGCAAAATCTTTCCTAAATTAGCATCTCTGCATATACTGTATGACAGCCATTCAATTTAAGTATCTGTTGAATTCCAACACAAGGACACCTCATCTACTTAAGGAGGAACTGACTAGGTGATCACCTAAGCACGGTAAGATGCATGAAAGCTGTGAATAAAAATCAGAGCTATCCAACAAATAGATTTCTGAGTTCTTCCTAAGTTAGTATGTAAGTATTGTAGTGTCTAAGAATAAACATGAACTTATTTTCTTTGCATTATTTGATCTAAAAGCACATCAAAAAGCAACATCTTTTTTGTTGTTTTGAGCAGTTGTCATTTTCTTTAAATAAATGTTCTAAATGGCAATATTTTGACTTGGAAAATGGGCGAGTTGTTTTCAGTAGGTCAGATAATAAAACAAAATTGTTCATTTTATTTAAACATACATATACTGTAAATAGTAAAACCAGGTGAAGTGATAATTTTGCAGTGGTCTCTTTGGTTTCTTACTTTTTTCTGAAGGAAAATAAAACTAAGACACACATTATATTTCTTTAATTTCATTCTTAATCAACCTGGTAAACTTGTCAGGTGTCTGAGCCAGTGCTCAGACACCTTATGCATTTTGGAGTATTTTTCTGTCTGTTGTTATTATGTTGGCTGTTCTGTGTTTAGATTTTGGGTTTGTTCATTCTCAGAGGCCTTCCTCTGGCCCAGACACTCCCATCTTTCACTCATGCGGTCTCCCTGCCATCTCAGCTGCGTACAATTGATTAATCAGGCCACCTGCCCGCTCAGCTCCCCGCACCTGTGCCTCATTTGATTGTCTAGTATTTAAACACTGCCTGGCCACTCTGTTTTTGTGGCAGTCTGATGTGAATGTAACTGGACTATTCCTGTTTCCTCCTACTTGCACTCGCGGGACGATTTTGGCCACGGAGTGTTTGCCTGTAAGTTATCCTCATTTGCTTTTTTGTTTGTCATGCACTGTTTATCTTTTGGTTATTAAATATCACACTACAGTCATGCGCGTGAGCTTGTCTTTCTGCCCTGAGGGGGTGCATTCATGACAAAACTGTCATTATATCACTGATGGAAAAATTCTATGCTACACTGAGTTATATGAACTTTGATGTATATGAATTTTTCATACATATATAAAGCTTAATGTGTATACTGACTCAGGAAATCCTATTACCATATTTGGAGTTGTTGAGTAGTGGAAAAAACAGACTGAAGGAACTGTTATCAACTGTGAGGGTTCAGTTCTATCACTGTGACTGCGTCCAGCCCTATCACTAATGTCAACTGATTTCCTGCATGTAGTCAGCAGATACAATCTGAGTTATGAATGAAATCTTTATTTCGAATAGATTAAAAGAAAGGAGCAGAACAATATACCGGGGGGGGGGGGGGGAAATCCGAGGTCGAATTAAACAATAACTCCTCGAATTATACAGTTCATAAATTATCCGAAAAGGGTGATGGCTGAAGCCGCAGCTTATATTGCCCACCCATGTTCCATCTATCTAAGAATTCAAAAAAATAAAAGTAATTGCAAAACAAAGCTAAGCAACAACACAGACTGGATATGATAATCCTTATGTGATTTTTACATGTCATTTTGTATGTATGTTTGGAGTACTTCTTCCCTTTAGTTTTTGTATAAATTGACCAAGCACTGTACATGATTTTAATTCAGCTCCAAAGCGTTCCACAGTCTGACTCCCTGTGCTTGGTGGTAGTTCTCACTGAAGGTTTTTGAAATATACATGTTACTCTGAAATACTGTTTCTCCCTTATTTGAAATAACTTTTGCATATTTGCAGCCAGTGGTAGATTCTTCACTTTAAACATTATTACAGCAGTTTTAAAATCAACCAGATCTTTCAACTTGAGAGCTTTTAATTTGAGAAAAAGTGGGTTTGTTGGTTCCCTGTAAGCAGCTTTACTTATTATTCTAATGGCTCTTTTCTGAAGCAGTTAACTGGCCAACTCGGGGAGGCACGCTCAGCCTACCCGGTCAGTGGTAGGTGACAGTCCCGACTGCTGCTTCACTGTGGAGCGGAATGGCCAGATCAGCTGCATATTACATGCGGACTTTGACGAAACTCTGACTAAACGACAACACGCAAAAATGTCCAATAACGAAATAAATCATTTTTATTAAATATTTACAGACAAATGGCCAACACTGATGCAAAACTTGCAGCCAAAAGGCTCATTCTCGTGTGTGTGTGTGTGGTGAAGGGATCGACACCGTACGTGGATGCCCTGAATTTCCCTCTGGGGCTCAATAAAGTACACAAGATACAAATACAAAAAAATAAATAATAGCTCGTGTTTGGTACTTATACTATTGCTAAAATATAAAAGGAGGCACTACAGTGGGTCTCAAATATTTGTAAACGTGTCCTGTTATAGTCCTGCATGAGTTTATTGACGACAGACTATAAACTACACATATAAACTAAATTATAATGATGACTGAACAACTCCCATTCCCCAACGTGCAAGATACAACATTTATGAATATAAGTCATAAAAGATCACACAAATGAGTGATCTCACAAAAAAATAAACAAGCGGTTCTTAAACAGTGGCTAATATTGGATGTCCCATTCATTTTCAGTTATTCTGTGACTAATGTTCACACAGTCAAATAAATCTCAGTTCAGCCCCTTTCTTATTTGTCAAAGTCAAATGGGATTGCCGACATACAGGCCACACCTCTGTGTTCCACTTTCAAACACAGCCTACATTTGGGCCTGTAAAGCCTGATTGGGATACCTGTTTCAGACAGGAATACTTGCTTTCTACGGGCATGCACTAGTTTTCATATAAATACTTGAGATTCTTTATATTCTACCTTTTGCAATAGCACTGTAATAAACTAAGACTGTAATGTGACTGGGTGTTTCCAGTGTCTCTTGTTTGACGATTCAAACCAGTAAAATCCAAAACTAAAAAAGCACTCAGAGCGCATATCTCCACCAAGGCTCCTTCCGTTCCTCATGGATCACCTCCGAAATACAATGGGTTTTGTTTTGGAGGATTCTTGCTAACACAGTGTGAGAAGATAAGAACCTTGGTGGAGGTATGCATTCTGGGATCACCACCAAAATGCAATGGGCTCGTCTCTAGCCCAAGGACCACCTCTGGTGAAAATTTCATCCAAACCCATGCAGTAGTTTTTGCGTAATCCTGCTGCACAAACACAAACAAGGTCCCCGGTGGAGGTATACACTCTCAGATCATCACCAGAATTTAATGGGCTCATCCGTGGCCCAAGGGCTGCCTCTGATGAAAATGTTCACAAAATCCATCCGGCAGTTTTTGCGTAGTCCTGCTAACAGACCGACAAACCACCCCAATTCCATAACCTCCTTGGCGGATGTAACAACCACCTATAAACAGTGTCTTGAAAAAGGAAAAGCAGAACTACAGCCATGCGAGGAAATGACAGTGTTGACACCGGATTAGTGATGAGTGCTACACTGAATAAGCTAAATAGAACATAATTTGGCGTGCAGTTGTATCTTTGCACAGAACACACTGCATTTCCCGAAATGCGTAGGTAGCAGATGTTGCAGCGACAGCAATTGTCCAACCAGACGTCGGACTCCGGCTGTAAACCAAGGCGACCAAAGCCTGTTTCGTAAAGTCAGGGTGATTCAGCAATAAACAGCCTCTGCTCGGCTCCACCAAGACCGCCAGTCAGTGTAAACCCAGGAAACCCAGCTGTGACCACGGCTGTTTTTATTCGTCCAAAACAGCACAGGACCTCCACATCTGCTTTACTATAAATAATCACCGGGGATGGGAGGCTACTTTTTAAGAAAGCCCATCGAAAGAGAAAGCAACAAGTGAAGGTAGCCCTGCTGAAGCCCATTAATGTCATTAGATGAACTCAACCCCATACCATCTAAAAACATCAATACCGTATTACAATGTAATTACTAGTCAACATCAATTAACCACAGGGACTATATTTAGTCTTGCTCACACATGAGCTAATAGTAAACAGCAATCAGGAACGCCCCGACATCATTTATACATTTAAGATTTTAACTAAATAATCTCAAAACATACGAACAGAATGAGGAAGTGAAACCCCTCACCAAGAGTACATTTTTTTTAAACAAATAAGACACAAATGTGAGGAGCAGGGCCAAATTACCGTGGTGTTAACTGTTAGCTGCTAGCATCAACGGTCCGTGACAGGCTGAGGAGATAAAGCTGCTCTCCGGTGCTCGGTGGGCTTTCACGTCCCCCCCCCCCCCCCCCCGCTGGATACCGTCCTCTTACCGTTAAACTTTCCCCTCCGAATGCTAAACACACATTTAAACGACTGGTGTCATCGATTAAAACAAAACAGGCGTTTTACCTTCTGGGACGACGCGACTCTGGCGACAAAATGTCAGACCGCCTTTTCCCGGAATTACTCCGCCGCTCTCTGAAGCTGGATTCTTTCATTCATAAAAAACACAGCGGCAATGACGTCAGGCCGAAAGAATGAGGGCGGAGCCAAGCCCGCCCTCGCTGCTACTCCTTTAAAGATGTAAACAAGGAATCCCTGATAGAAAAAAACTTTGCCATGACCAGCTCCTCTAACACATGTCTGAAGGGACTCAGGAAAAATGTGAAAAGATTCGTCTTTACAAGGGCTTATGGTTACATCTTGACAATAATGTTGACACTGTGAAACCACAGCCGTAGTTTTTAGGGGGGCTGGGGGGAATGTGTGTCCCCAGGCCCAGCAGGAATGGGGGGGTGGGGGACAAGCTTTTTGAACTTTCTTGTGCCTTTTTCGCACAAGCCAGTGTACTCCCGGTCCCAAACAATGTGAATATGAGGGCTTGCATTCAACATAAAATCTTTTACCAAGTCAAACATGTGGATCATCAAATGAGACTATGAGGATATAATGCAAGCACTGGAGGACACTGTGTTGATGTTATATAAGATAAGATAAGCCTTTATTAGTCCCACAATGGGGAAATTCCAGGATTGCAACAGCACAGGGATAGCAACACTCAGAGCAACAATCAAGGAGACAAGAAACACAAGAGCAGCGAATATACATATGTACATATAAATATATAAGCACACAGTGCGGAGCATTGTAGCTAGATGGAATAAACAGCATAACCATCTGCTTAGTTATCCTACATAGTATGAATATGTACCCATACACCCTCCGTAGCGACCGATATTGTCCTAGTTGTATACTGGAGGGGACCATTGTGTAAGTCTATTGCGTCTTTTGCATTCAATACTATTAGGTCGTCACGTTTTTTTGCTATCTCTGCGAGCAGCCCTGCTTAGGTTATACAGTCTGACAGCCGTAGGTAGGAAGGACCTGCGAAACCTCTCAGTTGCGCACCTAGGATGATGTAGTCTGCTGCTAAATGAGCTCCTCAGTGCGTTTAGTATGTCCCGCATAGGGTGGGACTCGGACTTCAGCAGAGATGACAGTTTAGCCACCATCCTTCTCTCTCCTATCTCTGGTAGGTCTCTGGGTCAAGGCGCTGCCTCAGGACATTGCTAGCTTTCTTGATCAGTTTGTTCGGTCTCTTCCTATCGGCTGCTGTAACGCCACTGCCCCAGCAGACCACTCCAAAAGTGACGGCTGATGCCACCACCGTGTCGTATAATGTCTTCAGCAGCGCCCCTTGTACACCAAAAGACCTGAGCCTCCTCAGTAGGAACAGCCTGCGCTGTCCCTTCTTGTAGAGTGCGTCGGTATTGTGTGACCAGTCTAGTTTATTGTTCAGATGAACACCCAGGTACTTGTAGGATGTCACCATCTCAATGTCTGTTCCCTGTATGTTTACTGATGCTGTGAGGGGTTGTCCTTGCCTGCGGCAGTCCACCACCAGCTCCTTAGTTTTCCTCGCGTTGATCTGGATGCAGTTCAGATGGCACCAGTCCACAAAGTCCTGGATAAGTCCTCTGTACTCAGCTTCATCTCCGTTGGAGATGAGGCCGACGATCGCAGAGACATCAGAGAACTTCTGTAGGTGGCAGTGTGTTGTATTGTGTGAGAAGTCCGCAGTATAAAGGGTGAACAGGAAGGGAGCCAAAACCGTTCCCTGGGGGCCCCCGTGCTACCGATAATTGTGTCAGACACACAGTCCCGGGTTCTCACAAACTGTGGCCGGTTAGTGAGGTAGTCCAGGATCCATGATGACAGGTGCTGGTCCACCCCTGCGCACAGCAGCTTGTCCTTCAGGGTCATCGGTTGGATGGTGTTGAAAGCACTGGAGAAGTCAAAGAACATGATCCTTACCGCATTCCCAGGCTTCTCCAGGTGGGACAGAGAACGGTGAAGGAGGAAGATCACTGCATCCTCCACCCCAATGCCATGCTGGTAGGCGAACTGGAGTGGATCCATCGCTGGTCCCACCAGGGGGCGGAGGTGAGCAAGGAGCAGTCTCTCCAGGGTCTTCATCATGTGGGACGTCAGGGCCACCGGTCTGTAGCTGTTCAGGTCTTTGGGGTGGGAAGTCTTTGGTACAGGTACCACACAAGATGTTTTCCACAACTGTGGTACCCTCCCCAGCTTCATACTCAGGTTGAAGATGAGCTCCACAATCCCACACAGCTGGTCTGCACAGGACTTGAGGAGCTTTGCGCTGATGCCGTCCGGTCCCGACGCCTTCCTCGCCTTGATCTTCCTCAGCTCCGTCCTCACCTGGGTCTTAGTGAGGGTCATGTTGGGGGGCTGTGTGTTGGGAGTGGGGGGGTGTTGGTGGAGTGGGGTGTGGGCAGCAGGACTCGATGTCTTTAGAGGCAGCAGTGGTTGTTGTGCAATCGGGGGGGGAGGGCGGTTGGTCAAACCTATTAAAAAACAGATCAAAAAACATATACCTTGACTATAAAAAGGCTTTTGACTCAGTTCCACACCGCAGGCTTGTATGCAAGCCAGCAGCTTATGGTATAAGAGGGAAGGTACAAAGATTGATCGCAGATTTCTTAGCGAACAGAAAGCAGTTTGTTTCTGTTAAAGATGCTGATTCAAGTTGGACTGAAGTTCTGATTGGTGTTCAGGGGTCAGTGGTTTGACCGATGTACTTTCTCATTTATGTAAACGATATACCTGAAATGACTACATCCACAACAAAGCTATTTGTTGATGATACCAAGATATATAGGATACTAGGCAATATATACAGTAAGATTCCTTACAGTTACAAGCTGACTTGACATCACTAGAATCCTGGTCAGAGAAATGGCTGTTGAAGTTCAATGAAACTAAATGCAAGTGCATGCAACTTGGCAGGAGAAATCAGTAGAACCATTATGAAATTAGGGGTGTGCAATTGGAATCAGTTAGTCATGAAAGAGACCTAGGTGTCATATTCTCCCATGATGCCAAACCAAGTCTCCAGTGCATCCAGACTTCGAAAAAAGCTATGTGCACCCTGAGACTTTTTAAAAGGACTTTTAAACACATGGACTCTGTGGCAGCACAGCAACTCACCCTTGGCCGGGGGATCCTGGGTTCGATCCCAGCCCCTGACCAACAGTGATCTGTGTGGAGTTTGCATGTTCTCCCCGTGTCTGCGTGGATTTACTCTGGGATTTCTCCAGTTTCCTCCCAAATGCCAAAAACATGCAAGTTAGGTTAATTGGCATCAAACTGGGGATTCTAAATTGTCCTTAGGTATGACTGTGAAAGTGAATGGTTGTCTGTCTCTCTGTGTTGGCTGACATGTTTTAGGACCCAGAAGACAGACACTGACACGGGCAGATTGTGACAATAATCCCTTTATTGAATTGTGAAGTGTGTGAGTGAGTGCAAGGATTGGATTCTGGTCACTGGAACTGAGCAGCCTGGACAGAGACCTGGCAACCTTGGGTAAAGTACAGGTGGCGTCCTGTTGAATTCCAGCGGCCGTGCAGCGTGGAGGAGAGGGTATCCGTGACCGTGCTGGTGAATCCACCCGTGGCTGTGACGAGGGAAGTTTCAGTGACGATGCCGGCAGTGATACCACAGACCGGGATGATGATAGTTCTGATGATGGTGAGGTTAGTGATTCCTCTGACCGTGGCGATGACAACACCGATGATAGCGATGACAGGGATTCCACTGATCGTGGTGGCGACTGCTCCTGCAACTGAGATAATAACAGTTCCTGCAGCTGAGGAGCAAGACGTACCGGTAGTCGAGGTGGTAGCGAGGAGCTACGTGGGCGAGGTGGCGTTGCCCCGTCAGCTGGGGAAGCTGGTCCGCCGCCTAGGAGGTCCACCTGTGCACAGGGGTTAAGACAAGGGGTAGAGTAAGAAATAGTTCTCTTACGTGGTTGTACTTGACGAGAGGTTCTTGACGAGGCTCGAGAGCGGAGCTCTGGTTCATACTCCGACGAGAAGGACAGATGACTCCGTGACGGGCTGTCAGCAATGCTGGCTTTTAACAGCCGTTGATTGGCACCTGTTGGTCTGTGCGCAGCTGGAACTGATGACGCCAATGACGGCCCAGAGGCCGCCATGACATTGGCCCTGCGATGGACTGGTGATCTGTCCATGGTGTACCCTGCCTCTCGCCCAAAGATGCTGGGATAGCACCCCCCCCCAACCCGAAAAGGATTAAGCGGAAGACGATGGATGGATGGACTCCAAGTGCTTCATGATAATCTACAAGGCATATGTTTGACCTCACCTGGAATATTGCATCCAGGCTTGGTGACCATTCTATCAGAAGGCCATTGACATTCTCGAAAGATTCCAACAACATGCCACAAAGGTAGTGCCAGAAATCAAGACCCTGCCATATGAAGAATGCTTGAAATGTTTGAGCCTCGACACCTTGAGGCAACAAAGATTCTGTGGAGACCTCATCAAAGCCCACAAGCTCTTGCACATGCTGGAAAAGCTGGATGAAGGCAAATTCTTTGTAAGATCATTATCTGGACTAACAAGAGGGCATCGACACAAATTATTCAAGAAACAACTGAATAAAGGGTGAGAAATCTGAAAGAATTTTTTCTCCCAAAGAATAGTTAATGCCTGGAATCGTCTGTCAAGCCATATCGTAAATACTCCTACTACAGTCTGTCATGTGCTGAGTTTGGGATTTTCCCCCAAACTCAGTTTCATGACTTCCCTGTGTATTCATATTGGTCTACCATATTGTTATGTCTTATGTGTTCCTTACCACCCTCTGTTATCCTTGTATTGATCAGTATCTGTTCCCTGTATTTAGGTTCTCTTTGCCATTTTCCTGTTGTGCTTGATTTCTGTAGTTTCTGTTATGTATTCTTTAGGATGCCATTTTATTTTGGTTTTTCTGTGTTCCTTTTCACCATTGACAGTTGTCAGGATCCTGCAGCCTCGCGTGGGCATGCCCTGCCGCCTGTCAAACTGCCAGTTGCCCCTCCCTCACCTGTCATTACCGTCCGCCGCTCTCTCTCATTATTACCATTAGCTGTGTCCAATTGTTTGTTGTTGCTGACTTCCCTTACTTAGGTCAGCCCACATCTGTTTCCTCTTGTAATCAGTTTTTGACATAATTATCAGACCCAGGGAGCACACGCTCAGGCTCAAGTGAATACAATTATCCTTTATTTATTCCCAGTGAGTGTGTGAGTGGGTGTATGTGTTGTATGTGTAGTGTAAGAGGAGGTGAAGAATAATGCTGATGTCATGACCGGGGGAGAGCAGAACGCTGTTCAGCCTGGCAACCCTATAATGACACAGAACACAGGAGTTAGCACAGTCCACCAATAACAGAGCGTGGTAATGACTGGGGCTTACTTTGCAGATGAACGTTAGATGCTCAGGTTGGCCCAGGGGCTACGGCCAGGGAGACAGCATTCTCGGCCCACGCCGGAATTGGGCTGGTGGCCCTATTGGAGAGATGGAGGCTAGAACCACCACCAAGAGGGGAAGATTCCGCCGCCGGGGGAATCCACCTGGGCACAGGGGAAGACGACTAACAAGGTGAGTAAACAACAGGCTTACTTGAGGTGAGGAGACGATTCTGGTCTAGGATGAAGAGGCCAGGAAATTGGCTGCTGACGAGAGACGTATTCTATAGGCAGAATGACAGACGGCTCCATGCCAGATCTCAGGCAAAGCAGGCTATAAAGCCCGTGGGAGATAGGGAGCAGGTGTGCATGTAGCTGTAGCAGATAACGGCCCAGAGTGAGCCATGACAGTACTCCCCCCCCCCCCCCCGAGAGGTGCCTCCTGGCATCTGACCCAGCCTACCTGGGTGTGTCCAGTGGAAGTCCCTGATGAGGTGTTTGTCTAACACGAATGACGGACGTACCCAGGACCTCCACTCGGGACCATACCCCTCCCAGTCCACCAGGTACTGCAGGCCGCAACCCCAGCGGCGGACGTCCAGGATGGCGTTGACTTTCCAAGCCGGGTCGCCGTCAATCAACACTGGTGGAGGTGAAGTCTTGGGAGGGGGACAGAGGGGAGCTGGAACAGACGGGCTTCACCTGGGAGACATGGAACGTAGGACAGATACGGAGGGGGGGAGGGGGGGGAGAGCCAGGCGCACAGCCACAGGGTTAACAACATAACACAATAGGGAAGGGGCCAATGAAGCGTTGAGCCAACTTCCGTTTTTCAGCTTTCAGGGCAATATGCTGAGTAGACAGCCAAACCTGCTGACCCACCTGGTACTGAGGAGCCAGTCTTCTGCAGTGATTCACGGTCCTGGCGTTACATTCGGCCGTGCGAAGAAGGGCCCTGTGAGTGGCTGTCCAGAGCCGGCAACAGCGCCTCAAGTGGACGTGGATGGATGGCACGGCCACTTCCCTCTCCTCCTCAGGGAAAAAGCAGAGGGTTGTAGCCCAGAGAGGCCCTGAAAGGGGACATGCCAATCGCCGAGGACACGATTGAGTTGTGGGCATACTCAATCCAGAGGAGATGGCTGCTCCAGGACGAGGGACTAGAGGTGATGACACAACATAGAGCAGGCGCAGGCGCAGACATAGGCGCAGACAGGCGCAGACATAGGCGGTGACGTCCTTGCGAAGCCCCGGCCGCACCAGAACGACCTCTGCAGGAACTCCACTGTGATAGTCACCCCTGGATGGCACAAAAACTTGGAGGAATGGGCCCAGTGGATAACCTCACCCCAGATCGACAAGGGAACAAACAGCCGCTCCGTGGGCCCTCCACCCGGATCCGGCTCAGCCTCCTGCGCCCTCAAGACCCTCTCCCTGATGCCCCATGAGAGGGCGCCGATGACACAAGAGGCTGGGAGAATGGTGTGCTCATGCCCCTCTTCCACATCCAAAGCGAACTGCCTGGAGAGGGCATCCGGTTTGGCGTTCTTAGCCCCGGGGCGATAAGTAATAGTAAAATTGAAACGCCCGGAAAACAGTGACCAACGGGCCTGACAGGCATTCAGCCGCTTCGCAGTTCTCAGGTATTCCAAATTCTTATGGTCAGTCCATACCACGAAGGGTTGAGCGGCCCCCTCCAACCAGTGACGCCACTCCTCCAGGGCGAGCTTCACCGCCAGGAGTTCCCTGTCACCAATGTCGTAATTCCTCTCCGCCGGGGACAAACGACGTGAGAAGAATGCGCAGGGACGGATCACCCTATCCACGGGAGAGCGCTGGGAGAGAACTGCCCCCACCCCGGAGTCAGAAGCATCCACCTCGACCAGGCACTGAAGAGAAGGATCCACCTGCGTCAGGACACAGGAGGACGAGAACTCCCCCTTGAGGGCGGTGAATGCCGCTGCAGCCTCCTCCGTCCACCGGAAAGCCACCTTGGGGGACATGAGACGGGTCAAGGGGAGAGCGATCACGCTGTAATTAGGAACAAAACGGCGGTAGAAATTGGCGAACCCCAGGAACTGCTGGAGTTGCTTCCTTGACGGGGGGGGGGAATCCACCACCACCTTAACCTTATCAGGGTCAGGGATAATCCGGTTGTGAGAGATGATGAACCCGAGAAATGAGGTCGTGTTGGCGTGGAACTCACACTTCTCAGCCTTTACGAACAACTTGTTCTTCAGGACCCGTTGGTGGACCCATCTCACGTGGACCCGATGTTCGTCCAATGACTGGGAGAAGATGAGGATATCATCCAGGTACATGAAGACAAAGGACCCAAGGAAGTCCTGGAGAACGTCGTTAATGAGGCACTGGAAGACAGCCGGAGCGTTGGTCAACCCAAACGGCATCACAAGGTACTCGAAGTGGCCGCTTGGGGTCCGGAACCCCGTCTTCCACTCATCCCCCTCCTTGATCCGCACGAGGTGGTAGGTGTTGTGGAGGTCGAGCTTGGTGAACCAGGAGGCTCCCTGGAGGGAGTCGAATGCCGTGTCCATAAGTGGGAGGGTGTACTTGTTCTTCACGGTGATGTCATTGAGGGCCCTGAAGTCAATACATGGCCAAAGGGAGCCATCCTTCCTACCCACGAAGAAGAACCCCGCCCCCACCACTGAAGAAGAGGGCCGGATGATGCCCGAGCTGAGAGACTCCTTGATGTAAGTATCCATCGCCTCCCACTCCGGAGCCAAAAGGCTGTAGAGGCGGCTCGACGGCAGCGGGGCACCAGCCCGGAGATTAATGGCACAATCATAAGGACGGTGGGGGGGGAAGGGACAGCGCCTGCGACTTGCTAAATACCGCCCCCAGGTCATGGTATTCAGACAGCACCTTGGACAGGTCAAGAGGAGGGGGGCGTGAGGGACCAGGGCCATTGACGGAGAGCATGCTGCGGACTGCAAGCACGCACTGAGGCAGAAAGAGCTCCACGAGATGACACTCCCCGTTCACCAATCGAAGGAGGGGTTGTGGAGCCGGAGCCAGGGGTAGCCCAGAATGACTGGAGACGTTGAAGAGGGCAACACAAACAAGCGCAGGTCCTCCCGATGGTTGCTGGAAACGATGACTGACACCGGGGCAGTTTGTTGAGACACCATTGCCAGAGGGGCTTTAGACAGGGCAACGAGCCTTAGGGGAGACTGAAGTGGATGGCAGGGAAGCCCCAGTCGGGTTGCCAGGTCCCCCGATATGAAGCTCTGCTCAGCCCCCGAGTCAGTCAGTGCATGTGTGGCAAATTCGGTCTGTTCGTAAATAAATCTGATTGGTAGGAGACACTTAGTGAGGGGATTAGATTGAGACGAGTCTGAGTCCCTCTACTGCAATGCATGGACCCCTTCTTTTGGCCAAAAGGGGCAAAACTCTACCTCATGCTCGTCACTACCACAGTACATACACAATCCTAATTCCCTGTGGCACTGCTTCTCGGCTAACGAGCGCTTGGACTGCCCAACCACCATAGCTTCCTGCCCATCTAGAGACTCAGATGAAGGCAGGGCCAATTGAGACGACTGAGGGGAGTGATGAAACTGGGCGCCCGAGCAACCGGAAGCTCTAAGCTAGGCTGCCCGCTCCCTCAGCCTATTATCCAAACTAATAGCTAAGGAAATTAGCTCAGTGAGTTTCTCCAGCTTATCTAGGCGGGCTAGCTCATCCCGCAGGCTAGGGCTCAAGCTCCGAGTGAATATGCTACACAGCAAGGCATCCTCCCATTCAACCTCCACGGTCACCACCCGGAAATCGACAGCATAGTCCGCGACGGACCTGCCCCCCTGTCGAAGATTTAGCAGCCGAGTGGTGAGCACGCTATCTCGGTCAGAATGGTCAAATACCTCGTGGAAATCTGAGACGAACTGCTGGTAGGTTAAATTAGCATAGCTTGGTTTAGCCATCACGGCATATGCCCAAGCTAGCACCCTGCCCTCCAATAGATTAGCCACATAGCCTATGCGACTATGTTCTGTGGGAAAGTCCCCCGGAACCCGCTGGAAGACAGTTTCGCACTGGAGTATGAACCCACGGGCCTCCCCGAGCTTACCGCTGAAGCGAGCGGGTGTGGGAACCGGTGTTGCCCGGGCCAAGGGGACCTGACTAGCCTGGCTAGGAGGGGAGCTAATGGGAGCTGGCATACTCCCGGAGACCGAAGGAAACGCCTGTTGCCCATCCAGACGATCCAGTCCCTGTTCTCCCAAGATAGTTCATCAGGCTTGGGACGGGGCTGTGCAAATCATGGAGACATGTCCCAACCTTTGGGACCACCCAGAGGCCACCAAAATTCTCCTCACCATATACTCTCTGCTATGTGTTGAGCAGATGGAGGAGGTTCCAACGCCTGAGCCGTCTCCAGCGAAGAGGAAGTGCTCCCATCACAAGAAGCCTTCAGCCTCTCCCGCGGCAGCTCCACCTCCTCCTCCCGAGCCCTGGCCCACTCCATCAGCCAAGGAGCTGGAGGAGCGAAGACATTTGTTGTTGGTGGAGACAGACCTTCTTCTGCAGGTGAAGCCGTGGCTCTTCCTGGACTTGATCCATGAGGTGGAGGAGCTTTTCCCGAGTGAGCCAGAGCCGGAGCCATTGACCGAGCGTGCCCCAGCCGCAAAGCCTCTCTCCCTGATGAGCCAATGTCTCCTTCTCCACCTCTTTGCCGCCAGTCCCGGAGACCCCGGCAGAAAAGCAACGCCACATCTCCGTCACAGTGGGAGGAGAATTCTGCAGCTGAGCCATCTCCCCTCCCAGCGGCCTCACTGGCTTCCATTCTCCCTGTAGCTGCAGCCACCTCCTTCTCCTTCCCACACTTATCCGCTGATGGGGGTCGGGCCATCACTCCCCCGGCTCTGCCTGCCTCTGTGCCTGCTGAGGAGGCTCCACCTAAACCCACTGTGGAGCCCAGGCCCACCATGGACACGGAGAGGGCTGTTTGTGCTCCAGATGCAGCAGGCAACACAGCACAACAGGAGAACAGGCAAGTTCAGTCTCATTCTATTCAAATTGTTGATGAATTGTCTTGCCTGACTCCTGGTAAAGAGACTCAGAGAGTAGAGTCCCCTGAGTGCTCTTAGCCTGCTGCAGATGATAAGTTTTCACTTACCCTCTCCATATCTCCTCCTCTCACCTCTGAGTGTCCAACGGTCCTGGAACTCAACTGCTGAATGATGGAGGAGCCCGTAGTACTGGAAAACACCATCCCAGCCCCACAGATCCCCCTATGGGCAGAGGGAAGGCACTGAACCCAAGCCCACCACGTCGAGTCCAGCCCCCACAGTGATCCGGACCCCAGCTGCCATGCTGGATGAGCCTCCTGCGTGGACTGCTATGCCTGGGGCCGAGGGGACTGCCACAACCATCATGCCTGCTGTGGGGGCCGCTGCAGCAGAGTTGACACCTGAGCTGAACCTCGTGAGGGCCGACCCTGCAGCACCATTGTTACCTGGATCGTCAGAGTCCTGGATGGCAGTGGTGCTCGAGCTCAAGCAACTGCTCTCTTTTCTTTTTCTCCTCTGTTTTAGAGCAATCTTGACTGGGATTTTCCCCCAAACTCAGTTTCATGACTTCCCTGTGTATTCATATTGGTCTACCATAGTGTTCCTTACCACCTTCCATTATCCTTGTATTGATCAGTATCTGTTCCCTGTATTTAGGTTCTGTTTGCCATTTTCCTGTTGTGCTTGATTTCTGTAGTTTCTGTTTGTGTTCTTTAGGATGTCATTGTCATGGTCTGAGCGCCGATGTCGTCCGTGCTAGGGTCATGCAGTATTTTCCTCCCATTCTGTATTTAGCCCTGGTGGGCTCTCAGAGCTCTTATTCTGACAGCGTCTCTGCGGGGCTTCCGGCTGTCAGAGCCAAGCAGTACAGCTGGTTTTGATTCAGCTGACGACACCCTCATCAGCTGATTAATTATCTTGCCCTATTTAAGGGAGCAGCTCCTGTCACTCGGGGTTGCGACCTCACCTTATCCAGACTGGGTTCCCTACGTCCGAAGCCAGTTCCTTTCGGTGTTAGGTTCCGCCCTCGCTTTCGGTATATAAGTGTTGTATCCTTGTCTCCCATCAGTCTTCCTAGTTCACAGTTTATCGTCAGCGTCTAGTGAAGCCTTTATTTGTGTTTGCCCCACGAGGCTCATTATTTTGTATTGTATGTCTTCCTTTAATAAATGTGCAAACTCTACAGCTGCCTATAAGTGCTTCATTGGCGGTCCGCGAGGACCGCACCATGACAGTCATTTTATTTTGTTTTTTTCTGTGTTCCTTTTCACCATTGACAGTTGTCAAGATCCTGCAGCCTCACGTGGGTATGCCCTACTCCCTGTCAAACTGCCAGCTGCCCATCCCTCACCTGTCATTACCGTCAGCCGCTCTCTCTCTTATTACCATTAGCTGTGTCCAGTTGTTTTTGTTGTCGCTATCTTCCCTTACTCAGGTCAGCCCACGTCTGTTTCCTCTTGTAATCAGTTTTGATCCCTATTTAAGGAAGATTGTTTTTCATTTTCATTGTCGCTGTCTCGTCGCTGAAAGGACTATTCATCCTTGTCTTTGCCAGAGCCCAATCTCGCTCTGGCGTGCCACCTTTGTAAGTCGTCTCCTCTTTGTTATTTCGTACTTTGCTCGCTTTTGCACTTTTGCTGTTTGGTTAATAAATTCTCACAAACTCACAGTCCAGCGCCTGAGTTGTTTTTCCCTTTGTGCGCTGTGTAAAGGCGCACGCATGGCACTGTCACCTTCAAAGTAAGATTGGATTGACACTTGAAAGAAATGGGAAACATACAAGCCTGACATAACGTTCGGCTCAGGAGACGCACACACACAGGCTCAGAGTAGTTCAAACCGTTTATTAACAACAGGGATGTTTGGGTGCGTGTCTGCGGAATGTTAATGTGTTGGTGGTGGCGTCTGCTTCGGACCCAGAGGCAGGAGACCGTTCAGCCGGCAACCCTATGGGAGAAATCAGACACAGGGTGATGAGCACACACCAACACAGGAGGAGAATAGGCGAGGGAGAGAAGCTTACTTGTTGGGACAGATGACTGGCGCTTCAAGGATGGAAGCCCGGGAGACAGCCACCTGCAGGGCTCGGTGCAGCAGCGAGGAGAGACGAGGGACGGGATAGTCCGCCGCCGAGGAATCCACCTGTGCACAGGGGAGCAGACTGGAGAGATGAGGTAAGCGATTTTCTTACCGGAGATGAGGATGCTGAAGAGAATGTGGTAGAAGCCCATGAAAGAGGAATGAAGTCTACGGCTTCAGGCCGACGCTCAGGGCGAGGCGGCTTTTATCCTTCGCCGCTGACGAGTAGCAGGTGCATGAGCAGGTGGCGCCGCTGATGAATGGCGCGGCGTGACAAAGCCTGGCTTTCCAAATTCCCATCAATCCTTAACTTAACTTAATTTCCATAGTGGATCATTGGAGGCCCAGGTTAACAACTGCCACTGGTGTTAACTGACAGGGTGCCTGTGAAAATTGGACTACTGTTATTTGAAGATCATAATGGGAGTGGATCCAAGGGATAGGGTGTGATGGAAGCAGATGATCCACTGTGGTGACCCCTAAAGGGAGCTGGCGAAAGAAGAAACTAGGCATTTGTAACATTTGTTACATTTTCCTTTATAACTTAGAGACTACTTGAAATACACTAAGCCCCGTTTCCACTGCAGAAACTGGGAACTAATTTTGGGTAAAGGCCGTTCCTGTATCTGGTCCTCTTCCCCAATTATTGTGTCTCCATTTTGGGGGACTCAAGAAGTTTTTTTTTGTGACATAAACATCTGACAATTTCAACTCTGTGCTTCTTCTTTTGGCTGCTCTTTGGCTGCTCTGATCAGTGGTCACCACAGATCACAGTCCGCACATTTGATTTGGCAAGGATTTTGCACCAGATGCCTTTCCCAATGCAATCCTCCCCATTTAGATCTTCATGATGATCTTTAATGGTCTCTTCTGGTGCTTCATGTTGGCATCTGTTTTGTTTGTCATGATGCTAAGTTTGATCTAATTAGCAATGACTCAATCACAAACCCCATCCAGCTGTTTTTCGGGTGCTCTAAGTACCTACCTCAGACCGGAGATGTATTATTTCAGCCTCTACAAGATCCTGAAGACTTCTCCTATGAGGGAGTTGCTGCAGTGGAAACACACATCACAGAGGAACTGGTTCCTATAGTTCCTGCAATGGAAACACAGCTCTAGCCATCCATTCATCCATCCATCCATCCATCTTCTACCGCTTTTCCAGAGGTCTGGGTCTCGGAGGCAGCAGTTCAAGCAGAGAAACCCAGACTTCCCTCTCCCCAGCCACCTGCTCCAGCTATTCAGAGAGTATACCAAGGCGTTCCCAGACCAGCTGGGAGACATAGTCTCTCCACTGAGTCCTGGGTCTGCCCCGGGGTCTCCTCCCAGTGGGACGTGCCTGAAAAACCTCAAGTGGGAGGTGTCCAGGAGGCACCCTCATCAGATGCCCATACCACCTCAACTGACTCCACAATGTGGAGGAGCAGTGGTTCTACTCTGAGCCTCTCCTGGATGACTGAGCTCCTCACCCTATCTCTGAGGGTGAGTCCAGCAATTCTACGGAGAAAGCTCATTTAAGCCGCTTATATCCGCAATCTCATTCTTTCGGTCATTACCCAAAGCTCGTGACCATAAGTGAGAGTAGGAACGTAGATTGACTGGTAAATCAACAGCTTTGCCTTAGAACTCAGCTCCCTCTTCACCACAACAGACCGGTACAATGTTCGCATCACTGCAGATGCTGCTCCAATCCGTCTGTCAATCTCTCAAGCCATTCTCCCCTCACTCGTGAATAAGACCCCAAGATACTTAAACTCCTCCACTTGGGACAGGAGCCTGTCCCCAACCTGGAGACGACAATCCACCTTTTTCCGGCTGAGGACCATGGACTCGGACTTGGAGGTGCTGATTCTCATCCCAGCCACTTCACACTCAGCGGGAAACCATCCCAGCAAGAACTGTAGGTCACTGCTGGATGAAGCCAACAGGACAACATCATCTGCAAACAACAGAGATGAGATCCTGTGGTCACCAAGCATGACACCCTCCATTCCTTGGCTGCGCCGAGAAACCCTGTCCATAAAAAATTATGAACAGGATCAGTGACAAAGGGCAGCCCTGGCGGAGTCCAACTTACTGGGAATGAGTCCGACCAAGTGTTGGCAATATGAACCAAACTCTCACAACGGTCGTACAAAGACTGAATAGCTCGTAACAACAAGCCCGATACCCTATACTCCCGAAGCACCCCCACAAAAAACCACGAGGGACGCAGTCGAATGCCTTCTCCATGTCCACAAAACACATGTAAACCGGTTGGGCAAACTCCCATGAACCCTCGAGAATTCTCGAGAGGGTAAAGAGCTGGTCTGATGTGCCATGGCCAGGATGAAAACCACATTGCTCCTCCTGAATCCGAGGTTCAACCAACGGCCGGACTCTCCTCTCCAGTACCTTGGCATAGACCTTCCCAGGGAGGCTGAGGAGTGTGATCCCTCAAAAAAAGGAGCACACCCTCCGGTCCCCTTTTTTGAAGAGAGGAACCACCACCCCGGTTTGCCATGCCAAAGGCACTGCCCCCAACCTCCACGCAATGTTTCAGAGGCATGTCAACCATGACAGCCCAACAACATCCAGGGCCTTGAGGTACTCGGGGCGAATCTCGTTCACCCCCGGGGCCTGGCCACCAAGGAGATTTTTAACCAAATGGCGACCTCAGCCCCTGTGATAGGCGAGTCACCCCCCTCATCCACAAGCCCTGCTTCCTCTATGGAAGGCGTATCAGTGGGATTGAGGAGATCCTCAAAGTATTCCTTCCACCGCCCAATGATATCCCCAGTTGAAGTCAACATCCCATCCGTACCATACACAGTGTGGACAGGGAGCTGCTTCCCCCTCCTGAGCCACCGGACAATTTGCCAGAATCTCTTCGAGGCCGACCGAAAGTCTTGTTCCATGGGCTCACCGAACTCCTCCCATACCCGGGTTTTTGCTTCAGCAACCAACTGAGCTGCACTCCGCTTGGCCTGCTGGTACACCTCAGCTGCTTCGGGAGTCCCACAAGCCAACCAAGCCTGATAGGACTCCTTCTTCAGCTTAATGGCCCCCCTCACCACTGGTGTCCGCCACTTGGTTCGGGGGTTGCCACCACGAGATGCACTGACCACCTTGCGGCCGCAGCTCTGGGCTGCCGCTTCAACAACAGAGGTGGAGAACATGGCCCATTCAGACTGCATGTCTCCAGACTCCCTCGGAATGTGGTTGAAGTTCTTCCGGAGGTGGGAGTTGAAGACCTCCCGGACAGGGGCCTCAGCCAGACGTTCCCAGAACACCCTCACTATACGTTTGGGTCTACCAGGTCTGAATGGCATCCTCTCCTGCCATCGGATCCAACTCACCACCAGATGGTGATCAGTTGACAGCTCTGCACCTCTCTTTACCCGAGTGTCCAAGACATACGGTCACAGGTCTGGTGCCAGGTGCACATATAGACACCCTTATGCTTGAACATGGTGTTCATTATGGACAAACTGTGGTTAGCACAGAAGTCCAAAAACTGAACACCACTCAGGTTCAGATTGGGCAGGCCGTTCCTCCCAATCACCCCCCTCCAGGTTTCACTGTCTTTGCCCAGGTGTGCACTGAAGTCCCCCAGTAGGACAATGGCGTCTCCAAGAGGAGCATCCTCCAGCACCCCAGTCAGAGACTCCAAAAAGGGTGGGTACTCTGAAACATCATTTGGTGCATAGGCACAAATGATGGTCAGGACCCGTTTCCCAACCCGAAGGCGCAGGGAAGCAACCCTTTCGTCTACCAGGGAAAACTCCAATATAGAGGCAGCAAGGTGGGGGGATACAAGAATACCCACCCCTGCTCGTCGCCTCTCGCCCGGGGCAACTCCAGAAAAGGCCAAGCTCCAGCCCCTTTCCAGGAGACTGGTTCCGGAACCAGAGCTGTGTGTTGAGGTGAGGCCGACTATATCTAGCCGGTATCTCTCAACCTTGTACAGCAGCTCAAGCCATCTTTTGATAAAAGGAAAATACATTGTATATGTGCATTAATAGTATAGATCACATGCCTTCATGAAAATGGACAAAACTATGATATTGTAGACACTGGGATAATCATCTCAGACTGAATGCAGAGGGTAAACAGATGAGGACAATAGGTATTGAGATGGGAGAGATTATGGTGATGTAGCGGGAAGGAGTAGCTGGGGGACAGTGGGGGGAGAAGGGTTGAATGTATTGTGATGCGAGATTTCATGCAGATGGGAGATGGAGGGATGATATAAAAGGAGAGACCCTGGAGTATTGGGAAAGGCTTTTCGGTGTATGACTGAAGTGAGAGTGAATAAAGTCGTCTGCTGTGCAAGTCTGGTTTCTTATTTGCACTCTCCACACTGGTGACCCTTGACGAATTATGGAACACAAGGCAAGAACCCCGGAGTCGGCCCGGACGGGAAGCTCCAGCAACGCGGCAAGCATCCCAGAGATGGCCCGGACGGAAAGCCCCAGCAACGTGTGCGCTGTTTTGGTCAAACTACTGGACTTTTGGCTGCACGACCCGCAGTCTTGGTTCCACCACACCAAGGCTCAGTTCGCCCACCGGGGAATAACGGCAGACGACACCAGATATTACTATGTGGTCGCAGCGCTGGACGTTCGCATGTCTCAGCAAGTAGCAAGCCTGCTCCAACAGCCTCCAGCCCACGATAAATACGGGGCTCTCAAGGCCCCGCTGACCCGGCGCTACACACTCTCGAACTGTGAGAGAGCAGAGAGGCTCCTGAGGTGCTCCAAGTCAGGAGACGGGTCGGCGGTCGAACTGATGGTGAAGATGTTGGCGTTGATGGGCACGAATGACAGGCATTTTCTGTTTGCCCACCTTTTCCTCCGGAACCTCCCAACAGAGGCAAGAGCGGTCCTGGCCAGCTTGCCGTTGCTGGCCACATGTGACTACCATGCGCTAGCCCAGGAGGCAGATTGGATCATCTTCATCACCAGAGCCCTCACAGTGAACGCGGCGGCGTCGGAACCCAGCGAGACAACCAGCGGAGATGAGGAGCCGGCGATGGTAGCGGCAGCAGGGGCCAGGAAGCACCAGAGAGACACGTTTTGCTTCTACCACCGCCGCTTTGGAGAGAACGCACGCAGATGTGTGCCACCGTGCCAATTCAAGCGTTCGGGAAATGCCAAGGCCGGCAGTCAGTAGCAGCTGCACCCGCCGGTGAAGAAAACAAGCTGCTCTACGTGACGGACTCATGCTCGGGGAGACAGTTCCTCGTAGACACCAGCTCCCAAAAGAGCCTCATCCTGCCGTCCTACGCCGACTGGCTAGCAGGAGCTAGCGGCCCCGAGCTGGTAGCCGTAAACGGCTTGGACATTAGGACTTTTGGTGAGAGAACACTGACTTTATCCCTACATGGCCGTATGTAAGAGTGGACGTTCGTCATAGTGGCATTAAGTTTCCCAATCTTGGGAGCTGATTTTCTGTGTGCACACGGGTTGCTAGTCGATGTTGCTAACAGACGCCTGGTTAATGCAATGTCTTTTGATTCTTTCCCCTGTACAGCTTGAGGGGCCGGGCCAATAACACTAGCCAATGTCACAGCTCCAGGCGGTAAGTTCCACACACTGCTCACTCAGTTCCCAGCACTCACGGTCCCGACGTTTTTGGCGGCCATCACTAAACACAGGGTGGAACACTTTATCACCACCACTGGGCCGCCCGTTTTCGCACAACCTCGGTGCCTGGACGCAGCTAAACTGGCCATAGCGCGCAAGGAGTTTGCCAACTTAGAAAGGTTGGGCATCATCAGGCGCTCAAACAGCCCATGGGCATCCCCGCTACACATGGTCCCTAAGGCCGAGGGATCATGGCGACCGTGCGGAGATTTCCACAGATTGAATAACGCCACAGCGCACGACCGCTACCCGATTCCCCATATTCAGGATTTTTCCGTTCACCTTGCCAGGGCACGCATTTTTTCTAAAATAGACCTGGTCCGTGGTTACCACCAGGTCCCGATGTGCACGGAGGACATACCCAAAACAGAGGTAATAACTCCATTTGGCTTGTTTGAGTTTTTACGCATGTCCTTTGGATTAAAAGGAGCGGCACAGACATTCCAACGCATGATGGATGCGGTGTTGCGCGATCTGCCATTTGTGTTTGTCTACCTGGATGATATCCTGGTGGCCAGCATGTCCGAGGACAAACACGTAACCCACCTCAGGACGGTTTTCCGGAGGTTGGAAGAGCACGGGTTAATAATCAACCCGGCAAAATGCCAGTTCGGCGTGACGGGGATTGATTTTTTGGGGCACCGCATCTCACCAGAGGGAGCAATACCCTTGCCCGACAAGGTGCGCGCATTGGCGAATTTTCCCCGGCCTCAGACGGTCAGGGCGCTGCAAGAGTTTTTGGGGATGGTTAACTTTTATAACCGGTTCCTCCCCTGTGCAGCTCAGTTCATGCAGTCATTGTATGCCGCGCTCAAGAAACATAAACCAGTGGACAGAGTCGAATGGACTCCGGAGTGGGAGCAGGCATTCTCTGAGGTTCAAACAGCCCTGGCAAATGCCGCACTGTTGGCGAACCCGGACCCGGCGGCCCGGATAGCGCTCACTACCGATGCCTCGGACGTGGCCATAGGAGCCGTCGTGGAGCAACGTGTCGTCAGTTCTTGGCAGCCTCTCGCTTTTTTCAGCAGGGCTTTGCACGACAGTGAGCGTAAATACAGCACGTTCGACAGGGAGTTGCTGGCTCTCCACCTGGCCATACGCCACTTCCAGTGGGCGCAGCTTCACTGCGTTCGTGGACCACAAGCTGCTAACATTCATGATGGCCAAGGTTTCGGAACCATGGTCGGGCCGGCAGCAGAGACAGCTGGCCGCAATCTCAGAGTTTACAACCGATATTCAGCATGTGTCAGGTACACTGAATGTGGTAGCGGACTGCCTCTCGCTCGCAGTGGTGGCCCCAGTCTGCGTAGGGATAGATTATACAGCCATGGCCGCAGAGCAGATTGGCGATGCGGACGTGTGTGTGCTCCAGTCTGGACCAACAGGGTTAAGGCTGGAGAGCAGAGTACTGCAAGACGGCAGCTCCCCCCAATCTGCGACATCTCCACGGGACGCCTGCGCCCAGTGGTCCCAGTTGCTTGGTGCCGCCAAGTGTTTGAGTCAGTTCACGCTCTGGCGCACCCAGGGGTGCACGCGTCAGTCAAAATGGTGGGAGCGAAGTTCGTTTGGCCAGGCCTGCCAAACAAGTGAAAGAGTGGGCTGCAGCCTGCGTAGCATGCCAACAAGCCAAAGTACACAGACACACGAAGGCCCCTTTGGAGCCGTTTTGTCCAGCAGCTAAGAGGTTCGACCATGTTCACGTGGACCTCGTGGGCCCCCTCCCGCCATCGCAGGGGTGCACGCACCTTCTGACAGTGGTGGACCGCACCACACACTGGCCAGAAGCAGTCCCGCTGGCGGTGACCGTGTCTATGGACGTGGCACGTGCCTTTTTGACAACATGGGTGGCACGTTTTGGCATCCCGTAGGACATCACGTCTGATAGGGGCCCTCAGTTTGTTTCTGACCTCTGGTCCACGATGGCCCGTAGCCTGGGTGTCGCAATTCATCGCACAACTGCGTACAACCCACAGGCCAACGGGTTATGCGAGTGTTTCCATAGGTCACTGAAAGCAGCGCTCAGGGCTTCACTGACAGATGCAAATTGGGTAGACCGGTTGCTGTGGGTTTTGTTAGGGTTGCGTTCTGCACCAAAAGAGGATTTGGAGGTTTCCCCAGTGGAGCTTGTTTTTTCTCAGCCACTGCGGCTCCCCGGGGAATTTTTACCAGATAATCCCATGCTGGACAACTGTCTGTCTCAGCGTTTGCAGCATAGCGCAGATACAGGCACGCTGCCGGGCCTGGCCCACCACTGTTTTCCACACGCTTTTGTGCCAAAAACTTTGAAGAACGCGGCGTTCATGTTTGTCAGGCACGATGCCCACCACCCCCCATTGCGCCCACCCTACGAAGGCCTGTTCAGAGTGCTGGAACCAGGGGAAAAACATTTTTTGTTAGACTTGGGGGGACATCGGGAGAAAATATTTATAGACAGATTTAAGCCCGCCTTTGTGGTGGCGGACGAGCAAGTGATGTTGGCTCGGGCCCCTCAGTGTGGAAGACCCCCACGGAGAACTCCCCCAGGTAAACGATTCATCAGAACAGCCACACAGGCAAGTTAATGTCCCTCCCCCCCTCGTCATTGCCCACCCACAGACAGACACACCCCCAGGAGCCCCCCACCGGCACAGCAGCACCGCAGAGGCGGAGAACCCCCGTTACAGCAAATATGGGAGGAGACTGAAGCCAAAAGGACGTGACGATTGAAACTCAGTCAGAGATTCTGGGGGGTGGGGGGGGGTGTAGATGCTGGGATAATCATCTGACTGGATGCAGAGGGTAAACAGATGAGGACAATAGGTATTGAGATGGGAGAGATTATGGTGATGTAGCAGGAAGGAGTAGCTGGGGGACAGTGGGGGGAAAAGGGTTGAATGTATTGTGATGCGAAATTTCATGCAGATGGGAGATTGAGGGATGATATAAAAGGAGAGACCCTGGTGTATTGGGAAAGGCTTTTCTGTGTATGACTGAAGTGAGAGTGAATAAAGTCATCTTATGGCGGCACATGGGGAGAGCATAATTGTGTACCATCTTAGACAAGAACAAAGAGCAGGGGTTCCCTAGTGAGATAACAGGGAGGTGTGAAGGATGAATGAAGTGAATGCAATGTGACGCGAAGGTCACCTTTTGTGTGTTAGAAGCTTGTAGAGGAATGCTATGTTATTCAAGAGAAGAGTCTCTGCTGAGATGTCATTCTGTCTATGCTTGTTGTGTGAGTTGGGTAATAAATCGTCTGAGCCAAATCCGCCTCTTCAATTACATGCTCCACACTGGTGACCCAAGACGAATCATGGAACACGAAGAAAGATCCCCGGAGCCAACCTCGACGGGAACCCCCAGCCACGCATGTGCTGTTGCGATCAAGCTACCAGATTTTTGGCAGCACAACCCGCGCTCCTGGTTCCACCTCATCGAGGCGCAGTTCGCCCTCCGGGGGATATCGGCG
Organism: Pholidichthys leucotaenia; assembly: GCA_020510985.1. Taxonomy (NCBI): domain Eukaryota; kingdom Metazoa; phylum Chordata; class Actinopteri; order Cichliformes; family Pholidichthyidae; genus Pholidichthys; species Pholidichthys leucotaenia. The sequence continues at coordinate 444,556,906 of CM035836.1, read as the reverse complement.
GATGACACCAAGTTCTACTATGTGGTCGCAGCGCTCGACGCCCACACGGCTCAGCACGTAGAGAGCCTGCTTGATCAGCCTCCAACCGACGGCAAGTACGACACGCTGAAGGCTGCACTCATCCAGCACTTCACACTCTCGGATGGTGAGAGAGCAGAGAGACTCCTGACGCGAATCGAGTGGGGAGACGGGTCAGCCATAGACCTGATGGAGAAGATGCTGAGGTTAAAGGGCACAGACGACGACCATTTTATTTTTACCCTGTGGCAGATAAAATAAGTGTACCCAGTGTGGAGGCACAGAATAAGTGCAGGCAGGACACGGCGAACTGAAGTTTAAAAGGGTGTTTATTTCATCCTCCAGCACAAGGGTTCACTCCAGCGCTGTGGGAGCGTGCTGGAGCGAGCCCTGTGTCTCTAGTCAGCAAACAGGCAATGCAAGTGATCAAAAAGCAGTAAGAGAGGGAGCAAGCGATATGCAGTAGACTTATATACCCAGCTACAGACAATACATGCACAGCAGTAAAGCATGGACATTTGCATTAGAGTCACACATATCAGTAGCAGGATTACTGGCGCCGGAATTAGACAAAGAGAGGCTACCTATTGATATCAGTCCATACATCTCACTGTTATGCTAATTGCTCCAGCTGAGCGCTCTGCTTGACCCGTAGGCTGTAGGGGTCGCTCACACCACTCCCCCCCAGAGGGCTCAGCAGGGGGCTGAGGCGTCGATCGTCCGGCTTTGGAAGCAAGCTGCGGGAAAAGCTCTGTGCAAGCAGAGGTGGAGGGAGGGGGGTGGGGGTAGCAAGTGCCGGCCCGGGACGGCGAAGTTGTCCGGGCCGCGCAAAAATTGCATGTGGATCCCCGATGTTGAGGGGCTGTCCCATTGAACGTGGCGGAGATCCACAGCGGCTGTGAGAAGAAAAATTTGTCTCTGACTCCCCTCGCGGTTCAGTCCTGCGAGGATGCGTAGCAGCCATGAAGAAAAAAACAAGAGTTGGAGCTGAAGCTGTGTGAGGGACTTGGCGTGTTGGCTTTAGGTGCGGGCGCAGCCCTAAAGCCCTCGGGGACAGCTGACGACTGAATTCTCATTGTGCGCCGAGGCTGAGACCCATACAAAGTCCTGTGTGCTGCGTGTCTGCTTCAGGTGTGTGAGCAGCCCTGAAGGTTCCGAGGATGGCGATCGGCCGTGTTTCTCGGGCGTGTGCAGCGGCGGAGGACGATGGTGTGTCTGTGGAGCCGGTATAGTCCCATGCGTGGTGCGCTGCCCCGTAACCCCCCGGTGTGCGTGCGGGGGTTCGGTGCATGGGTGGTCCGCTGTTGAGAGGTGAGTCAGGGTCAGGGAGCTTGATGGAAATCAGCGTCGCCGGCGCCGATGGCCTTCCCTGTTCGGGCTGTTGCTGTCGTTCGCTCGTGCCGGGTCATGGTGCGTTCTGGTCCATGCGCTGCGTTCTCCGTCCGGCCCTGGAGGTCGCCGTCATGGAGAGGGGACGAGATGCGTGCGCACTCATGTGGATGCGGAGGAGCGGTGAGAGGGGGTAGACGCTCTTTGTCCCTCGGCCGGTCCCAGCGTGGATGTCCCGATCTCAGGCGAGGGTTGCACCATGACGCTTTCTGCAGCCTTCCCGGTCGTGGATGATCTCTGAGGGAGTTCGCCTGGTGTCGGTTCTGCGTCGAGGTCTCCCGTGTGGCAGAAGGGAGGGCAGTCCATTTGCGTCAGGCAGCTGCGTTCGCTTGTCGTCGGAGTTACCGCCGGGGGCTGCGTTCGTTCGTCGTCAGGATGTTCTTTTCTTCGGGGTCACCAGTGTGGCGGATAAAATAAGTGTACCCAGTGTGGAGGCACGGAATAAGTGCAGGCAGGACACGGCGAACTGAAGTTTAAAAGGGTGTTTATTTCATCCTCCAGCACGAGGGTTCACTCCAGCGCTGTGGGAGCGCGCTGGAGCGAGCCCTGTGTCTCTAGTCGGCAAACAGGCAATGCAAGTGATCAAAAAGCAGTAAGAGAGGGAGCAAGCGATATGCAGTAGACTTATATACCCAGCTACAGACAATACATGCACAGCAGTAAAGCATGGACATTTGCATTAGAGTCACACATATCAATAGCAGGATTACTGGCGCCAGAATTAGACAAAGAGAGGCTGCCTATTGATATCAGTCCATACATCTCACTGTTATGCTAATTGCTCCAGCTGAGCGCTCTGCTTGACCCGTAGGCTGTGGGGGTCGCCCACAACCCACCTCTTCCTCCGGAACCTTCTGACAGCGGCAAGAGCGACCCTGGGCAATTCGCCAATGCTGGCCAAGCGGGACTATCGTGCGCCAGCCCGGGAAGCAGACCGGATCATCGTCGCCACTAGGGCATTCACGACCAATGCGGCAGCGACGGAGCTCGGCGCGACGACCGGAGGAGGTGAGGAGCCATCAACGGCAGCAGCAGAGCCACCGATGGCAGCAGCAGCGGGGACCAAGGAACGCGGGGGAGACACGCTTTGTTTCTACCACCGCCGCTTCACAGAGAGGGCACGCAAATGTATACCACCGTGCCAATTCAAGCGACTCGGGAAACGCCAAGACTGGGGGTCGTAGCAGCTGCGACCCTCAGGGAGGAGAACAAGCTGCTCTACTTGACGGACGCACGCTCGGGGAGGCATTTCCTCGTGGACACCGGCGCCCAGAAGAGTTTCATCCGGCCGACTTACGCTGACCGGCTGGCAGGATCTAGCGGCCCCGAGATGGCGGCAGCAAACGGCTCGGAGATTAAGACCTTTGGTGAGAGGACTCTACTCTTGTCTCTACAAGGCCGTACATTTGAGTGGACTTTTGTCATAGCAGCATTGAATTACCATATACTGGGGGCTGATTTTCTGTGTGCACATGGTTTGTTGGTAGATGTCGCTAACAGACGCCTAGTTAATGCACTGTCCTTTGACTCTCTCCCCTGTATAGCTTGATTGACCTGGCCAACAGCACAAGCCAACGTCACAGCTACATGCGGTAAGTTCCACACACTGCTCACTCAGTTCCCAGCACTCACAGTCCCGACGTTTTCGGCAGCCATCGCTAAACACGGGGTGGAGCATTTTATCACCACCACCGGGCCGCCCGTTTTTGCAAGACCTCGGCACTTGGACGCAGCTAAACTGGCCATAGCGCATGAGGAGTTCGCCGACCTGGAGAGGTTGGGCATCATCAGGCGCTCAAACAGCCCATGGGCTTCCCCGCTACACATGGTCCCTAAAGCTGAGGGTTCGTGGCGACCTTGCGGGGATTTCCGCAGGTTGAACAACGCCACAGCGCACGACCGCTACCCAATTCCTCACATTCAGGATTTTTCCGTTCACCTTGCAGGAGCGCGCGTTTTTTCTAAAATAGACCTGGTCCGCGGTTACCACCAAGTCCCAGTGCGCGCTGAGGACATACCCAAAACAGCGGTAATAACTCCGTTCGGTTTATTCGAGTTTTTGCGCATGCCATTTGAGCTTAAAGGGGCTGCACAGACGTTCCAACGCATGATGGATGCAGTGCTGCGCGATCTCCCTTTCGTGTTCGTCTACCTGGACGATATCTTAGTAGCCAGCGCGTCCGAAGATGAACACGAAACCCACCTCACGACGGTTTTCCGGAGGTTGGAAGAGCACGGGTTAATAATCAACCCAGCAAAATGTCAGTTCAGGGTGACGGGGATTGATTTTTTGGGGCACCGCGTCTCTCCCGAAGGAGCGATCCCGCTGCCTGACAAAGTGCGCGCAGTGGCAGATTTTCCCTGGCCGCAAACGGTCAGGGCGCTACAAGAATTTTTGGGAATGGTGAACTTTTATAACCATTTCCTTCCCCGTGCAGCGCAGCTCATGCAACCACTGTACGCTGCGCTCAAAAAACAGAAACCCGCAGATAGGGTCGAATGGACCCCGGAGCGAGAGCGGGCGTTCTCGGAAGTCAAAGCAGCCCTGGCAAACGCCGCATTGCTGGCACATCCAGACCCAACGGCCCGCATAGTGCTCACCACTGACGCTTCAGATGTGGCCATAGGGGCTGTCGTGGAGCAGCGCGTTGCCGGGGCTTGGCAGCCGCTCGCCTTTTTCAGCAGGACTTTGCGCGACAGTGAACGTAAATACAGCGCGTTTGACAGAGAGTTGCTGGCTCTCCACCTGGCCATTCGCCACTTCCAGTTCTGGCTGGAAGGGTGCAGTTTCACCGCGTTCGTTGACCACAAGCCGCTAACATTCGCGATGGCCAAGGTTTCAGAACCGTGGTCGGGCCGGCAGCAGAGACAGCTGGCCGCGATCTCAGAGTTTACTACCGATATTCAGCATGTGTCGGGTAAACTGAAGGTAGTGGCAGACTGCCTCTCGCGCGCCGTGGTGGCCCCGGTCTGCGTGGGGATAGATTACGCAGCCATGGCCCTGGAGCAGGTTAGTGATGCGGACATGCGCGCGCTCCAGTCTGGACCAACAGGGTTAAGGCTGGAGAGCAGGGTGCTGCAGGATGGCATGCCCCCCCCCCAATCTGCGATATCTCCACGGGTCACCCACGTCCCGTGGTCCCGGCTGCGTGGCGCCGCTGCGTGTTTGAGTCGGTTCACTCTTTGGCGCACCCAGGAGTGCGCGCGTCGGTCAAAATGGTAGGAGAGAAATTTGTGTGGCCGAGCCTTCGCTAACAAGTGAAAGAGTGGGCGGCAGCCTGCGTGGCGTGCCAACGAGCCAAAGTACACAGACACACGAAGGCTCCCTTGGAGCCGTTTCGCATTCCGGCTAAGAGGTTCGACCATGTCCACGTGGACCTCGTGGGCCCCCTCCCACCATCACAGGGGTACACGCACCTCCTGACAATGGTGGACTGCACCACGCGCTGGCCAGAAGCGGTTCCGCTGGTGGCAACCACAGCCGAGGAAGTGGCGCGCGCGTTTTTAACAGCATGGGTGGCGCGTTTTGGAGTCCCGTTGGACATTACATCCGACAGAGGCCCTCAATTTGTTTCCGAACGCTGGTCAACAATGGCCCGCAGCCTGGGTGTCCCAATTCACCGCACAACCGCGTACAATCCACAGGCTAATGGGTTATGCGAATGTTTTCATAGATCATTGAAAGCGGCTCCCAGGGCTTCACTGACGGATGTAAATTGGGTAGACAAGCTACCGTGGGTTTTATTGGGGTTACGTTCTGCGCCTAAAGAGGATCTGGAAGCTTCCCCGGCAGAACTCATTTTTGCGCAACCACTCCGGCTGCCCGGGGAGTTTCTGCCAGATAATCCCGCGCCGGGCAGCTCCCCGTCTCAGCTGTTGCAGCGTAGCATAGACACAAGCACGCTGCCGGGCCCTGCCCACCACAGTTTTCCACACATTTTTTTGCCTAAAACTTTGAAAAACGCGGAGTTCGTGTTTGTCAGACACGACGCCCACTGCCCTCCACTGCGCTCACCCTATGATGGACCGTTCAGAGTGCTGGAAACAGGGGATAAGCATTTTTTGCTAGACTTGGGGGGTAGGAGGGAAAAAATTGGCATAGACAGACTCAAACCCGCTTTCGTGGTGGTGGACGAGCAGGTGCTGTTGGCAAGGGCCCCTCGGCGTGGAAGACCCCCACGGGGAGCTCTCCAGAGAAAAGATTCCCCAGAGCACCCACACGGACAGACAAAAAGTTTCCCCCCCCAAACATCAACCCCCCAGCATGACAGCGTGAATCCTGGTTACAGCAGATACGGGAGAAGACTGAAGCCCAAGCAGCATGTGGACTGATGTTTAATGGTTCTATCACAGCATACGGACTGTTATTCTATTGTTCTATCCAAGATGCTCGGGGGGGGGGGGGTATGGCGGCACATGGGGAGAGCATAATTGTGTACCATCTTAGACAAGAACAAAGAGCAGGGGTTCCCTAGTGAGATAACAGGGAGGTGTGAAGGATGAATGAAGTGAATGCAATGTGACGCGAAGGTCACCTTTTGTGTGTTAGAAGCTTCTAGAGGAATGCCATGTTATTTAAGAGAAGAGTCTCTGCTGAGATGTCATTCTGTCTATGCTTGTTGTGTGAGTTGTGTAATAAATCGTCTGAGCCAAATCTGCCTCTTCATTTACACGCTCCACAGTCTGCTGTGCAAGTCTGGTTTCTTATTTGCACTCTCCACAATATCAATTTTAATTCAAGAGATCAGCAGTAGATGAGGTGAGTTGTAACAATGAAAAATACATAATACTAATACCTACTATATCTCAGACAGAAACAATCTTCATATAAAGACATCTTCCTGTTTTTTTTTGTTTTGTTTTTTTTAACAAACATTTTAAATCCTAGTGGTAGAGCATCCGCCCCACAGCTAGGAGGGAGGTCGTGAGTGCAAGCCCTGGCCGGGTCATACCAAAGACCAAATAAAAATGGTACTTCCCGCCTTCTAGCTTGGTGCTCAGCATAATAGAATGGGGAAGGAAAAGTTGTTTGTGGCGGTGCCTTGCATGGCAGTGGACCCTCTGATTCTAGATGTGATTAACGTTGTAGATAGGAGAAACATAATTTCGTTCTACTGTACATGAGGCTGTATGGATTGAATGGCAATAAATATGGCTTCTTCTTCTATTGTTTCCGTCAGTATGGTTGTTAATATTGTCTATACATTTTTTTTAATAAAGACATCATTTTCATGTACTTTCAAACAGGGTGCCTGCAATTATAACAGATGATCTTGTCCAGAGCTAGCATATCTGTTACAATCAAGTGGCTCAAAACTGTACAGCGCTGCATAAACTATGATGTCTGCAGGTGAGAAAAGAGAAAAAGTCTCTGAACTGGCCTGGTGTTGTACAGCGTGCTATTATACCGTTCATTCGACAGGGGGCGCACTTTGTTTCAGCTGAAGTGCAAATTGATCCTTGAACTTCTTCCGCCGTAATCTGACCCTGAGAGTAGAGTCTCACGCTTTTCCATCGTGATCTCCTCGCTGAATTTCACTTCGCCGCTTGACTGAAATCTGTGGAAATATTAAGTAAAAAAAAAAAAAGACTGACGCTCCGTTCCACTCCAGACATGGCCGCCATCGAGGAGCTATCTCCAGTTTTGGGCCCGGTGTCCACAAGGCCCCCAGAGGACGAAATTGACGACGACGAAGATGAAGATGTTAGTGTCTGATTGTACATGGGTATTTTATTAAACGTTGTTCATTTTAAAAGTTGCGATATCTTGTTTGTAGTTCTCAATTGTCATCTCTGCACCAGTGCTAACCGGTTAGCTTAATGAGGCGTCTACATCCCAGCTGGGCTTTGTAGTCTCGTTTGTCGTTTACTGATTCCTTAAGCAGACTGTCTGTGTGCATCAGGTCGTGTGTTTCTATAATCGCTAAACACCTCAGTGTGTCTGTGTGTTCTGTAGCTGGATGAGACCCTGGTGGAGAGGCTGTGGGGCCTCACAGAGATGTTTCCTAACTCAGTCCGGACAGCTGCTGGGGTGTCTGCACACTGCTCGCTCTCACTGGTCAAGAAGTTGTACAGGTTTGTCTGCTTTTAACTTTAAGGTCATTTAAACTATCACTGGATTTTGAGTGAACTTTACTGCTTGTTTGCTGTTAATATTGAGCCACACAAGTTTCCATGTAGACTCAATGCACTTAATAACAACAATGGATTAGATTTATATGGCACTGTACATGTCAAGTGACATCACAAAGCGCTTAAACTGGATTCATGCTGCACCTCTGTTGTCCGCGTACATGTAACCGGAAACTTCGTGTGACGAAAATTACATCATCGTCTCCGCTACGCTGGTGTCCGAAGTGCGCGATCGCAGACGCTTGCAGCCCAAATTTTGTGACCATGTTGAACAGCACATGTGCAAGACCGAACCTTCTATTCACAAGGTGGCGATATTGACACGGTATACCAAGACAAAGTAGACGAAGAAGACAACGAGGAAGCAGAAGATGAGAATAAACATACATGAATCATATGCTGCTGCTGCTGAAGTATGTATGACATACATACTTCAGCAGCAGCAGCAGCAACTTCGTGGAAAAGGAGTGAAAACTGTCAAGTCAAGCAGCAGTAAGCAAGCAGTGTTTCTTCATTGGTGAAAATCCTGGCGCATCAGCACGTTGGTGCTACCTATAGGGCGGGAGTGAAACTACAAATGATTGTGCGCATGCGTCAACCGCTTGGCCTGGGTAGATGAAAAAAGTGAACATGTACAGCGTCGCGTGCGTGCCGAGCTCGTCCAAAGTGCATGCAGACCAAAACAGACTAGAGGGGAAATGCAGCATGAATAAGGCTTTACAGTGAGTCCATTATACATTCAGTCCAGACAGACATTGATAGTGGTAAGCTACTACTGTAGCCACAGCTGCCCTGGGGCAGACTGACAGAAACAGGGCTGCCAATCCCTGCCAACAGCCTCTCCAACCACTACCAAACAGTTATACACATTCATACCCAGTGTCACGGACACTGGAGGCAAGGTGGGTAAACTGTCTTGCCCAGGGACACAATGGCAGAACCGCCAACCCTCTGGTTATTGGATGACCCGCTCTGCCTCCTGAGCCACTGTTGCCCACTGCTCTGAAGAGCTCAAACAAGCTATCATGCAGGATCATTTGGATTTGATTGGAAATATAGGAATATATCCACCTTATAGAGGGTATGCACACAATGTCACTAAACATAACTCACTAAACATAACTCATAGCAGTTACAAAACACTGAGTGGCAACAATAGGGTGTATGCTAGTGATGGCCAGATGAGGCTTTCTTGAAGCCTTGAAGCTTTTCATCAAATTGGGGCGGCGGTGGCGCAGGTGTAGTATGACCGACTACAGATCAGAGGGTCATGGGATCGATTCCCACTCTGTCTGCTGTCCGCTTGTCGAAGTGTCCTTGAGCAAGACATTGAAGCCCCAGTTGCTCCTGGTGGCCTGGTTGGCACCTGTGTGTATGGCAGCTCTGCCACCATCAGTGTGTGAATGTGTGTGAATGGGTGGATTGCAGGATCTGTAAAGCGCTTTGGTCATCCTAGATGAGAAGAAAAGTGCTATATAAGTGAACGCCATTTACTAAATTGGTTCATACGGACAAAGCCTCATGTGAAACTTCATTTGCTCTACTAAACCATGGACGAAAAGTACACAACATGCAGATTTTTACAAGGGCATCATTGGTTTAATGTGTATTTTTTCATTTCAATAAATGTACAGTCCTTCAAGAAATATCAATGATCATAAGGGAAAAAAATTAATAAAACTGTAGTGACTACAGTGAATGTGCTTGTTACTTAGTGTGCTTGTGTTACTTATCCATTTTTATGAAGACATAACTTTTCAACAGTTTGTGGACTAAGGTGATTTTTTTATTTCACCAGCTTTTGAGAATACTCTCTCACAGGGCACAGATGATGCAGGTGAGTAATTTTTAACATCAGGAAATATACAGCGGAGAAAGTAAATATTGAAAACATCAACATTTTTCTCATTAAACATATTTCTGATGGAGCCATTGCATTGACCTGAGATTTTTACCAGATATCTAACTAACTAACTAACTAACCTGCACTTATATAGCGCTTTTCTAGTCACAAAGACCACTCAAAGCACTTTCACTAATACTAACCCTCTATTCTAAGGGCCTATAGGAACAGATATCTAGGGACAATTTAGAACAGCCAATTAACCTAACATGCATGTCTTTGGATTGTGGGAGGAAACCGGAGCCCCCGGAGTAAACCCACGCAGCACAGGGAGAACATGCAAACTCCACACAGAAAGGTTCCAACCCCTGCCAGCCTGGGGATTCGAACCAGGAACCATCTAGCTGTAAGGCAACAGTGCTAACCACTGCACCACCGTGCTGCCCCAGATATCAGTAGCAACCCAAGTAATCCATACATACAAAGAAGTCAAGGCAACTGTGTTCACGAAACAAGTTATATTCAATAAAGTGGAATGACCCAGGGAATAAGTATTGAACACAGTTGGTGAAATTCATTTACTATTTAGTAGAAAAGCCTTTGTTGGTAATAACAGCTTCCAGATGCCTCCTGTATGGAGAAACTAGGCGCAGGCATTGCTCAGGAGTGATTTCAGCCCATTCTTCCACACAAACTGTCAAATTTTGAAGGTTCTGTAGGTGATTTATATGAACTCTGATCTTCTGTTTGTTTCATATATTTTCAATTGGATTCAGATCAGGTGACTGACTGGGCCATTCTATCAGCTTTATTTTCCTTCTCTGGAGCCAGCAGAGAGTTTCCTTGGCTGTGTGTTTGGGATCATTGTCTTGCTGAAATGTCCACCCTCGTTTCATCTTCAGCATTTTGGCAGATGGCAACAGGTTCTTATCAAAGATGTCGCTGTACATTTGTCTATTCATCTTTCCTTCAATTATATGAAGTCTGCCTGTACCATGTGCTGAAAAACACCCCCACACCATGATGGGATTTGCAGTGCCATTTCTCATCCAAACATGCTGTGTGTTGTGGCATCCAAAAAGTTCAGTTTTGTTCTTATCAGACCAGACTATTCTCCCAGTATTTCACTGGCTTACCCAAATGTTGGCTTACACTGGCTTACCCAAACCTTTCAAAGAGCTTCAACATGCTTTTTCTTCAGCAGTGGAGTCTTGTGAGGTGAGCGGGCATAGAGCCCATGTCCGTTGAGTGCATTACTTATTGTTTTCTTTTGAAACAGCAGTACCTGCTAACTCCAGGTCTTTCTGGAGCTCTCCATGAGTGGTCTTTGGTTCTTGGATAATCCTTCTGATAATTCTTTTAACTCCTCTGTCAGAAATCTTGCGAGGAGCTCCTGGTCATGGCCGGTTTATGGTAGAATGATGTTCTTTCCATTTCCAATTGATGACTTCAGCAGTGCTCACTGGAAGATTCAGCAGTTTAGAAATGCATCTGTAACCAGTGCCATCATTATGTTTTGCAACAGTAAAGTTCTGAAGGTCTAGAGGGAGCTCTTTGCTTCTACCCATCATGAGTTCTTTGTGGTTTGACAGTCTGATATTCACAGACCTTTTTAAAGGCAATCAGTCAGGACTTAACCAGCTGAAATTAATTTGCGCTGATGGGGGATGGAATGGCTTCTTAAATTCTGATGGAGTTCAGCTGGTTTCTTGGCTTTGTATGCTTTTTTACACCGCTTTTTCTTCATGTGTTCAATACTTATTCCCTGTGGCATTCTGCTTTATTAAATATAACTTGTTTTGTGAATACAGTGGCCTTGATTTCTTTGTATGTATGGATTACTCGGGTTGTTACTGATATCTGGTGAAAATCTCAGGTCAATGGCTCCATCAGAAATATGTTTAATGAGAAAAATGTTGACGTGTTCAATACTTATTTTCCCCGCTGTATATAAATAGACACACACCAAAAAAGAACCATGGAGTGAACATGAAAAAAGATCAATCTGTAGCATACAGTCTCAGCTTCGCATTGTGTGTGCTGGAATGTGTCTATAGTTTTGGGTGTGTGTATATTTATATATATGTATACTGTATTTCCTGCTGTTAAAAATGGCCATGGGTCTTTTTCACCACTAACTCAAGGTTTAAATGCCAAGATACGTGGTCCATAGTTGAAGCAGACAGCAAAAATGTAGTACTGATGACACTGCGAAATCATGCTTAACAGAGACTCGAACCCGCAACCTTCAGCACCAGAGTCCAACATTCTACACATGCGTCACAATGGTATGCTATGCAAAGGCACTAAATTAGAAGGTGTTGACCGACTACATTTAATTCATTAGATTTGGAGAGATTACATAGAACACTGAACGCCTCAGGCAGAAATTAATGGGAGTTCTTGAATAAAGAAGCTCATCAGAATCCTTTGTGGGTGACAAATATAATTTAAGAAACAAGTTGATATCAAAATCATAGAAAACTGTATCCACGGTAAACACTGCTTGTTTTTACATCATCAATAAATGCCTCGATACGTGCTTTGCAAAATATTTCCTGGATTATTCGGCACACACTCCAAAGCTCTGGTGCTAGAAGTCCCATCACTAGTGTATGCAGCAAAACACAAAAAAACACACACTAGGGTTTTTTGGAAAAAATCGATTCACATAACAATGTAGATTCTCATTTTATACGATCCAGAATTGATTCACAAAAATTAAGAATTGATTTTTTTTAAATTATTATTTGCGGTGGTGTCGGGGTCCCTTCATGTGACATGTATTGCCGCTTTGTGATACGCAATTACACATTGACGCTGCAGATGCAGGAGAACCATGCAGAGTAACTTAGTAGCTAGCAGCTGGATGAAACAGTCGGAATAAAGAAAAAATGGAGCAGCAAGAAGTTCAGTCAGTCCCCTCTTCAACGAAGGCAAGTGTGTGGGCACATTTTTGTTTCTACAACATTCCAGGAAAGAAAGCGCTAGACGTGACACGTAGCATGTAAAGTTTGCAAAACGAAAGTCAAGTACTTTGGTAACCCCACAAACGCTGGCGCTCACATTAACCACCATCACCCGGAGTTAAAAGGAGTGGGAACTGTTCCAAGTCCTCCTGCTGAAGAACGCACACTGCACCACTTCAACAAACTCCCAGCACATTCTGAATGGGCAAAAAAAATCATGAAATTATTTTGTTTTATAACTTTAATTTGTTAAGTCTCCAAAGAATTTGGATACTTAAGTTTTATATTTGTGTAGGTTTAAAATTGTTACTTATCTGATGCATTAATTGCATTCAGTTCTTGTTGAGTTTGTTCTTGCATTAAGTTACTGTATAGGCAACTGTACATTGACTGCATACAGTCAGATAGCACTACTATTTAAGTGGATGTTCAAAGTATTTGTGGTAGAATTTACTGTTGTTTTTAAATGAATGGTCTATATTTCTAGAACGCTGGAGGGCGACCAAACCAACACTCTGTGTAAAAGCTGTTAGGAATTGTGATATTGCTTGAAAGAAACATTTTCAAAATTTATTTAATTTGTGTACAGTTTCATTTTTGAAACTCAGAAGTTTTCAAGAAATAAAAAAGCTAACCCTCAGCCTTTAACAGTATTTTATTGCAAATCAGTTGATGTAGTTTTTTAAAAAAAAAATATAACTCCCAAAACATCAACACACTGTACTGCTTTCAAGCTTACCTCGGCATTTTTTGCAGTGCAGTGGACTTTTTTTCTGAGATTAGTGGTTTTTTTTTTTTACTGAACTTGAGTGAAATGTGAAGTGAAAAACATTCTGAATCGAAAATCGATTCTGAATCGAATCGTGACTCCAAAAATCGGAATTGAATTGAATCGTGTGACTAAAGATTCACAGCCCTAACACACACGGTATTCAGTCACATGAGTATGCAGAGTACCTGCTTGCATTGTGGAGAGCTAATCTTATAATTCCACCTTGTATTAATTGACGAAAAGATGACTAAATAAATAATTACAGGCCCAGAACAAGTTCTTCACTAATGTGTGCTCTTACCCACACATTACAGCCAAGTAAAAAGTGTGGTATTGACATCTAAAGTAAAAAAAGGCACTCTTTATACTGCTGTGGCTAATTATTTTGTGTAAGTTTTTGTTTTGCTGCATATAAACTAAAGGTGCCTTCACACCAAACACAAACGGGCAAATTTCTCGCGCCGCACGATTACATTATAACTCAGTGCAAACACATAATAGACATGAATTCACTGTCTGGGTGAGATACAGACAGGCGAAGTTGCCTTTATAACTTCTGCAGCAGTGTTCAAGCTGCTGTGGAAATCCCCAAAATAACGCCATGCTTAGGTTTACATTATTCAACCTGAAAAAGCTGTCCCTGCCTTGAAAACTTGATGGGTGTTTCTGTTGCTATCGTGCTAGCCTTGTTAGCACGTCCGTGGCAGGAATCCGTGGGTAAATAACTCCACCATCCTGATTTAGCTGAAGAGCTCTCGGTCCTTCTGTCTTCAGGCGTCAGTCTCATTTTCAAACTAGTTTACTCTCCAATGTTGATACTTTTACTCAGATGACGGTGCTATCCCTCAGACGGGAATGCACGATTTTCCGTGCGCTCGCCTCTTTCCATTGACTTTGTATGGATTCACGCCGCCCGTTTGCATTTGGTGTGAAGGCACCTACCTTTAAGCTGCTTGTCCACCAAATGCATTGTTTCTGCTGTGGGGCGACTGTTTTCTGTTCATTTTCTATGGAGTCCGGCGTTTAATGCACTCACTGCCCTTGGCGCAAAAATGCTCTCAGCGGTCAGCGTATTTTGTCACTACGCTCATGGCGCCGAAAGCTGAAAAAGTTAAGCTTTCAGAGTGCTGCAGCGCTCATTGGCTGCACACCTCTCTCACCAGCCGATCAAAATCACCCTAAAAGTACACCATAATCAATATTTAACAGCCAAAGCTTGAAGGGATGTGTATTTTCTTACCAGTTTGAAATGGTTTTCTTCCAGTGAGTGGAGCGTTACAGAGCAAAATCTGTGAAATCCCAGGCATGCTTTGAGTGACAGGTCAAGCAATTGCCGTGATACCGGGCAGAGTGCTTTTTTTAATAAGCGCATGAAAAGCGCTCAGGAAAACAGGTTGAGAGCATTTTTACTTCTCCTGTGGACACGCAGCCTAAAGCTGCAGCATGTTTGCCACTCAAAACACATGTGGCAGCTTGTGTAACTATGGTAACTGCTAAGAGTTCTATTCCAATGCATTCCCTCTATTCCTAGCTCCCATGATGCCTTGCGTGAATTTTGGGTGCAACCTCCACTACTATGTTGGAACATGGAGTTGTCATGGAAACAGGACACTTTTCCTTGTTTAAAAAAAACTGTAACTTTGGCGTCAAAAATGTGGGAACACAACCGTTTGCACCTCAAAAAGAGTAATATAATCATACTGCTTCCCATGACTATTGGGATGGGAAGATGACCTTAAAAAGTGGCCTCACATTCCATACAGTAGCTCCGTTAGTTAGCGGGGCAGCTAAGATGGTAACACTGTAAACAAATAAAAGCTCTGAGACACATCAGTGTCTCCACTGCAATAAAGTTCAATTCATCCATCCATCTTCTTCCACTTAATCCTTTTCGGGTCGCGGGGGGGCTGGAGCCTATCCCAGCATCTTTGGGTAAGAGGCAGGGTACACCCTGGACAGATCGCCAGTCCATCACAGGGCCAACACAGAGAGACAGACAACCATTCACTCTCACAGTCATACCTAAGGACAATTTAGAATCCCCAGTTTGACACCAATTAACCCAACTTGCATGTTTTTTGGCATGTGGGAGGAAACCGGGGAAATCCCGGAGTAAACCCACGCAGACACAGGGAGAACATGCAAACTCCACACAGATCACTGTTGGTCGGGGGCTGGGATCGAACCCAGGATCCCCCGGCCAAGGGTGAATTGCTGTGCTGCCGCGGTGCTAACCACTCCGCCACCGCGCTGCCCAAGTTCAATTTAATTCAGCTTTATTTATATAGCGCCATATCACAACAAGTCACCTCATAGCACTACCAAATGCAGGGAAAACCCCACAATTGCAGAAAGACCCAGCAATCAGATGATCCCCTGTGAGCAAGCACTTAGCGACGGTGGAGAGGAAAAACTCCCATTTAACAGGAAGAAACCTCTAGCAGAACCGGGATCAGGGAGGGGCAGTCATCTGCTGTGACTGGCTGGGGGTGAGGGGTTAGAGAGGATGACGAGAACAGACATAAGGAACAGGAACAATGAGAAGCCAAGTACATTATTGGAGGTCACCCAGCAGTCTGAATCTATTAACAGCGAAACAAAAGGGGGGTTAAGAGACACAAGATCCCTCCCTAATCGTAGGCTATATTGAAAAGGAAGGATTTTACCCTATTCTTAAAAACAGAGATCAAGTCTGACTCCCGGACCCAGAGTGGTAACTGGTTCCACAGAAAAGGAGCTTGATAGCAGAAGGCTCTGCCTCCCATTGTACTTTTGGAGATTCTAGGTATTACAAGTAATCCAGCATTTTGGGAGCGTAGTGCTCTGTTAAGATGATAGGGTGATATCAGATCTTTTATATATACAGCCGTGGACAAAATTGTTGGTACCCCTCTGTTAATGAAAGAAAAACCCACAATGGTCACAGAAATAACTTGAATCTGACAAAAGTGGTAATAAATAAAAAGTCTATGAAAATTAACCAATGAAAATCAGACAATGCTTTTGAATTGTGGTTCAACAGAATTACTTTAAAGGGCCTATATCATGCTATTTTAAGCCTTTCAGAGTAAACTATATGCATGTATGTGATAGTACATTACCTTTGGTACACTGGAGAATGAATTTCTTATGAAATATGAGTTATTTTCGCAAGCTACTTTTCCAACCCGGAAGTAAGATGCCTCGATCTCTGAGGTTCAGCCTCTCCTTCTTGTGGCTGCCGCCCATTTCGTGACGTAACCCCTGAGCCGGCTGCTGCAGCGTGTCGCTGGGTTCCGCCTACGAAAACTTAGAAGACATTGTCTTACGTAAAAAAGCAAACAGTTGTTGTCACTGAGCAGATTAGGTGCGAGAGGAACTGCTTCTTCACAGCGTCAATGCTAAAGTGAAAGAGTTTTGCCGATCACCGCTCTGTTAGCTGCGCGGAGAAAGTGGGTGTGTGCATTAGCCTGGGGGCGGTGCTGGCAGCACAGGCACTTCCTGGAGTGGGCGGCTCACCCATGTTCATACGTATGAACGTGGGGACCCAGTCATTATCAGAGACAGGGCGGAGCAGCAGCTCAGAGAGCAGGGTTGAGGAGGAATACTCAGAGATGCGTGAATGGAACAAAATACCACTTTGGGGGTGTTTTTGGTGAGGAATTAACATTATAACATGCTTAAAAGCTCAAAAAAGTCAATTTTGCATGATATAGGCCCTTTAAAAAACAAACTCATGGAACAGGCCTGGACAAAAATGATGGTACCCCTAGAAAAGATTGAAAATAATGTGACCATAGGGACATGTTCAACCAAGATGTGTCCTCTAATTAACATCACAGATGTCTACAAACTTGTAATCAGTCAGTCGGCCTATTTAAAGGGTGACAAGTAGTCACTGTGCTGTTTGGTGACATGGTGTTTACCACACTCAACATGGACCAGAGGAAGCAAAGGAGAGAGTTGTCACAGGAGATTAGAAAGAAAATTATAGACAAGCATGTTAAAGGTAAAGGCTGTAAGACCATCTCCAAGTAGCTTGATGTTCCTGTGACTACAGTTGCACATATTATTCAGAAATTTAAGATCCATGGGACTGTAGCCAACCTCCCTGGACGTGGCCGCAGGAGGAGACTGATAATACGAATGGTAACAAAAGAGCCCAGAACAACCTCTAAACACGTTCATGGTGAACTCCAAGGTCAAGGTACATCAGTGTCAGATCGCACCATCCGTCGTTGTTTGAGCCAAAGTGGACTTCATGGGAGACGACCAAGGAGGACACTACTGTTGAAAACAAATCATAAAAAAGCCAGACTGGAATTTGCCAAACTGCATGTTGACAAGCCACAAAGCTTCTGGGAGAATGTCCTATGGACAGACGAGACAAAACTGCAACTTTTTGGCAAGGCACATCAGCTCTATGTTCACAGACGCAAAAATGAAGCATACCAAGAAAAGAACACTGTCCCTACTGTGAAAGATGGAGGAGGTTCTGTTATGTTCTGGGGCTGCTTTGCTGCATCTGGCACAGGGTGTCTTGAATCTGTGCAGGGTACAATGAAATCTCAAGACTATCAAGGTATTCTAGAGAGAAATGTGCTGCCCAGTGTCAGACAGCTTGGTCTCAGTCGCAGGTCATGGGTCTTGCAACAGGATAATGACCCAAAACACACAGCTAAAAACACCCAAGAATGGCTAAGAGCGAAACATTGGACTATTCTAAAGTGGCCTTCTCTGAGCCCTGATCTAAATCCTATTGAACTGTGGAAGGAGCTGAAACATGCCGTCTGGAGAAGGCACCCTTCAAACCTGAGACAACTGGAGCAGTTTGCTCATGAGGAGTGGGCCAGAATACCTGCTGAGAGGTACAGAAGTCTCATTGACAGTTACAGAAATTGTTTGATTGCAGTGATTGCATCAAAAGGTTATGCAACAAAATATTAAGTTAAGGGTACCATCATTTTTGTCCAGGCCTGTTTCATGAGTTTTTTTTTTTTTTAATCATTCTGTTGAACCACAATTCAAAAGCATTGTCTGATTTTCATTGGTTAATTTTCATAGAATTTTTATTTATTACCACTTTAGTCAGATTCAAGTTATTTCTGTGACCATTGTGGGATTTTCTTTCATTAACAGAGGGGTACCAACAATTTTGTCCACGTGTGTAAGGGGGCCTGATTATTAAGAGCTTTGTAAGTGAGAAGAAGGATTTTAAACTTAATTCTAAACTCTATGGGAAGCCAATGAAAGGAGGCCAGAACCGGAGAGATATGATCTCTCTTTCTAGAACCAGTTAAAACTCTTGCAGCAGCATTTTGGATCAACTGAAGACTTTTTAAAGATATTTTAGGACAACCTGACAGTAACAAGTTACAATAATCTAATCTAGAGCTGACAAAGGTGTGGATCAGTTTCTCAGCATCATTCAGAGACGAGATGCTCCTAATCTTGGCAATATTGCGCAGATGATGGAAGGCAGTCTTAGAAACAAATTTAATATGTGAATTAAAGAACAGATCATTATCAAAAATAACTCCAAGGTTCCTCACAGAACTATTCAGAGTGAGAGTCGCAGCATCCAAATTAAGAGTTTGATTTGGAAAGGAATTTCTAAGTTTTTTTGTCAGTTGCATTTTGTTAAAAGATGTTGGATATAATCTAATTTACCTTACAGCAGACGTAGAATCTAGTCAGAGCCTCAAACAACTACAACACCATAGTTGGGCGTTAATGTCGGGGTAAATAGAGACACCTGCTGCTTCCTGCTGCTTTTACCCCAAAATTAAAATGCTCATGCTGCTGTCATGCCATGAATGCTTGTTATTGAACTTAACACGTACAAATGCTCTATATTTTGTGATAATTTAAAAACTAATTAATGTATGCTGAAGCAGCTGATATCAAGCCCATATGGCTGTACTGCAATATCAGAATCAGAATCAGCTTTATTGGCCAAGTATGCACAACACATACAAGGAATTTGACTTTGGCTAAAAACTTGCTCTCATTGTTCAGGTGGAGGATTTAAATAAGGATTCAATGACAACAGAGTATGTACAGTAAATTACAGTCTGTCCACGTTTCTATAACGTGGACAGACTGTATATATAGAGCAGTTTCTATATATAGAGCAGTTGATAAACTGATGACATTATGTTATAATAATGACCCGTCACAAAAAATCATTAAGCCTTAGGAAGCAAACTGGTAACTATTTTTATTTATTTTCTTTACTTCATGCAGCCAGGTTGCGCTTGGCGACATCCATATATGACACATAAGATGTGTGACATTCATGCAAATGAAAACATACCTGGTGCTCTTGTGTCCGTCCCTGTGTCTGTACCACCGATCACACAATCCTTTTTAGTTTTTGGTGCATGTTCTACATAGTGCTGTTGAAGCCACAGCTTTAGCTTGGTTGTGAGGAGCCTCCATTTATCCAGTCTATGGCACAACCACGAACAGCGCAACAAGAACCAGAACTATGCAAAAACATTAAAAAAAAACAAAACAAACAAAAACTGCAAGTGTGTAAATTAGCTGCCACATGACTGCAAAACACGTATGTGGGCTACACATTAAAACTAATTTGAAAAACTTTCAAAAACCTCTTGACTTTCTTCAAACGCTCTGATTCAAAGCCTGTCACTTTAAGAAACACACTTCAGCTGTTCAACTCCACCCTCCCTCTTACGTCAGTTAGCCATTAGCTGAGTAGCTTCTAGCCGGCTCCTTCCAGCTTGGGCAATGTCTTGCTCCATGGTACTCCACTTCTCTCCCATGGCCAGCTGGGGGCTGCCCCGTCACGAAGCCGCTCTCAGCGGCTCTGCTGGCTCTCAGTTCCCCGTGACCAGGGAGCTGAGAATAGCAAAATTACAAGAAAAAAGGTTCTCAAATTTACACAAAAAGCTGCAAATTTATGAAAAAAGGTACAAATTTAAAACCAGAGTGTTGGCAAAACTAAAACTGGAGTAGTAGCCTAGAGGTAGAGCATCCGCCCCACAACCGGGAGGCCAGAGTTCAAGTCCTGGCCGGGTCATGCCAAAGACCATATAAAAATGGAGCTTGCTGCCGTCCAGCTTGGTGCTCAGCAAAAATGGAATGGAGGAGGGAAATGTGGGTGGCAGTGGCTGAGGAGGTAGAGCAGGTTGTCCAATAACCAGAGGGTTGGCGGTTCGAATCCTGCTCTCCCCAGTCATTCTGCCGTTGTGTCTCTGGGCAAGACACTTTACCCACCTTGCCTCCAGTGTCCATGACACTGGGTATGAATGTGTATAAGTGTTCAGTAGTGGTTGGAGAGGCCGTTGGCATGGATTGGCAGCCCTGTTTCCATCAGTCTGCCCCCAGGGCAGCTGTGGCTACAGCTGTAGCTTACCACCATCAATGTGTGTCTGAAGTGAATGAATAATGGACTCACTGTAAGCGTTTTGAGATGTCAATTGACATGTAAAGCACCATATAAATCTAATCCATTATTAAATTTACATGAAAAAAATCTTTATAGCAAAAGCCATTACATCTGAATGTAATGATAAATGCTGTAAAATAGCCTCCTGCCTTGTAATGGACTCGATTTACACTCACCGGCCACTTTATTAGGTACACCTGTCCAACTGCTCGTTAACACTTAATTTCTAATCAGCCAATCACATGGCGGCAACTCAGTGCATTTAGGCATGTAGACATGGTCAAGACAATCTCCTGCAGTTCAAACCGAGCATCAGTATGGGGAAGAAAGGTGATTTGAGTGACTTTGAACGTGGCATGGTTGTTGGTGCCAGAAGGGCTGGTCTGAGTATTTCAGAAACTGCTGATCTACTGGGATTTTCACGCACAACCATCTCTAGGGTTTACAGAGAATGGTCCGAAAAAGAAAAAATATCCAGTGAGCGGCAGTTCTGTGGGCGGAAATGCCTTGTTGATGCCAGAGGTCAGAGGAGAATGGCCAGACTGGTTCGAGCTGATAGAAAGGCAACAGTGACTCAAATAACCACCCGTTACAACCAAGGTAGGCAGAAGAGCATCTCTGAACGCACAGTACGTCGAACTTTGAGGCAGATGGGCTACAGCAGCAGAAGACCACGCCGGGTGCCACTCCTTTCAGCTAAGAACAGGAAACTGAGGCTACAATTTGCACAAGCTCATCGAAATTGGACAATAGAAGATTGGAAAAACGTTGCCTGGTCTGATGAGTCTCGATTTCTGCTGCGACATTCGGATGGTAGGGTCAGAATTTGGCGTCAACAACATGAAAGCATGGATCCATCCTGCCTTGTATCAATGGTTCAGGCTGGTGGTGGTGGTGTAATGGTGTGGGGAATATTTTCTTGGCACTCTTTGGGCCCCTTGGTACCAATTGAGCATCGTTGCAACGCTACAGCCTACCTGAGTATTGTTGCTGACCATGTCCATCCCTTTATGACCACAATGTACCCAACTTCTGATGGCTACTTTCAGCAGGATAATGCGCCATGTCATAAAGCTGGAATCATCTCAGACTGGTTTCTTGAACATGACAATGAGTTCACTGTACTCAAATGGCCTCCACAGTCACCAGATCTCAATCCAATAGAGCATCTTTGGGATGTGGTGGAACGGGAGATTCGCATCATGGATGTGCAGCCGACAAATCTGCGCCAACTGTGTGATGCCATCATGTCAATATGGACCAAACTGTCTGAGGAATGCTTCCAGCACCTTGTTGAATCTATGCCACGAAGAATTGAGGCAGTTCTGAAGGCAAAAGGGGGTCCAACCCGTTACTAGCATGGTGTACCTAATAAAGTGGCCGGTGAGTGTATAACATCACATTATTCTGAAGACTTAGTTTTTGTTTTATGGAAAATTAAAAAATTTGACCCAAAGGACGCCCAAGCTGGAGCTCGAACTCACAGACTTTTACTTCAGAGTCCGGTGCTCTACTCATGTCACTAATTCTGTGCTACTTATCGAGATGTGCTACCCTGCATCTTTGTGCATGCGCCTACATCTTCAGACCGGAGTGACGCGAGGCACATTATGGACCACGGACCGGTGAACCAGGTGGTAACAGGGATGGTTGTTAGGCTGACTAAGATCTGAAGAAAATAACAATGTAAGCCACACTTGGTTCAAGCTTCCTATTACCAGTGTTAGTTTGGGGGCTAATAGCTCATTTCCATATACGTGACCGACAGCTAGGCGGGCCAGTAATAGAGCAGTGGGCTGGTCTCAAGGACGGCGGTGGGTTGGCTTTTTCTAAACGTGATGTTAACGATTTCCTCAAAAAAGTCAAAAACATTTCTGGCATGTCTGAAAGAGAAAAACGAAATAAAGGCCGTGTGTTTGTTTTTTTTTTTTGTGTGTTTTTTTTTTGTTTTTTTAAGAGAACTGACTGTTTTGAAAATTTTTGGATAATTAGGTGACCGGTAGATGCATTTCAGACAGTTAAAACCTACAAACATGCCATTTATCAGTCAATGACCCCTTTAACTGTTACACCTCATTTGCGTAATATAATCTAGACCTCTGCTTTTTCCAAATGAAAAGACTGACCCATTTCTTAGAATGCAATGCCGCACGTTCAAAATGCATTGGACTGTGTAGCTCGTAGTGTGTATGGGATGGTCAAATCTTGGTCCAAAGGACTTTTCTTTAATAGTAGAGGTTCTGATCCCTGCCTTAAAGTGAAAACCCACATCTGACTCCAACAAGTGTTAGATTGTTAGTTTAGTTTTGAACAGTCAAGTCGTATTTACAAAGCAAGTTTACAAAGTTGTTTGTTGATTTTGTTTACTTCTTGCAGTGGTAGGATGTCTAAGAAATGTAATCTAATGAGATTATCCGTCCATTTCAGTTTCTCCCGCACTGCTCTGTGGGTGGGAACTACATCCTTCATGATCCTGGTGTTGCCTGTCGTGTTTGAGACGGAGCGACTACAGCTGGAGCAGCAGCAGATACAACAGCAGCGGCAGGTCAGTCTTCATCATCACCAGCTAAAAGAGAAGAAACTGCTATGTACTTTAGAGGCTGTTTGATTTTTCTCTGAGTTGTCTCTTAAAATAGCAACACTTGGTGTTGCCACAATGAAGAAATTATGAGTTATATTAAAATTTGCTATGGTACGTGAGAAAACTATGTTGCTGATTGACCTTCTCCTTTCCAGATCCTGCTGGGACCAAACACTGGAATGTCTGGGGGGATACCGGGCATGATGCCTCCCGCACCCGGCAAGATCTGAGGCAAGACAGAAACGGCCGACATGAACCTCAGATCTGCTGTTAGCGATGCAGCAACCGCCACCTCCAAGGAGATACGAACAGATTGTGGAGAAGAGCAAAGAAGTTTTTTTGTTTTGTTTTCCTTTTATAAAACTGCTGTATGAAGCTCACTCCAACATGCTGTGTTGGCTGATCGGAGGATGTGTGGCTTACACTTTTCTCTTGCTCACTCTCCTTTCTCCCGACATCATGCAGAGACTGATTTCCAGGAGCATGGTTTCTGTTTTGTTTAAAAAAAAATAAATACATATCTGCATAGATAACGTGGTATTTATGGGATAGTTGTTGTGGGTGACTACATGAAAGATTAAGGTGTGGTACTTGTCCTGGTGTCTGCAGTGTGAAGAACAGCACTTCCTTTGGCAGTTCTGTCCATCTTCTTCATCTGCTTTTTGGTCCACCTCTGTGTAAAGAATGTTGAACAATATTTTTTCATAGTTGACCACTGTTTTAATGTATGTACAGTATGTCACAGTTCAGAGCGCAACTCAGACTTGCCATTAATTGGTTTCATTATGTTTCTCAGTGGTTAAACATTGGATTGCAGTTTATTTTGGCATTCAATTCTGAAACATGCCACATGTTTATTTTTTTTTAACAAAAAGCGTTGCAGTTAGTTTTGATGCCAAAATTACCACATCTGGTCTTAAAAGAATGTTTTATGTTGCGTACAATCTTTTATGCTCAATGAATAAACCCATGTCTTGTTTTGTGTTTTACGTGACTGCCATAATTAAAACACCAAACTGACTAGAAAAGTCTTGTTTACTTTTAACTCGTTTGATCAACTGTGTGAAGTTTTGCTGTACCCCATAATGCAATGAATCGGTAAAATGATGCAAAAATATTTCTTAATACATAAGAGACCTAGCTGTTGTTTCAGTAGATTTTAACAAGAAATAGTTTTCCTGTGATGACCCAAGAGGCTTTTTCACCCATTATAACCATTAAACATAATACGCATTATTTTTCTCAAATGTGGGCACCAAAATTGAATGTTATTTATACATTTAGCTTTTCTGCTCTTTACACTGTTTAATCTTAAATCCCAATTTTTTTTTTAAAATAAGTTTTGCTCCAAAGTGTAATCTTGGCATTCCAGCCAATGTGAAATGCTCCATGGGTGAAACACCGGAATTTTAAGAGGTTTAGAAATTGTAATGCCATAATGTTTTGCTGTTGGTGCACCTAACTGCAGTTCACCTAATAACCAGTAGGCGTCACTAAATGGCTCTACGTGGCACATTTATAATGACCGGCGCAATGCTGCGTTCACTACTGGTTTCCAAGTAATTTTTCAGAGACTTGCTACAACAATGTCACAATACTAAACTGACAAATCGGTATTTTTACTCTTCAGGCTGGCAGCAGTCCCTTTGGATATTGTTAGTTTCATTCAGGCTGATGTCGCTGCCCATATCACTAAAAAAAGGGGGGGGGGTGTATGGTGATGATATAGTTTATCTACTAGTAATATAAATTACTACTGCACCTGAACGTAGCTAAAATCAGAAATTCCCGCCAGCGGCCGATGTTTTTTCCCCAAAGACAGTTTAAATAGGTTATATATATATATATTTAATTAAAAGAGCTTACTGCTGTCATATTTCAGTAACCAGCGTTATCGAGCAGCCAACCTTGTTATGCTCAGGAGTTTTTTTTTTATATTTCTGTCCGTTTTTGGCATTGAAAAACAAACGGTAAAATAAGCTAGTATTAAATTGGCTAACATCTTTGCTAATTCTTACCAAATATTAACTAAGCCTTCATTTTATTGAACTTCGGACCTGTTCTGCATTGAAAATGAAAGCTGCAGAAGATCAGGTTGTTGAAGATGATGCTAGTTTCCAGGATGATGAGGTGGGCTGTTTTTTTTTATTTGTGAATGTATTAATTTATGGTGTTATTGTAAACCAATTCTTAGTAAACTTAGCCACACATCTTAAACAGGTGTAATGAGCACGCTATTAAAAAAAGTTCTACTGGCCACATATGAAATTAATATAGACCTAATAACTTTAAAAACACATAAAACATTTATCACAAGCATTGAATTAAGACAATAATGCTCTTGTTACATATAAGTTTGGAGTGAAATGCACTGCTTTTCAAATCTTTATTGTTTACACTTTGATTGTTGTCAGTATTATTGGTCATTATTTTCTCAACAAAATTATAACAAAACATTTAGTATTAAGTATTTTTTTACATTAAATACATAGGTAAATAGAGGAACGACCAAAATATGGAGACTTAAACTCTTACTTGTAATAATACTGCTTTTCTAGAGCTCCATACATTATATTAGCCCATAACATCTATAATCAAAAGCAAAAGAGAATATCAGTCCAGATTTCTTGTGTCATCAGTGTAAAAACACAGCTCTTCATATAAATATGTCTTGATTTTAAAACATTAAAAATATATTTCTTAGGAGAAATCGACTTTGTAATTTAGTAAGTCCACTAATTGGAATTATATGCCTGGTGTGGCTTATATTAATCATATATTCCATACCTACATATGTATAGACATATTAGAATGTTTAGTGATTACATATGTGGAATGACCTCACGCCTCAGAACAGGACAAGAGGTCTCAACCACCGGCGAGGATCAAAGAACAGACTGAGTCGCAGCGGTGGAGACCGGATCGAACTTCCTGACCACCCAGGGTCAGGTGGAGGAGATGGAGGACAATGGGGGGGGGATTATGTTAATGCGGGATGTCGGCTTTGATATGCAATGTCTTTTGTTGAGTGTGGGTATAAGTATGAAGGTCTGACTGCGCTCGACCTCTTCATTCCGCTTCTGCATCGAGATGAGACATGTTAGGGAGATGAAGCTGATAATAAATCTTGATTTATAAAATTACATCGCTTCTTCATTTCAAGCTCCCTACACTGGTGACCAGACGTGAGGATGGAACAGAGACATTCTCCCGCGACAAACTCATCGGAGGCGACCCAGGCAAGCGCCGTCGCCCATGCAGACAGGGGAACGGATGGAAGACGTTCCCCCACGGCAGAATCCACAGAGAGGGCTCAACCGAGCACCATCCCCAGCTCCGCCGTGAGGACAGAAGAAAGGCGTCCTCACCCGGCGGACACATCAGGGACGGCCCACACAAGCGCCGTCACCGTCAAGCTGCCAGAGTTCTGGCAAAACGACCCGAGCTCGTGGTTCCAGCAAGCTGAGGCTCAGTTTGCACTGGTGGGCATAACGGCGGACGAGACGAAATTTTACCACATCGTCGCCAAACTCGACGCCGCCACGTCAAGATGCGCGCGGAGCATAATTCAACAACCGCCCGCCCACGACAAATACAGAGAATTAAAGGCGACCATCACAGAGAACTTCGTCCCCTCAGCCGAGGAGAGAGCGGAGAAGATTCTGGCGATCTACGGCCACAGAGGATGCAGACCAAAGGCCCTCATGGAGGACATGCTGCAACTTAAGGAAGCAGACAACGACAACTTCCTTTTCCAGCATATCTTCCTCAGCACTCTGCCGCCACACATGAGAGGGACACTGGCCAACATGCGGTGCAGCACCCAGCAGGACTTCCGCGCGCTGGCCCGAGAAGCGCAGCGGCTCATCAATGCCTGCGGCGAACAGATGGCCACAGCAGCATCTGCAGATCTCAGCGCAGAAGCCCAGAGCAGCGGAGAACCGCAGACAACGGAGCAGAGCCCGCCCACCATGGCAGCGACACGACCAAGGCGCAGCAGGCGGAACGACCTCTGCTATTATCATCAACGTTTCGCCGAGAGGGCGTACAAATGCGTGCCCCCCTGCAATTTCAAAAACTCGGGTAACGCCAAAGCCAGGAAAACGTTAGCAGCTATGGCTCTCGGCGAGACGAATAAGCTGCTTTATGTGACTGACGGACACACCGGGAGACAGTTCCTTATCGACACCGGAGCTCAGGTGAGCTTCATCACCCCTTCCAACGCAGACCGGGCCATGGGACCCCGGGGAAACGGAACGATGGCAGCCAACGGCTCGACCATCGACACTTTCGGTGAAAGGAACCTGCCTCTTTGCATTCACGGCCGCAACTATAGATGGACATTTATTATAGCGGCGGTGAGTTTTAACTTGTTGGGTGCTGATTTTTTGTGTGCACATGGGTTGTTAGTCGATCTTGCAAATAGACGCTTGGTTAATGCACTGTCATTTTCTTCTATCCCCTGCTCAGCTCGAGTTTCTCCACCACCCGTGCAGGCCAGCGTCACCACAGCAGGAGGTAAGTTTGACCAACTCCTCACCCAATTTCCAGCACTCACAGTTCCCAAATTTTCAGCAACAGTAACAAAACACGGGGTTGAACACTTCATCCCCACAACAGGCCCACCCGTGTTTGCCAAAGCTCGGCGCTTAGACGCGACCAAGCTCGCCATAGCACGTGACGAGTTTGCCAGCCTAGAAAAATTAGGCATCATTAGGCGCTCAAAAAGCCCCTGGGCATCGCCACTCCACATGGTCCCGAAAACCGATGGTTCTTGGAGACCTTGCGGCGATTACCGCAGATTAAACAATGCGACAGCGCATGACCGCTACCCAATTCCTCACATCCAAGATTTTTCACTACATCTGGCGGGTGCGCGCATTTTTTCTAAAATAGGCCTGGTCCGCGGCTATCACCAAGTCCCCGTTTGAGCGGAAGACATTCCTAAAACGGCTGTAATAACCCCTTTTGGTCTTTTTGAATTTTTGCGAATGCCGTTTGGCCTCAAAGGCACTGCTCAAACTTTTCAGTGTATGATGGACGCGGTATTACGCGACCTCCCCTTCGTGTTCATCTACCTCGACGATATGCTGGTAGCCAGCCCGTCAGAGGAAGAACACGAACAACACCTCACTACAGTTTTTCAGAGACTAGAAGAGCACGGGTTAATAATCAACCCAGCCAAATGCCGATTTGGCGTGTCACAAATTGATTTTTTGGGACACAGAGTTTCACCAAAGGGGGCAGTCCCATTGCCAGACAAAGTCCGCGCGGTAAAAAATTTTCCACGACCACAAACGGTCAGATCGCTGCAAGAATTTTTGGGAATGGTGAATTTTTACAACCGTTTCCTCCCCCGCGCAGCTCAACTCATGCAACCCCTGTATGCCGCACTCAGAAAACAAAAGCCTTCCAACGCGGTCGAATGGACCCCGGAGCGCGAAAGCGCCTTCGCGGAAGTAAAGAGTGCTCTAGTGAATGCCACATTGTTGGTTCACCCTGATCCCTCGGCCCGCATAGCGCTAACCACAGACGCTTCAGACCTGGCCATAGGGGCAGTTGTAGAACAACACGTTGGCGGAACCTGGCAACCGTTAGCATTCTTTAGCAAATCTTTAAACCAAACCGAGCGCAAATACAGCACTTTTGACAGGGAGCTGCTAGCGCTTCATTTATCCATCCGCCACTTCCAGTTCTGGCTGGAAGGGCGGCGTTTCACAGCTTTTGTAGACCATAAACCACTCACTTTTGCGATGGCTAAAATTTCAGAACCATGGTCAGGCAGGCAACAAAGACAGCTAGCTGCAATTTCAGAGTTCACCACAGACATTCGACATGTGGCAGGCAAACTTAACGTAGTAGCAGACTGCCTCTCTCGCGCTGTGACATCGCCAGAGCACGAGGAGACAGATTATACTACCTCAGCCGCAGAACTCTTCGCCAACGCGGACGCGTACGCGGCCCCAATTCACGTAGGGATAGATTACGCAGCCATGGCAGAGGAACAAAGCAGTGACGCGGACGTGCGCTTGCTCCAGTCTGGACCAACAGGGTTAAGACTGGAGGAAAGGGGTTTACGTGACGGTGTACCCCCCCTAATCTGCGACGTGTCAACCAGCCGACCTCGCCCGGTAGTTCCAGCTGCATGGCGCCGCCGCATTTTCGACTCGGTTCACTCCCTCGCGCACCCAGGGGTGCGCGCCTCGGTTAAAATGGTCGCGGAAAAGTTTGTTTGGCCGGGCCTGCGCAAAAATGCAAAGGAATGGGCAAAAACTTGCATGTCTTGCCAACGCGCCAAAATACACAAACACACAAAAGCTCCTCTAGAGCCTTTTCGAATCCCAGCCAGGAGGTTTGACCACGTTCATGTCGACCTTGTGGGACCACTACCTTCGTCTCAGGGTTTCACACACCTGTTAACGATGATAGACCGTACTATGCGCTGGCCGGAGGCGGTCCCTTTGGCGTCAACCACAGCCGCGGAAGTCGCTCGCGTTTTTTTAACAAACTGGGTAGCACGTTTCGGCGTCCCATCGGACATCACGTCCGATAGGGGGCCTCAATTTGTCTCAAAACTGTGGTCAGCCATGGCCAGCAGCTTAGGAGCGACAATTCACCGCACCACCGCGTATCACCCTCAGGCTAATGGGTTATGCGAGCGTTTTCACAGATCTTTAAAGGCCGCCCTCAGGGCCTCACTAACAGATACAGATTGGGTGAATAAACTTCCCTGGGTTTTATTAGGGTTGCGTTCTGCGCCTAAAGAGGATCTAGACGCCTCCCCAGAAGAATTAGTTTTTGCACAACCTCTCAGACTCCCAGGTGAGTTCTTACCAGAGCATCCAGAGCCTGGGCATCTTCCAGCCCTGAGGCCTTTAGGCAGCACCGGACCGGACACGCTCCCCGGACCGACACATCACTCTTTTCCACGGGTTTTTGTCCCCCAAGCTTTAAAAAAACGCAGAGTTCGTTTTTGTTAGACACGAACCTTTAAAATCAACCCTCCGTCCACCATACGACGGACCATTCAGAGTGCTGGAACCTGGTGATAAGCATTTTGTGCTTGATTTAGGGGACAGAAAAGAAACAGTCAGCATTGACAGACTTAAACCTGCCTTCTTGTTGAGCGACGAGCCTGCATGGGTGGCGAGAGCACCTCGGCGGGGTAGACCCCCCAAGAAAAAAAACTCAGCCCCCCTGCAGGGAACAAATAACCACTCTCCTCCCCAAGCTGCAGATTCCTTACAGGATGGTCCCACCAGGACGCCAAAGCGGACCTACAGCAGATTCGGAAGAAGATTAAAACCCAGACGGCACAAGGACTGATGCAAATTGACCAAGAGTTGTTAACTATGTTATCAGATTGTGCCGTGACAGTTTTAAGGCTGATTTGTGATATTGCTATACTGTCGTTGTTACCACTGAATCTTCTACAGGATCATGACTGCTGGAAAGATTTTTTCCTTGTTTTCCCTGTCAAGATGTTTAACAGTATAATATGTCACAGAGATTATCTTAAACTGTAAACTTAATTTGATTGTCCTTTTCTTAGTCGTTTGGGGGGGGCTGTGGCTTATATTAATCATATATTCCATACCTACATATGTATAGACATATTAGAATGTTTAGTGATTACATATGTGGAATGACCTCACGCCTCAGAACAGCACAAGAGGTCTCAACCACCGGCGAGGATCAAAGAACAGACTGAGTAGCAGCGGTGGAGACCAGATCAAACTTCCTGACCACCCAGGGTCAGGTGGAGGAGATGGAGGACAATGGAGGGGGATTATGTTAATGCAGGATGTCAGCTTTGATATGCAATGTCTTTTGTTGAGTGTGGGTATAAGTATGAAGGTCTGACTGCGCTCGACCTCTCATTCTGCTTCTGCATCGAGATGAGACATGTTAGGGAGATGAAGCTGATAATAAATCTTGATTTATAAAATCACATCACTTCTTCATTTCAAGCTCCCTACACTTGGTATTTTTTTTCCAATTAAGTTTACATTATTAAATTTCTTCTGTCAAATTATTCTCATGTATTTGTTCTTGTCTCATTTTTCCACCTCATCTAAAATCTTTCTTTCTCTGAACAGGAGTCCTTCTTCCAAGACATTGACCTCCTGCAGAAACACGGGATTGTGAGTAAGCCGCTGGGCTAAAATAAACTCGTCAGCTCCAAATCTTCATTTGTCTTGTGACCTTTTCTTTGGTCTTCCCGATGGCCTTGCACCCACAGAATATGGCAGACATCAAAAAGCTGAAGTCGGTGGGCATCTGCACCGTGAAGGGGATCCAGATGACAACCCGCAAGGCTCTTTGCAACATTAAGGGCTTATCTGAAGCAAAAGTGGAAAAAATCAAGGAGGCTGCTGGGAAACTGCTGGTAAGTAAGATACACATTTCTGTTGTGAATTCTCCTGTGTGTGCTCACCTAATATGCTTACAGTTGAAATGATCTTCTTTACATTATAGAATGTTGGTTTCCAGACTGCCTTCGAGTACAGCGCTAAGAGGAAGCAAGTGTTTCACATCACAACTGGGAGTCAGGAGTTTGAGTTAAGATTTACTCAAAAATGTCTCTGAATACGTCCACATGCATTAAACTCCTCTGGCATAATGAAGTGCTGGTTTAGTTTATTACTTCATTATGAGAAACGGTGAAAATGCTTTAATTTTGACTTCTACTAAACATTAAAGGCCAAATGTCACGTAACAGGGTCCTTAAAATGTCTTGAAACTAGATATAAAAGGGAACCGATCCGTTCGGGTCTTGGTGCATATGCTTCAGTAACGCCGGAACATTCGTTAATTTAAAACTGCCGCGCTTGGCCTGACGTTCCCACTCAGGGCCCCCGGAATCGCCTGGGGAAGAAGGCGGAAGTGACGAAACAGATTGTACCCTAGTTTGATGCTTGGGGTATCCCGATCGATTGTTTATATGGAGACTGGAAGATTGAAGTGAGCAACAAGAAAGAAAAAATTGGATATTTCACCCATACCGTAAAACGGGGCTATAAGGGACAGCTGGGTAATAAGGGACACTTTTCTGGGAAATGTTTTCATACCTGTCAAGTGATACGTTTTCGCCGTATTTTAATACCAGTACGGGGAAAATGCAATTTTAGCAAATACGGGCGTATTGCCATTTCTGTACGCCCAAAAGAAAATTGTATGGGGAAAAAAATTAGTGAGTGTGTTGAGGAACACGTCGTGTGTGTGACCCCCACAGCTAGGGGGCTGGCAGAGCGCTCAGCGTGAGCTATTCTCACTACAGTGAGAAGTGTGGACTCAATCATTAGGCTGATGGCCGGGGCGGGCAAAGCGCTCAGCGTGAGCTATTATCACTACAGTGAGAAGTAGGCTGATGGCCTCACACTTTCTACTGTCTTGCGGCTCCGGAACAGAGAGGAATCGCCTTCCAAATCCAATGCATCACTAGCAGAAGTGATGGTTTTTCATTTTTTTGTGGCAGGGCACAATCTACCCCCATTGGTGGCAGATCACTTCTGATCTGCCACCTGATCTGATCTGCCACATCAGAAATGCTAGAGTCAGCAAAGGCTGCTACTTGGAACTATAACAAGCAGCATCAGTGAACATTTTCATGTTTCAAGTTCATCCAAGTGCAGTAGTGTAACAAAGCTGACAAATAAAAACTCTTTAATTCCAAGTGTATATACAGTATCTAGCTGACAATTAAGAACTATATTCAGAATAATTCTTATTGTGTACTTTCAAATTAAGCAATCTACCTTGTGCTAATGTAAATTTGAAAAATATTTTTGTATTTTTTTTATTTTATTTTATTTTTTTTTTGTGCTACTTGGCTTATTATTTTCACATTACCAAAAAGTTGTGGCTCAAGATTGTGTCCATAAAAGTGTACATTTGAATAAATATGTTTGAAATAGGTCATGTTGCAGTTTTTTGTTTTTTTTTGGGGGGGGGGGGGGTCAGTTTTCTTTCATCTGCCAATAAATACAGTTTTTAAGTACTCAGTACAGGTGTGAAAGCCCCCCAATAAGGGAGGCATGAGGTATGCCTTGACAGGTATGTGTTTTAAGTGTAATTCTGCTTTTTTTATTTTGAGCAGGACGCAGAAAAGTGTTCCTTATTACCCAGGGTTATGGCCCTATACACACGATCCTGGGGATTTTAATACAAGTCATTTTCCACAATTACTTCCATTTCATCCTTGATTTTGTTGCTACAACTGAATGAGGAAAGAAAGGGTTCTACTGTAAGCTAGCGCCCCACTGTATCGTCATAATAATGGCTTCCGAAAAATCGATATTTATGGGGCACCCTCGACAGACCCCCTTCGGCTTCCCAATTTTGCCGGTGGTTATAATTAATTTAAACATCACAGATTTCTTTTGGCTTACCATTCAACATTCTGGAGGTGATTAATGTCCAATTCAATGACATTTTCCACTGGTTCTGCTCCCTGGTCATCGTCGGAACTGTTGTCATCAGACAAAGCATCTGATTCCGTCTCGGACGGCTCGAACCTGTAAGGTTCTATGCCTCTGTCACTGTCTGAACCACTGTCATCAGTATCTGGGGTGTCGTCTTCCCTGAATTCCAAGTCCGATTCACCAGAGGACAAAACTAAACTAATTTGTTCACAATCGCTGTCACTTTCCGTCATGATTGTCCAATGTTGATAAGTGTGAATGTGGATAGGCAGGGCAGCCAGGGTTAAATTTGTGACGTCAAAAACATGGCCGCGGTCTGGATTTGCTGTCACACACTGACAGCCGCTAGGGGGGCTTTCGCCTGGTGTATTTTGTGCAATTATGTAAATACGGGTGGGTGATATGGTCTCCGGTATGAATATTTGGTTTAAGCTATGTGTATTTTATCAAAAATCGTTGGCATTTGGAAAAAAAAATTACGTGACATTTGGCCTTTAAGCTAATATTTTAAAGGACTGAAATAAAAACTAAAAACAGACAATGATTATGTGTATGTCAACATAAACATTTGGTCTGTGTCTCTAGTAAGCTGTTGGGAGGAGGTGTAGAGAGTATGGCTATTACAGAGGCCTTTGGAGGTGAGGAGTCATGCCTTCACTCTGCTAAACACAGTATAGTGCAGCATTTGTCAATATCACTCCATTACCTGTATTGGTTTTTTTTTTGTTTTTTTTTCATCATTTAGAATTCCGCACTGGGAAAACCCAACTGTCTCACACACTTTGTGGTGAGTATTTCTATACTGTCTTCTCCACAGAAGTTGAAAAGAACAATGTTACATACAAGTTAAGTTAGTTTAGTTAATCCCTTCCACAGCATGTGAGACACCGTGTGGTGTATGGGGCGGCGCCGATCTCTTTTATGCTGAGCACCAAGCTAGAAGGTGGAAAGTACCATTTTTATATGGTCTTTGGTATGACCCGTCCGGGAGGGACGACTGATAAGTTCATAGGATGACTATGATGCAGTGGTCAAATTTAAGCAAACGTGGTTTATTTTTCAACTTAGTCTCCCCTTCGGTTCACACACTTCTTCCATTGGTGTTGCAGCGCTTGGATCCCTGCGGTATAGAAGCTGTCTTCTTGATCTTCAAAAGCATAACTCCTTCTTAGTCAGCCAATGAACTTTTCAGCCCCCCCCCCCATATGGTCAATAACAACAACAACAACAAGATGGCCACTTATGTGACTGTAGCAGTCCATTGCATGTAATCAGTGCGATCCTGAGCCAGGCTGATTAGGTCAGGCAGAGGGTGTATTGATGTCACCCTCTGATCACTGTCACCCAGTGATTGTGATATCTATGTCAGACGTGGGAGGGCCCCGGGGATGGTGCCAGCCTCTGGGAGGAAGGTGGTAGCAATCAGACAAGATTTGCTTGGCCAGAACCTTGTTTCCCAAATGAGTGATGTGACCAGAAGCCGTGGTCTTCCTCTCTTGATGGTGGTGGTGATGGGGATGGGGTTGCCAGCTATGCACAGCTGGACTGCTGGCCACCTGGCATACCAGGCATTTGCCCAGTGGGCCGACGCACATGTGGGCCGGTGCATCGTCATCAATATAATTATGTAACCACTGCTTCAAGGACCGCTGCGCACCGGCCTTTGAAGTATGGACACCAGCCCGTTTGTTTATTTTCATTACTGACACTGGACTGCCCAATCAAATCTTTTAACACACCCCTAACACCCCCACCCTTTCCTTCCCAGTGTGCACTGGTCCCTCTCAGAGCTGAGTTTAGTGTGGAAGAAATTTTGTGGCCGCAGAAGTGTTGGATGAAAATGGACAAATAAAAGTGAAGTTGAAAAGATAAGGGGGGGAAATGAAAAAATGGAAATAGTTGCCACTAAATTTATTAAAATAAAGGTTCAGGTTCAGGTTACTTTATTTGTACCCGTAGGTAGATTTGTTTTGCAGTCTGGTGACATCCATATATACAAGCCACAAATTACATTCAACATAGACACAAACACAGGCACATATGAAGCTGACTATAAACATGGTAAAAATACTCAAGGCTCCATCAATCAGGGTATAAAACGACAAAGAGATGGGAGAAAAACCAGAGGTAAGCGAGAAGGGTCATATTAAAAGTTAAAAACTAGTCAAAGTGGTTAAAAACTCAAAGGTCTAAAACCCAATAAAATATTTAGAACCCAAGTGACATCCTACAAAAATAAGTAAATATAAAATGGAGTTAATAAATAGGTACCTAAATTATGTGCAATATATTTTTACAGCTTGTTCAACTCTTTGACAGCAGCAGGGACAAAGCTGTTTTTGTAGCGCTGGGTTCTACTTTCTGGGACAGCAAACCTCCATCTTGAGGGAAGAAGCTGAAAGTGGCAGTGCAAAGGGTGGGAGTCATCATTTAAAATGGAGGTAGCCATCCTCTGTACTTGTCTGGTGTACAGGGATGTCAGGCTCAGCTGTGGCTCACCAAGCAAACGACTGGACCATCTAACTACCTGATCCAAGGATTTCCTCTGTTTCAGTTTAATCTGACCAAACCATGACACTAAAGAAAAGGATAAAACAGATTCAATAAAAGCCCGATAAAACATTGTCATTATGGTTCGGTCAACTTGGAAGCGTGCAAGTTTTCTCAAGCAATGCAAATGTTGCTGACCCTTTTTGCACACCCTTTCACAGTTCTCTTCAAACTTTAAATTACTATCAATAATCGTCCCAAGATATTTGTAGGATTGTACACATTCGGTGGTCTGGCCTTTTAGTACGGTGACTTTGTGCCTGGGATTTTTCCTCCTAAAGTCAATAATCATGTCTTTAGTTTTTGTCGTATTCAGCTGCAGGTAGGAGTCCTCACACCAGTGAACAAAATCATCAACTACTGGGCCGTGGCCACTCTCACCATCCTGGAGGAGACTGACAATAACTGAGTCATCAGCATACTTTATAATGTGTCTGTTGTCATGTCTGCTCCGACACATGTTTGTGTACAGGATGAAGAGTAGTGGTGACAACACACACCCCTGAGGAGAGCCAGTAGAAGAGCACTTTAGGTCCGACAATGTACCATTGACCCTTACTCTCTGCGTCCTGTTGGTTAAGAAATCCAGAATCCAACCCACCAGATTATTGCTCAAATCAAATTGCTACAGGAGCCTTTCAACTAAGATATGAGGTTGGATTGTATTAAAGGCGGAGGAAAAGTCCACAAATAAAAGTCTGGCGTGTGTCCCATTAAAATCCAGATGTTTAAAAAGCATGTTAAACAGAGTGACAGTGGCATCCTCCACTCCTCTGTGAGGCCTATAGGCAAACTGCAGAGGATCCAATGCATGTTCAGTCTGCTTTAGGACCTCACATCTGACCAATTTTTCAAAAATTTTCATTAAAATTGAAGTCAAAGCAACTGGTCTAAAGTTGTTTACCGTTTTAGGACAGCTGGATTTTGGAACGGGAACAACCACGGCTTCTTTCCAGATCTTAGGCACATGTTGTGTCTGTAAGGACTTGTTGAAAATGTAATGAAATATAGGACTCAGTTCATGTGCACAGGACTTTACCAAGCGCCCACATATATTATCAGGGCCCTGACTTTTGTTCATTTTTACAGCGCAGAACTCCCTTTTAACATCCTGCACCTCAATATTAAAGCGCTGATTGTCTTTGAGTTTCTGTTTCAAATCTTGGGTTTCTGTGCTAAAATCAAAGGAGTCAAAACGACCATAAAAAACAATTAAGAGCATTAGCCAGCTCTGTGTCTGAATTAAAACCATCTAAAAACACACATTACTGCACTCTGTGCTCTGAAGGCCTGCAGTAGTTTTCATACTGGTCTGTAGTCTACTGTAGATCTACATAGTACATCTACTATGTACAGTACTATGTACTGTACATCTACTGTAGTAAAATATTATTACAGTAGATGCCTCTCAGATGATGCTGTTACCAAATTTATGCAGATTGTTTCCTCTATGCCATGTGTCAACACAACGGAAATAAGCTATAGACAGCTTGCTCCTTCTGTAATTGATAACATGGTGGATAGTGTTTCAGCTTCTCTGCATCAGACTCTAGACTTGGTGGCCCCCTTAAAAAAAGAAAAAGTCTAATCAGAGATTTCTAACTCCTTGGTTCAACACAGAAACTCGTAGCTTAAAACAGAAGACTCGTCAATTAGAAAGAAAATGGCGCTCCACTAATTTAGATGAAATCTATTTAGCTTGGAGAAATCATCTTTTAATTTATAAAAAATCTCTTAGAAAAGCTAGAACGAGTTATTACTCTGCATTAATAGAAGAGAACAAGAATAATCCCAGGTTTCTTTTCAGTACTGTAGCCAGGTTGACAAAGAGTCAGGACTCTGTCAATCCTAGCATTCCCTTAGAGCTTACTAGTCAGGACTTTATGAACTTTTTCAATAATAAAATTTCATCCATCAGAGATAAAATCAATCAGATTCTTCCCACAGTTAACTTAAATACTGTAACTACTACAACTCCTTCTATTGATGTCTGTCTTGATGAGTTTACTCCAATCGACCTTTGTGAGTTAGACAAAATAGTTTCCTCATCCAAACTTTCAACTTGTCTTTTAGACCCTATTCCTACCAGGTTATTTAAAGAAGTCTTCCCACTTATTGGTAGCCTTATTCTTCATATAATCAATTCTTCATTAACTTTAGGCCAATCTGACCAGTGATGACATGTTTAGCCGCTCGTCATCCTTGAACCGCTGGCTGTCTGTGTGGTGTCCTAAAAATGACGTGGGCTACATTGACAATTGGAGCTCT
This sequence comes from Pholidichthys leucotaenia, assembly GCA_020510985.1. NCBI lineage: Eukaryota > Metazoa > Chordata > Actinopteri > Cichliformes > Pholidichthyidae > Pholidichthys > Pholidichthys leucotaenia. Next base: position 444,518,567 of record CM035836.1, on the reverse strand, counting down.
TTTTGGGGAAAACCTGGTCTTATGAGACGAGACAGCATTCATCCCACTTTGGATGGTGCTTCTCATTTATCTAACAATCTGGCATCTTTTTTATCCAAATTTCCAAAACCCTGACTACTCAGAGTTGGGACCAGGAAGCAGAGTCGCAGTCTTACACGCCTCTCTGCAGCTCCTCTTCATCCGCCACCCCTCAGCTTAGCCCCTGACTTCCCCATCAGAGAATCGTTGTCTGCTCCCTCCAAAGTGAATAAAAATATAATGTATAAGCATCCCAAAGTGATAAAGCAAAATATTGGTAAAACTCAAATTAAACATAAAGCCTCTAAATTGAATGATTTGGCCTCTGTTCCTCCTAGGGATGGGCATTCGGTGAAATTTTCTTCACCGATCGTCGGGAGAATTAATGATTAATAATCGGTTAATCATTAACATTTTTAGGTACGTAACAAGGCAGGTAGACTACATTAGAACATCAGGTGCACGGAGAGCCGCACAACTCAAATCCACCTCTCTCTCTCAAATCTCTCTCTCTCTGTTCGCTGTTCTCGTGTTGGCTCGCTCGGGAATCTCGCAAGCTGATTGGCTGAGACGTTTCACCCCGCAAGCTGATTGGCCGAGACGTTTTACCCAGCTTCTGTGCCGCTCGCCACCCAACAAACGAAGACCGCATTCATTGCTCTATCGCTCGTGTTACTTAGTCTAGCCGCGCGGAACTTTTTGCTGTTCTCTTGTGCCATTTTGTGCGAAATAGTCTTCCCGTCGAGCCACTACGCCGCCTCCTGCTGCTTCTCTCGACGATTCTGCGCCTCTAGCACCTGAGAAGCAGTAAAGCTCTCATTAACCTGTGCAGTAAATCATTTTCATCTTGAGTTACGTATCTTGTTATAAGAATAAAAGAGTTCTAAAAACATATTTATGTACACTTTATTTACATCTACGTATGTATGTACACTTACACTTACACACACACACACACACACGTGTGTGTGTGTCTTCTACCGAATCTTCATGACCTTCTCAATAAAGTTTCTGAAAAAAAAAAAAGAATCTTCACGACCGCCATTACTCAGCGCGCAACCACTGTTGTCGGTTTCTTCGCGTAATAAGGGTGTTCCATGGACCCTGTCGATGAGGTATATTTGTATGCTGCATTGCAGTGATTGCAGTACACCTGGTCATTTTTTAAACTGAAATGGTCCCACGCAACACTTCGCCGTAACCGCTTCATGATTTGGCGATTGCCCTACGGAAGCGCGCATGTATCAACTGAGGCACGCCAGGGTATGGCGATGGTGTAATGTTGCCCTCTGGTGCCCAAATTTTGCCATTGCATTGTTTGAGGACGGCCGTGCACTAGGCCTAATAACCTCGGATTGTTTAAAAAAAAAAAAAACGGTTTGTCGACAAAAATGAACTTCCTCGGTGAAATTCTTAATGATCAATTATCGGTTAATCGGTAAATTATGCCCATCCCTAGTTCCTCCTCATAATTTAAAAATTAAATGTGGTTTATTAAATATTAAGTCTCTAACTCCCAAGTCTCTGTTAGTCCATGATCTGTTAATTGATCATCAGATTGATTTAATTTCCCTTACAGAGACTTGGTTAGGGCAAGAGGATTATGTTGGTTTAAATGAATCAACTCCCTCTGGTTATTTAAACTGTCAAAATCCCAGAAGTTCTGGTCGTGGAGGAGGAGTAGCAACAATTTACCATTCCAAATTACTAGTTAATGTAAAGCAAAAAAACATGTTATAATTCCTTTGAGGGCCTGGTCCTCAGTATTGGGCACTTTAGCAATTTTAGGTTAAACCCAATTTTATTTGCCATAGTTTATCGTCCCCCATCAACCTACTCAGAATTTTTATCAGAATTTGCTGATTTCTTAGCTGATTTAGTGCTGAAATCTGATAGAATAATTATAGTAGGGGACTTTAATATACATGTGGATGTAGATAGTGACTGCCTTAATGTGGCTTTTAATTCAATATTAGACTCGATTGGGTTTTCTCAGAAAGTAGGAAATTCTACTCATTACCTCCACCATACATTGGACCTTGTTCTGACATATGGCATAGAAATAGAAAATCTTGTAGTGTCTCCTCATAACCCTGTACTGTCAGACCATTATCTGTTAACCTTTGATTTTACTATTTCTGACTATTTGGCTCCTAAAGAAAAATATTATTACAGTAGATGCCTCTCAGATGATGCTGCTTCCAAATTTATGCAGATTGTTTCCTCTATGCCATGTGTCAACACAACGGAAATAAGCTGTAGACAGCTTGCTCCTTCTGTAATTGATAACATGGTGGATAGTGTTTCAGCTTCTCTGCATCAGGCTCTAGACTTGGTGGCCCCCTTAAAAAAGAAAAAGTCTAATCAGAGATTTCTAACTCCTTGGTTCAACACAGAAACTCGTAGCTTAAAACAGAAGACTCGTCAATTAGAAAGAAAATGGCGCTCTACTAATTTAGATGAAATCTATTTAGCTTGGAGAAATCATCTTTTAATTTATAAAAAATCTCTTAGAAAAGCTAGAACAAGTTATTACTCTGCATTAATAGAAGAGAACAAGAATAATCCCAGGTTTCTTTTCAGTACTGTAGCCAGGTTGACAAAGAGTCAGGACTCTGTCAATCCTAGCATTCCCTTAGAGCTTACTAGTCAGGACTTTATGAACTTTTTCAATAATAAAATTTCATCCATCAGAGATAAAATCAATCAGATTCTTCCCACAGTTAACTTAAATACTGTAACTACTACAACTCCTTCTATTGATGTCTGTCTTGATGAGTTTACTCCAATCGACCTTTGTGAGTTAGACAAAATAGTTTCCTCATCCAAACCTTCAACTTGTCTTTTAGACCCTATTCCTACCAGGTTATTTAAAGAAGTCTTCCCACTTATTGGGAGCTTTATTCTTCATATAATCAATTCTTCATTAACTTTAGGCCATGTACCGCAGGCTTTTAAAACGGCTGTAATTAAACCCTTACTCAAAAAGCCAACGCTAGATCCAGGAGCTTTAGCTAACTATAGACCAATCTCTAATCTCCCTTTCATTTCAAAAATCTTAGAAAGAGTTGTTGCTACGCAATTATTTGACCACCTGCAGGGAAATGGTTTATTTGAAGAGTTTCAGTCTGGGTTTAGAATTCATCATAGTACTGAAACAGCCTTGGTGAAGGTCACTAACGACCTCCTCATTGCATCTGATAATGGACTAGTTTCTGTACTTGTCCTTTTAGACCTTAGTGCAGCTTTTGATACTATCGATCATAATATTCTACTTGATAGATTAGAACACTATGTTGGACTTAATGGAACTTCGTTGCAGTGGTTTAGATCTTATTTATCTGATAGGTTCCAGTTTGTTCATGTAAATAATGAGTTTTCTTTCAACTCAAAGCTCAGTCATGGAGTTCCACAGGGATCTGTGCTAGGCCCTACTCTTTTTAGTTTATATATGCTTCCGTTAGGCAACATTATTAGAAAGCACTGTATACATTTTCATTGTTATGCTGATGACACACAATTATACCTGTCAATGAAGCCAGATGATAGTAATCAATTAGCCAAGTTAGAAGCCTGTCTTAAGGAAATCAAAGCTTGGATGACTTGTAATTTCCTGCTATTAAATTCAGGTAAGACTGAAGTCATTCTTGTTGGTCCAAAAAACCTTAGAAATTCCTTTCCAAATCAAACTTTCAGTTTGGATGCGGTTACTCTTTCTCTTCATAGCTCTGTGAGGAACCTTGGAGTTATTTTTGATCAGGATTTGTCCTTCAATTCACATATTAAATTTGTTTCTAAGACTGCCTTCTATCATTTGCGTAATATTGCCAAGATTAGGAGTATCTTGTCTCAGAGTGATGCTGAGAAACTGATCCACGCTTTTGTTAGCTCGAGATTAGATTATTGTAATTCTTTATTATCAGGCTGTCCTAAAACATCTGTAAAAAGTCTTCAGCTGATCCAAAATGCTGCAGCAAGAGTTTTAACAGTCACTAGAAAGAGAGATCATATCTCTCCGGTTCTGGCCTCCCTTCATTGGCTTCCCATAGAGTTTAGAATTAAGTTTAAGATCCTTCTTCTTACTTACAAAGCTCTAAACAATCAGGCTCCTTTTTATTTAAAAGATCTGATACTACCGTATTATCCTAACAGAGCACTACGCTCCCAAAATGCAGGATTACTTGTAATACCTAGAATCTCCAAAAGTACAATGGGAGGCAGAGCCTTCAGTTATCAAGCTCCTTTCCTGTGGAATCAGCTGCCAATCTGGATTCGGGAGTCAGACTCGATCTCTGTTTTTAAGAATAGGGCTAAAACCTATCTTTTTGATATAGCCTACAATTAGGGAGGGGTCATGTGTTTCTGAACCCTCCCTTAGTTATGCTGCTAATAGGTTTATTCAGCCGGGGGACCTCCAGTAATGCACTGGGCCTCACTCCTTTTCTCACTCTCAATGAAATATTTTTTTTTGCTGGTCATTAACATTTGTTTGTTCTCTCCCATAGATTGAGTCCCCATCGTGCTGTTTGCTCTCTACATGTCTGTTCTTTTCTTCTTCTCTATCCCCTCACCCCCCAGCCAGTCGCAGCAGATGACTGCCCCTCCCTGAGCCTGGTTCTGCTGGAGGTTTCTTCCTGTTAAAAGGGAGTTTTTCCTCTCCACCGTCGCCAAGTGCTTGCTCACAGGGGATCGCCTGATTGCTGGGGTCTTTCTGCAACTGTGGGGGTCCCCCCTATAGTTGATAGTGCTATGAGATGACTGTTGTTGTGAAATGGTGCTATATAAATAAAGTTGAATTGAATTGAATTGAATACTAGCCCAGGCTGAACCAAGTTTCTTTGCTGCCATCTTGCTTTCCAACTCTGATTTATAATTCTGTTTTGCTCTTAAAATTTCGGCCTTCAGCTCCTTTGTGGCAACCTGTAGCTCAGAAACAGACCCCTGTTTAAAGGCAAGTGCTTTCGTCTGTAAGCAGGATTTAACTGATTTTGTAACCCATGGTTTGTTGTTGGGATATATTTTGACACGTTTACGTGGAACAATCTTATTTTTACGGAAAGCCATGTATGAGCATGTGACGTCCACCAAAGAGTCCAAATCATCCCCGCAGGCCAGTGGGAACATCTCCCAGTCTGTACAGTGAAAGCATTCCTGGAGGCTGTGCACTGAATCTTCTGTCCACACATCAGTGTCTCTCGTCTCCACCTTGCCTCTTCTGAGAGCAGCTTTATATGTGGGCAGCAAATGTACACAGTTGTGATCTGAGGATCCTAAAGGAGGAAGGGGGAGTGATTTATAGGCCCTCTCAATGGATCCATAGCACAGGTCCAATGTCTTTTTTCGCCTGGTTGGGCAGGACACATACTGATAAAAGTTTTTAAGTGTCTTCTTTAAAGAAACATGGTTGAAATCCCCAAGAATGAAGTTTGGCGCCTCTGGAGAAATTGATTGCAGCTGCTGGACCACATCAAAGATAGTGCTGCAGGCGGAGTCAGCGTCTGCCCTCGGATGAATGTACACAGTTGTGATGAAAAGTTGGGGGAACTCGCGAGGCAAATAAAAGGGGCGTAGTGACACAGACAGCAGCTCCACATCGGGTTTGCAGATGCGCTCTCTGACCGTGACAGATGTGCAGTACTGTTTATTAATGTATAAACATACGCCGCCCCCCTGACGTTTCCCCGTTACCTCTTCCTGCCGATCCGAGCGCAGCGGGGCTCCAAAGCCGTCAATCCACAGGTCTGCGTCTTGGTCATGCGCAGTAAGCCAAGATTCCGTGAAAGCCATGACACAGCAGTTCTTAAAGTCCTTCTGGTAGCGTACATTCCCTTGAATTTCATCCACCTTGTTTCTCAGAGACTGTACGTTCCCAAAAATCATCGAAGGAAGAGGAATGTTACCAAAGTGACGTCTCCTCAGGCGCAATTTCACACCTCCACGCCTTCCGTGCTTCCTTCTCCCGTCTCTCTTTTCACCGCTATGTCCGTCTCTCAAAATAAAGTCCGGCAGTTGCGGCTTAGGCTCAGTCACAGCCGCTGCATCAGCCGTGTTTAAATGCAGCAACATGTCCCTGGAATAATGTATTCTGCCCGCCATGGTGCCAAACGCATTTACCTCATAGACAAAGAGCCGGAGGAAAAGTAGCAGCAGTGCAAGAGAGGGGAGGAAGTCCATGTTGTAGGAACCAGGGAGCGCGTCGCCATGCAGTCCACAAACACTCCAGGGCAGAAACGACACAGAGGATTTCGTAAAAACATATAAAAGTACATAAAAACAGACACACAGATGACGTACTTTTTCACCAGCTGCCGGTCGCTGCGTGCGCATGCGCCCAGCCCCCAGTAGGGACATTAAATGAGGACATACTAATCAGTTAAAAAAGCTCCAGACAAAGCCTTATGTGTCACACTTTATGTTTTTACCTTACTAATTCCGATATAAAGTCAAACTTCTGAGTGTAATTGAATGCAACATCAGGGCCCTCCCTATCCCACCAGCGGGAAAGCGTGAGGGGACAGGAGGCTCCTGCTGCTGTTCTACAGGTAACACCTTAACATCTCATGATACTGTATGACGCCAGCCTCAGCTTGAATATAGAGGGGCATGGGCAGCCCCTCACAGTACCAGTAAATATACAGGGAACAGACATCGAGATGGTGACATCCTATAAGTACCTGGGTATTCATCTGAACAATAAACTAGACTGGTCACACAATACTGATGCACTCTACAAGAAGGGACAGCGCAGGCTGTTCCTGCTGAGGAGACTCAGGTCTTTTGGTGTACAAGGGGCGCTGCTGAAGTCATTCTATGACACGGTGGTGGCATCAGCCATCACTTTTGGAGTGGTCTGCTGGGGCAGTGGCATTACTGCAGCCGATAGGAAGAGACTGAACAAACTGATTAAGAAAGCTAGCTCTGTCCTGGGGCAGCGCCTTGATCCGATGGAGGAGATAGGAGAGAGAAGGACGGTGGCTAAACTGTCATCTCTGCTGGAGTCCGAGTTCCACCCTATGCAGGACATACTGAATGCACTGAGGAGCTCATTTAGCAGCAGACTACATCATCCCAGGTGCACAACCGAGAGGTTTCGTAGGTCCTTCCTACCAACGGCTGTCAGACTGTACAACCTAAGCAGGGCTGCTCGCAGAGATAGCAAAAAAGACGTAACAAACTAATAGTTTTTTGAATGCAGAAGATGCAATAGACTTACACAGTGGTCCTCTCCGGCATACAACTAGGAGCATGCCGGTCGCTATGGAGGGTGAGAGTGTGTATGGGCACATAATCATACCATGCAGGATAGCTGGGTAGACGGTTATGCTGTTTCATTCCATCTAGCGGCAATGCTCTGCACTGTGTGTGTTTATATATTTGCATATTTGTTCCGTCTAGCTGCAATGCTCCGTACTGTGGGTGTTTATATATTTATATATCTACATGTTATTCCATCTAGCTACATTGCTCCGCACTGTGTGTGTTTATATACTTGCATATTTATTCCACCTAGCTGCAATGCTCCGTACTGTGGGTGTTTATATATTTACATATTTATTCCATCTAGCTACAATGCTCTGCACTGTGTGTTCATATATTCATATATTTATTCCATCCAGCTACAATGCTCTGCACTGTGTGTCTGTGTGTGTGTGTATATATATATATTTTATAGTAATACGTACATATGTTTATTAGCTGCTCTTGCTTGCTTGTTTTTTTTTTTTTTTCTTGCCTTCTGATTGTTGCTCTGAGTGTTGCTATCCCTGTGCTGTTGCAATCCTGGAATTTCCCCGTTGTGGGACTAATAAAGGCTTATCTTATCTTATCTTATCTTATCTTAATATTCTGCAAAGTTGTGCAGCGTTTTGGGGTCTGGCTGAATTTATTCCGTAAGAGTATGCATACCTGCAAACATTTAGGTTTCAAAGTACGTAAGGTTTTCACCTGGGGTGGGAATTAGAAAGTAGGCTATTAATACGCTATAAATAGCCTGTAATATGACAGAAAATACTGCATCTTTGCTCACGATGTTTTTGATTTTTAATTTATGAGGAAAAAACTCACAAATTTATGAGAGTGAAGTCTCAAATGTACAAGAAAAAGACCCTAAATTAGCACTATACATAAATTATGAGAAAAAAGTTGATTTAAGTGGGGAAAAAAATCTTTCAAATTTACAAGGGAAAAATAGTAGATTTAGAATAAAACTGCCATAAATTTAGGAGAAAAACCTCAAATTGTCCAGACTAAAGTCACATCTCAGTAACTTCTTCTTAAACTACTTTTGGGTAATTACTCTTATGTACGAGTATGAATAATATATAAAGATAACCTACTTTTACTTGTGTACAGTTTCAGCCTACTCTACCACTTAAATTAGAAATTTTTTTTATCCACCTTATTCCTAGCTCCCATGATGCCTTGCATGAATTATGTGTGCAACTTCCGGCACTAGTTTAGAACGTGGAGTTGTCACGGAAACGAAACACTTTTCCTTGTTAAAAAACAATGACTTTGGCATCAAAAATGCGAGAATAATGCGTTTTGCCCCTCAAAAAGAGTAATACAGTCATACCACTTCCCAGGACTGTGGAGGGATGGGAAGATGACCTTAAAAAGTGGCGTCGCAGACAGTAGCTCCGTTAGTTAGCTCCGCTGGTAAGATCAAATAAAAGCTCTGAAATATATCAATGTCTCCACCGCCATAAAGCCGGTTGCATTTTGTTAAAAGATGTTGGACATAATCAGATTTACCTTAGAGCAGACGTAGAATCTAGTCAGAGCCACAAAGAACCACAACATCATGTTTGAGTGTTCTAATGTCGGGGTAAATATAGACAGCTGCAGCTGTTCATTTTACCCCAAAATTAAAATGCTCATGCTGCTGTCATGCCATGAATGCTTGTTATTTAACTTAACATGTACAGACAGACCTTTTCTGACAATTGTTCAAAATTTTATTGATCTATATTTTGTGATCATTTAAAAATTAATGCATGCTGAAGCTGCTAATGTCAAGTCCATATCGTTCCAATGCATTGCAACTGTCACGCGGTGACCCTCGCAGGCCACCATAAGACGCCAAAAGTCGCCAGTGAGTTTTGCATTGATGTTTAATTCACAAGACACAAGACAGTAACACAAACTATGAGCGGCTGTGGCAAAAACACACACTACAAAGGGCATGGGATCGTAGGGCTACACCCAGCCACCTACGATCTTAACGAGAGCATGAACATGAATAAAGACACAAACCTTGACACGAACGTAGACCAGGAATGTTTGACGTCACCCAAGGAATCACGAGGCATGTTTGACGATACTGCTATATCAACCTGCTGTCAGCGCCCGCTAATAAAGCCGGCCGCTAACGAGCAGTGATGCAGAACAGCTGATCAACTTTGACAGCCGGAAGCCCCACCGAGCGCTGTCACAATAAGAGCCCGGGGAGCCAGAATGTAATCCACTGCTGTCAAAGCCGGCAGAGATGATGCATGGCCCGAGCGCGGACGAGATCGGCGCTTGGGTCATCACAGTGCCCTCCCTCCGAGGGCGGGCTCAGAACGCCCATAGACATCCAAGCCCCCCCCCCCACCCTCTCCAGGGTGGGCGGATGGGGCAGGCCCGGCGGGAGAGAATCAAATCCCAGAACGAGAACCAGAATACAGACAGTCAGAAAAAAAAAAAGACTCAAAAATACATGAAACAGTTCCGGTCTGGACACCATGGTGATAGCAGCTTAACGCTGAAGCTCCCAGACCCGATCCAGGAAAATACCTTGAAAATCAGATTTAACGGATTTTTGGAAGAGTGAAAATCAAGAGACAAAGTCATCATGCCTAAAGGAAAACAGAAGAAATCGACATTTACCAGCCCAGGACACACATCGGCCGGAGAATCTGATCTGGATGATTTCCATTCAGAAGACGAGGAGCTGAATGAAGCTAGCAACAAGGTTAGCTTAAAAATGGTACTTAAAGAATTAAGACGGTTTCGCCGAGAGTGTTGGGCCGAATTTTGTGAAATCAAAGACAAAATATAAAGGACAAACAGCAGAGTGGACCAGGCCGAGGACCGAATCTTGGAAGCAGAGGAAAGAATAAAAGGGCTGGAAGATACCATGCTGGAACTGCACAAACGACAGTCTAGACTGGAGGCTAAGCTAACCGACCAAGAAGGAAGACTAAGAAGAGACAACATAAGAATTCATGGTCTGAAAGAAGGAGTCGAGGACGGTTTCACCACAATGGCGGCATGCGTGGAATCCTTACTGAGAGAGAAATTGGATATTCCCCAAACCACCGACTTGAAGATAGAAAGGGCGCACCGTACATTAGCCCCTAGGCTGGCGGCGGAAGCGCCACCAAGATCGGTGGTGGTGAAGTTCTCCAACTCCAAAATAAAAGAAGAGGTTGTAAGACTGGCTTGGCAGAAAGAAGGATTTATGCACCAAGAGAGAAAAGTTTTCGTGAAACACGACTACGCTCCGGAGGTCCTTAAAAAGCGTTGGGAATACAACGACGCTAAAAAGATACTACGAGAGAAGAAACTGCGCTTTCAGACTCCATTTCCGGCGAAGCTGCGGGTTTTTTACGGGGATGAGACGTGTCTCTACAACTCGGCGGAAGAAGCAACCACGGATATGGCGAGAAGAGGACTCCCGGTAACGGTGTATAAACCCACAGCAGACCCAATCGAAAGAATCAAGGCTCAAACGTGGTCCACACAGAGGCCCTCAAAATCCACGGGCCAGCAGCGGGAAACCCAGCGCCAGAGCTACAAGGAAAAACTGGACGTTTACAGGAGGGAATAACGATATTTTTAGTCAATCTGCGCATCCAACCCTCCTCCTACAAGGTAACAAACATTAAAGGAGATGCAGAATCAGCAAGTGGTAAAGCATTTTATGGAACAGACATAATATTAGAAACAAATAAGTCTTTAAAAAAAAAAAAAACTTGTTAAAATAGAAATGTGACAATGAACCACATGATCTCTCCACACTAACAAATACTGTATTAACGTGACTGTTTGCTGTGATGGTGGTGGGAGGTTGCGCACAATTTCATAGGGTATAGGCATTAAAAAAAAAAAAAATCATTACAAGTTCGGATTGGGATCTGAAATTCACGTTAAAAACATGGGACAACTTACAGGGGTAAGAGAGGGCCCTCAGCACGTAACGGAATCTGAGGAATTTCCCTCAAGAGCCAACACACTATCAAGGCTCTTCTAAGGTCACTAAAAAGACCTCAGCTCAGGAAGATCTTTTGTCAGTTTTTTGTTTTAAAGTTTTATATACTATGTTCTTAATGTTTTTTATGTTCTTAATGTTCTTACAGTTTCTGAGTAGCATAAAAGAGGGCCACCACACTGTTATACTAAATAAGACAACACAATGGAGAAACAGGGTGTAACCAAAATAATCTCATATAATGTAAAAGGGATCCTGAATCCAGTTAAAAAATCCAAGATTCTAGGCAAAATGAAAAAAGACAAAGCAGGAATAATATTTTTACAGGAAACCCACCTAACAGACGTGGAGCACACTAAACTCAATAGACAAGGGTTTAAAATGATCTCTTCATCTTCATATAAGTCAGGGAGGAGGAGGGGGTAGCGACATTGATCTCAACCAAAATTATATTTGAAAAAAAATCAGAACACAAAGATAAAGAAGGGAGATACAGTATGGTACTTGGGCGGCTAGAGGGAGAAGATATCACCCTGCTGAATGTATATGCACCTCCAGGGGCTAACTGGAAATTTTATAAAAATGTATTTGACCTAATGATAACTAAAGCCCAAAGTTTAGTGATATGTGGTGGAGACTTCAATCTAAGACTGAATCCATAGTGGGATGCATCAGGTAATTCTCCACATCAAAATAACACTCAAAGTAGAAAAACTCGGATGCTACTAAAAGAAATGGGAATCTGTGACGTGTGGAGGGAATTCAACCCCAGTGTAAAAGATTATACATTTTACTTAGCACCACATTCATCATACTCAAGGATTGACTATTTTTTTATGTTTAATAGAGACACTGGAAGAGTAAAAACATGTAAAATAGGACTGATGGATCTCTCTGACCACAGTACGATCTATATGGACTTAAGTATCCAAAAATACACAAATAATACATTTTCTTGGAGGTTAAATTCAAATGTGCTGAAAGGACCACTGAAAGATGAATTGGAATCAGATATTCTCAGATATTTGGAAGAAAATGATAATGGAGAAGTATCCCCTTTAATACTGTGGGACGCATGCAAAGCTGTAATAAGGGGAAAGATTATCGCAAAACTGTCAATCCAAAAGAAACTGAGACAAGAAAAACTAATCACATTAGAGTCAGAACTTTAGAACCTAGAAAAAGAGCACAAAGATAACACTCATTCTAATGACTCGCTCAAAATTAAGGAAATTAAAAAACAAATAAATGAGATCTACACAATAGAAATCCAGAAGAAACTTACATTTCTGAAACAAAAATACTATGAAACAGGCAGCAAATCGGCAAAATTGCTAGCCTATAAATTGAGGAAACAACAAACGGAGAGAGCAGTCTATAAAATCAGAGACCCAGTATCAAAGGAAAAAAAATTTAGAATTCAGGATATTCTTAAAAGCTTCGAGAACTACTATAAGAACTTGTACTCCCTCAAAAAACATAAAAACGCATCCGAAACATTCCTAAACACATTAAACCTTCCCCAACTTACTGAGTCACAAAATAAAACACTACTGTCAGAAATACAACCTAAAGAATTAGAAAAAGCAATTATGAAACTTAAAGCTAACAAATCCCCAGGATCAGATGGCTATACAGCAGACTGGTACAAAACCTTTAAACAGCAACTATCTCCTCTCCTCCTGAAAACATTTAACTATGTCCTCCACACAGGGGAAATCCCCCCCTCCTGGAGAGAAGGGGTCATTGCAGTCATACCTAAACCTGAAAAGGATAAACTAGACTGCTCCAACTACAGACCAATCAGTGTGTTAAATCAGGACTATAAGCTTTTTACCACTATCCTTGCCAAAAGGTTAGAAAATATACTGACAGACTTAATTCATTTAGACCAAACAGGTTTTATAAGACAAAGACAGACACAAGACAACATTAGACACACTTTACACATAATTCATCATATATAAAAATATAACTTAAATGCAGCCATATTGGGATTAGATGCTGAAAAAGCATTTGATTCGGTTGACTGGTCTTTCCTATATAGAATCTTATCCAGTTTCAATTTTCATAACAACTTCATTAGAACTATCCAGGCATTATATAAAAAACCAACAGCTAAAATAAGGATTAACGGTAAATTATCATCATCTTTTGAACTGGAAAGAGGATGTCATCAGGGCTGCCCCTTGTCTCCACTGCTCTTTGCAATCTTCATAGAACCTCTGAGCCAATGGATAAGACAGAATCAAAAAATTCGAGGTATTACACTTGGTCAGAAGGAACACAAAATAGCACTCTTTGCTGATGACATTTTAATATACCTGGGGCAGCCGGACACCTCTTTTCCAGAACTAATCTCAGTTTTTTCAGAGTATGGAGATCTATCGGGGTACGAATTAAACATGCATAAAACTCAAGTTTTAATATTCAACTATGATCCAAATCAATATTTACTAAGCAAACTCAAAACTAACTGGGAGATGGAATCTATGAAATATCTGGGGGTCAATATCCCGAAACAACTCAACAAAATTATAACACTGAACTATGATCCACTGATGGTAAAAATAAAATCTGACCTAGCAAGATGGAATATGATACCATTCTTGGGTACCGCACAAACGGTAAGATTTGGCAAGGTTTTTCTTCGAACGGTAAGATTTGGCAAGATTTTTCTTCAAAGAATTGAAGCAGTCAAAATGAATATACTTCCACGTCTTCTATACCTTTTCCAAACAATACCGGTAGAACCTCCCAAAAAAACATGGCAAGAACTGGACAGAAGGATCTCAAGATTCATATGGCAGGGCAAGAGACCTAGAATCAGATATAGAACCCTACAGCTAAACAAAGACAAAGGTGGGCTCGTGCTGCCAAATATCAGGGACTATTTTAAAGCCGCACAAATTAAAACTTTAGTAGAGATATGTAACCCAGTCTACACTGCACAATGGAAGGAGATGGAATGCCAAATAACAAGTGACATCCCCCTACAGGCGATAATAGGGAACAATGCCTTACCTAAACTTTTGAATAACACTAACCCGTGGATAGAGACCCTGCTAAAAATTTGGTTTAAGATAGTCAGAGAGAATCAAACTAAAGAACCCTATTGATTACTGCAATGGATTGCCTATGATCAAGACTTTACTCCTAATAAAACAGACACTAGATTTAAAAAGTGGAAAGAGAACGGACTGATAAAATATTACAATTTTTTTAAAGGGCAAATTTTAAGAAGTTTTGAAGATTTGAAAAAACAAGGTCTAATAAATCAAGACCTTTACAGGTTCTTTCAGCTTAGACACCACATAAACAAAATACTTAAAAAGGAGGATTTGGAAAGGGCCCAGTCAGGTGTTCTGAAGGTCTTCTTAATGGCATATAAAGGGATCCCAGGGATCAGATACATCTCTAAAATATACCAAGGTCTTCAAGACTTAAAAGGAGACAACACATCATATATAAAAGAGAGATGGGAAAAAGAGGGGAATTTCACTTTACAACTGGAAATATGGGAAAAGCTAAATAAACAACAATGGAAAAGTACCTCATCCCTGCAGTGGAGAGAATTTGGATGGAAAAATTTGGCAAGATTTTTCAGAACACCTGCACAAAACAAATTTACTCATAAGGGGTTGAATTGTTGGCGCTTGTGTGGTGAAGAGACTGCAAATCATTTTCATGTGTTTTGGTCATGCCCAGTTATCCACCAATATTGGACCAATGTACAGACAATATTGGGGAAAATATTCAAAATAACAGTCCCCTTTTCTTTTGTAACTTTGTATTTGGGTTTACTACCGGAATCACTGGAAAGATGAGGAGAAAAATACTTATTCACTGTTTTAATATTGGCAAGTAAAAAAGCTCTAACAAAAAAATGGATGTTGAAGGATTGTCCTACACCTGAAGATTGGATTAACGTGATTCAAGACATTTACTCGATGGAAAAGTTGACATTCGCACTGAGACAGGACATGGATGGGTTCTTGAACTTTTGGCAACCCTGGATCGCATATGTGTCTTCCATCAGATCTAATCTTTGACAAATACCATTTCAATAATGGCACCTCTCTTTGTTCCGTTACTCAGATGCTCTTTTATTTTTATTTATTTATTTTTTGTTGTTCTTTTGTTTTGTTGTTTTTTCTTGTTTTGTTTTTTGTTTGTTTTTTTTGTTCTTTCTTTAATTCTCTTTTTCTTTCACTTAAAAAAAGGGTGTTGTAATAATTATTCTTCCAATGTTGTCAAAAAAAAAGTGAACATGTGATGAAAATGTAAACAATGCAATGCTGTAATGACATGTATACCCTTTACAAAAACTTAAATAAAAAAATATACATGAAACAGTTACACAGGCACAGAATAACAAAAAAAATAAAATAAAATACAGCACTCCTTAAAGCACAAATCAAGATCAAGACAAGAAAAAAAAAACAATACGAGGCACGATAACAAAAATACCACACTCTTAAGTCACAAAGCAAATACAACACAGGACAAAAAAAAACCCCACAACAATTACAGGGCTAGACTACCACCACGAATGACCTCTATCTCCGACAGTTCATGCCGACCGGCGGAGACCAAATGCCACGGGAACAGTTCAGGCGGTCTCCCCGCGTCCAACGGCCGACAGGTGGTCATGGGGGGCGGAACATGACCAGGCGGCTTACCACAGTCCCAGGCCCGGAAAGTCCACTCCTCCGGTGGCTGAACCAAATCGCCCAGTAATACACACAGCAAGTCAGGTGGCTGACCCAAGGCGCCGAACCAGCGAAGCAGTTCCTCGGGCGGCCGACCCGCATCCCTCAGCCACCAGAACCGGGGGAAAACAGCCCGCAGCGGCCTCCCTAGTGAGGACAAAACATGGGAGAGCTGGGGCGAGCAAAGAGGGACCCCCACGGCCCCCGGCGATGATGAGCAGGGACGATGACTCCGAAGAGGGGAAAGAAGGCGAAAATGAGCCCGTACCAAGCCAGGCAAAGGGTCTGCAGCTCCTCCACCGTCCTTGGACCACACCGGCGCTGCATCTCCACTGGACCCCGATTGGGTCCCGGCTGCACCCACATCGGACCCCGATTGGGCCAGAACAGCGCCTGCAGTGGACCCCGATTGGGCCTCGGGCGCACCCACGTCGGACCCCGATTGGGCCAAAGCAGCTCCCGCGATGGACCCCGATTGGGTCTCGGGCACACCCATGTCGAGCCCCGATTGGGCCACAGCAGCCTCCACAAAGGACCCCGACTGGGTCGGCGCAGCACCGCTGACGACCTCCGATCCCGAACCTGGAACCTCCAACACAGCGACCACGACTGGCTCCGTGCCGGTGACACTGCAACAAAGCTCATAGGACAGAGAAGAACTGGGATCAGCATCACCGGCAGCGACAGAGCCCAGCGAGACGAGCTCGGGTGCAGCAGGCGGCTGCCCCTGACTCGCCTCCCCGAGAGGCAGGAAAAAGTGCTCCAAGACAGGAGAAAGAGACACAAGAGAGAGCACTTGCCTGCACTCGGGTTCTGTCGCTGTCCAGGACTTCGTTGATCCAGGTTCAGGGCAAAGACGTTCGTCCGCGGGCTCCCACTCAGCTACGTCGGGCTTCGCAGCTGGCATGATGGTTTCCGCAGCCTGAGGTTCCTCTGACGCTGACATCCACGCCGATGACCCCGTATGGGGTGGGGGCAGGGGACCCTTGACCCACTGGCTCGGACCGCTTCGGCGAGGAGACCTGGAGACGCTTCACCGTCAGCACAGGCTCCAGGCCGCAGTCCGCTCTTCTCCTCTGTCCACGGCGTGGCTGCGGGGCTGGATCCAGGCTCTCCAGAACCGCAGCCGCCCCCCCCCCCCCCATCCAGCGACGTAGGCCTGGTGTCGTGGACCGCTCAGCGGAGGGAGACACAGAGGCAGCAGGTTTGGTTATCACAACTACAGCAGGTGGTAGGAGCTCGGGGGACTGCGAACCCCGAACTCCGCCCCCAGGAGTCAGACAAGGCAGATCACAATTATCATGTAAAGAATGAACTCACATTTGCCTTTCTCCGGGAGGAAGGATGGTGCCTGCTGTAGGGGACGTAGTTCCTCCCTTTCCCCGCTGGATGGCGACAGAGGGCCCCCTGGAAGGATGAGGAGGAGCCGCTCTCAGAGGTCCACTGACGGGCTTCGCCAGCAGCAGGTCCAGCCGAGGATTCTGCTGAGGTTCACCTTGGCCGTGGCGCCGACGTCTTCGACGCCCCCCAGATGGCACAAACTCCTGGACGGATCAGGGGCAGGAACGGTTTCCCAACGCGGGGCGCGAAGATGCCTCCTTCTCTGCTTCCTGCCGTAGTCCACCTCCAGCCCACGGAGTATCTTGCGCTGTACGGCGAGCGCAGCCCTCCTCGTCATCACCTCCGGGTGGTCGTCGTAGTGGAGAGGAAGGTTGTCCAGAAGAACCTCAGCGTAGTCCAGGTGCCGGCGTATGTCGCTGGGAGTGTTGTATAGCATAGCGGTGAACAGAGTTCCATCCACATACTCCAGAGCCTCCGCTAGCTCCTTGCCCAGGCACCGACCGCGGCCCCTGGATGACGGCATTCTCCCAGCAAGTGACACCCAGACAGGGAAGAACAAATGTCCACTTTAAGCAAAAACTCACCGGGACGGCGTCTCGGTGTGGCGTCTCCGTTTAGACGTCTGGCAGCAGTATACTGTCACGTGGTGACCCTCGCGGGCCACCATAAGACGCCAAAAGTCGCCAGTGAGTTTTGCATTGATGTTTAATACACAAGACAGTAACACAAACTATGAGCCGCTGTGAGCATGGGATCGTAGGGCTACACCCAGCCACCTACGATCTTAACGAGAGCATGAACATGAATAAAGACACAAACTTTGACACAAACGTAGACCAGGAATGTTTGACGTCACCCAAGGAATCACGAGGCATGTTTGACGATACTGCTGCATCAACCTGCTGTCAGTGCCCGCTAATAAAGCCGGCCGCTAACGAGCAGTGATGCAGAACAGCTGATCGACTTTGACAGCCGGAAGCCCCACCGAGCGCTGTCACAATAAGAGCCCGGGGAGCCAGAATGTAATCCGCTGCTGTTAAAGCCAGCAGAGATGATACATGGCCCGAGCGCGGACGAGATCGGCGCTCGGGTCATCACAGCAACGAATGAAAAAAAACAAAAACACCTATTTGATATCTTTCTTAAATTGTTAAGCAATTTAAAGTGGCCAATCAACAGTTTAAACTATTAGGGGTAATGGAGGAAGTCCGAGAATTGAAATTAACAATTAAGGAAAAAGACAAAAAAAATTGCAGACTTGGAGCGACGCATCGAGGATCTTGAACAATATTCGCGTATGGATGATTTAATTATTAGTGGACTAGACATTAAATACCAATAATATGCCAATGCTACAGCTGGAATGAGAGGTGAGGAGGCTCCCCTAAGTGAATCAGTCTCCCTGGAAAACCAGATGCTTCAGTGCCTTGAAAGTAGAGATATAAAGAAACCTTCAGTGAGAACTACCACCAAGCAACATTGTGTCTCAGTGCAAGGAGTCAGATTGTGGAACGCTTTTGGACCTGAATTAAAATCATGTACAACGCTTGGACAATTTAAACAAAAACTAAAGGAAGAAATACTCCAAACATATATACAAGATGACATGTAAAATCACATAAGAATGATCATATTCAGTCTGTGTTGTTGCTTACTTATTTTGGGGTTTTTTTTGTCATGTTTTGTCTTAGCTTTGTTCTGAACTGTAATTGCTCTTGTTTTTCTTTTGGATACTTGGATGGAATATGGGTGGGCAATATAAGCTGTGGCTTCAGCCATCACCCATTTCAGATAACTTATGAACTGTATAATCAGAGGAGTTATTGTTTAATTTGACCTTGTAAGATTTTTTTCCCTTTGTTATATTATTCTGTTCCTTTCTTTTAATCTTTACTTTTAATCTATCTGAAATAAAGATTCATTTATTCATTCATTCAAGCAAGCCTCAGGAAGCAAACTGGTACCATTTTTTATTTATTATTTTACTTAATGTAGCCTGGCATCTGGAGCCATATATGACACATAAACGTCAGATCTGTGGCATTCATACAAGTGAAAACCTGGTGCTCTTGTGTCTGTCCTGCATCTGTACCACCGATCACACCAACAATCCTTTTTAGTTTTCAGTGCATGATCTACGCATTGCTGTTTAAGGCACAGATTTAGCTGTGCTTATTTGTGAGGAGCCTCGCACCCCGAACAGCAGCAACAAGTACCAGAACTATGCAAAAACATTCAAAAATACAAAAACAAGTGCTGAAATTAGCTGCCACTTGACTGCAAAACACGTATGTGGGCTATAAATTAAAACAAATTTCATAAACTTTTAAAAACACCATTTTAAATGCCCCACTACTCCACTCTTGCTGAGTGATTTAACACTACTTCAGCCCAAAACCAGAAGTTGTCCCCATAATCATTTCTACAGCAGCGTCCTCAGGAATAAGGTGGATTGAAAATGTGGAATTTTTTATGTGAATTTGGGGAGTTCTCATAAATTATCTACTTTTTTTCTTATGATTATTTTTATTCTTTTTTTAAATTATAGACTTTAACAACATTTTTGACATGGTTTGTTGACCCAGAGAGCAGACTCGGACTCAAAGAGTAGATACAATTATCTTTTATTGTGATTAGTGTATGTGCGTGCGTGTGTGTGTGTGTGTGTGTGTGTGTGTGAAAGTGTAGCAGCCGGGGGCGAGCAGAGCACTGTGCAACCTGGCAACCCTAAGGACAAACAGAGACAGGGAGAGTGTTAGTGATGGACTCCGGAGGGATGTACAGAATTGTCCAGTGCTTACTGTTTGTGAAGATGGTGTTATGTTCAGGTTCAGCTCAGTGTCTCTGGCCAGGAAGACAATGCCCACTGTCCCGATTGCAGCTGGAGGTGGTTGGAGAGTCTGGGGAAGCATGGTGCAGCTCCGTCCACCACCAGGAGGGAGAGTGGTCCGTCGCTACGGATCTCCGCCTGTGCACGGGGAACGAGTGAAGATGAGGGTAATTTGAGCGAGGGCTTACTTTGAGCTGTGGTGTAGATCCTTCCTGATGTCGGCTGGCAGGAGGCTGGACACAAAGACGAAGGTAGGCTGAGGCAAGGAAACTCCGGAACGAAGATGAAGGCGAGTGCAGGTCTCATAGGAATGAAGACAGACGACTCTGCGCTGATCCGAGGGCAGTGCGGTCTAAATAGCCCTGGCCATGATGGGGAGCAGGTGTGCGCACAGCTGAGGATGATAGGCAGCCAGAGCGAACCATCACAATTTTGAAACTTCATGAAAATTGAAACTTCGTGAAGAATTTTTGCTGATGGTTTGACATTTTTTCCTTGAATTTGTGACTTTTGTGTCATAAACTGGCATAATTTTTTCTTGTCTTTGCACTTTTGCATCAACAATTTTCCCTCCTCTTTTCATTGATTTTTTTCCTAAAATTTTTCTTTAATTATTGCAAATGAGCTACATTTCTCTTGTGAGTTTCTGACGTTTGACTAAATTTATTAATTTACTTTTTCTTAATGAATTTAATGAATCTTTTAAATAACTTCCTGTGTTTACGTTCTCAATGACTGTGATTGTACATATGTGAATTTTTTCCTCATAAATTTGCAACTTTTGCCAAGAATTTGTAACTTTATCTTTTAAATTCAAGGTTGTTTTTCTTGTAATTTTGCATTTTTTTTCTCATGAATTAAGTACATAGTAAATGGGCAATCGTCCCAATAAATTTGTTATATTTTCTAGTAAATTTGAAGCTTTTATTGTATATATGTTTGTAATTTTTCCCCTTGTAATTTTGTGGCTTTTTCTCAAAGTTTTGCACCTTTGAAAAATTTCGAGACTTTAAAATTGTAGAATAGAATAGGCTTTATTGTCACTGTACAGTTGTACAGTACAACGAAATTGTGGGTGCTCCACCAGGCTACTGGGAGAGAAAGGTTAGATAAAACACAGTTACAGAACACGCGATTAAATACATGACTGAAACTAGAAAAGCACTCGGAGAGCGCAGACCTCCGCCAAGCGCAACAGTTCCCCCCATACAGTGTTTGTGTGTACGTTTTCAGATTTCTTGACCATGAAAACATATGACTAGCAATTGGATTCACAATGATTATTTGTTTATTTGACAGGGACAGTGCAATAAACATAGACAATGAATCAATGACGATCAATCTGATAGTGATAGGATTAGTGGTTCAGTAGTAAAAGCATTACCTCCTTGGCGGAGGTAATAAACTGAAGTGTTGCTGTTGTGTCCATCTCCTCCACTGACGGATGCTGATTGGGTAGACAGGTTGCCGTGGTTTTTATATTATATTATTGGGGTTGCGCTCCGCGGCAAAACAGAATTTAGAAGCTTCCCCGGCAGAGAGCTCGTTTTTGCGCAGCGCCTATGGCTGGCCGGTGAATTTCTGCCAAATGCGCAGCGCCTATGGCTGGCCGGGGAATTTCTGCCAAATAATCCGGCGGCGGACAGCTGCCCGTGTCAGGTTTTGCAGCTGCGCACAAACACAGGCACGCTGGCGGGCCCTGGCCACCAGTGTTTTCCGCGTGCTGTTGTGCCTAAAACGTTGAAGAACGCGGAGTTTGTGTTGGTCAGACACGACGACCAGCGCCCTCCATTGCGCCTGCGCACATGTTGAAAATGGCCGTATGTCACAGTGTTAAAAAAATGCTTTAAAAAATTCCTGTATCCACACGGTGATGCGGATCATCCCCAAAATTTAATCAGTTCTTCCTTGTACCATTTCCAACAACGCCTGAAAGTTTCATGGAAATCCGTCCAAAAGTTTTTGAGTTATCTTGCTAACCAACAGACAGACAGACAAACAAACCCTGGCAAAAACATGACCTCCTCCTGGCCTTTTCGGCCTGGCGGAGGTAATAAAAAAAATAGCCCAGGATTATGGAAATATATACAGGTATGGTAGTGGCTTCACGGATGAAACAATGTACATAAGAGTGTAGAGTGTAGAACACACAATTGAACACACGATTGAATAAAATCGTGTGTTCGTCACTTCCTTGTGGTAACGTATCGTCACTTCCTGTTTTGCTGTCTGCCTGTGTGGTTTGCTCTCCAGCTCTCCAGCCACTAGCTATGGCTACTACCTCTCTTTCCTCTCCTCCTCTGGTGTGCTCTCTCTGTCAGATGTTTAGTTACACCTCTGCCTCTTTTAGTGATAACGGTAAATGTAATAAATGTTGTCTTTTTGAGGCGCTTGAGGCGAGGTTGTCTGATTTGGAATCCCGGCTCCGCTGCATTGAAACACCGTCTGCGCCAGTTAATCTCGACGGACGCCCATTAGCTGCAGCGGAGCTAGCTAGCTTAGGTCCCACTGTCAGCGGTTCCCCGGCTCTCCTCAGCAGCGAGGAGACTGGGTGGGTGACGGTGAGAAGGAAGCCTAGTCGCAAAGCCCCGGTTCACCACCAACCTGTTCACGTTTCTAATCGTTTTTCCCCGCTCAGCGACACACCCGCTGAGGAAAAAACTCTGATCATTGGCGACTCTGTAGTCAGAAACGTGAACCTAGAGACTCCAGCGGCCATAGTCACATGCATTCCTGGGGCCAGAGCAGGCGACATCGAGTCAAATTTGAAAATGCTGGCTAAAAGTAACTCTAAATATTCCACAATTGTTATTCACGCCGGCATTAATGACATCCGTCTCCGGCAGTCGGAAGTCACGAAACAATATAGAATCGGTGTGTGACTTTGCCAAAACGATGTCTGCCACTGTAGTATTCTCTGGGCCCCTCCCCAATCTGACCAGTGATGACATGTTTAGTCGCTCGTCATCCTTGAACCGCTGGCTGTCTGTGTGGTGTCCTAAAAATGACGTGGGCTACATTGACAATTGGAGCTCTTTTTGGGGAAAACCTGGTCTTATGAGACGAGACAGCATTCATCCCACTTTGGATGGTGCTTCTCATTTATCTAACAATCTGGCATCTTTTTTATCCAAATTTCCAAAACCATGACTACTCAGAGTTGGGACCAGGAAGCAGAGTCGCAGTCTTACACGCCTCTCTGCAGCTCCTCTTCATCCGCCACCGCTCAGCTTAGCCCCTGACTTCCCCATCAGAGAATCGTTGTCTGCTCCCTCCAAAGTAAATAAAAATATAATGTGTAAGCATCCCAAAGTGATAAAGCAAAATATTGGTAAAACTCAAATTAAACATAAAGCCTCTAAATTGATTGATTTGGCCTCTGTTCCTCCTCATAATTTAAAAATTAAATGTGGTTTATTAAATATTAGGTCTCTAACTCCCAAGTCTCTGTTAATCCATGATCTGTTAATTGATCATCAGATTGATTTAATTTCCCTTACAGAGACTTGGTTAGGACAAGAGGATTATGTTGGTTTAAATGAATCAACTCCCTCTGGTTATTTAAACTGTCAAAATCCCAGAAGTTCTGGTCGTGGAGGAGGAGTAGCAACAATTTACCATTCCAAATTACTAGTTAATGTAAAGCAAAAAACATGTTATAATTCCTTTGAGGGCCTGGTCCTCAGTGTTGGGCACTTTAGCAATTTCAGGTTAAACCCAATTTTATTTGCCATAGTTTATCGTCCCCCATCAACCTATTCAGAATTTTTATCCGAATTTGCTGATTTCTTAGCTGATTTAGTGCTGAAATCTGATAGAATAATTATAGTAGGGGACTTTAATATACATGTGGATGTAGATAGTGACTGCCTTAATGTGGCTTTTAATTCAATATTAGACTCGATTGGGTTTTCTCAGAAAGTAGGAAATTCTACTCATTACCTCCACCATACATTGGACCTTGTTCTGACATATGGCATAGAAATAGAAAATCTTGTAGTGTCTCCTCATAACCCTGTACTGTCAGACCATTGTCTGTTAACCTTTGATTTTACTATTTCTGACTATTTGGCTCCTAAAGAAAAATATTATCACAGTAGATGCCTCTCAGATGATGCTGTTTCCAAATTTATGCAGATTGTTTCCTCTATGCCATGTGTCAACACAACGGAAATAAGCTATAGACAGCTTGCTCCTTCTGTAATTGATAACATGGTGGATAGTGTTTCAGCTTCTCTGCATCAGGCTCTAGACTTGGTGGCCCCCTTAAAAAAGAAAAAGTCTAATCAGAGATTTTTAACTCCTTGGTTCAACACAGAAACTCGTAGCTTAAAACAGAAGACTCGTCAATTAGAAAGAAAATGGCGCTCTACTAATTTAGATAAAATCTATTTAGCTTGGAGAAATCATCTTTTAATTTATAAAAAATCTCTTAGAAAAGCTAGAACGAGTTATTACTCTGCATTAATAGAAGAGAACAAGAATAATCTCAGGTTTCTTTTCAGTACTGTAGCCAGGTTGACAAAGAGTCAGGACTCTGTCAATCCTAGCATCCCCTTAGAGCTTACTAGTCAGGACTTTATGAACTTTTTCAATAATAAAATTTCATCCATCAGAGATAAAATCAATCAGATTCTTCCCACAGTTAACTTAAATACTGTAACTACTACAACTCCTTCTATTGATGTCTGTCTTGATGAGTTTACTCCAATCGACCTTTGTGAGTTAGACAAAATAGTTTCCTCATCCAAACCTTCAACTTGTCTTTTAGACCCTATTCCTATCAGGTTATTTAAAGAAGTCTTCCCACTTATTGGGAGCTTTATTCTTCATATAATCAATTCTTCATTGACTTTAGGCCATGTACCGCAGGCTTTTAAAACGGCAGTAATTAAACCCTTACTCAAAAAGCCAACGCTAGATCCAGGAGCTTTAGCTAACTATAGACCAATCTCTAATCTCCCTTTCATTTCAAAAATCTTAGAAAGAGTTGTTGCTACGCAATTATTTGACCACCTGCAGGGAAATGGTTTACTTGAAGAGTTTCAGTCTGGGTTTAGAATCCATCATAGTACTGAAACAGCCTTAGCGAAGGTCACTAACGACCTCCTCATTGCATCTGATAATGGACTAGTTTCTGTACTTGTCCTTTTAGATCTTAGTGCAGCTTTTGATACTATTGATCATAATATTCTACTTGATAGATTAGAACACTATGTTGGACTTAATGGAACTTCGTTGCAGTGGTTTAGATCTTATTTATCTGATAGGTTCCAGTTTGTTCATGTAAATGATGAGTTTTCTTTCAGCTCAAAGCTTAGTCATGGAGTTCCACAGGGATCTGTGCTAGGCCCTACTCTTTTTAGTTTATATATGCTTCCGTTAGGCAACATTATTAGAAAGCACTGTATACATTTTCATTGTTATGCAGATGACACACAATTATACCTGTCAATGAAGCCAGATGATACTAATCAATTAGCCAAGTTAGAAGCCTGTCTTAAGGAAATCAAAGCTTGGATGACTTGTAATTTCCTGCTATTAAATTCAGATAAGACTGAAGTCATTCTTGTTGGTCCAAAAAACCTTAGAAATTCCTTTCCAAATCAAACTTTCAGTTTGGATGCAGTTACTCTTTCTCTTAATAGCTCTGTGAGGAACCTTGGAGTTATTTTTGATCAGGATTTGTCCTTCAATTCACATATTAAATTTGTTTCTAAGACTGCCTTCTATCATTTGCGTAATATTGCCAAGATTAGGAGCATCTTGTCTCAGAGTGATGCTGAGAAGCTGATCCACGCTTTTGTTAGCTCGAGATTAGATTATTGTAATTCTTTATTATCAGGCTGTCCTAAAACATCTTTAAAAAGTCTTCAGCTGATCCAAAATGCTGCAGCAAGAGTTTTAACAGGTACTAGAAAGAGAGATCATATCTCTCCGGTTCTGGCCTCCCTTCATTGGCTTCCCATAGAGTTTAGAATTAAGTTTAAAATCCTTCTTCTTACTTACAAAGCTCTAAACAATCAGGCTCCTTTTTATTTAAAAGATCTGATACTACCGTATCATCCTAACAGAGCACTACGCTCCCAAAATGCAGGATTACTTGTAATACCTAGAATCTCCAAAAGTACAATGGGAGGCAGAGCCTTCAGTTATCAAGCTCCTCTCCTGTGGAATCAGCTGCCAATCTGGATTCGGGAGTCAGACTCGATCTCTGTTTTTAAGAATAGGGCTAAAACCTACCTTTTTGATATAGCCTACAATTAGGGAGGGATCATGTGTTTCTGAACCCTCCCTTAGTTATGCTGCTAATAGGTTTAGTCAGCCGGGGGACCTCCAGTAATGCACTGGGCCTCACTCCTTTCCTCACTCTCAATGAAATATTTTTTTTGCTGGTCATTAACATTTGTTTGTTCTCTCCCATAGATTGAGTCCCCATCGTGCTGTTTGCTCTCTACATGTCTGTTCTTTTCTTCTTCTCTATCCCCTCACCCCCCAGCGAGTCGCAGCAGATGACTGCCCCTCCCTGAGCCTGGTTCTGCTGGAGGTTTCTTCCTGTTAAAAGGGAGTTTTTCCTCTCCACCGTCGCCAAGTGCTTGCTCACAGGGGATCGCCTGATTGCTGGGGTCTTTCTGCAACTGTGGGGGTCCCCCCTACAGTTGATAGTGCTATGAGATGACTGTTGTTGTGAAATGGCGCTATATAAATAAAGTTGAATTGAATTGAATTGAATTGAAAATAGCCCAAGATTATGGAAAAATATACACAGGTATGGTAGTGGTTTCATGAATGGGTCAGTATACATGAAAGTGCAGAATGCAAAGACAGGTGTGATTATTATGATAATTGAAAGGGTCCTCAGTTCTGTGCATGTGAGCATTCGGAGGGAGATGGGGGTGGGGCCTCTGGCTGTTTGCAGTTCAGGTGGCCCAGGGGACGAAACTATTTGTCAGTCTGGAGGTGTGGGATCTGATTGATCTGAACCGTCGTCCAGAGGGAAGCAGATCAAATTGGTGGTGGGCGGGATGTGAGGGGTCTCCTGTGATGGCCTTGATCTTTCTGAGACAGGAGGATCTGGAGATATCCTCCAGGGACGGCAGAGGGCCGCCAATGATTTTTTAGGTGGTGTTGATGATCCTCATCACAACCTTCCTGTTCTCAGCCGTGGAGCTGGCGTACCACACACTCAAACAGTAGGTGAGCATGCTGTCCACTGAGCAGCGGTAGAAGGCCAGCAGCAGCTTCTGGTCCAGGTTGTTCTTCCTCAGGACATGGAGGAAGTGCTGCCGCTGCTGGGCTTTCTTCACCAGGGCCTTGGTGTTGACTGACCAGGAGAGATCAGAGGAGATGTGATTGCCCAGGAGCCTGAAGGTAGGGACGGTTTCCACGCAGTCACGATTTATGAGGAGGGGTGTGTGGTCCTGTCTGTTCTTTCGGAAGTCCAGTATGAGTTATTTGGTTTTTTGGACATTCAGTTTCAGGTTGTTTGCTTGGCACCACAGCAGTAGATTCTCTACCTCCGCCCTGTATGCCTTGTCATCGTCGTCAGTGATGAGCCCAACCAAGGTGGCATCAGCCGTGTACTTCACAATGACAGTTGTTGGGTGGGTTGGAATACAGTCAAAGGTATACAGGAAGTACAGTAGAGGGCTTAGCACACAGCCCTGGGAGGAGCCAGTGCTGAGAGACAGTGTGGAGGAGTGGTGGGGGCCAAGTCTGACTGTTTGTGGGCAGTTGGTGAAAAAGTTTTTTATCTAGGAGCAGGTGAGGGAGGGGGTCTAGAGGAGGTGCAGTTTGTTGATCAGGATGTCCGGGATGATGGTGTTGAAAGCTGAGCTGTAGTCCACAAAGATCATCCTCACATAGCTCCTTGGGTTCTCCAGGTGGCTCAGCGCTCTGTGTAGTGTGGTGGCGATGGCGTCTTCTGTGGACCGGTTCAGAATCAGAATCAGAATCAGGTTTATTGCCATTGTTCATGTAGTACACAAACTAGGAATTTGTCTCGGTACAATGCTGCAACATTAAACATGATAAGGTAAGAGAAATAAACTATACATGTAATAAAGTGTAGGATACAGGTTCTCCCTGTAGGTGAACTGGTGGGGGTCGAAGGAGGGGGGACAACAGTCCCTGATGTGTTGGGTCACCAGTCACTCAAAACACTTCATGACTACCGACATGAGTGCTATGGGGCTGTAGTCATTCAGGCTGTCAATTGCGAACTTTTTGGGGATGGGGATGATGGTGGAGGCCTTGAGGCAAGAGGGGACGGTGGCATGCATCAGGGAGAGGTTGAACAGTTCTGTGAGGATCTCTGCCAGCTGGTCAGCACATGCTTTGACTACCCCTCCTGGGATGCTGTCACGACTAGCAGCTCTCCGGGGGTTCACTACTTTCAGTTTCCTCCTCACTTCATGCACCTGTAGAGAGAGAGAGGAGGGTGGGGGGAAAGAGGGGAGTGGGTGGGGGTGCTCAAACCTGGCAAAGAAGCTGTTAAGCTCCCCTCCTCGAGTGAGGCTGCTGACCAATGTTGGGGGGCACTGGCCCCTGTAGTTGGTGAGGGCCTGGATGCCTCTCCACATCTGTCGGGGGTTGTTGTCTGTGAGGAAGCCCTCCACTTTCCTCCTGTAGGCGTTCTTGGCGTGTTTTATGCCTCTTCTCAGGTTGGCTCTAGCAGTGCAGTACAAAGAACTGTCCCTCTGCCTGAAGGCTGAGTTGCAGGCTCTGATCATAACCTGGACCTCACTGGTCATCCAGGATTTCCGGTTTGGAAAGACCTGAATGTGTTAAATTATGACAAAATATTTATGCAAAATAGATAATAAACTTTCTTTCTTTCTTTCTTTCTTTCTTTCTTTCTTTCTTTCTTTCTTTCTTCAAAACAAGGATTCTCTTGTCAAGGGCAAAATTCTGACCTCTGTTAGGCCATTAAGTGTGATGGATGAATGTTGCTACTTAACAAATTTTTGATAGTTGAAATAAAGCCATTAACAAAGCTTCTAATTTTAGAAGATTTACAGTAGGCTGGTAATTACTCAAGTAACGGGAGTCAGAGTGGGAGGGTTCCCTTACTTCAGCCCCTTAAAATGTCTCTGCACATACCTGCGATTGTTGTAAGTGGAGAAGCTTTATGTTATGAAATTATTCCCAGTTAGGCATCTTTTAAACAGGAATGTGATCACGTGACTGACTATTCTATTCCCCTGTTTTGCATGTAGCCTACTACTCAGCTTTACCATTGCTTTGGGGAATGGCACAATACTTGCACATATTTAACTGGACCGTCTGTGCAGATGTTGTTTGACCAATCATGGTGGACTGCCTGGACCAAAAATGCCTGGGCCAATTTTTTGTCCCAGTCCAGCCCTGCAGCTATGGTATACACCTCTGGTGACATGGTGGAACCAAAGAGGATGCATTAACCAAACAGTGTCTGTCATTGACAGATTGTTTTTTTTTTTTTTTTTTTAGCAGCGACAGAAAGATCTGAAGGCTATGTATCAGTCTGACAGATTACACTGACAGTCATCTATTGTAACTTTTAATTGTTATTCCCACCTGGCCACTGTTGAAAAATAAACCACAATTGAAAAATAAACCACATTTGGTCAAATTTGACCACTATGAACTTTTCAGCCCCCCCTGTATAGCAGGCTGCTTGTCCACCAAATGCGTTTTCACCGCTCTGGGTGACTATTTTCCCATTCATTCTCTATGTAGTCCAGCATTTACAGCGCTGTATGCCCTCAGCGCAGAAACGCTCTCAGCGGTGGCCGTTTTTTGTCACGGCGCTCAGAGCTGAAAAAAGTTCAACTTTTCAGAGACTGCAGCTGAGCTTGTCGATGTCAGACCATGCAGCCAATCAGAACTGCTGCGTGGGCGGGACATAGGACGCCGGTACTAATCTGTACTCAGACTCCTGCTTTCCATGTCATCATATTTTACTTCCAGAGCTGCTAGAAAACATTTCCTGTCCATTGTTATTTAGAGACTTCTATTAAAAAATCAGTAGAAAGTCTGACAATAGGAAAAGCGGAAGTGCTGAGCTGAGAGTGACAAGCTGTTGCTGGGATACAGGTCACAGACTTTTTTTTTTTCCAGAGCGTCGTGCACAAACGCTGAAAAAAAATGCTCAGGGCTGTCGAGCGACAAAAATGCATTTGGTGGACATGCAGCCTTAATCAGTGATTATCTAATACCCAGTACCTGTCAGGTTGCCATGCCTGGCTGGTCATCCAAATATGCGGTTGAAAAACAACAAGAAATCATCACACAAACAGATAATGTTAGGATCATGGAATGTTAGAATCCTCCTGGATGATGACAAAAGACCTTAGCACCGTACAGCACTCCTGGCAAAGACTCTGAGCAAGTACAACATTGATGTAGCTGCCTTAAGTGAAATAAGGCTGGCTGATGAATCACAGCTTAAAGAGGTAGAGGCAGGTTACACCTTCTACGGATAGGCAAACCAAAGGACCAACCTAGACAACATGGTGTTGGCTTTGCCATCAGAAATTAAATAGCACATAAGCTTGACTCGCTTCCAAAAGGCATCAATGACCGCCTAATGGTGTTTCACGTTAGCTTTGCGAAAAATCAGCATGCTACCATCATAAGTGCCTATGCACCTACCATGACCTACACAGATGATACCAAAGAAGCTTTCTATGAAGATCTAGACACAGTCATTAAGCAGGTTCCTCATCAAGACAAGCTCATACTACTGGGAGACTTCAGTGCACATGTTTGCAAGGACTCCAACCAGGGATGGCAATTTTCCGCCGATCCGCGGATTTCCGCCGATTTATTTTCAAATTGATCATTTCTGTGAATCATCTAAATCCGTTGAGAAAATTTTAGGGGGGGTAAGGTACCTTATTGTTACCGATTTTAGCGAAAATCAACACGATTACATAAGCGCTCGGCGCTTTCCCGGGTCAAGTCTCCTGCGATAACCCGGATGTTATGTACTCAGGCTACTGCTGTATTGTAAACAGCCCTGCAATTGGATAGTTGCAAACGATTGGACCAATCAAATGGCTCGTTGTATGCTTTGTCAAAAATTCATGGCGGCGTGTTCTCAGGGATGTGATTTTTCTGCTAATTCGCCGAATTCCGCTTTTTTTTATCTTCCAGGAAGATAAAGTACGTTAAGTACGTTAGCGGCTTGTGGTCCACGAACGCAGTGAAGGTGCGCCCTTTCAGATAGAACTGGAAGTGGCGTATGGCCAGGTGGAGAGCCATTAACTCTCTGTCGAACACGCTGTATTTACGCTCACTGTCGTGCAAAGACCTGCTAAAAAAAAAGGTGAGCGGCTGCCAAGAACCGGCAACGCATTGCTCCACGACGGCCGCTATGGCCATGTCCGAGGCGTCGGTAGGGAGCGCTATCCGATCCGCCGGGTCTGGGTGCGCCAGCAGTGCAGCGTTCGCCAGAGCTGTTTTAACCTCAGAACGCCTGCTCTCGCTCAGGAGTCCAGTCGACTCTGTCCGCCGGTTTCCGTTTCTTGAGTGCGGCGTACAACGGCTGTAATGAGCTGGGCTGCGCGGGGGAGGAAACGGTTATAAAAGTTAATCATCCCCAAAACTCCTGCAGCGCCCTGACATTGATGTTGAGGAGAAAAAAATAGCAAAACAATTTAGTTAGATTACTTTTATGATTCCAAACAGTTTGAAATTGACAGTGCACAGTGGACATTGACTCATAACTTTTGAATATTTCTAAGACTTAGCTACATCAGTGATTGTGCAAAATGAACAGCTCAAGACTCAATGGAGATTGAAACTGGTGATCTGAAATGAATGCTGAAATTATAAAAAGTAATGGTATGTTGGAATTTTATTTCTATTATGGAATAGATAAAATTAACTGATTTTGATTTGATCAAGTGTTAAAGCATGTGATGGATAATGCTTGTTGGAATATTTTAGGAACGCTATCTTCTTGGAACATAAGTCAATATTATACAGTAATAAGTGGCATTCAGCTGTTTGTTTTATGTCATTTAAGCACAGTTCTGGTACTTAAAAATCATAAAAACCCAGGAGCTACGGGGGGCTTCGCCCCCCTTGCCCCCCCACCGGGGCTCTGCCCTGGACCCCGCTGGGGGGCTGCGTCCCCCAGATCCCCTGCAAAATTTTCAGATAATTTCCCAAACCCCAAATCAAATCCCTGGTTCGTGTTGGAATTCTGAGCTTTCAGTATTGTTTTCAGCAGAATTATGAGATTTTTATCGAAGGATCAGGAGTCATCAGTGCTAGAAAAAGACAAAAGTGTCAAAAATAAGTTCCGATGGAATTGGCTTGAGAGAAAAGTGACGGTAAAGGTGAAAATTGGCTCAAAGTTCAACGAGGTAACAGAAACACTCGGACAGTTTCTGAAGAAACCAGAAAAGGAGATGAAGTTCAAAGTTCAGAGACTGACACAGCTTGCTGCCAAAAGGAAGAAAGTTTCACATTAGAAGTGACTTGGTGACCAGTGTAAATAGTGTAATAAACTCTTATAGAACTGTTAAATATGTTGGACTAAAGACAGTGAGACAACATTGAAGAAAAAGTAAGTTAACTTTTCATTAAATTTAATGATTTATCTAAGTCTAGTATTTCATTTTTTTTAATCATTTTTTTCAGTCTAAATTACTTCTGTTTTACTGAAAACCTCCCAGCTTCAGGGGGGCTGCGCCCCCCCATACGTCAATCAACCAAATTAGATTTCAGCTGAAATCAGAATTTCCTGTTGCCATCCCTGCTCCAACACATGGCAGGGAGTATTGGGCCATCATGGCATTGGAACAGCAAATTCCAATGGCCAGCTTCTCCTGTCCAAGTGCATTGAGCATCATCTAACTATTACAAATGCAGTCTTCCAACAAGCAGATAAATGTAAAACCACATGGATGCACCCCAGATGTAAGCACTGGCATATGCTAGACTATGTAATTGTATGCCAGAGAGACACTAAAGATGTCAAGATCACTCACACCATACAGGGAGCTGGCTGGTTTTCCGACCACAGACTAGTCAGAAGCTCCATGTCTCTCCAACTCCAACCAAGGAACCAAAGACAAAGACCGAAACCACCAAAGAAGATCATTGTCACTACTCTTAAAGATCATAACAAGCAGGCAGAACTAGAACAAGCCTTAAGCAAAACTCTACAGGATGTAGATATACGTTAGTTAGTTAGTTAGTTAGTTAGTTAGTTAGTTAGTTAATCCCGTACAGTCGTGAAAAAATTAGGACACCCTGTATAAGCCTGTGTTGTTGGGTTTTGTTTGTTTTTTTTACATATTTGGACATATGGATATTTAATATCAATGTTAAAAAATACTGGGAGATTCACATAATACAACTGTACAATTAAAAACGAATTAAATTTTTTTTTCATATTTTCTATAAAATGTAATTCTAAATGAATAGTAAGGAATAAATTAGGACACCCCCCCCATCTTTTTTAGGACACCCCCACATTCATTCCCACTTACAATGGCTAAAATAAATTTAAAAAACTGCAAATAAAAACAAAAACAAGGTTAGACATACAGTGGGGCAAAAAAGTATTTAGTCAGCCACCAATTGTGCAAGTTCTCCCACTTAAAAGATGAGAGAGGTCTCCAATTTTCATAATAGGTATACCTCAACTATGAGAGACAAAATGAGAAAAAAAAATCCAGAAAATCACATTGAAGGATTTTTAATGAATTAATTGGTAAATTCCTCAGTAAAATAAGTATTTGGTCACCTACAAACAAGCAAGATTTCTGCCTCTCACAGACCTGTAACTTCTTCTTTAAGAGGCTCCTCTGTCCTCCACTCGTTACCTGTATTAATGGCACCTGTTTGAAATCGTTATCAGTATAAAAGACATCTGTCCACAACCTCAAACAGTCAAGACTCCAAACTCCACTATGGCCAAGACCAAAGAGCTGTCAAAGGACACCAGAAACGAAATTGTAGACCTGCACCAGGCTGGGAAGACTGAATCTGCAATAGGTAAACAGCTTGGTGTGAAGAAATCAACTGTGGGAGCAATTATTAGAAAATGGAAGACATACAAGACCACTGATAACCTCCCTCGATCTGGGGCTCCATGCAAGATCTCACCCTGTGAGGTCAAAATGATCACGAGAACAGTGAGCAAAAATCCCAGAACCACACGGGGGGACCTACTGAATGACCTGCAGAGAGCTGGGACCAAAGTAACAAAGGCTACCGTCAGTAACACACTACGCCGCCAGGGACTCAAATCCTGCAGTGCCAGACGTGTCCCCCTGCTTAAGCCAGTACATGTCCAGGCCCGTCTGAAGTTTGCTAGAGAGCATTTGGAAGATCCAGAAGAGGACTGGGAGAATGTCATATGGTCAGATGAAAGCAAAATAGAACTTTCTGGTAAAAACTCAGCTTGTCGTGTTTGGAGGAGAAAGAACACCATACCTACTGTGAAGCATGGGAGTGAAAACATTATACTTTGGGGCTGTTTTTCTGCAAAGGGACCAGGACGACTGATCCGTGTAAAGGAAAGAATGAATGGGGCCATGTATCGTGAGATTTTGAGTGAAAACCTCCTTCCATCAGCAAGGGCATTGAAGATGAAACGTGGCTGGGTCTTTCAGCATGACAATGATCCCAAACACACTGCCCGGGCAACGAAGGAGTGGCTTCGTAAGAAGCATTTCAAGGTCCTGGAGTGGCCTAGCCAGTCTCCAGATCTCAACCCCATAGAAAATCTGTGGAGGGAGTTGAAAGTCCGTGTTGCCCAGCGACAGCCCCAAAACATCACTGCTCTAGAGGAGATCTGCATGGAGGAATGGGCCAAAATACCAGCAACAGTGTGTGAAAACCTTGTGAAGACTTACAGAAAACCTTTGACCTCTGTCATTGCCAACAAAGGGTATATAACAAAGTGTTGAGATGAACTTTTGTTATTGTCCAAATACTTATTTTACCGAGGAACTTACCAATTAATTCATTAAAAATCCTTTAGTGTGATTTTCTGGATTTTGTTTTTCTCATTTTGTCTCTCATAGTTGAGGTATAGCTATGATGAAAATTGGAGACCTCTCTCATCTTTTAAGTGGGAGAACTTGCACAATTGGTGGTTGACTAAATACTTTTTTCCCCCACTGTAGATACGTGAACATTTCTTAATAAAGAACTGAATATTTAAAGGGGTGTCCAAATTTTTTCACATGACTAGATACTGTGGGCATTGAAGAAGCCTGGCAGAAATTGAGTAATGCCACCTACAGCGCTGCAGCTGATGTTCTGGGGTTTGTCAAAAGGAAAAAATCAAGATTGGTTTGATGAAAATGACAGCCAGATCACTCAGCTGTTAGACAATATGCATGACACCCATCAAGCCTATAGTATGGATAAAAACAACCCATCAAAGGTATCAAAGTATTACCAAGCCAAAAACATGCTGCAAACCAAGCTTAGAGAAATGAAGAACAACTGGTGGGAGCAAAAAGCCACTGAACTGCAAGAGGCAGCTGACAGACATGACACCAAAAGCACTGCATGAAGGACTTCGCTCCATTTATGATCCCAGAACTAGTGGTACATCACCAGTCCTGGCAGCAGATAGCAAACAGCTTTTTACAGATAAGGCTGACATCTCGCTGGGCTGAACATTTCAATAGCCTGCTAAACCAGCCTTCAGCAGTTGTTGTTGATGTCATTGACTCACTACCACAACATCCAGTCATGGAAGAACTTAGCAGCAAGCCTTGCCAAGCTGAGGTTATGAAGGCTATCAAACAGCTGTACTCAGGCAAGTCACCGGGCCAAGATGGTATTTCACCTGACGTTTTCAAGTATGGAGGTGACCACATGGTTAGGAAGCTCACTAGCCTCTTTGGTAGGTTATGGAAACAGGGCTCAGTCCCACAAGAGTTCAAGGATCATCAGTTAGCCACCTACATAAAAGAAAAGGCAATTGTTCCAACTGTGACAACTACCATGGTATATCACTATTATCCACTGCTGGATAACACTGGCAAGAACCATCTGAAGCAGAATTGTTTACCACCTGGTTCCACTGGTGTATCCTGAATCACAATGTGGCTTTTGTGCAGGACGAAGGACAGTGGATATGAGCTTCTCACTGAGGCAAATCCAGGAAAAGGCTAAATAACAGAACAAAGCACTATACAGACGTGGACAAAATTGTTGGTACCCCTCTGTTAATGAAAGAAAAGCCCACAATGGTACAGAAATAACTTGAATCTGACAAAAGTGGTAATAAATAAAAATTCTTTGAAAATTAACCAGTGAAAATCACACAATGCTTTTGAATTGTGGTTCAACAGAATTATTTTAAAAAACAAACTCATGAAACAGGCCTGGACAAAAATGATGGTACCCCTAGAAAAGATTGAAAATAATGTGACCATAAGGACATGTTCAACCAAGACGTGTCCTCTAATTAACATCACAGGTGTCTACAAACTTGTAATCAGTCAGTCGGCCTATTTAAAGGGTGACAAGTAGTCACTGTGCTATTTGTTGACATGGTGTGTACCACACTAAACATGGACCAGAGGAAGCAAAGGAGGAGTTGTCTCAGGAGATCAAAAAGAAAATTATAGACAAGCATGTTAAAGCTAAAGGCTATAAGACCATCTCCAGGCAGCTTGATGTTTCTGTGACTACAGTTGCATATATTATTCAGAAATTTAAGATCCACGGGACTGTAGCCAACCTCCCTGGACGTGGCCGCAGGAGGAAACTTGATGAAGAATGGTAACAAAAAGCCCAGAACAACCTCTAAACACATTCATGGTGAACTCCAAGGTCAAGGTACATCAGTGTCCGATCGCACCATCCATTGTTGTTTGAGCTAAAGTGGACTTCATGGGAGACGACCAAGGAGGACACCACTGTTGAAAACAAATCATAAAAAAGCCAGACTGGAATTTGCCAAACTGCATGTTGACAAGTCACAAAGCTTCTGGGAGAATGTCCTATGGACAGACGAGACAAAACTGGAACTTTTTGGCAAGGCACATCAGCTCTATGTTCACAGACACAAAAATGAAGCATATCAAGAAAAGAACACTGTCCCTACTGTGAAACATGGAGGAGGTTCTGTTATGTTCTGGGGCTGCTTTGCTGCATCTGGCACAGGGTGTCTTGAATCTGTGCAGGGTACAATGAAATCACAAGACTATCAAGGTATTCTAGAGAGAAATGTGCTGCCCGGTGTCAGCTTGGTCTCAGTCGCAGGTCATGGGTCTTGCAACAGGATAATGACCCAAAATACACAGCTAAAAACACCCAAGAATGGCTAAGAGCGAAACATTGGACTATTCTAAAGTGGCCTTCGATGAGCCCCAATCTAAATCCTATTGAACATCTGTGGAAGGAGCTGAAACATGCCGTCTGGAGAAGGCACCCTTCAAACCTGAGACAACTGGGACAGTTTGCTCATGAGGAGTGGGCCAAAATACCTGCTGAGAGGTGCAGAAGTCTCATTGACAGTTACAGAAATCGTTCGATTGCAGTGATTGCCTCAAAAGGTTGTGCAACAAAATATTAAGTTAAGGGTACCATCATTTTTATCCAGGCCTGTTTCATGAGTTTGTTTTTTAAAATAATTCTGTTGAACCACAATTCAAAAGCGTTGTCTGATTTTCATTGGTTAATATTCATAGAATTTTTATTTATTACCACTCTTGTCAGATTCAAGTTATTTCTGTGACCATTGTGGGTTTTTCTTTCATTAACAGAGGGGTACCAACAATTTTGTCCACGGCTGTACATTGTGTTTATCGATCTCACAAAGGCTTTTGACAGTGTGAATCAGGAATGCCAGTGGAAAGTTCTACACAAATTTGGCTGTCCAAAGAAGTTGATTAATATCATACGCTCATTTCATGATGGAATGATGACCAAAGTAATGGAATAAAGAGTCTTCAGATGAATTTCCAGTGACAAATGACAGTAAACAAGGCTGTGTCTTGGCTCCTGTACTCTTTGCTATCTATTTTTCAGCAATGCTCCAGATAGCCTTTCAAAATCTAGACAAGGGAGTTCACCTTCAGTTTCGTGCAAATAGTAATCTGTTTGACATTTGGCACCTGAAGGCCCACACAAAGGTAACAGAAGTACTCTTGAGAGATCTATTTGCTGATGACTGTGCTCTCATAGCACACACTTTGGAAGATATCCAAATAAATGTGGACCACTTCTCACATGCAACAGAGTGCTTTGGTCTTCAATCAACATTAAAAAAAACTGAGGTTATGTATCAACCACCACCTGGTCAACCATCACAGGAACCAACAGTCATAATTAAGGACACACCACTGAACTCTGTGCAGAAATTTTGCTATCTAGGGAGTACAATATCAAGCAGCACACTAGTTGATGACGAGATCATTCAACGCATAGCAAAGGCCAGTGCAGCATTTGGACACCTGACACATAGACCCTGGAGGGAACATGGGAGTTGCCATGGAACCAAAGTTAAGGTCTATCAAGCTGTTGTAATTACCTCACTCCTCTATGGTTGCGAGTCACGGACCCTTTGTCAGCGCCACATAAAGCAGCTTGAGGCTTTCCATCAATGCTGTTTGCGCTCCGTCTGCAAAATCAAGTGGCAGGCCAAGATAACAAACAGTGCAGTCTTGGAAAGATGCAAAATTACCAACATTGAATCTATGCTCATCAGAGCCCACTTCCGCTGGTCTGGACATGTTATCCGCATAGAGATGTACGCATACCAAACAGATATTCTGTGGCCAGCTTTCCACAGGCATTAGGTCCCAAGGGTCGACCCACACTGAGATACAAGGACACCTTGAAGAGCAATCTCAAAGCATGTCACATAAGTCTCGAGGACTGGCAGACCCAGGCAACAGATAGACCAAAGTGGCAGGCACTATGTCATCAAGCTGTCCTCAGCTTTGAAGAAGAGAGAATTAAGAAGCTGGCAGCCAAGCGGGTAGAATACAAAGCAAGAGCTCTACTACCTCCAACAGCTGACATCCACACATGTCATATCTGCAGCCGACCATGCAAATCCAGGATAGGTCTAACTTCCCATTCATGAACAGACTAACCAAGAGTCGCACAAACATGAACTGCTGAACCTTCATTCATCAGACAGCAATGAGAGAATCCATCATCTAGTATTTTCTCCCCTTTGATTTTAGTGTGTTAAGTCTTTATGATAGTTCACGTTTCTCTGTATGTGTGCAGCTACAAACAGTCTTCGTTCCACTACGAGTGCAAAAATGCCAAAATAGCTGAGTATGAAATCTTGCTTTAAACAGCCGGACAGTTGGGATGTTGTTGATAAGAGGATGAAAATAAGGGACTGATGCAGAGTAAACTGAAGCACAGACATAAAGGGCCGCTTGTGTATTCTTACATGTCTGTTATTTCACTGTCATAAAAAAAACCTGAAATCTCCTTCGTGTGGTATTGAATAGCATTGACCCACGATCTCTGTTCATCATTTTACTTTGCGATTAAATTATTGAATAATCTGCTGAATCCTGTTAAGTTTATTATTAAAACTGAACGTGTGAACAAACTCTAAAGCTATTAGGCATCTTATTATATGAAAATTAAAATGATGTGTAATAATAAATTATGACTGAATTTTTTACAACCCTATGTGTCAAAATGACAAAGTCTAACCCAACTTTGTTTGCATCCCTTCATTTCTGCCAAGATAATGCACCACTTCTCCCTGAAAATTGCTACAATTACAACTGTTTTGGTATCGCCATGCCTTTTTTTTTTTTTTACATTGAACAAAAAAAAAAAGTCAGACCAGTTGTATTTCAAGCATGTGATGCTCCTTTGATTTACAATGAAACTCATCTGAAGCAATTAACAGCCTCTAGCAATATAGAAATTATCATCATCATCATCATCATCATAGCAGTCTGTCAGGGGTGACAATGACTGTTTCATTTAGGTCTGATCAGATTCCTCCACGCAGCTCTGTCCTTCGCCCTCCGCTGCCAGGAACTCCTGGCCTTGTTAACCCAGGCGACATCTGAACCGGTATGAGTTGCTTTGTGACTGACCATTTCATGAAACTGCTTGCAAAGTAATTGAGTACCACTAGCTTTTGCTGGACTAGCAACACATTCTTGGCAGATAGTGGTATTATCAGTGGAAAGGACAGGCCAAGACAAACTGACTCCAGTATCTGTTGCAGTGACTGACCAGATGATAGGTTTGTTTATCTCTGCTCTTTGTGTAGTCCATATCACGATACACCGACTGGCAAAAGTCCACCACAGACCTTGCGACAGATGTACTTATCTGCCAGGATGTCCAGTCTCACCACGTGTAACTGGGAGTGGTCCACCACAGACCTGTGACAGATATTGTTTTTAGTTCTGCCAGGATGCCCAATTTCACCCTTCACACCCTTGGAAGGGCAAGGTTGCCGGTTGAGTCGCCGACGGCCCGACCCATGAGACAGGTCGTGAGGCAGGTCGACAGGTCAGGACATGAGACAGGTCGACCCATGAGACTCATGTATATACTGTATATGAGTACTCATCCTACTAGACTTCCATGTTCCCAGCTGCTTTAAGGAGAAAAGCTGAATGTTGGATTGTGTGACCGTGTTTCACAAGAAGCATGAAGAAAAGAAGGATTTAAGAAAAGCATGGACAATCTCAAGGCTACAAGTTCATCGCCATAGATCTTAATGTCTTTTGATTAATATGACGAATTAATATTTCTAAAGATGACACTGTGAGCAATTTTTACATGCACACTAATCAACCAGTTATAACTGGATTTCTCTAGCTACCTGATGATTCATGTAGTCATGTAAACAGCAAGTTTGGATTTTCCATCAGGTACTTATGGGGAGGAATCTAATTATGAATTCATTCATGTATTTCTTTTTCCAATAAAGCATAACTGTAAATATGTCATATCTCATTATTACCATTAGCTAATTATTCACAGTTATGGGGTTATTGTGACCATGTAAATTGGCTCTGTGTTGTGTAGTCACTGCTCAGCTGCCAGGTGAGGATGGCTACTCCGGTGGGAAGGTCATCTTCATTGATACTGAAAACACCTTGTATCCTTGCTAGTGGAACAAGCATACAACATGGAGATGTGCAATGTGGTTAAAACCACTCTGTAATGTGTCTGCCAGTTTGTACCATACTGTCTGTGACTTTTAATTCTTAACTGATTCCAGTCGTCCAGACAGGCTGAGAGACATCGCTGACAGGTTTAACGTGGACCACGATGCTGTCCTGGACAATGTGCTTTACGCCCGGGCCTACACTAGTGCGAACATTAACTCTACAGCATTCTTTATTGCATTTTTTTGCATTAATTGTCTGCTGAAGTTTAAACATTTTCTGCAGTCTTTATTTTTTAAATGTTCTTTCCCTCTCTGCAGGTGAACACCAGATGGAGCTGTTGGACTTTGTGGCTGCCAAATTTCATGAGGAAGGAGGAGTGTTTAAACTGCTGGTAAAGTAGTAATAAAATGCAGGTTGTTTATTTCTCTGTTCTTTCACAGTCATCGCACATTTCTCTCTCCATGTGCTGCTCTCTATTAGATCATTGACTCCATCATGGCTCTGTTCCGAGTTGACTTCTCTGGTCGAGGAGAGCTGGCCGAACGACAGCAGAAGCTGGCCCAGATGCTTTCAAGGCTGCAGAAGATCTCTGAAGGTCAGCACATCAGTCTGCTGTAGTTGCTTGTTATATGGTTTTATAATCAAAAAAGTATACAGTAGTAGTTTAATATATACTGGCATTGATTCATTGATATACATATATCTAACATACTTTATGAGCATTTCTTTGTTTTCTTAAGAGTACAATGTCGCTGTGTTTGTTACCAACCAGATGACAGCTGATCCTGGTGCAGGAATGACGTAAGATGTTCTAAATCCAAGCCATAGGACTGTGCTGGCAATATTAGTCATATCATTTATGTGGTCTTCATCCATTTCAGGTTTCAAGCTGATCCAAAGAAACCAATTGGTGGGCACATCTTGGCCCACGCTTCCACCACACGGATCAGCCTGAGAAAGGGCCGTGGAGAGATGAGGGTTGCTAAAATATTTGACAGGTATTTAATAGTTGAAGGTTCTTTTTTAATTTCTGATCCTTGATCATTTTAGATAAATGTGCTGCAAAAAGTTCTTCTGCTTTATAATAGCTAATACCCAAGTATCAAGGCTCATACTCAGTCATTCCTTTTTATTTCTTCAGGGAAAACTGGACCCTGATTTTATGTTTTGATTAGTAAACATGTGCTTACAAATACAATGTACTTTAAGACTTCAGACTTTAGTTTAGTAATTTAATGTATTTGCTAGCCTGTGGCAGAGCTCAAGTTAGGTGCAATATATGACTTCATGTCTGCATCTTCTTCCTTTCAGTCCCGATATGCCTGAGAATGAGGCCACATTTGCCATCTCTGCTGGAGGAGTTACTGATGCCAAGGAGTGAAGTAGAATAAGAAAGAGGTTCACTATTTGTTAACATGCTGTTATGTATTTATTGCACTGTATTTATTTATTGAGTTTCCTAATCTTATATGAATAGTTAGTTACAGTTGCTCAGATGGTATTTTACAGTGCTAGTTTTTGTTGATAGCTGTACTTGTCAGTGGAGTTGTTTATAGAGTTCAGGGATTTTAAAATAAAGACGAAAATGCAGCGTTGGGTCATTTTTACACTTTAATTTAAATACAGGAACTGCACACACATGAAAAGGTTAAAATATCATCCCTACACAGTACACCCCACCAGGAGTGTAGCACCAAATTTTGGGCCCCAGGTAAGGGATAAGGACCTGCACTTATAGAGCGCTGTTCTAGTTATAAAGACCACTCAAAGCGTTTCACTAACCCTCCATTGTAATGACTTAGAGACAGATACCTAGGGACAATTTTTAGAGTCACCAATTAACCTAACATGCATGTCTTTGGACTCTGGGAGGAAACCGGAGCCCCCAGAGTAAACCCACACAGCATAGGGAGAACATGTAAACTCCACACAAAGGCTCCCACCCCTGCCAGCCTGGGGATTTGAACCTGGAACCTTCTAGCTGTGAGGCAACAGTGTTATCCACTGTACAACACCATGTGTGACCCTCTCACCAAACACAAACCAAATTTAAATTTTACATTCTAAGGTTAAGGTGGGGCCCATTTCTATTACAAGCCTTGTACGAGTAAATTCCACTGTTATGGCAGGTTTGGACAGTGGTAGTCTAATGGTTAAGGATGTGGACTGGTGAGCGGAGGTGTGACGGAGCAACCCCGTCACTGACTCCAGGCCCACAAACACTCATACAGACCGCTATATGCACACTCACCTGCATACAACTATATACCGTGGGTGATTTGCTAGCTTAAGCAGCGTGCATAAACATGCGCACACACCCACCATACATTTTTCCATTTATTTCCGTGTTTGTAAATTATGTTAAAATATCTATTGTTCATCACTTTCTCCCATTACCTGCACACTTGGTTGTTCTGCCTCGTTAGGAAACATGCACTCGTACCTCCATACCATACAAACTCACTTCTGGCTTGTTCCATTGCACGTCTGTCCAGCTGCACTCCATTCATGATTCAGACGTTTAATGGGCTAAACAAATTGAACCAATTAAGCAGATTAAATGTGGTTTTCTTGCGTGCTTTGTGGTCACGTGACCCGGGGGGGTTGTGGTCATGAATTTTTTTTTCCACAATATCTTTATTGAACCTTTTTTTTTTTTTTTAACAAACATGATACAA
Organism: Pholidichthys leucotaenia; assembly: GCA_020510985.1. NCBI lineage: Eukaryota > Metazoa > Chordata > Actinopteri > Cichliformes > Pholidichthyidae > Pholidichthys > Pholidichthys leucotaenia. The sequence goes on along the minus strand of CM035836.1, from coordinate 444,474,717 downwards.
ACAATCAAACACTAACACTAAAGTACTACAAAAAAAAAAAAATGCACTAAAAACACCAACAACCACCAACAAAATCAAGTCTTCAACAATGCTCCTCTGTTTAGTCTAGACAATCCAATACATAAGTATACATATTATGTTCACCAGTTTGGAATTTACAAGGTCCACACACATCATTCACCTTCTTCTTCAAGAGTTATGTTTAAATTTTTTACATAATCAATAAAAGGTCTCCATATATTCTCAAACACAATTTCCTTTGATTTTAGTATATATGTTATTCTTTCTAATGGAAGGTTTGTTAACATCTGTCTTAACCACTGAGTCACATCTGGTCTATGAGTCTTTTTCCATAATAGTGCAATACATTTTTTGGCATTAAGCAAACTGAGGTCTATGAATGTTCTTTCACTTTTATTAAAATTATGCTTTTCTGGGTACAGACCCAACAAAAACAGTTTAGGATTCAATATGATTTGTTTTGAGATTATTTTTTCAATTGTTACCCTCACCTCTTCCCAAAACATTCTTATTAATCTACATTCCCATAAACAATGAAATAGGGTTCCTTTACTTTCCATGCATTTTGTGCATGTATCTGGTATATTTTTGTTATATCTATTTAACTCCTCCGGTGTAACATACATCCGCATTAACCATTTGAAATGTATCAATTTAAGGCGTGCATTTATTGATTTGGTTTGAGCTTCTGTACAAGCCAATTCCCATTGTTCCTCTGAAATTTCAATTTGCAGATCTTCTTTCCAGTAGTTTAATCTTTTCAGTGAATTTTCACTTGAAGATAGTGTCAATGAGTTATAAAACTCTGAAATAATACCCTTTCTTTTACTATCTTTCATCATCATTTTTTCCAAGGATGAATAAATAGGTCGAGTGAGAGCTTTATTTTGATTTGATCGAATAAAGTTTCTAAGTTGAAGATATTTAAAAAAATGTGTTCTATTGAGATTAAATTTGATCCTCAGCTCTTCAAAAGACATTATGTTGTCTGCACATGGCAAATATAAATCCTGAATCTTTTGTATCCCTTTTAAATTCCATACTTTAAATACAGCGTCCGCTCTCCCTGGTTTAAAATATTGATTACCCCATATTGGACTAAATTGTGACAATAACTGTGGTTCTTTTAAATAGTTTTTAGCTTCACACCATATTTTGATCATATGCTTTACAAATGGATTTTTAACTTGTTTTTGTAATTTTTTTGCCGAATCTGAGTATATGAATATGGGAAGAGGTAAAGGTAAATTGTATGATTCCATTTCAGTCCAGTGAGGGAGATCATTTGATGAAAAATAATATGTCATAGACCTCAGTTGTGCCGACCAATAATACAACATAAAATTTGGACATTTCAGACCTCCACGATCAAATGGTAAATATAATAAAGACAAACGTAATCTAGCCCTCCTGTTGTTCCATATAAATTCCACTAACTTTTTTTTTATTCTTGAGAATAGATCTAAAGGTGGTGATAAGGGAATGTATTGAAATAAATAAAGTATTTTAGGTAAAATATTACTTTTAAGTATATTGATTCTCCCGATCATCGACATTGGTAGTGACATCCATCTCTGAGTTAACTCACTGATATCTGACATTAAGGCTTCATAGTTGACACTGGCGACTGATTCTAGCTTAGGCATAATTTGGATTCCTAAATATTTAAACTGATTTACAACATTGAATTGATTTACCTCAGGGGCTGGGTAATTTCTCTGGGTCTCATTTAGCATTAATATTGAAGATTTAGTTTTATTTATTTTATATCCTGATATTTCCCCAAAATTCTTTATTAAATTCAACAAGGTTGGAATTGATTTTTTTAGATTCGACATAAACAAAATTATATCATCGGCGTACAGGGAGATTTTATGTTCTGTTGGTCCAACTTTAATTCCATATATTTGTGAATGTAAACGTATCGCTATCGCTAAAGGTTCAATTGCCATAGTAAACAGTAAAGGTGAAAGTGGACAGCCTTGTCGACATCCTCTATTGATTTTTATTGGTTTTGAAATATTGTTATTTGTTAGGATTTCTGCTGTAGCATTATTGTATATTATTTGAACCCATTTTATGAAATTATTTCCAAGTCCAAACCTTTGTAGGACTTCAAAAAGAAAGGGCCATTCAACTCTATCAAAGGCCTTTTCGGCGTCCAATGATAGGAGAGCTGTATCCGGTGCTTCTTTATTAAAATAGATAATATTAAATAGTCTTCTTACATTATGGAAGCCTTGTCTACCCTTTATAAAGCCATTCTGATCTCAATTAATAATATTTGGTAAAATTTCTTGTATTCGTCTTGCTAAAATTTTACAGATTATCTTAAGGTCGGCGTTTAATAGGCTTATTGGTCTCATATTTTCACATTTATTAGAGGGCTTACCTGGTTTTGGCAGCAGTATAATTAAGGCATTATTTATGTATGATGGTAAATTATTATTTTGAAATGCTTCTAAAACCATTTCCAAAAAAGGTTTTATTAATTTATTCTTAAATTTTTTATAAAGGTCAACTGGAAGACCATCTGGTCCTGCACTTTTTCCTGATTTCATATTATCAATGGCTAGCCCAACTTCTTCTTGACTAATTTTAGACTCCAATATCTCCCTGTTTTCATTTGGAATACACGGTATAGATCGTTCGTTCAAAAACCCATTTAGTTTTGTTAAATCAGGTTCATTTTTGGTATCATATAATTTTTCATAGTAATCTCTAAAGGCTCTATTAATTTCTAAAGGATCTATAACTACCTGTCCGTTACTTATAATACTGGTAATTGGTGTTTTAATTTCCAATTGTTTAATCTGCCATGCTAATAATTTTCCTGATTTTTCACCTTGTTCATAAAAAGATTGTTTCAATCTTAGAAGACTCGAGGCAGCTCTATTCGCTGATTTTTTGTCGTATTCAGCTCTCAAAATCAGTAATTCATTCTCCAACCTTGGGTCACTTCCTGCATACACTTTTTCCTGAAGATTTTTTATTTTATGTTCCAATTTAGCTCTCTCCTCTCGAGTCTTCTTAGATTTTGATCCTGTATAACTAATAATATGTCCCCTAATAAAAGCTTTGAAAGCCTCCCACTTTACACATGCTGATGTTTGTGTAGTATTGATGTCAAAGAACTCGTCTATCTGTTTTTCTATATACTTGACAAATTCCTCATCCTGAAGCCATTTATGCTGAAATTGCCATCTACCTGATTCCTTTGTCAATTTTTTATCTACATATATTAGACAACAGGGTGCATGATCAGAGATCACGATGTTATCATAAAAGCAGTTTTGAATCTTGGACCTTAATTCTGTGGAAATCAAAAAATAATCAATACGTGAGAATGTCTTGTAGGTACTGGAATAACAAGAATAGGCTTTAACTTGTGGTTTCATTTCTCTCCATATATCTAACAATCTCAATTCTTTCATAAAATGATTAATAGTCAGTGGTCATGAATTTTAATAAATATTTTATTTTTGTAAATGAACTGACTGTGTGGAGAAAAACTTGTCTTTGTATTTAAATATTGTGACGTTTCACGGGTTCACACAATGATGACAGAGGATTTGGAACATAGTAGGCATTTATTTCATCACTTCAAATTACACAGAATGAAGGGGAGGTCATTCACACAGACAGTCATCTCACTCAGGGTGACGACACATTATCATACACAGGGAAAACAACACTATCACAACCGGACTTAAAACCCAATTATAACGGTACAACAATAATGCTCAGAACACAGGAACAATAACAGTCTTTGAATCCTCCGTAGCGCAAAGCATGCCAGGAGAATCCCTGCCCCTTATCACAGCCCCGACATTACACTGTGCCCCCCTGGACTGGTTTCTGTCCCCAGAATAATAAGTCCAGCTCATAAGTCCAAAACGAATCTGTCCAGGCGTTGGGACGGCCGCCGTTGTCAGCAGCTAGCATGCACGGGCCCGTTAGTGTCCATCCAAGCCTCGGTCAGGGTTCTGGCCGAAGCTTGGAGGAGGCTTGAAATTGACATGGCGGGCACAGCCAGCTTCTTGGTAACATGTGGGTCAAGGACTATTCCCGCATTTACCTTCCAGGTTTCGCGCCAGTGGGCCAACTTGCTGGGAATTGATCTGCTGGGCGAGTTAGGATTCTCCATCACGGACCCAACAGGTTCAATGGTGCTAACGGTGTCCCCCAAGTGGCATGCCCGCTGGCCAGCATTGTTCGTGAGCCTGGGATGCATTAAGGCGTTCAACCACCACCTGGCTTCCACTCGCCCTGCGGGATGACGTCACGGCGGAACTGAATAAACTGCTTAAAGCCGGCATCATCGAGAAAGTGGATGCCGGTTCAGAGACGAACTGAGTTGCTGGAACGGGGTGTGTGTGGCAAGGGGACACTGCACATTGATCCCGGTGTCTCTGAGATCACAAGTTCTGGCAGTACTCCACGAGGGTCACCTGGGTGTGGTCAGGGTGAAGCAGCATTGCAGGGATTCAGTTTGGTGGCCTGGTATCGACAAGGACATTGAAACTATGGTAAAGAACTGTGTTCTGTGCTTGGAGAGCGAAAAGACCAGTGCCCCCCCCCACCCGTGCAACCATTTCCGTACCCAGAGGGCCCTTGGAAGCACATCCAATTGGACATTTGCGGTGAACTACATACGGCAACCCCAAACAGCTGTTTTTTGCTAGTAGTATACAAGCTGTTCTCAAAATGGCCGGAGGTGCTACCCCCCTGGACCCGCCCACCCCCCCAGTGAGTGCCTCACAGGTGGAGGACCTGCTCCAGGCTCCGTCAGCTGTGCCTGAGTGTCCCCAACACCCCCATCAGACAAGTCCCAACCCTCATCAGTCACATCCGCTGCAGCTCCTGGACCCTGGGCCGACAATGACTTCCTGAGGCAGCTAGAATGCCAACGTGACCTGTCTGAGAGCCTGAACATGTCCGGGCCCAGGCTGCTTCACGATCTGCAGTGGTCCCATCCATAAAGGTTGCAGCTTATGCATACGGTTGGGGTGCTTGAACCTGACCTAGTCCAACACATCGAGTCCATGAGCCCTCGCTCTGTGCTTTCTGTCGAAACGTCATTTCATTTTCCACTGTTGAGCAATGGCTCGGTCTTGTGATGGAGGATCTGTGTTCCCCAGAAGGGAAGTTGCGGGGAGCCTCAGTCGGTCCAGGGGCAGGCGAAATTCACGCCCCAGCATGAGTCTCGCCAGGGAGCACCCTGTTGTGCCGTTGCCCTGTAGTGCAGGAGCGTGTTCTGAAGGGCATCAGGGAACGTGAAGCCGTCCACCAAATGGGCTCTCAGACCATTTTTTTAGTCTTGTTGAAACGCTCCACGCCCCCATTGGCTCGGGGGTGGTAGAACAGTTTTGATGTGCTCCATGTCCCTAACACCCCAAAATTCCTCAACCCCCCCAGAGGTGAACTGTGGGCCATTGTCTGTAGTGATGGCGTCTGGGACCCCCCCATCTGGCGAACAGCAACGAGAGGAAACCTGTAACCACATCCATTGTGATGGAATTAGTTGGTAGCAAGGTCCCCCTGCTCTAGAAGGCACATCTGAAGTTTGCCAATCAACAACTGAATGATTCAGAGAAGATTTGGGAGAATGTGGTGTGGTCAGATTAGACCAAAATTTAGCTCTTTGGCATCAGCTCAACTTAATTCAATTCAACTTTATTTATATAGCGCCATTTCACAACAAACAGTCATCTCATAGCACTTTCAACTGTAGGGGAAACCCCCACAATTGCAGAAAGACCCCAGCAATCAGGTGATTCCCTGTGAGCAAGCGCTTGGCGACGGTGGAGAGGAAAAACTTCCTTTTAACAGGAAGAAACCTCCAGCAGAACCAGGCTCAGGGAGGGGCAGTCATCTGCTGCAACTGGCTGGGGGGTGAGAGGATAGAGAAAATGAAAAGAACAGACATGTAGAGAGCAAACAGCATGATGGGGACTCAATCTATGGGAGAGAACAAACAGATGTTAATGACCAGCAAAAATATTTCATTGAACGTTAAGAAAGGAGTGAAGCCCAGTGCATTACTGGAGGTCCCCCGGCTGTCTAAACCTATTAGCAGCATAACTAAGGGAGGGTTCAGAGGCACATGATCCCTGCTTAATTATAGGCTATATCAAAAAGGAAGGTTTTAACCCTATTCTTAAAAACAGAGATTGAGTCTGACTCCCAAATCCAGATTGGCAGCTGGTTCCACAGGAGAGGAGCTTGATAGCTGAAGGCTCTGCCTCCCATTGACTTACCGTGTGTGGAGATAGAGAAATGCTGAATATGACCCCAAGAACACCAGCCCCACTGTCAAACGTGGAGGTGGAAACATTCTGCTATGGGGCTGTTTCTCTGCTAAGGGTACAGGAAGACTTAACCACGTTGAGGGGCTGATGAACAGGGCCATGTACTGTAGAATCTTGGATGAGAACCTCCAGGCCTCAGCTAGAACACTGATGATGGTTCATGGATGGGTCTTCCAGTATGACAATGACAAAACATACGGCCAAGGCAACAAAGGAGTGGCTCAATTACCATAGCCAGACAGAGTGAACTCGGTGCTGTCACGGATGGTGAAGCCCAATCGGCAGAACAGGTCACATCCCATAATGTTTTCACCATGTGTAATCACTTGAAACTCAAAGTCATAAACAATCCTCAACTTGTAGTAGGCCGTTAGCATGATGATACCCACGTTGCTAACTCTGTGACTGCCGTATCCGTACAACTCTGCTGGGCTCTTTCTAATTGGGTAGTTGGGGGAATACTTCTTCACCGTGGCCCAGTTTAGCATCGACCTAACCGCTGCAGTGTCAAGCAGCAGCGGTACAGCCACATCATCCAATTCAACCATGCCATATGCATTGGAATCAATTTGGGGGCTTACCGTGTGGATGGTGCTCGCTGGCGGGCGGTTTTGCTTGCTTGGCGGGCCCCACGGCGTTGGCGACTGGCACACTTTGGTGAAATGATTGTACCTTCCCCACTTGTTACACTGTTGTCCTCTTGCTGGGAAAAAACGTGCTCTCTCATGGTGCATCAGGGAACCACAGTTACCACATGCGGGGTCTCTCGGAGCGGTCCTCCGGTTCACAGCATTCATCTCAAACTCCACTGCTGTATCTTCGTGTTTTTCCATGCCCACTGCATTGGCTAACATTGTCTGTCCTGGCTGTCTGTTTTTGGTGCACACCTAGCTCCGATGCTAACCGGTCCACTGACTCCAGCTGGAACGCTAGCTCTATGGTGTTAGCTAGTGTGACGATGGGATGTCACCACTGTATGTCTAGTTATATTGTGTGATTATGTTGTATCTGTATTGTTGTAATGTTAGTATGATTGTTTGTTAAGATGCACATAGTAGTTTAGGATTTGTCTTTGTTAATTTGAATGCCCTGGGAGATAATTAGTATGATTAAGAATTTGGTAAAATAATTGTTAAAGGATTTATTGCACATACCTTTGCCAACATGCTTCCTGTGCGCGTCCAGGCAAAAGACTCCGTTAGGAGTTGAGGGCGTTATATAGGACACCAGCAGGGAGCAAACATGTATGGTAAGTCAGAGGGGTGGTTTAATATTTGTAAATAGGGGTTAAAGTTATTTACTGAACTATTTATATTACTATTTATTGTATGTTATTTATACGTATTTATATTGTGTATGTCTGGGAAAGTATTTATGTATTTTTAGATGTTAGTGGGTATGTGTTTAGAATAGGAATGACTGTTTTACCTGGGATTATGGTAGGGGCTAATCACCTCTAATTATCTCGTCCATTATATAACAGGTGTGAGATATCAAGTAAGAAGTGGTATTTGATGATATTGGATTGCATGGCATTTGTATTGCTGATTGCAAAGTGCTTTATTGCTTGATATGCTTCTTGGCTGAGGAAGTACATTTTTGTTTGGAAAGACTGTCAGATGATTTTTCCTGAGAAACTGGAGATTACTTGTAAGTTGAAATAAATTGGATTAATTGAAAAAGAAGATTTTGCCTCGCCTACTTGCCACACGTTCACATTTGGTGGCAGCGGTGGTCCGTACTGTGGACGCTGTGGCGTTCGGTGGACAGAGGAATCCATGGCCAGAAGAAAAGTGAGGCAGGAGGAGCGGTCTGACCTGGATGCAGGTATGACAAATGAGGAGTCGGGAGGCAGCGGACTGGGCGAGCTCGAAGAGCTAACGAACCTGGTGAAATCGGTGGTACGTTCGCTGACGGTCAGAGACCGGCAGATGGAGGAGGAAGCCGCTCTCCATGACCAAAGGTGGCAGGCGGTGAATGAACAAATTCGTCGGGTACAGTCGCAGGTTGCGGAGCTGAGAGAGGAGTACGGGAGCCGAGCGGAGCATGGTGGTGACGACGGCGCTCCGGGGGAGGACCCCAGGGTGACGGCCAGTCGGGTCGGCCCGCAGGAAGAAGATTTGCCGCTGCAGGTGCAGCCGAGGAGGACATCAGTGCACCACGAGCCCAGGCTGAATCCTCTCTCACCCGAGGACGACATAGAACATTACCTGACGACGTTCGAGAGGATCGCTACAGTCTGCCGCTGGAGGGAAGAAGAGTGGGCTATCCATCTTGCTCCTTTACTTATAGGTAAAGCGCGGAGCGCATATGTTTTGATGGATGTGGCTGACACAGACAATTATGGAAAAGTTAAAGAAGCTATTTTGAGTAAATTTGAAATAACATCTGACACTTATAGGAGGAGGTTTCGTTCCTTGGACATTTATCAGGACGAAACCTCTCGCGAACTGTATGTATGCTTGAAAGACTTGTTGTATAAATGGATTAAGCCAGAGACCCTGTCGTTAAAAGATATTATGGAACAGCTTATTTTGGAACAGTTTTTGCGCATGGTGAACCCGGAACTGGGAGTCTGGATACAAGAGCGGGACCCGAAGACTGCAGAGGACGCGGCTTGTCTGGCAGAGGTTTTTCTGTCAGCCAGGTCTGGGAGCAGGAGACCTACTCTCGGCCGTGACAGATTTTTCACCACTCGGAGTGAGTTTAATGAGGGTGAAAGGGGTGGCCCAGCTCGAAATAGGTTGTATTCCAGGCCCAGTCAGATCATAAACGGCAAATATGATAATAGCAAAAAGTCACGAGTGGTTGCAAATAAGGATATACGCTGTTATCACTGCAATAAAATCGGTCACACCTAATACTCATGTCCTGCCATAAGAAATCAGAAACCGTCACTTTTATGTTCAGTTCCTAGACCCACTTGTTCAGCCTCAGTGCATAGTGGAGTATATAAAACAAAAGTGTTGCTTAATGGTCAGTGTGAAGAGGCCCTGTTAGATTCAGGCTGTTTTCAAACAGTTGTGCTACCTAGTTTGATCCCTAGGGATTTATGGAATGACTCAGAAATAAACATCAGTTGTGTCCATGGGGATAAGAAACTGTACCCGACCGCTGAGGTTTATTTAACAGTAGGGGGTCAAACTTATCTCCTTCCTGTAGCTCTTGTGCCTGATTTGCCGTATCCTGTTATTCTTGGCAATGATGTTCCAACTTTGTTGGACATCATACAACAGGTTAGAGAGGAACAAATGGAGGACAGACAGGCAGGTGGCGCTGTTGAACAGAGAGTAAATACACCTGTGGTGAAAAATTGTAATATGGTGACAACTACGGCACAGAGGGTTGCCAATGCTCTTCAGGAATTACCTTTTTATGATTCTGAGATAGAGGTAGGCCCTATTAAGCAACACAAATCCAAGGCTCAGAAGAGAAGAGATAAGGTGTTAGTGTCAGCAAAGAATTTGGGTGAAGAAACACCACAATTAAGCCAGTCAGTAGAGTTTGGCATCCCTTCTGACATAGCTAGATTGCAGAAAGCTGACCCAACACTTAAGCCCTGGTTTGATAAAGTCTCGGAGATTGAGGGTGTGAAACAGGGTAAAATCGATTGTTTGGCTGAGGCCTTGTACGTCATAAAAAAGGGCATTCTATATCAACAGCACGGTGAAGTTACGGCCATAGCTTTACCACAGGACCTCATACCAAAAATTATGGAACTAGGACATGTTATCCCTTGGGCAGGTCATCTAGCATTCCAAAAAACTCTACAGAGAATTGCTAGAAGGTTTGTGTGGCCAGGAATGTATACCCAGGTAAAGGACTTCTGCACGACATGCTCAGTATGTCAGATTACAGCATCTAGGGGAGTAGTACGTGCCCAACTGTAACCATTACCCATTATTGGAACACCATTCGATAGAATAGGGATGGATATAGTTGGCCCCCTAGAGAGAAGCTCCTCGGGTAATAAATACATTCTTGTAATTTGTGACTATGCGACTCGGTACCCAGAAGCTTTTCCCTTGAAATCTATTAAGGCTAGGCAGGTTGCCAACTGCCTGATCCAGTTGTTTTCAAGGGTAGGCATACCTAGAGAAGTTCTGACAGACTGTGGAACAAATTTCTTGTCCAGACTGTTGCAGCAAGTGTATAAGCTGTTGGGGATTAAGGGCATTAAGACCACCCCTTATCACCCACAGACTGATGGACTAGTGGAGCGATTTAATCAGACTCTTAAAAATATGCTGCAGAAATTTGTTTCTGAAACAGGCTCAGATTGGGATCAATGGGTACCTTATTTACTGCTTGCTTACCGGGAGGTGCCCCAGGCTTCAACAGGGTTCTCACCTTTTGAACTACTCTATGGTCGTCAGGTGAGGGGCCCACTGGATTTATTAAAGGAGCACTGGGAGAGTCCACCGAGTGATGAGGACAATGTGGTCTCTTATGTCATTAAAATGAGAGAGAAACTGGATCAAATGACTGCTTTGGCTCAGGAGCACATGAGGGCGGCGCAGACCAAACAAAAAACCTGGTATGATAAGAAGGCCAGGAAAAGGGTTTTTCACCCAGGACAACAGGTTTTGTTATTGCTGCCCTCGTGTGACAGTAAGCTGTTGGCTCGATGGCAGGGGCCATATGAAATTTCTAAAAAACTAAGTGCAGTGACATATGAACTATATATGCCTGACAGGAAGGTAAAGTATCAGACCTTCCATATTAACTTATTGAAAGAGTTTCAGCAGCCTGGTCAGCAGCAACCTGCTCTTCAGGAGACACATCAGCTCTTGATCTGTGCGATGGAAGTGGATGAGGAAAAGGAACAGTCCTTTCCCACAAATGTGTCAGAACCTTATTTATTTCAAGTGTCTCATTTGCAGATGGATCAGCGGAGAGAGTTAGAGATATTACTGGATCCAGATTTGTTTCAGGAGAGACCTGGTTTCACCACATTGGTACGTCATAAGATTTATTTGAAAGAGGAAACTGTTCCACGTAGAAAATCGTATAGGATCCCGGAACGATTGGTCCCAAAAATGAAAACAGAAATTGACTTGATGTTGCAGCTGGGAGTGATTGAGGAGTCAGTCAGTGAGTGGTGTAGCCCGATTGTGCTGGTTCCAAAAAAGGATGGCTCATTAAGATTTTGCATTGACTTTAGATACCTTAACTCAGTATCTAAATTTGAGTCATACCCCATGCCCCGGATTGATGAATTATTAGAGAAAGTGGGCAAGGCTAGATTTATTTCTACTTTGGACCTATGCAAGGGGTATTGGCAGGTGGCATTGGCACCAGAAATAAAGGAACTTACAGCCTTTAAAACACCGTATGGCAGTTTTCAATTTAGGGTCATGCCATTTGGCCTTCAGGGGGCACCTGCAACGTTTCAGCGGCTGATGGACCAAATATTAAGGAGAGTATTGAACTTTGCGGCTGCCTATTTGGATGATGTGGTCATTTATAGTCAGACCTGGGAAGAACATCTGATACACCTTAGGCAGGTCCTTCAGCTAATTAAGAGGGCAGGACTGACAACCCACGCAAATGTACATTCAGACAACAGCGGGTGGAGTACCTGGGACATGTGGTTGGTCAGGGGGTCATTAGACCTCGAATAGGTAAAGTGGATGCCATTCGGACCTACCCTGTACCCACCACTAAGAAGACAGTGCGATCATTCATGGGAATGGTAGGATGGTATAGTAAGTTCATCCCCCACTTTGCTGAAAGAGCCGCAGTATTGACTGACCTCACTAAAGCTGCAGCACCGAATAAGGTAAAATGGACAGAGGAGTGTGACAGAGTGTTTGAGGATCTGAAGAGGGCTATTTCTGGGGAGAAGGTTCTCTTCAGTCCAGACTTTGCTCGCCCGTTCATTTTACAGACTGATGCTTCAGGGGTTGGCATTGGAGCAGTACTTCTCCAGGAGGAGAAGGGAGAGAGACACCCAGTACTGTTCTTGAGCCGTAAATTGTTCGACCGGGAGACAAGATACTCTACGGTTGAAAAAGAATGTCTTGTGGCGGTTTGGTTTACCCCCACAACAGATAAAGACACTCAGCCCTCTTGTCTCTGTTTCCCGCTGCACTACTGAGATGCAATGTGCCATTCATGTATTTGTGATGCAAACATACATGTATTGTGATGTAATGCGCCATTCTGTATAGTGTTCATGCGTCTTGTCCTTACTGTGCTTTTAGCAAATAGCAGAACAGTGTAATGTGTATTAATGTCTACAGGCAGACGCATTTCGTCTGGCGCACCTCTGTGATGTTAATGATTGCCTTTCACCCATTGTACTCATGCGTCCTGTCCTCACTGTGACCTAGGGACTGAGAGCAATATGTCTCTCAAATGCAAATGTCTTATGCCTGTTCTGTTATCTCTTTGATCGTACTAACTGCTGGGGTATGTTCCTTTGATGTATTGTTATGGTCAAGTATATAAGTGTTCCTTTGATGTATTGTTATGGTCAAGTATATAAGCTGCAACTCTGTAACGCAATCTCTCTCTCTCTCTTCAACCTCTGCTGCAGACACGCACTCTGTGTCTTTACTGAGAGCCGTGGGCTCACTCTCGGCGCTCATGCACGGCGCCGGGAGCGGAGCTCGTGACGGCGGTATGATTAATAAAACCTGCTTAAAACCACAGCATCGCCGCTTATTTTTTCATGCCGCCGCACTGGTGACCCCTCGAACACGCACACGTTTTGTGCGAAAGCAACCTTCTGAGCTGGACAGCCGCACAGCTGCACTTGGTGACCCGTTTTTCAGGATGAGATCTGCACGTCTGAGATCTGCTCATCCACGCTGGACCGGCCGCGCTCGCAGTTCCTTCACAAGAGAGCGCGGACACCTCGTCCCTTCTCCACGACGGCGTCCTCCAGGGCCGGCGGAGAACGCAACACGCGGACCTGAACGCACCACGGCCGAGCGGTGCCCAAGATCGTCTATTCCCTCCCACCGCTCCAACGCATCTGCACGAGCCTGAGGGACAAAAGATCGTCTATTTCCTCTCACCACTCCAACGCACCATGGCCAATCTACAGCCACAGCTCAACCTGGATTTTTATCGGCGCCGTCTGCGCCGGTCTCCACCAAGTTTCTGCACCCTGACTCGCCACTCCAGCGGCCCACCCACGCACGGACCCCCCGCGCACGCATCGGGGAGTTACGAGGACGGCGCATCACGCACGGGACAAGTAACGGCTCCAGAGACCGCCATCGTCCTCCGCCGCTGCACATGCCCAAGAGAAACGGCCGATTGCCACCCTCGGAACCTTCAGGGCTGCCCGTTTACCTGAAGCAAGCACGCAGCTCGCCACTGGATTTTTTAATGGTCTCAGCCACGGCACAAAGGGATTTCAGCCGTCAGCTGTTCCCGGGGGGTTTTGGGGTTGCTTCTGCACCTAAAACCAACACGCCAGTCTCTCTGCTTTTGTCTAATTTTTTCTTACAGCCGCTCCTGCTTTTCTTCATGGCCACGAGAGGAGTCAGAGACTAATTTTTCTTCTTGTGATCTCCGCACGCGCAACGGGACAGCCCCTCGACGTCGCGGAGCAGCAAGCAATTTTTGCGCGGCTCAGGACGATTTTACAGCTCCTGCCGGCACTTACTACCCCTCCCTCCCCCTCCGCCTGCAGCGAGCTTCTCCCACAGCTCGCTCACACAGATGGATTATCGAGGCCTCGGCCCCCTGCCGCGCCCTCTGGGGGGGAGCGTGTGGCGGTTCGGTTTACCCCCACAACAGATAAAGACACTCAGCCCTCTTGTCTCTGTTTCCCGCTGCACTACTGAGATGCAATGTGCCATTCATGTATTTGTGATGCAAACATGCATGTATTGTGATGTAATGCGCCATTCTGTATAGTGTTCATGCGTCTTGTCCTTACTGTGCTTTTAGCAAATAGCAGAACAGTGTAATGTGTATTAATGTCTACAGGCAGACGCATTTCATCTGGCGCACCTCTGTGATGTTAATGATTGCCTTTCACCCATTGTACTCATGCGTCCTGTCCTCACTGTGACCTAGGGACTGAGAGCAATATGTCTCTCAAATGCAAATGTCTTATGCCTGTTCTGTTATCTCTTTGATCGTACTAACTGCTGGGGTATGTTCCTTTGATGTATTGTTATGGTCAAGTATATAAGCTGCAACTCTGTAACGCAATCTCTCTCTCTCTTCAACCTCTGCTGCAGACACGCACTCTGTGTCTTTACTGAGAGCCGTGGGCTCGCTCTCGGCGCTCATGCACGGCGCCGGGAGCGGAGCTCGTGACGGCGGTATGATTAATAAAACCTGCTTAAAACCACAGCATCACTGCTTATTTTTTCATGCCGCCGCAGTCTTGCCATAAAATGGGCAATAGGGTCTTTAAAATATTATTTATTAGGGCGTCATTTTTTGTTAGAGACAGATCATCGGGCTTTACAGTGGTTAGACAGAATGAAGGATGTGAACAGTCGTCTTACAGGGTGGTATGTGTCCCTCCAACCATATAATTTTACTGTTCGGTATGTGGCAGGGAAAACCAACCTTGTGGCTGATAGCCTCTCTAGAATACATGACTCATAAGAGTACTGTATTCTCGGGAAAGGGGGGAGGAAATGTGACGATGGGATGTCACCACTGTATGTCTGGTTATATTGTGTGATTATGTTGTATCTGTATTGTTGTAATGTTAGTATGATTGTTTGTTAAGATGCACATAGTAGTTTAGGATTTGTCTTTGTTAATTTGAATGCCCTGGGAGATAATTAGTATGATTAAGAATTTGGTAAAATAATTGTTAAAGGATTTATTGCACATACATTTGCCAACATGCTTCCTGTGCGTGTCCAGGCAAAAGACTCCGTTAGGAGTTGAGGGCCTTATACAGGACACCAGCAGGGAGCAAACATGTATGGTAAGTCAGAGGGGTGGTTTAATATTTGTAAATAGGGGTTAAAGTTATTTATTGAACTATTTATATTACTATTTATTGTATGTTATTTATATTTATATTGTGTATGTCTGGGAAAGTATTTATGTATTTTTAGATGTTAGTGGGTATGTGTTTAGAATAGGAATGACTGTTTTACCCGGGATTATGGTAGGGGCTAATCACCTCTAATTATCTCGTCCATTATATAACAGGTGTGAGATATCGAGTAAGAAGTGGTATTTGATGATATTGGATTGCATGGCATTTGTATTGCTGATTGCAAAGTGCTTTATTCTTGATATGCTTCTTGGCTGAGGAAGTACATTTTTGTTTGGAAAGACTGTGTCAGATGATTTTTCCTGAGAAACTGGAGATTACTTGTAAGTTGAAATAAATTGGATTAATTGAAAAAGAAGATTTTGCCTCGCCTTCTTGCCACACGTTCACAGCTAGTGTTGTGTCGTTTGGCACCGTTAGCATCTTAGCCCTTAGCCTCGGGTTGTTTGTGTGCTCGGCCAATTGGTCCCACACCATCTCATCCTCTAACAGTTTAAACTGGCACATGTTAGCCAGATGTCTCAAATCAACGACAAATTGTTGGGTGGACTCACCAATTCCCTGTCGCCTCTAGTGGAATCTTATATGACATGCTAGCATGTTGTCTGGTGTAGCAAAATAGCTAGCTAGTAGTTCCACAGCATCTTCATATGAGTCTGTCAGACCAAGCATGTGAAAAATCTCTGACCTTCTATGCCCAGGTTGTGGATGAGCAGTGCCCGGTTCCTTTCTTTATCCAGCTTTCCCAGGTCCAATGCTGCAACACAGGTCTTGAACACATCCAGCCAATGTAGCCACGGGATGGGCGGTTTGCCTGGGAGCTTGAGGAAAGGCCTCAGCGGTCTTCGGAACACTTCCATGGTTCACTAATTCTTGTCACCAATTGTTATGTCCACAAACCTGGGAATGATGACAGAGGAGAGGGCTGTGCTGGAACTGAAATTTATTACATAAATGTTAATAATACAGAACACGTGAATGAGCACTTGGCTCCTGACTGCCTGAGTGAAAGTGCCGGCAGAAGACCACATAACATGGCCGGCTCCTCCTTTATGTATGTCGGTGTGATGACGGCACCAGCCGGCTATGTCATCACGCCGCTCTCTGTTGTAAACCCCTTTACAACGTCTTCCACACAAACTGTCTTCAAATCCTGAAGGTTCCTTGGGTGTCTTTTATGAACTCTGATCTTCAGTTCGTTCCATAGATTTTCATTTGGATTCAGCTCAGGTGACTGATTGGGCAATTCTAGCAGCTTTATTTTCCTTCTCTGGAGCCAGTTGAGAGTTTCCTTGGCTGTGTGTTTGGGATTATTGTCTTGCTGAAATGTCCACCCTTGTTTCTTCTTCAGCATCTTGGCAGATGGTAACAGCTTCTTATCAAGGATGTCTCTGCATATTTGTCCATTCATCTTTCCTTCAATTATATGAAGTCTGCCTGTACCATGTGCTGAAAAACTTCCCACACCATGATGGGATGTGCAGTGTAATTTCTCCTCCAAATATGCTGTGTGTTGTGGCATCCAAAAAGTTCAGTTTTGATCTCATCTGACCAGGCTATATTCTCCCAGTATTTTACTGGCTTGCTCAAATGCTGTGCAGCAACTTTAAATGTGCTTCAACATGCTTTTTCTTCAGCAATGGAGACTTGCGAAGTGAGTGGGCATACAGCCTATGTCAGTTGAGTGCATTACTTATTGCTTTCTTTAAAACAGCAATACTTGCTAACTCCAGGTCTTTCTGGAGCTCTCCACAAGTGGTCTTTGGCTCTTAAATAACTCTTCTGATAATTCTTTTGACTCCTCTGTCAGAAATCTTGCGAGAAGCTCCTGGTTGTGGCCAGTTTATGGTAAAATGATGTTCTTTCCACTTCCAATTGATGACTTCAACAGTGCTCACTGGAACATTCAGCAGTTTAGAAATGTGCCTGTAACCAGTGCCATCATTATGTTTTGCAACAATAAGGTTGTGAAGGTCTAGAGCAGGGTGGACAGTGAGGGCCATTCCACTGCAGGTTTTCTGCTCCACCCAGTGTCTTCAGCAGGTGTTTTCAATTATTAGCAATCCTTGAAGCTGATTAGAGCAAACACCTGCTGAAAGCACTGGGTGGAACAGAAAATCAGCCGTGGAATGGCCCTCTGTGGCACATGATTGCCCACCCCTGGTCGAGAGAGAGCTCTTTGCTTCTACCCATCATGAATTTTTTTGTGGTGTGGCAATCTGATATTCACAGACTGTCATGGCAGCCTCTGGGCCGTCATTAGTGTCATTAGCTCCAGCTGCGCACAGACCAACAGGTGTGAATCAGCGGCTGTTAAAAGCCAGTGTCGCTGACAGCCCGGCACGGAGTCGTCTGTCTTCCTCAACGGAGAATGAACCTGAACTCCGCTCTCTGGTCTCGTCAAGAATATCTCTTGTCACGTCTGGAACTTTGTCTGTCTCATCAAGAACTTTGTCTGTCTCGTCTGGAACCTTGTTTGTCTCGTCAAGAGCTTCACTTGCTTCATCCAGGAACTCTTCCCAGCAACAAGCAAGTAAGTGCACTATCTGTTATTCAACTCCAAACCTATACCCCTGTGCACAGGTGGACCACCTTGGCGGCGGACCTGCGTCCCCAGCTGACGGGGTAACGCCATCACGTCTTCGTAGCGGCTCGCTACCACCACGTTTACCGGTACGTCTTGCTCCTCAATTACCAGAACTGCTATTGTATCAGTTACAGGAGTATTGGCCAACATTATCGGTGGAATCACTGTCATCAGCATCAGCTGTATCGTCATTGTCTCTTTCTGTGGAGTCACTAACCTCGTCTTTGTCTGCATCATCGTCATCCCGGTCTGTGGAGTCACAGCCGGCGTCATCGTCAGGATCATCGTCATCCCGGTCTGTGGAGTCACAGCCGGTGTCATCGTCAGGACTGTCATTGTCACAGCCATGGGTTGTAACCCCAGCACGGTCACGGACGCCTTCACCTCCACGCTGCCCGGCCGCTGGAACTCAGCAGAGCGAAGCCAGTGCTGCTCTCAAGTAAGCCTTGTTATCTGCAGCTCTTTGCTAGTGTGGAGCATTAGTAATTTGTCTCTGCTTATCTGTTCCAGGGTTGCCGGGTCTCCGTCCAGGTCGCTCAGCTCCAGTGACCAGAACGATATCCTCGCACTCACACTCGCATTACACTCACTCACAATTAAATAAAGATTATTGTCACTATCTGCTCGTGTCAGTGTCTGTCTCCTGGGTCCCGAAACATGTCACAGACCTTTTTAAAGGCTATCAGTTAGGACTTAACCAGCTGAAATGAATTTCCACTGATGGGGATGGGATAGTTTTCTAAATTCTGATGGAATTCAGCAGGTTTCTCTGCTTTTTATGGCTTTATGCACCTCTTTTTCTTCATGGGTTAAACACTTATTCCCTGCATCATTCCACTTTATTAAATATAATTTGTTTTGTGAACACAGTGCCTTTGATTTCTTTGTATATATGGATTACTTGGGTTGTTTCTGATATCTGGTGAAAATCTCAGGTCAATGGCTCCATCAGAAATATGTTTAATAAGAAAAATGTTGATGTGCTAAATACTTATTTTCCCTGCTGTATGTGAAGGTGGTGCAGGACATGTATGAGGACTATTGTGGCAACTATTGATCAAAACCCCAAATTCAAAAAGGTAGTGGCAGGCTAAGCAAGGGTGTAAAAACTGATGATGCACACTCCAATAAACCAACATAGTTCTAATTTGCTTCCTTTTATTTCAATATCACTTGTTTTCTACCAATTACAAAAGAAATAGCAAAATAAGTCATAGTGCAAAGTAACTAAGGAAGCACAACAAAACAAACTAAGAAAAACTATCAGCTATGCGGTCAATAGAAAATTTCTCACCCATGCTCACCCCACCTCCATACTCAAGTGCCTCGTGAAGTGAGCAGGTGAATCCACTAATTAATGATGAAGAAAACCACACCCACAGTGAGACACCATTCAACCCTCTACCAATCAAGAGTGTAAACACAAACTAATCTCCATGTGTGAGTGACTTACTCATTTGGCTCCTACAAGGACAGTGGGGCAGTGGTGAGGTGTGCTGCAGGTAGTGATGGTGAAACTGAAGCCTCATGAAGCAATGAACAACTTTGAGACAACTGCTTCATGAACGACACAGTGTTATGAAGCATTTAATAAAGAGTGCCATCTGCTGACTGAGTGTCAGAACTGCATCTGAATGGAAGACCTAAAAAAGCCTTAATACTCTATATCAGAGGCTCCACTACACTTTTTTGTTATCTATCATTTTCTCAGACAGGCTTGTGAAAATTCTGTCATGATCTGTTATCTGTCATTTTAATTGACTTTAATTAGATTACCCTCTGGGTAATATGTCAAATGATAGCTTTCAAAATTTTTAGTCATTGCTGGAAAAATTCTGTCGAAGGACATTTTTCAGTGAATGAAACCTCTGATATATAGTATATAGAGGGAAATGGGAAAATCTATGGTGTGGAACATGACGGAACTTGCTGGTGCTTCTGCAACTGGGGAATGTTAGTAAATGGGGAGTGTTTAAAGATTTTTATTCAAAAAAGGGGGTATTGGGGCAGGTGTTGGAGTAGCACCTCTGATCAGACAGCAGCCACAGGCTTAACATCTGGCTGTCTTGGCCTTGGTCCCCACACTTGTCCTAACTCACACATGGCTCCAAGTAGCTGCTTGTGCTCGCAGCAGCCATACCCCAGAACACGTCCTCAGCTGGACGGCTAAACTATGTGAGTGAGCCCGGCACTGACAAGGGGTTGGGATGGACTAGCTGTCCACATCCTTGAGCACAAGGGAGGAACTTGTCCCCCCCACAACTTTCGACACATATCGACGTATGGATACACGGGGCGCCAAAGATGCAAGTCTCAACTATGGGTCAAATAGTGAAGTCGTGGAAAGCAGATGATGGATGGAGAAGCAAACAGCTGGATAATTTCCAGATACGGTTGCTCCTTCACCGTGCTAGGCAGTAGATATCTTATCACTTGGTACAACGGCAAGGACGATCTGTTCAGTATGAGCACTGCTATCACAGCAAAGTTCTTGCAAGCTACTGTATCTCTTGCAATGAAAATCATGACTAAGAACATTTCTAGTAAACCAGGTAACAGTGTAAATGGGAATAATAGGTCTTTTAAGAAGCCTTCGCTCGGTAGGGACCATCATGTGCATCAGGTGATACCAGCCCATCATCATGCGTCTGTCTGCAACAACAGCAACAATTCATTGAAAAATTAAAATTAAAAGTTGCCACCTGGAATCTATGAACTTTGTTCCAAAAAGGAAAGTTATAAAATGTCACGCAGACCTGAGAATTGTAAGAAACCTTTATTGGGAGCAGAAGGCAGCAACCAGGATAGACAGACAATGCAGTGATTTCAAGTCAATCCAGAGAGGTATCAGACAAGGCTGTGTCTTGTCCTCCAGCTTATTCAACCTACTGTATATAGCAAAATGATCCTATGAAACATAGAGGACGAAGAGGGAATCAAGGTCGACAAACAATCCAAAATACGCGTACTACGTGTACTGGTCTGTACTACTTTATGGATGTGAATATTGGACTATTTCCAAAGATCTGAAAGCATGCCTGGAAGCTGCTGAAATGTTGTTTTTCCCAAGAATCCTACGCATTTCATGGACGTAAAAGAAACGCAACAAGGAAATCTTGGAAATGGCAGGCAGAGAAAGGAGCTTAATGAAGACTATAAAAAAAACAATAGCTGGAGTTTCTTGGACACATAATCAGAAAGGATGAATTAGAAAGCTTAGTCTTGACTGGCAAGATAGAAGGCAAAAGGAGCAGTGGTAGACAACGAATTACATATTTGCATAGCCTAAAAGATATCATGCCTAACATGAAGCAGTCTGAGGTGATATGTCTAGCTGGTGACCGAGAAGGGTGGACAGCCATGATTGTCGATGTCTGTTCCAGACTTGAGACCTGAAGAAGAAGATTAAAAAAAGAAGCATTTCAACAGTGTGTGGTTTCAGTCTGCTCCTCTTGTGGCTTACTACCTCTCCAGCTTTGGAGAACACCCGCTCACATAGCACTGATGTTGCTGGCATGTGGAGATACTTTTTTGCCATCTTGTAAAGGTTTGGGTATATGGTTTTGCGTGTTGTCCAGTAACAGAGTAGGTCTTCTCCTCTGGAGATGTAAGGCTCAGACAAATAACATTGAACTTCCACTGTAGCATCTGCTGTTGGACTTTGAGAGTGCTATGTTTCACCTAAGCAAAAAGAAAAACAAATGTAATTAGCAATCTTTTATAATAAGAAAATGATGCTTAAAGTAATATCATAACACAAACCAGCTCTGCTATCCAAAAGGCCCCACAAGTTGTCTTCTGCTGAAGGCCCAGGTTCTTCCTCTGCTGCTGACTGATTCAAGATTCAAAGGCCTTATTATCATGTGCACAGTTATGAAATGCAACATTTCCTGAGCAATGAAATTCTTGCTCTGCTCTCTGAACGAATGCCAAGGTAATAGATACACATCAATACTAATAAGGTAACAGCACACCTAATACTAATGAATACTAATAACACACACTAATAACACACATTAGGCAAGTAGGACACCTTAAACATACCTTAATACTAAGTACTAATACTAATAAACACTAATAACACACATTAGCTGTTAAACTAGAGGAAACAAGAAGAATGAAAATTGAAAATTCACTGGATGACTATAATGGACAATGGTATATTAATATCAGAGACGGTATGAACCTGAGATGGCATAAGTCTATGTACAGTGTGCAAATGAGTGATGTGCAAATAAGCAATGTACAAATTAGCACCCAGTGTGAGAATTTCTCTTTAATGATAATACCCAGTAGAGTGTGCAATGATAATTTAGCAGCAGAGATGATATGGACATGAGACGGGGTGAGACTATGTACAATGTGCAAGTAAGCAATGTGCAAATTTAGCGACTGATGGAGTTGATAACATTTTAATACATGTGGCTAGAGAGGTTTGGAAAACACAATAATAATATGGAATAATAAATGGTACACTACCTGTTATGTTGATGGCATTGTTCTCTCCATCCTCATGGTTGCAGCACATTCATCAGTCAGTTTTGACATGGCCTCTTGTGCACGTTGTCACGAACCGAGCCGGTGTTGTCCTTTAGGCTCAGTTCTGACCATTCTCTGTGGCTCGGGTTCGGTATATTTGTGTATTTTGTTATCTTTTTAGTTCTTGTAGTTTCTGTCTTTTGTTCTTTTCTTTTCTGTGCCTGTAGCCACCGCTCTGGCTGGCAGCTATTAGACAGCCTCCTTGACCTACATTCGTGTGGGCGTTGTCTAACACTTGCCGGTCCGACCACGCCCCCTCTCTCTTGACAGCCAGCTGATTTCACTCCAGTAATTGTCTTCCCCGTGCCTCGCCCAGGTGCACCCAATCTGTTGTCCAGCAGTGCTTGTACTTAGGTAGTCCTTGCCAGTCAAGCATTGCTGGACCACTGTGTAGAATCATATGGATGTGTATACTTCTGTGGATGTACTGTCTTATGAGGAAGTCAAGAACTACTCTGTCACTATTCCCCTCAGGGTAGTTACTGTTTGTGTGTGCTCGCGGGAATCTTGGACTACTCGGACTGCTCCTGCTCTGTGAGTAAAACTGTTTGCGTTTCCCCATGCAGTTTGCTGCTACGCTTTGGCTCTTAGCCCAGTTTCTGTCTCCAGCCAGTCAAGCCTCCTAGAGGACTCCAAGTTAACCCGAGTTAAAACGTTATTTGTATTGTTTGTATCATGGGCACTGTGCACCGTGGTCTGCCCGCTGCACGTCATCATGTGATGCCCTTTAGTGCACCCTGTTACCTTTTTGTATGTCTTTATTTTTGGAACTGTTTTCTCTTTTGGTTAATAAATGTGTTTTTTTTTTGTTTTTTTTGTTACTTATTTGTACCCGTAGGTAGATTTGGTTTGCAGTCTGGTGACGAGCCACCGGCTGCCGGTCGCTGCGTGCGCGAGCGCCCTAAACCTTCATGTTTTTGGTATGCGGGAGGAAACCGGAGAAATCCCGGAGTAAACCCGCGCAACACGGGGAGAACATGCAAACTCCACACAGCTCACTGTTGGTCGGGGGCTGGGATCGAACCCACGATCTCATGATCCCCGCGATCCCCCGGCCGAGGGTAAACTGTGCTGCCACAGTGCTAAACCACTGCGCCACCGTGCAGCCAATAATAAATGTGTTGTGGTGTAACCCTGCGTTTAAATCCATTCTTCCTTCTCCTCCTCCGTGCGCTGCGTAAAAGCGCACAAGGAAGATTGTGACACACGTGTTTCATTGCCAAAACCTAATGTTTTAAATCGTGGGTCCAAAAATGAAGTTGCTCCTCCATGTCCCTCCCTTACTACACTTACACACACACATGCACTCACTCAAAAAAATGACACTCTCAACCACACAAACAACTCTCTTATCTATCTGTCTATCTATCTATCTTAAAATAAGATAAGCCTTTATTAGTCCCAGAATGGGGAAATTCCAGGATTGCAACAGCACAGGGATAGCAACACTCAGAGCAACAATCAAGAAGACAAGAAAACAAGAGCAGCGAATATACATATGTGTGGGGAGACTTGAATAACGAAACCGAATTGCCTTTAATTTCAGTTTATTTCAAGTAACCATTCCACTGTCTGCTCTCATTCCTGAGCAGCGAACAAAGAGGATGAACACACCAAAGTTCTCCCTTTTAAACATTCTCACATCAAACCATTTCCCTCGCGGGGGAAATCACACATCTATATCAAAATCTCTTTATTCACATTCATTAACCTTTTATTTACATAACTCCCCCTTCTCTCCTCTCGAGCCTCAGCAGTCAGGAAGTCTTCTGTCCCCTGTCCTCCGCAGGGGGTCCAGGCTCTGTGGCTCCACACCGCAGGGGGCTGGCTCTCCTTCATCGTGAGGTTAAATCACATATGCAGTGTCCAACATATACATGTCTCACAACACAGCCATATAACCCCCCCCAAACGATGAAGAACAGACTAATTCCTAAAATTTAATAGCACCTTACTCACTACTGAATAATCAACACCAACATTCAGTCTGTGCGCCGCTTGGGCTTCAGCCGTCTGCCGAATCTGCTGTGAGTTGGTCCCGCCTTGCCTGCGGCGCTTTTCTGCTTCGGCTCTGTTGACTGAGGAAGAGAGTGATTAATTGCCCTTTGCGGGGGCCTGCCTCGTCGAGGCGCCACTGCGACCGGTACAGACACGTCCTTCATGACAAAAGCAGGTTTTAGTCTGTCAATACTGACTGTCTCTTTTCTGTCTCCAAAATCTAGCACAAATTGCTTATCACCTGCATCCAGCACTCGAAATGGCCCTTCGTAAGGTGGTTTGAGCGTTGCTTTTAGGGCTTCGCGCCTGACAAAAACGAAGTTGGCATTTTTCAAAGCCTTGGGGACGAAAACTCGTGGAAAAGCGTGATGAACCGGACCCGGGAGCGTGTCTGCTCCCGTGCCGACTAACGGTCCCAGAGCAGAGAGAGGTGGGGGCTCTGGGTGCTCTGGTAAAAACTCGCCTGGCAGCCTCAGAGTTTGTGCGAATACCAGCTCCGCTGGGGAGGCGTCTAAGTCCTCTTTAGGCGCAGAACGCAACCCTAATAAAACCCATGGCAGTTTATTTACCCAATCTGCATCCGTGAGCGACGCTCTGAGTGCTGCCTTCAAAGACCTATGAAAACGCTCGCATAAACCATTGGCCTGAGGGTGGTAAGCCGTAGTGCGGTGAATTTTGGCTCCTAAGCCGTTGGCCATCGCTGACCACAGCTCAGAGATGAATTGCGGTCCTCTATCGGACGTAATGTCCGACGGAACCCCGAAGCGCGCCACCCAAGCCGTTAAAAAAAACGCGAGCCACCTCCGCGGCCGTGGTCGTCGCAAGTGGGACCACTTCCGGCCAACGTGTGGTGCGGTCCACCATTGTCAAAAGATACGTGAACCCCTGTGATGCCGGTAGGGGGCCCACAAGGTCGACGTGCACATGGTCGAACCTTCTGGCCGGAATGCGGAACGGTTCTAACGGGGCTCTTGTGTGCCTGTGAATTTTGGCCCGTTGACAGGAAATGCAGGTTTTTGCCCATTCCTTCACGTGCTTGCGCAGGCACGGCCAAACAAACTTTTCCGCCACTAGTTTCACCGACGCGCGCACCCCCGGGTGCGCCAGTGAGTGGACCGAGTCAAAAACACGGCGGCGCCACGTGGCCGGAACCACCGGACGCGGGCGCCCCTTCGACATGTCGCAGATCAGGGGGGGCATACCGGTTTGTAAACACTTGCTCTCCAGCCTCAACCCTGTTGGTCCAGACTGGAGCGCGCGCACGTCTGCGTCCGCCCCCTGGTCCGCTGCCATGGCTGCGTAATCTATACCCACGTGCACCGGGGCTGCGCGCGCCACCGTGCCGTTCTCCTGCGGCGCGGTCACGGTGGCCCGTTCTGCCTCTGCGCGTGTTGGGGTCGTGAACGCGCGCGAGAGACAATCCGCTACTACATTGAATTTGCCCGCGACGTGCCTAATGTCAGTGGTAAATTCCGAGATTGCGGCCAGCTGCCTCTGCTGCCTGCCGGACCACGGATCTGAAATTTTGGCCATGGCGTATGTGAGCGGCTTGTGGTCCACATAAGCGGTGAAGCACCGTCCTTCCAGCCAGAACTGGAAATGACGAATAGCCAAATGCAGCGCCAACAGTTCTCTGTCGAACGCGCTGTATTTTCGTTCAGCCGCGCTTAAAGATTTGCTAAAGAAAGCCAAAGGCTGCCAAACTCCGGCTACCTGTTGCTCAATAACGGCCCCTATGGCTAAATCTGAAGCGTCTGTCGTCAGCGCGATACGTGCTGCAGGGTCTGGGTGGGCCAGGAGCGCAGCGTCAGCCAAGGCTTTTTTAACCTCTGTGAACGCGCGCTCCCGCTCCGGGGACCAGTCGACCGCCTGGGTCGGTTTTTGTTTTTTGAGCGCGGCATATAACGGTTGCATGATTTGAGCTGCGTGGGGCAGGAATCGGTTATAAAAATTCACCATCCCCAAGAATTCCTGTAGTGATTTGACCGTTTGTGGACGGGGAAAATCCGCTACCGCGCGTACTTTCTCTGGTAACGGAACCGCTCCCTCCGGGGAGACGCGGTGACCCAAAAAATCGATCCGCTCGACGCCGAACTGGCACTTGGCTGGGTTAACTATTAAGCCGTGCTCTCCCAGCCTCCTAAAAACTGCTGTGAGGTGCGTTTCGTGTTCGTCCTCTGAAGTACTCGCGACCAAAATGTCGTCGAGGTACACAAACACGAAAGGGAGATCGTGTAACACGGCATCCATCATCCGCTGAAATGTTTGCGCCGCCCCTTTGAGACCAAACGGCATGCGTAAAAATTCGAAAAGTCCGAACGGGGTTATTACCGCTGTTTTAGGAATGTCCTCCGGTTGGACTGGGACTTGGTGATAGCCGCGAACTAGATCAATCTTTGAAAAAATGCGCGCCCCCGCCAGGTGCACCGAAAAATCCTGAATGTGCGGGATGGGATAACGATCGTGCGCCATAGCGTTGTTTAGCCTGCGGTAATCCCCGCACAGTCTCCAGGAGCCATCGGCTTTCGGTACCATGTGCAGCGGCGAAGCCCACGGGCTCTTCGACCTACGAACGATGCCCAGCCTCTCCAGGCTGGCGAACTCCTCGCGCGCAATGGCGAGCTTAACTGCATCCAAGCGCCGAGCTTTTGCAAACATGGGAGGACCAGACGTGGGGATAAAGTGTTTCACCCCGTGCTTCGCGACCGTCGCTGAAAAAGTGGGCACAGTGAGCGCTGGAAATTGGGTGAGGAGTGTGTGAAACTTACCACCTGCTGTAGCGACGTGGGTCTGTACTGGTGGCGGGGACACTCGAGCTGAACAGGGGAGAGAGTAAAAAGAGAGTGCATTTACCAGCCGTCTATTAGCAAGATCAACTAACAGATTGTGTGAACACAAAAAATCCGCGCCCAACATGTTGAAACTCACCGCCGCTATTACAAAAGTCCATTCATATGTGCGGCTATGTAAGCACAAAGGCAAGGTCCTTCTCCCGTAGGTGTTGATGTTCGAGCCATTTGCCGCTGTAGCTCCGCTACCGTGGGGTCCAGCCACCCGGTCCGCGTATGTTGGGGTGATGAAGCTCACTTGTGCTCCGGTGTCGATGAGGAACTCTCGTCCGGAGCGCGCATCCGTGATGTAGAGCAGCTTGCTGCGTTCTCCGAGGGTCGAAGCTGCTAGCGACCCCCGGTCTTGCCGTTTCCCGAACTCCTGAAGATGCAGGGCGGCACACACCTGCGTGCCTTCTCTGCGAACCTCCGATGGTAAAAGCAGAGATCTTCTCCTCCGCTGTGTCGTGTCCGCGCCTCTGCCGCCGGGCTATTGGCTCCACCTCGTCGCGGCCGTGCTGCCACCGTCGTCGGCCAGTCTGGTTCTGCCGCCTCTGGCTCCCCGCTGTCTCGGGTCGCCGCTGTGGTTGCTTGCCCGCCGCAGGCGTCCAGGATCCCATCTGCCTCCTGGGCCAGCTCCCAGAACTCCTCCAGGGTGTGACACTTTTTGCCGGCCAGCGTGCTTCTCGCATGCGCCGGGAGGTTGGAGAGGAAGATGAACTGAAAAATGAAATCATCGTTGTCCAACCCTCTCAGCTGTATCATCTCCTCCATCAGGGCGCTCGGCCTGTGTCCACCTTGGTCTAGCAAAGACAGGATCCTCCTCGCCCTCACTTCAGCCGAGGGGGTGAAAAACTTGATGAGGGTGGACTTCAGCTTGCCGTACCTGTCGGTCGCGGGTGGCTGCTCCACCAAGCTCTGCACGCACCGAGCTGTGCTGTTGTCCAGTTTAGCGATGACATGGTGGAACTTAGTGTCATCCACCGTTACTCCTGCGAGCGCGAACTGCGACTCTGCTTGCAGAAACCACGACCGTGGGTTATCCTGCCAGAAATCAGGCAGCTTAACGGCCACTGCGCTCGCCAGTTCTGAGCGCTGTGAGTCCGGGACCCTGAGAATTTCTTCGTTCATTCTCAACGTCGTCAGTCACCAATGTGGGGAGACTTGAATAACGAAACCGAATTGCCTTTAATTTCAGTTTATTTCAAGTAACCATTCCACTGTCTGCTCTCATTCCTGAGCAGCGAACAAAGAGGATGAACACACCAAAGTTCTCCCTTTTAAACATTCTCACATCAAACCATTTCCCTCGCGGGGGAAATCACACATCTATATCAAAATCTCTTTATTCACATTCATTAACCTTTTATTTACATAACTCCCCCTTCTCTCCTCTCGAGCCTCAGCGGTCAGGAAGTCTTCTGTCCCCTGTCCTCCGCAGGGGGTCCAGGCTCTGTGGCTCCGCACCGCAGGGGGCTGGCTCTCCTTCATCGTGAGGTTAAATCACATATGCAGTGTCCAACATATACATGTCTCACAACACAGCCATAATATGTACATATAAATATAAACACAGTGCGGAGCATTGTAGCTAGATGGAATAAATATATATACACACAGTATGGAGCATTGTAGCTAGATGGAATAAACAGCATAACCATCTGCTTAGTTATCCTACATAGTATGAATATGTACCCATACATATTGTCACCCTCCGTAGCGACCGATATTGTCCTAGTTGTATACTGGAGGGGACCATTGTGTAAGTCTATTGCGTCTTTTGCATTCAATACTATTAGATCGTCACGTTTTTTTGCTATCTCTGCGAGCAGCCCTGCTTAGGTTATACAGTCTGACAGCCGTAGATAGGAAGGACCTGCGAAACCTCTCGGTTGCGCACCTAGGATGATGTAGTCTGCTGCTAAATGAGCTCCTCAGTGCGTTCAGTATGTCCTGCACAGGGTGGGACTCGGACTCCAGCAGAGATGACAGTTTATCCATCATCCTTCTCTCTCCTATCTCCTCCACTGGGTCAAGGCGCTGCCCCAGGACAGAGCTAGCTTTCTTGATCAGTTTGTTCAGTCTCTTCCTATCAGCTTCTAGTGTGTTTGTGTGAATGAGTGTGCAAGCATGTATCTCTGTGTACCATTTAGTAAACTAGTGCATACTTGTGCATGCCCGTAGAGACCAAGTATAAGCAAGTATTTCTACATGCCCATAGAAAGCAAGTGTAAGCAAGCATTTCTGCATGCCTGCCTTTGATCTTTGACATGGTACCTATACATGCCCGTAGAAACCAAGTATAAGCAAGTATTTCTGCTGCATGCCTGCCTTTGATCTTTGATATGGTTACCATGACAACAGTAACCATGGTAATGTCTGCCTTTGATCTTTGACAGTGTTACCATGGCAACAGTAACCATGGTGAAACCTGCGTTTGATCTTTGATGTCACCACTCGTTCAATGATGCCTGCCTTTGATCTTTTGTTGATGTCATAGCGAGTCCTATTCGTGCATGCCCGTAGAAACCAAGTATAAGCAAGTATTTCTGCATGCCCGTAGAATGCAGGTGTAAGCAAGAAGGTCACCACTCATTCAGTAATGCCTGCCTTTGACCACTCTACTATGGTGTCTATATGAAGTCATATAGGCATCATCTAGAGATCATAGGAACATCATAGGCGATTGTATGATCTTTTAGCGAGTCCTATGGTTGTGACAGTGTCTATCCATCCATCCATCTTCTTCCGCTTAATCCTTTTGGGTCGGGGGGGGGGGGGGGCTGGAGCCTATCCCAGCATCTTTGGGCGAGAGGCAGGGTACACCCTGGACAGATCACCAGTCCATCGCAGGGCCAACACAGAGAGACAGACAACCATTCACTCTCAGTCATACCTAAGGACAATTTAGAATCCCCAGTTTGATGCCAATTGACCTAACTTCCATGTTTTTGGAGTGTGGGAGGAAACCGGAGAAATCCCGAAGTAAACCCACACAGACACGGGGAGAACATGCAAACTCCACACAGATCACTGTTGGTTGGGGGCTGGGATTGAACCCAGGATCTCCCGGCCAAGGGCGAGCTGCTGTGCTGCCGCAGTGCTAACCACTCCACCACCGTATACAAGGTCATTTAGTCATATTAGAGATCATAGGAACATTAGTCCTATGG
Organism: Pholidichthys leucotaenia; assembly: GCA_020510985.1. Classification (NCBI taxonomy): domain Eukaryota; kingdom Metazoa; phylum Chordata; class Actinopteri; order Cichliformes; family Pholidichthyidae; genus Pholidichthys; species Pholidichthys leucotaenia. The sequence continues at coordinate 444,444,274 of CM035836.1, read as the reverse complement.
TCTATATGACATCATATAGACATCATAGGAACATCATAGGCGGTCCTATGATCTTTTAGCCTATGATCTTTCAGCGAGTCCTATGATTGTCAACATCATAGGAACATCATAGGACATCATGTAGACATCATAGGAGTCCTATGATCGTGACAGACACACACACTGATGAGATTTCTTGAATTTATAGTGATGTAATGTGTTTTTGTTTACCGTACTGTTACTGAACCTAAACCTAATTCTAACTTGTGAAATACTCTCCCTGACTTATATTCAAATGTCCAACCCTCTCAAAATTCCCACGAGCCCTTGAGTCACGTGATGTGACCAACATAACGAGGCCTCGCTCGCTACGGTCACGTGACTATGGGCATGCTGAAACAGTGCTTGAGACACAGCTCATGACACTTCCATTTCATATTGCTCAAATCAGGGTGGAGTAGGCGGTGTCGAGTGTAAACATCACCAGCTGTAGGAGTGACGGATGAATTCAAGGTGGGGGTGGGATTACATCAGGGTTCAGCTCTGAGCCCTTTCTTGTTTGCCATGGTGATGAACAGGCTGACAGATGAGGTCAGGCAGGAGTCTCCGTGGACCATGACGTTTGCAGACGACATTGTGATCTGTAGTGAGAGTAGGGAACAGGTGGAAGAGAACCTGGAGAGGTAGAGGTATGCTCTGGAGAGAAGAGGAATGAAAGTCGGTAGACACAAGACAGAATACATGAGTGTGAATGAGAGGCAGGCAGATGTAATGGTGAAGAGTCAAGGAGTAGAAGTAGTGAAGGTAAATGAGTTTAAATACCTGGGGTCAACCATCCAAAGCAATAGAAAATGCACACGAGAGATGAAGAAGAGAGTGCAGGCAGGGTGGAGTGGGTGGTGACGAGTGTCAGGGGTGACTTGTGACAGAAGGATAGCAGCTAGAGTGAAAGGAAAGATGGTTGTGAGACCTGCTATGATGTATAGTTTGGAGACAGTGGCACTGACAAAAAGACAGGAGGCAGTGCTGGAGGTGGCAGAGTTGAAGATGCTAAGATTCTCATTGGGAGTGACTAGGAGGGACAGGATTATAAATTAGTATATCAGAGGGACAGCTCAGGTTGAGCGGTTTGGAGACAAAGTAAGAGAGGCCAGACTGAGATGGTCTGGACATGTGCAGAGGAGGAATAGTCGACATACTGGACAAAGAATGTTGAAGATGGAGCTGCCAGGCAGGAGAAAAAGAGGAAGACCACAGAGAAGATTCATGGATGTAATAAAGGAGGACATGGAGAGGGTTGGTGTTACAGAGGAAGATGCAAGGGATAGGGTGAGATGGAGCCAGATGATCTGCTGTGGCGACCCTTAAAGGGAGCAGCCAGAAGAAGAAGCTTGGTTTATTTTTTGCCTTTTGTTCTTACAAGGATAAAGAGTAGATGTTTTTACCTTATTTTCTTTACATGTTTCGACTCTTTACTTGGTTTATTTTGCAATCCAGAAGACATCCATTAAATTTTTGGTAGCATTTGTTTTATTTGTCATGATACCGCTCTCTAAATCAAGGTCAATTTATTTTCAATAAATGATTTGGCTTCAGTTTGACACTCCTGTAGATAATCATCGGTCCACTGCTGGCCTCCAGTGGTGTATTTGGGAACTGCAGCTGTCGTCCGCCGCTCCCTGTCAGCTTCGGGCTCCGTATGCTTGTCAAAGCACGCCTCAACAAAGCGATGGGAACTTCTCCCGATGAGCTGTTGAGAGTCTGAAACACACCAGCAACTAAACGATATTTGACGGAGCCACAAAAATCATTGTACCTATTCACCAGTGAGAAGACTGTCAACTCCGGAAAAAGCCGCGATGGACTCGAGAGACACAGCCCCGGAATCGTGGGACGTGGATGAGGATGCCGAGGCCCCTGCCGCGGCGGCGGGGCTTCCGACCGCCTTCGCTGCCCTCAACGTTAACGCCAAGCCTTTTATCCCTAACATTAACGCCCCGGTGTTTGTACCGAGCTTCCTCCAAGCCAGTGCCACGGAAATGCCGGCTTCAGACGGTAGGTTAAAGCTAGACAGCTGACTTGGAAGTTAGCTAGCTTGGCTGCTAATCCAGCTAAGTTAGCTTTCCTGTCTGTGCTGCTGCCACACTTAACGCCTTTCTACCGGCTAATCAACAAGTCCTTCCAAGTGTTAGCCATGTGTTCTAACAGTGCAGTAGCTGATTTATGTGACGCTAACAGTGAACAAATAATGAAACATTTAAGCAGGGTTTTCCGTCTAGAAATTCTGAAAGTTTGACCTGCTTTGTCTTCTTTCCTCTAAGGTACCTCAGATCCAGTTGCCAGCATGGAGGTGTCAGAAACGCTCGGTATGCATCCACGCTTCAGCCAATGCGTGTTAATTTAATGAAGTTATAAATCTGTCTTGTCTGACAGTTTGGCTGCAAAGGACATGCTCAGGTGTTCACATTAACCCACTCCTCGTGTTTTAACCCTCATACAAGACCTCTTGCAGGTTTAATGCTCGCTTGAGATTCCATGCTTATTTCACGTACTAAACCGTATTTGGTTTTCTGGCATTGGCAAATCCATGTGCCCTATGTCGAAAATGATGCAAGTCCACTTCCCCACTGCCAAAAATAGACGTCCCACTGGCACATGTTGTGATATGTGTCAAGAGCTCCATGTTCAAGGCCTGAAAGGGCCTGTGTCAGAGCAAGGCGACCACATCTAATTACTCCAAAAACTACCACTAAGTGCTGGCTGAGGTGGCTCTGGCTGAGTCACGTTTCTGCTCCACTTGCAGAAAACATATTTTTATTTGCTTGTTTGTTTATTTTAACAGTGGAGCCAAAGACAGCAGCTGGTTTAGAATGAATGAGACTGAGACAAACCGTCAGATGTAGTAGTGGACTCGTGAGTAGGTGCGGTCTGGAGTTTATCTCTCGCAGACACATTCATGCAGCTGGTGGCTCTTACGCCTGCTTTGTTAGTCTTTTCTGAACTTCTCTCATACTGTAATAACAGCCTGATGAGGCTGTTGACAAAGTCGAAGCATGAATGGACTTTTGAGTTTGCGAGCAGTAGTTTCTCACAGACTGACTGTAAATGAAGGGGCTCTGAGAGAAAATGGGCATTGTACATGACTGCTCGGCTGCATAATTTCATAGTTACAGAAATGGGAGGCTTATTTGTGTGTTGCTATGGGAAGATGGCTACTTCTGCAAAGCACAGCAGATTTTACTGTTGCGGAGCTTTTTGACTTGAACTCATTTGCATTGCAGAATGTTATGTTTATTACAGCTTGGCAAAATTAGCAGATGACACATTGTTAAAGGAGATCTGTTATGCTTGTTTCAAGCTCGGTGCAAAACATTTAAATGAACACTATGTAAGATTTTCACCTTAATGTTTCCAAAATCATTTTGTTGGTACATCAACTTTTGACTGTGTGAATGTCACTTCCTGCATAGTAGGGGACGGGCAAAAAATCGATACATTGTACTATCAAGATACTTTGTGCCCATGATACTGTATCGATTCAGAGAAACCAGTATCACGATACTTGTATAAAAGTATCGATAAATGTTGCAAATACAAATTCAGACTTTTTGGGTACCATAGTAATAAAAAAACACTTTTCAGTCCAATACATGGTGCTAAATGCACACTGTCTGGTTAGGTCAGTATAGCAAAGGAGTGACTCATGACATCTAGCCAGGAGTTGAACAAGACAGACAGCAGGTGTGACAATCACAATACTCGGCATATCGCAAGACCATGATAATATTGTATTGCAGCCCATGTATTGTAATAGTATCGTATCATGGTTGGCGACTCTGGTGAGTCCCACCCCTAGCGTATAGCACGGGTGGGACTGCATTGCCTGCAACAGCGTTGTTCCTGTTGGGAACATTGAAAGGACTTACTATGAGAACTATAACCTCACTTCCAACAGCCAGTCACAGTGTACAGCTGTAGCCACCAACAATTAAGCACCCTATGATTGGCTGTTGAGACTGAGATCACAGTTGCCATAGTTGTAGTCTTTTCAGTGTTCCTACCCAGAACAAGAAAATTACATAGTATTGCTTTAAACCAGCAATTACTGATGCGACACAGACAGACTCAGCAACAAAACAGTGCATCTGTCTGCTCATGTTTTCACAAACACATTTTGCTGGTTTGCTTTCAAGATATCAGACAAAGTTGACTGCCAAGTAAGAATGCATGATATACAGTATATTGGCATGCTATCGGTATCAGCCGATAAAGCATTTAAAAGTATTTATCGGCCACCGGCAAAAATTAATATTTACAGCCGATGGAGTATTATAGTAGACAGTCTCAAGTGACGCTCTGCTGGTGACGTTGCCTCAGCGCGAGGGACTGACTTCATTACGCCAGACGACCGTATCTCAGCTAACATGGCTGCCCCCACAAACGCAGCATGTTGTAGCTCCGTACTCCCTTAAACAATGACCCCGCTTACATGGTCACAATAAACTGATTACTGGGAATAAACTGATAATGGCAATAATACATTTTCTCACATTTACATGCACTGAATAAATGGATTATTGGAGGATAAACCACTTGAGTTAATGACCCCGGTTACATGGTCTTTATCAGATTATTCTGCTTACATGGCCACTTGAATAATCGGACAACTCCAGAAATCCAATCATAACCGGTTTATTCGTGTACATGTAGACATGGTCAATGCTGCGTGTGGTTTTATTTGTATTACTTTTTGTGGTTACATGCTGCTGAAATGTATCAAACATCTTCCACAGCAGACAGGAATTACTGCACATGGGGAGCATATGCCCATATGGTACCAGGGTTTACACTCTCCAGAGATGGAGGCAGAGGTGACAGCGTAAATGGAAGCGGGGAGCGCTCTGAACAGACCAATGCTGCCTAGCCTTTGTGTTGCAAATTGGGTCCCTTGGAAACATGATTGACAAACTAAAATTGGATATATAACCTGGATTATCATTCAAAGCTGGCTATGCCTCAAGATCATAGACACCACAGTTGACCTAGTGTGCTGCTAACTACACTGAAGTGCAGGACAGAGAGCGGGCGAGAGCTGCTGAAGTGGAATTTGTATATATGTGAATACGGGCTTGTTTACAAACTCTGTTGTCATCGATAAGTACTGCTCACTGACCTGTAGCTGCTGGCAGTCAAATGTAGACCTTTCTGTCTGCCATGGGAGCTTTCTGTTGCTGAGGTAACAGTGGTCCAGATGCTTGTGCTAATGTAGCACTCGGCTATGTGCTTGTAGCCATTGACAAGCAGCAGACCCAGGTTTAACCAACTTATTAAGTGTGCAACACGAGGAGATATAACACACTGGACTGTGTGTTATTAAGGGATACAGAGCCTCCCTCCCCTCACACATTTGTCTGGAAATACATAATACCTATTATTTTCATATTAAGTTGAGGTAGTTTTTATTTTCCTTAGGGAATGTGTCCAGTTAGTCATTACTGTAAGACAAAGGAGATGTAAATGGGTGGGAAAAATATGTGCATATATGTTTCAGCATCGGCAATCGGCAAAAAGTTTTAAACTATCGGCATATCAGCTATCGGCAAAATTCAACTATCGTGCATCCCTGTTGCCAAGTCGCCATGTTTCCTGTTTTTGTAATCCAGGAAGTACCCGCTCACAGTGACAGATGCTGTCCAATGTGGAGCAGCTCTGTGTTTGTGTGAGGATGGTAGAAAGGCTGGGAGAGCTGTCAATCATTTATCATTACTTTTTTCTCCCCTTACTCTCCATGAAATCATGCCTTGTGTGTCGAACGACATCTTACGTCATGGATGGAGAGCGGTGAAGTGTAGGTTCTAAATAACTGAGCTTGAACGTGGGCTGGTTCTACAGAGTGTCAAGAATCCAGGGGTGGGGTTAGAGCCAGAACGGGATAAGTAACAGAGCCTTGTTTCTAAAAACCCAGTAAATGTTTGTGGTTTAGGGATGCAAGTTATCGATTAATTCATTAATCGATAACTGATTCAGCTTATCAATCGAGTAACGATTAATTGATAAGCGGCGGTTTTCCTGAGAATCTGAATTTTCCTCAGTACAGTACAGTCTGTCTTTAACATATAAAAAAGTTGCTGTTTTTTATATACTGACTAAAACATGAACATCATATTCATCAATGATTTATTGTACCATTTGCTATTTTTTTTTTTTTTTTTTACTATGGACAATGGCATTTTTTTGTAGTTTAACAAATTGGACACTGTATAGTGTGTACTATGTGTTGGTACGTCTCAGTAAATTACAAATGTCATGAGTTTTTATTTATTTTAAAAACTACTACCAATATCATAAAATACATCTTTTTTTAGTTATATTTAAAAAACTTTCATGTTCTAATTTACTGAGATGCACTAGTAGACTGTTTTAACAGCAAAATAAATTGTGAGCTGCTTCATCTGTTGCATGTTAAACATTATCACAGTACCCCGGCAATCCAGGCAAGCCCAGTACGATCTGGGCTCCTCTGTCTGTTAACTCAGTGGCTACTTGAGTCCGGTCTGCTTTCCCATCTAGTGGGGATAGGTTTTTGAGCTCATGTAGCCGGCTGCAGTCTGTTTCTCCACCGTGTTGTGTTGATCTGAAGTCGGCGGGTGGACATTGGAAGTTGTTGTGGCTCTCTGACGTAACCCAGAAGGGCGAGGGTTTTTTTTTTTCGCTCTGCACAGCGCATGCGCTCTGGGGGCTTTGTGTCTTCTTCTGCTTTTTCGGTTGAAATGCGGCAGTGGGTGACTGCGTGCGCCCCCGCCTGGACAGCGAAACCACGACATTTCATAGAATAAGCTCCCATTGAAAAGGACTGCTGAGTTATCAATTAATTGACAGCTAATTTAATTTAGTTGATTAAATTGTTATCAACAATTAATCGACAGTCAATTAATCATTAACATCCCTATTATGGTTCCAGCTCCACTAGAGAATGGCAGCACAGAGGCAGATATGACCACAGAGGAAGAAACATGGGAGCAGAAGGAGGAACCAGGGGGAGGTGAAGGAGGTGGCGGAGAGGAAGATTCGAGGGCAGGAGGAGAAACTTGCGAGGAAGAAGGGGGCGCTACCATGAAAGAAGATGAGGAGATGATGGAAGAGGAAGAGGAAGAGATGCCCATCCCTAAAGTGGCTCCGCCCCCACCAGATGCACCTAAGAAGGAGCATGTGAACGTGGTCTTCATCGGTCACGTGGGTATGTCTTATTTGTTTTTACACTGTTGTTTTTTTTTCTTGAAAGCTTTGTTCATTCAAAAATAATGCTACGGTTTGTGTGTGTCAGATGCGGGAAAATCAACTATTGGAGGACAGATCATGTGAGTAATTTTCTGTTTTCAGTGTAAGCTGATGATAAAGGGAAAATATGAACTGGAATGTAACCGTTGAAGGTCCCATATTGTGTGTAGTTGTTGAACCTTGTAAAATATGGCCGTGGAAGACGTGTGTACTGTTAAAATACTCACTTCCTAAAGAAATGCAAACCGCCTTAGTTAAACACTTAAAGAAAGAACATCACAAACTAGCAAGTTCCACCTTCTTTCTCCAAGTTGTGCCTTCTGACTTGTAATTGGCCACTAAAACATTATTTACCCAGATCAGATTAGGGTTTTGTTAATATTAATGAGCACAATAAAAACGGTTTTACTTTAGTGTTTTTTTGTTAATCTGTAAAACAGCACAAATGGTTTTTGTTGGTCTTCAAAACTACATATGTATTAGGGATGGGCAATTTAATCTTACCGTAAATCAGCATCACGGTTATTTGAAGCTTTTAAATCGATTTAATTTATTTTTTTTGCTTTTTTTCTCCCTCCTTTCTTCTCCTTTATAGTTCACTGATAAGACAAGTAATTATGCCACGAGAGTGCGGCATCAGTGAATATATTACTGTGGTGATTTGGCTGTAAATGAGCTTAATATAATCTATCTCCACTGCAAAATGGTCGAAACGGCACGGACAGCAGTCAGAAGCTAACAGTGACCCAGCCTCAGCACACTACAGCCAGTCTCCATGCACCCCACCTTGGTTTTATCTCCAGATTAAACAGAGAATCATCTCATACTATGTGGACTGAGACTTTTTCCCCCTCTGTAAAAGCTGTTTTAATTTTTCCATCGTGTTCTGCTGCTTCCGAACACTGACTGCACTGCTACTGGGTTGCGCGGTCACGCGACCACGGGAGACATCTTAAAGGGGCAGTACGTGAAAGCTGTCATACACACGCACATAACAGGAAGAAGGGAATAATAAAAAAAAAAGACATCAGCAAGATAGCGTCGGGTTTTGGTTTTATTTCGTTTAATCACCCAATACCAATATGTATGTCTTTTAGGATGTCAGAATTTAAAATTAGTGCCCAGAAAAATGCACAAAATGGGACCGTTAAAATGTCTCACTATGTATCAGACACTATATGTGATTATAGGAATCGTTATGCAATGCATTTGCTACAAATTAGTTACTGTATTTAATGTACAAAAGCTGTTTTCATCCATAGTGTTATAAACTCTTAATTGCTGTCCCTTCAAGAACTAGAGGGCATCCAAAGAGCGCGTATCTCCACCAAGGGTCTGTCTGTCTGTACCTCCGTCCCTCTCTGCCTCCATCCATTGCTACATTGCATTAGAGGGCTTTGGTGAACATATATCCCCATGGATCACCTCCAAAATCTTAATTGGTTCATCTGTAGCCTAAGGACCACCTCTGGCCAATATGTCAGTTTTTGCATAATCCTGCTCACGCGTTGTGAGAAGATGGGGCCTTTGCAGAGGTAGGCGCTCTTGGATAACCCCAAAAATGTAATGGGTTCATCCTTGGGTCAAGGGCCACCTCCGGTGAAAATTTCATCGAAATCTGTCGAGTAGTTTCTGCAAAATCCTGTTAACAGACATTCCACACTGATGACATTACCCCCTTGGTAGCAGTAGCAACAAGACTTGGATGAAAAACACAAACATTATTTCATTGTTTTAAAATGTGTGTCTATTTTATTACATCATCTTATAAAATGTGAGAAGTAAAATAAGTGTGATGTTTGCAAGTTGCCTGTTTTGCAAGTCCTTATTGTCTGTCGTCACTGAAAGGTACTTAACTGGAATGGTGGACAAGCGAACCCTGGAAAAATATGAAAGGGAAGCAAAGGAAAAGAACAGGGAGACATGGTGAGCAAATACTGAATATTTTTGCCCGTCTCTCATCAGGTTCACAGCCAAATCATATTAGATTTATCTAAGAAAATGCAGTGCAGTTTTGTAAAATCTAATAAATGCACATTATAGGTACCTGTCTTGGGCTCTTGACACAAATCAGGAGGAGAGAGACAAGGGGAAGACAGTCGAGGTTGGAAGGGCTTATTTTGAGACGGAGAAAAAACATTTCACCATCCTGGACGCCCCTGGGCACAAGAGCTTTGTCCCCAACATGATTGGTGGAGCATCACAAGCTGACCTGGCAGTCCTGGTGAGGCAGACCACACACAGCTAAAACCTCACAAGCATATCTGCAGTTTCCATAATCGACACTCTTTTCCACTCTTAACATGTAGTGAAAGCTTCTAAAACCTTTCGCCAGGCAGTAAAGATGTGTTGTTTTGTTAGGTGATTTCGGCAAGAAAGGGGGAGTTTGAGACTGGATTTGAGAAAGGTGGACAGACACGGGAGCACGCCATGCTGGCTAAAACAGCGGGAGTTAAACACCTCATTGTCCTGATCAACAAGATGGATGACCCCACTGTCAACTGGAGCCTGGAAAGGTGAATAGGGCCTGCGCTTTTTAGAAACACTCAGACACCAACAGAAAAGGTGCAACATACAGAAGTACATGTGATCATACAACAATTTGATTGGACAACAGGGATTCCAGGGGTTACTATATTCCCCAATAATCATTCAGACATTTCACTGGATATTAATCACAGTGGTCTTCTAGAAGTCTTTAATTACAGAAACTGTTGCTGGCTTTTCATCGTGTAGGAATATTCTAGCTTGGTTAATTAAATACATAAATTATCCCATTAAGAACTGACCCAAAATTGGTTACAATAATGCACTTTTTATTCAACTTATGATATGACTAAGTGCTAAGTCCTTTCTTTAGTGCAAAGGGTGTGTAGTGTCAGTTGTTGCTGTAGATGTCCAGTTGTCACACATTAGAGCGACTCTCTTTGCTGACTTCAGTGACGTTGTCATGTGGTGTTTTTACTTCTTCATACAAGTTCAGGATTACCGTTTCCCTGAAGTGTTAGCGTGTCTGTAAAACATAATGTGTTTCCGGCAAATATATGTGACTTCAGAAGCCTTCGATTTCAATAACTGTGTACCGCCACATATCCTTACATATGAAAGTTGCGACAGCCTCCGTTACTTTTTGGGCACGTTGAGAAGTGGATGCTAACTTAACCAGAAATGCCTCTTCCAGTGCAGTTTGTTTCTGGTTGAACCTTTTTGGTAGCATCATATCTGGGTGATCCCTTGCTGAATGACTTATGAGATTTTGAGATTTTTCATATGGCTTTAATTTTGACAAGCTCTTCGCTGTCTTTGGACTTGTTGAATCTAAGGTGCTGTCTGCCCTCAGGCTTGGCAGCACAGTCATGTATGTAACCATGGTGATCCATACTCATTTTTGGCTGAACCCCCACGTGAATGTTGAATCACACAAGAGTTCAGCCAGTCCAGAGACCTGTAGCAAGTTTGATACACACACACCAAAAAAAACATGATATAAAAAGATTGATCCGTGGATTTTTGTAACTTGATATCGGCTCATTCAAACGTGAATTGATTTGAATCAGAGAATCGATCTTTTGAACCCACCTCTATTAGTTATCCCAAAGTTTAGATTAAAACCTCACAGCGTAGTTTTGGCTCACACCTCACGGCATACAATGCATGCTTCTGACTCTTTACTTGATCTGAAGATTCCAGTTAGAAGGTGGTGAAGAGAAAGGAAATGAAAGTGGAGGTATTGATCAAGTGCTAGCTAACTTTAAAATTAATTACTACAAAGTTTAGGTTAAAACCTTACAGCGTATAGTTTTTTTTCTGAAAAACAAAAGCTGAGCTACAGATTAAGGCTGCATGTCCACAAAACGCATTTTCTCAGCTCTGGGCGGCTATTTTCCATTCATTCTCTATGTGGTCCAGCGTTTACAGCGCTGAGCACCCACTGTGCTGAAACGCTCTCGGCGGTGGCCATTTTTTGTCGCAGCACTCAGAGTTGAAAAAAGTTCAACTTTTCAGAGACTGCAGCTGAGCTCGTCAGTGTCAGACCTTAAGCAGCCAATCAGAACTGCTGCGTGGGCGGGACATAGGACGTCAGTACTAGTCTGTACTCAGACTCCTGCTTTCCGTGTCATCATATTTTACATCCAGAGCTGCTAGAAAACATTTCCTGTCCATTGTTATTTAGAGACTGCTATTAAAAAAAATCTGTAGAAAGTCTGACAGTAGGAAAAGCGGGAGTGATGAGCTGAGAGTGACAAGCTGTTGCTGGGATACAGGGCACAGACTTTCCCCCCAGAGCGCAGAACATAAACGCTGGAAAAAAAATGCTTAGGGCGGTCGGGTGACAAAAAACGCATTTTGTGGACACGCAGCCTAAAGTGGCTCAACTGACGGATTTCAAATTTAATTGAACATTATATGTAAAATTACAATGAAGGTATATAACACTGATCAACACCAAATGTATTGTCCGTAAGTTGGTTTTTTTTTGCTTATTTAAGATGATTTTGATGTGCTAAATCCAAAAATCACATTGGTTTTGCTCAATCAGGTCAACTTTTTGAACTATGGCCACATGCTTTTTACGTTTTTGTTTACACGTCCGGGTATTTTCACTTTATATGATGCAAAATTCTTTTTTATTTCTTGAAATTCTCTGAATTTTGAACATTGATGATGTAACATTCAATTTACATGTACTTACCTTTATCAGTGTCTACTATTCATTTTACAGTACAACTGTACAACTGCTTACAACTTAGCATAAAAACCTGACCTGATCGAGAGAAACAGATGTCATTTTCAGATTCAGCGGTGCAAAATCAGTTGAAAAAAACATAGACAACTTACAAAAAAATTATTTTTGTTATGTTGTGTTATGCTTGTTGCTGTTAACAACATCCAAGACTAGCAGTTAGGAACTACTTGCCACTTATGGTGTATTGAGACGAAATGCAAACGTGTAAATTTTTTTGCACTGCACGATTACATGTAAATTTCATGCAAAGATGCAAATGGACACAAATTTGTATCCAGGTGAGTTGCAGAAGGGCAGGGTTGCCTTCATAACTTCTGCAGCTGCTTTCTAATTGCTGTGGAAGTCCCAAAAATATTATGTTTAGGTTTGCAATGTTAGCTGGGAAAATGTCACTGCCTCCTCCAGAAACTGCACCTGAATGATTTGTTTGTTTATGCTGCTAGCTGTGAGCACATTCATAGCAGTTGGAGCATGTGGTTCGATAAACTCTCGACACTTTCTCAGCTGCAAAGCTCATGTCCATCTGTCTGCAGGTGAGTGACAATCTCATTTTGAAACTAGTTTACTCTCCAGCGTTGATACTTTTACTCTGGTGACGAAAGAATCTCAAGGCCAATTAGTTATCGAGACCACCTCCCTCGGATGCAAATGTGTGTTTTCTCTGTTTACATTAAAGCAAGGTAGTCGGATGCGGGAAAAAAAATTTTTTTTGCATGCATGGAAAGAAAATCCTATAGACACATATAGTGTGATTGTCTGCGACTGTGAAGGACCTGTTCCACGAGCAAATGTACGTTTTTTTGGTCCGTGGCTGTTTACATCGGCCAGGATACTTCGTGCACCGATGGGCCGTAGGGATCCCGTATTTTACATCCGGAAAAAACAGTGAAACGGGAACAGCAGGAAGAGCCATAGTATCGTCGTCTAATCGTTTTATAACACATTTCACAACTAATAATAGTAACATTTCCACAAAAAATGTGCTATATTAACAACACGATTGCATTTTGCACACGGCTCGCTCTCCGGCGGCGGCCCCGAGAAGTAAACAAATGCTGGGACGCTTGAATTCTTTCATCCCGAAAATATCATTTTTGAATATTAATTACAGCTAAACGGGAGCAGTTTCGATGCCAAAATTTCACATACAGATCCTAATATACGTGTTCTATACACCATCGGCTTTTGGGTATCCGACTACCTCGCTTTAACTTTAATAAGTATTCGCAGCATGCACCATAAGTGATACTTGTCTTGGTGGAACACCATAATATTAAATAGACAAATCATAGTCTCCTGTCAGTTATTACTGCCAATTTATAAATTGTGTTAGTGGAATTATTGTATAAAAGCAATATTACAGTGGTGACAGGCCTATGACTGAGTCACTGTAGTTCTATAATCACTGATACCATACTCCCTCTTGTGTCATATAGACTTCAAAATAAAACTGCCGGGATCATATTTTTAATATTATTAATATTACTATAATATTAATCTTCTGGAGTGGTGGCCTAGAGGTGGAGCATCCGCACCACAACCAGGAGGCTGGGGTTCAAGTCCCAGCCGGCTCATGCCAAAGACAATATTAAAAATGGAACTTCCTGCTGTCCAGCTTGGTGCTCAGCAATAATGGAACGAAGGAGGGAAATGTTGCTTACCCAGCCACAGGTGGGGCACAGCCAGTGTACTTCTGTGCCGGTCCCAAGCCTGGGTAAAATGGGCAGGGTTGTGTCAGGAAGGGCATCCGGCATAAAACCCTTGCCAAATCAACATGCAGATCATCGCGATATAAAGTGATGATGCACTGTAGCGACCCCGAAAAGGAGCCGAAAGACAAAAAAACCCCCCAAAGATAACAATCATAATTTATAATGGTTATTCATTTATACTTCAATTATGATAACAAACCATAATTGTATTTGCTCTGTGTTTTCGAAAATGACCTTGTTTTATTTATTTTGGAGATCACGCAGACTCCCAGCACACGTCAAAACGTCAAACTGCATTTGTTTCCCTTTTTGTGTTTTTTGTTGCTTTACTGCAGGTATGAGGAGTGTAAGGAGAAGCTGGTGCCATTTCTAAAGAAAGTCGGCTTCAACCCTAAAAAGGACATCCATTTTATGCCTTGCTCCGGACTCACAGGTGCCAACCTCAAAGACCCCGTATCAGAATGTCCCTGGTACACGTAAGTCAGGTTTATCTTTTCTAGATGGACAGCTTCTCATTCATTCAGAAAAGTGACGTCAACTTGGCTAAACATGCTTTCCTCTGTAAAGAGGAAGTTTGTTTGTCTGGAGGTCGTTGGAAAATTGTTAATTTGTTTAACAAAAGAATTCTCTCCTGACGTCAATAATCACCATTTTTCAGCCGTATTGACCAGAGCATGGTGTTAATTTTTGTAGATTAGGATCTAAGTGTGACCATGAAGCAGTGTTCTTTAGAGTGGGAGAAGTATGTGATGGAGTTTGCTTCTCTGTTTTCACAACAGCAAGACAACGGTGGCAAACATGTTCAACTCTGATCTGTCTTTATTATATATATTCTGTGTTTTGCCAAAGTTTGGCAGCAGTGAAACAGAAAACTGTCTTTTAAGGATGATTAAAAGTTACATTTTTTTTTTCTCCCAGGGGTTTGCCATTTATTGCCCACCTGGACAGCTTGCCAAACTTCACCAGATCCAGCGACGGACCAGTCAGGCTACCCATCGTAGACAAGTACAAGGTGAGCGGCTGGTGAACTTTGATTCTCTTTGCACACGAGAGAAAAGCAGTAATCTGTGGGAGCCTGTCGTCTGCACTGCGCCAGTCTCAGCTGATAAGTGGGTGTGAAATTTCTTTTGGTTTTTGCTCATTTAGCCAAAATCCTTTCCGCTCCCTCTTCAGTGTGTCATCCTTTTCCCTCTTAGATTGTTTTCCAAGAGCACGCAGACACACACACACACAGAAGCACTGCGGCCTCTGCATAATCATTCGTCTTTGAGATAATTCAGATTCTTGGCACTTGTATCTTTTTAGGTGTTGGAAGCAGTTCATCATGTTTGCTGAAGTGTTGGTGGAAGTTTTCTGAAAACCCCAAACTCTTTACATTAATCATCAGCCTGTGTGACTCTCTGTTTTTATATTGTCTTTATCTTCTTGCAGTTGCACGAGAGCTTTAGTGTCTGAGATGGTGGTGCTCTGATTTAAGGGGATTATGGTTTATGACTAAGTGCTGCACATTAATGGTCACCTCACTAGGACTTTGATGCGATAACCTTTCAGCTGGAAATAAAACAGTACCTGTTATTATTTGTGATTGCTATAAATCATAATTCTTAGTCCGGCTGTGTTATATAAGGGCATTTAAATCACCAAGACAGTTACCCTGTTAAAATGCCAGGTTTCATGATTTTTTTTGGGGGGGGGGGGCACACGATTGATCATTTCCAAAGCTTTCCTACCATTAAAGCAACCCCAAAGCGTGATGCTGCCACCACCATACTTCCTTATTTGAATGTTCTTTTGCTGATGCACCATGTCATTTTTGTGTCAGACATGCCTTTTGGAGATGTGCCCAAAAAGTTCAGCCTCGGTTTCATCAGATCATAACACATTTTCCCATATTCTTGTGGAAGACGTGATATACTTGTTTGCCAGGCTTGGATGTTTTGTTTTTTGTTTTTTTTTTCCACAATATCTTTATTGAACCTTTTTTTTTTAACAAACATGATACAAACAATCAAACACTAACACTAAAGTACTACAAAAAAAAAAAATGCACTAAAAACACCAACAACCACCAACAAAATCAAGTCTTCAACAATGCTCCTCTGTTTAGTCGAGACAATCCAATACATAAGTATACATATTATGTTCACCAGTTTGGAATTTACAAGGTCCACACACATCATTCACCTTCTTCTTCAAGAGTTATGTTTAAATTTTTTACATAATCAATAAAAGGTCTCCATATATTCTCAAACACAATTTCCTTTGATTTCAGTATATATGTTATTCTTTCTAATGGAAGGTTTGTTAACATCTGTCTTAACCACTGAGTCACATCTGGTCTATGAGTCTTTTTCCATAATAGTGCAATACATTTTTTGGCATTAAGCAAACTGAGGTCTATGAATGTTCTTTCACTTTTATTAAAATTATGCTTTTCTGGGTACAGACCCAACAAAAACAGTTTAGGATTCAATATGATTTGTTTTGAGATTATTTTTTCAATTGTTACCCTCACCTCTTCCCAAAACATTCTTATTAATCTACATTCCCATAAACAATGAAATAGGGTTCCTTTACTTTCCATGCATTTTGTGCATGTATCTGGTATATTTTTGTTATATCTATTTAACTCCTCCGGTGTAACATACATCCGCATTAACCATTTGAAATGTATCAATTTAAGGCGTGCATTTATTGATTTGGTTTGAGCTTCTGTACAAGCCAATTCCCATTGTTCCTCTGAAATTTCAGTTTGCAGATCTTCTTTCCAGTAGTTTAATCTTTTCAGTGAATTTTCACTTGAAGATAGTGTCAATGAGTTATAAAACTCTGAAATAATACCCTTTCTTTCACTATCTTTCATCATCATTTTTTCCAAGGATGAATAAATAGGTCGAGTGAGAGCTTTATTTTGATTTGATCGAATAAAGTTTCTAAGTTGAAGATATTTAAAAAAATGTGTTCTATTGAGATTAAATTTGATCCTCAGCTCTTCAAAAGACATTATGTTATCTGCACATGGCAAATATAAATCCTGAATCTTTTGTATCCCTTTTAAATTCCATACTTTAAATACAGCGTCCACTCTCCCTGGTTTAAAATATTGATTACCCCATATTGGACTAAATTGTGACAATAACTGTGGTTCTTTTAAATAGTTTTTAGCTTCACACCATATTTTGATCATATGCTTTACAAATGGATTTTTAACTTGTTTTTGTAATTTTTTTGCCGAATCTGAGTATATGAATATGGGAAGAGGTAAAGGTAAATTGTATGATTCCATTTCAGTCCAGTGAGGGAGATCATTTGATGAAAAATAATATGTCATAGACCTCAGTTGTGCCGACCAATAATACAACATAAAATTGGGACATTTCAGACCTCCACGATCAAATGGTAAATATAATAAAGACAAACGTAATCTAGCCCTCCTGTTGTTCCATATAAATTCCACTAACTTTTTTTTTATTCTTGAGAATAGATCTAAAGGTGGTGATAAGGGAATGTATTGAAATAAATAAAGTATTTTAGGTAAAATATTACTTTTAAGTATATTGATTCTCCCGATCATCGACATTGGTAGTGACATCCATCTCTGAGTTAACTCATTGATATCTGACATTAAGGCTTCATAGTTGACACTGGCGACTGATTCTAGCTTAGGCACAATTTGGATTCCTAAATATTTAAACTGATTTACAACATTGAATTGATTTACCTCAGGGGCTGGGTAATTTCTCTGGGTCTCATTTAGCATTAATATTGAAGATTTAGTTTTATTTATTTTATATCCTGATATTTCCCCAAAATTCTTTATTAAATTCAACAAGGTTGGAATTGATTTTTTTAGATTCGACATAAACAAAATTATGTCATCGGCGTACAGGGAGATTTTATGTTCTGTTGGTCCAACTTTAATTCCATATATTTGTGAATGTAAACGTATCGCTATCGCTAAAGGTTCAATTGCCATAGTAAACAGTAAAGGTGAAAGTGGACAGCCTTGTCTACATCCTCTATTGATTTTTAGTGGTTTTGAAATATTGTTATTTGTTAGGATTTCTGCTGTAGCATTATTGTATATTATTTGAACCCATTTTATGAAATTATTTCCAAGTCCAAACCTTTGTAGGACTTCAAAAAGAAAGGGCCATTCAACTCTATCAAAGGCCTTTTCGGCGTCCAGTGATAGGAGAGCTGTATCCGGTGCTTCTTTATTAAAATAAATAATATTAAATAGTCTTCTTACATTATGGAAGCCTTGTCTACCCTTTATAAAGCCATTCTGATCTCGATTAATAATATTTGGTAAAATTTCTTGTATTCGTCTTGCTAAAATTTTACAGATTATCTTAAGGTCGGCGTTTAATAGGCTTATTGGTCTCATATTTTCACATTTATTAGAGGGCTTACCTGGTTTTGGCAGCAGTATAATTAAGGCATTATTTATGTATGATGGTAAATTATTATTTTGAAATGCTTCTAAAACCATTTCCAAAAAAGGTTTTATTAATTTATTCTTAAATTTTTTATAAAGGTCAACTGGAAGACCATCTGGTCCTGCACTTTTTCCTGATTTCATATTATCAATGGCCAGCCCAACTTCTTCTTGACTAATTTTAGACTCCAATATCTCCCTGTTTTCATTTGGAATACACGGTATAGATAGTTCGTTCAAAAACCCATTTAGTTTTGTTAAATCAGGTTCATTTTTGGTATCATATAATTTTTCATAGTAATCTCTAAAGGCTCTATTAATTTCTAAAGGATCTATAACTACCTGTCCGTTACTTATAATACTGGTAATTGGTGTTTTAATTTCTGATTGTTTAATCTGCCATGCCAATAATTTTCCTGATTTTTCACCTTGTTCATAAAAAGATTGTTTCAATCTTAGAAGACTCGAGGCAGCTCTATTCGCTGATTTTTTGTCGTATTCAGCTCTCAAAATCAGTAATTCATTCTCCAACCTTGGGTCACTTCCTGCATACACTTTTTCCTGAAGACTTTTTATTTTATGTTCCAATTTAGCTCTCTCCTCTCGAGTCTTCTTAGATTTTGATCCTGTATAACTAATAATATGTCCCCTAATAAAAGCTTTGAAAGCCTCCCACTTTACACATGCTGATGTTTGTGTAGTATTGATGTCAAAGAACTCGTCTATCTGTTTTTCTATATACTTGACAAATTCCTCATCCTGAAGCCATTTATGCTGAAATTGCCATCTACCTGATTCCTTTGTCAATTTTTTATCTACATATATTAGACAACAGGGTGCATGATCAGAGATCACGATGTTATCATAAAAGCAGTTTTGAATCTTGGACCTTAATTCTGTGGAAATCAAAAAATAATCAATACGTGAGAATGTCTTGTAGGTACTGGAATAACAAGAATAGGCTTTAACTTGTGGTTTCATTTCTCTCCATATATCTAACAATCTCAATTCTTTCATAAAATGATTAATAGTCATCCTACATCCAATGTGCGTACAATCCAGTCCTGTTGATCTATCTATACCTGGATTCAATGTACAATTAAAATCCCCTGCTATTATATGTTGCCCTGTAAGTGATGATAAGATAAGAAATAAATTAGCAAAGAACTTCTGATCATCTATATTGGGACCATATAAGTTCACAAGATTTATATTTTCTAATAGCAAAGAACCTTGAATGATTACATATCTTCCAAATTTGTCTCCAATTACATTTTTCACTTGAAAAGGAACTGATTTATGTATGAGAGTCATAACTCCCCTGGCTCGGGATGAAAATGAAGAGGTGAATACACTTCCCTGCCATCTACTCCGAATTCTTTTAACATCCTCCTCTATCAGATGAGTTTCTTGTAAAAACACAATTCTTGAACCCATGTCCTTTATTTTATTCATAACTTGTTTAAGTTTTTTTAAATTTTGTAGACCTCTGCAATTCCATGAAGTTAAATTAAGATTAACGCTTTGGTTTATGATCAATAGGGAGTTTGGGATTACCTTGCAGTGTAAACATGCTCATACAGAGAAGCAAAAACATGAGTGGTTGAACATTCATCCTACAAACTACACACAAACAAATTTCCCCTTCCCACACTTGTGGCAAACCCCCCAAAATCAAAAGAAAAATTCTGTCTCCCGATATAGCCATCGACCGTTCCACACCCACGGGGAACAGCCTAAGCCACTCCTTCTTCATCCTCCCAATCACCCTAACTCTACTGCTTTTAATGACGTAACATTAACTCTCCTCTGTAGTTTTCCAACTTAACTCCAAAATTTTTAACAACTTTGTACATCATAGTTTTTTTTGTTTGTTTTGTTTTTGTTTTGTTTTTTTTAATATATAATACAATCTATATTTTGTAAACTTACTATTTACTTCAAGTCAGTCAGATGCCTGTGCAAATGCTTAATTATTCTACCTTATATTTTGTTCATGCTTAGCTCCCACCAGTCTCTTCTTCTTCTTTGATCTTCTTGATGAACTCCTGCGCCTCCTCTGGGGTCTTGAAGATGTGGGTTCTGCCCTCATACGTGGTCAGCAGTCTCGCAGGATAGATTACACCATGACGAATCCCAAGGTTGCGCAGCTCCTTACGTATGGGATCAAACTGCTTCCTCAATTGCTGGATTCCTGTGGCCAAATCTGGGTAGAACCGCACCTGCTGGTCCTGGTGTTTAATCTCTCCTTTAGCTCGTGCAGCGTTGAAGATCTTCATCCTGTCTCTGTTGCTAAGAAACTTCATAATTAAGGTCCTCGGCGGTCCCTTATCTCTCCGTGGGCCAATACGATGTGCATTTTCCAGAACCATTGCTGATTGCAACTCCTCGCTGCCCAGCACCTCCGGAATCCACTTTTCCAGAAAGGAACATACGTCCCGACCTTCTGATTCCTCTGGAAGACCCACCAGCCTCAAGTTATTCTGTCTCGACCGAGATTCCAAATCCAAAATATTATTTTCCAGAGATTTTTTTTTTTTTCCAAAGTGCGCACCTTTAATTGAAGACGGGTGACGTCATCTTCAGCACTAGCGAGACGGAGCTCCATCTGCGCCGTTCGTTCTACACAGTCACCCAATTCCTTTCTTATTCCTTCCAACGCTGTCATAATCCCATCAAATCTAGAGGAAAAGTCCGCTCTCATTGAACTCATGGCAGCCATCAGCGCATCTGCGCCTCCCCCCGCAGACATCGCACCGTTGCCAGCCTCCTCCGCCATATATGGAGTTTTATTTGCTGCGTCACAGACCTGAAAGTCCGTTAATTTGGACTGTTTCGGCGGCTCGCTTTTTCCTTTACCTGGTTTTCCAGCCTTAGGCTTCGCCGACATATCCTCGCCCAAACGCTGGGATACGTTCTGTCCCAAATGAGAGAGTTATTTGCCGATTTTTTTTCTCCAGGAGCAGAGCAGAGTGAGACACGTCCGTCTTACGTGGCAGCCATAACCGCTTTTGTTTTTTTTTTTAATATGGGAGATTGCTGTCACTTGTAGTACGTAACCTATACTTGCCACAATTTCCTGCAGCTCATTCAGTGTTCCTCTAGGCCAGGGATGGGCAACTTTGGCGGTAGTGAGGGCCACAAATTTTTTTCCTCACTTCCTGAGGGCGAGATTTACATGTAAACCGAGGGGGAAGGGGGTATTCAAAGTCAAGAGTTTCACAATTAAAACTGAAAATGCAAATGAAAATAAAAGCTACTCAGTGCTTTATCATATTAGAATTAAAATTACTGATAAAATTATATCATGACCTAAGTTTTAAAACTCTCTCCATCAGAATGATGAGCAAAGAGAAATCCTGGATGGTAATTAACAAAAAAGCCAAGAAGAAAAGGAAATACGACAATGAAGAAAAATGTTTTTAAAATATTAGAAGAAAATGATCAAAGTAAAAAATAGTTTTACTGATAAATATGCTACATTTCTGGTTTAAATTAGCCAATTTTTTATGCAAATCTATATTTTATTTTGGTATTAGATGTTCAAGCATCTACTGATAAATTTGCATCATTTTATTTAAAAATGTATAACTTTTAGTTGTACTGTGGGTTTTTTCTAAATTAGTGATTTTTTTCTGTCGTAAATTTGGTGTTTCTTATATAAATTTGCTTTTCAGTTTGAAACTTGTTCCTGCAAATACTCCTCAATGAGGAGCTGTAGCATTTATTGTTGTTTAAAAGCAGCCGACTGTGTATATTTACTGCTGTTGACAGCCTATTAATGTGGTCTCAGCATGCAACACATACTTGCCATAAAAGACATACTCCGGGGCACATTGCTCCCTCCGTCTGTGGCTCCCTCACTCTTGCTGACCACTCACACAGGGCACCTAGGTTTGGATTAGAGCTCCCTCTGCTGGCGGACTCTATAACTACATTTAAGAATGCTGTTCCAAATATGTTCAGACGGGATGTAAATAAATAAATGATTTTTTGAAATGGACTGGCAGGCCGCAGTGGATGATGATAAAGGCTGCATGCGGCCCACGGGCCGCCCATTGCCCATCACTGCTCTAGGCCTCTTGGCAGCCTCCCTAACCAGTTTTCATGTTGTCTTTTTGTCACTTTTGGTGGGATGTCCAGGTCTTGGTAATGTCGCTGTTGTCTCATATTTTCTCCTCTTCTTTATTACTTTCTTCACTGTCTTCCATAGCATACTGTGTATAATACCATGGATAGTTTTTGCGTTCTTCTGAGATGCCTTTGCTGCTTTTTAAGTTCTCTGTGAACCATGATTTTTGCTGTAGAATGCAATTGAGTAAATGTTAGGAAAATCCTGTTAGGACAGCTGAACTTTATTTGTGGTTAATTAGAATCACTTTTTTTGATAGATTTGTCCCAAAAGATTAATGCAGTAATTAAATCAAATGCTGCTTCAGCAAAGTATTAGTTTATGGGTGTGCAGACTTATGCAACCAGCTTATTGTATTGTATTTTATTTTATTTTATATTTTTCCCCTAACAGATTTGCTTGTTTTTTTGTTAAATTGCACAAGTTATAGGTCATATTAAAGGGTGGAAAAGTTTGGAAATGATTCATCATAGCCTCATTTTTTACATAAAAATTGTAATTTTAACAGGGTTGTGTACACTTTTTATATCCACTGTATATAAGAGAGTATTTATTTGGGATGAGCCAATACCACTTTTTCAAGTTCAATACTGTGACTTTGAGTATCGGCTGATACCGATTCAAGCCCGATACCGTTTCTCTTCTTTAAAACGACAAAAGTACATAACATACTTTGGTAATGACTGTTTGCATTTTGCACACACACGTAAAAACATAAATCTAAAAGTCAGAGTATAAATGTCACTCAGTTCAACAACGCTGCAGCTTTTTTTATTTTAAACTTTGTAACATTGGCAGCATTTCACTGATCAGCACCATGTAAACATGCATTCTGAAGTTTTAAGTACAAGTCTATGCAAAACTTTAAATCTGAGTATTTAAGTAAACATTCAGATGAAATTCAAAGTGCCACTTTATCCATGAGATAAAAAAATGCTCTAGATCTGAAAATGAACCAACCCTTTAAGATGTGTTTTTATCATCCATTATTATTATCATAAACATTCTCCTGGTCCTTGGTTTATTACCTCCACCAAGGGAGGAGGTCATGTTTTTGCCTGCATTTGTTGGTTTGTCTGTATTTTTCCGTCTGGTTTGTACTTTAAGTTTCATTCTTTTGTTTACATTTCAGTTTTAACGTCTTCCAGCCTCCAAGCTGGAAAAGCAGTGGCTGCCGATGCACAACACACTTCCTTCTGCTCGGTTCTTAACAGAATTCAGCATACTCCTTTACCGTGATACTTTTGCAAGTATTTTATCATGTTGGTGGTGTTAAAATTGTAAACGCTGGCACCACACTGCAAACATACCAAGGCTAGTCCCACAGACGGGTAGGGCTGCAACGATTAGTCGACATTGTTGATAACGTGAACTGTAAAAATTTGTCAATGCAGGTTTTTATTGTTGACAAATTGTTTAATTTTCAAGTTTATATACAGTACATGCCGCAGAAATGTTCAGTTTAACTGTTTCAGCGAAGAAGAAGAGGAGCACATTTTGGTGACACGGAGAGAAACTCACGGAGAAGGCCAAAGTATGGCCGGTTAAAAGTATGAACCGGTTGCGGTTCCGCCAGACCGGTGACGCCACACGAGTAGGCTGCCCGTTAAAACAGCCTTTTTTTTTATCTTCCTTCTTCTTTCTACACCTTTCACTCTGTATATATATCACGGACGCACGGATCGCCCCGGGGGTCTCCCGGGTCGGCGGACGGAGCCACGGTTTGCAGCGGGAGACGTTACAGCGGGGAGGAGCTAGTGCTAGCTAGCACTTGGCCGCCGCCCGGTGCTAATGGGAAACTCGACATACCGGGAGCTGTAGCGAAAACGACGCGGGTGCCGGGCTGGAGTTTAGGCGGCGTGCAAGAAATATAAGAGAATAATAAAGAGCGATGGCAAGAACCAAGCAGACCGCCCGTAAAATCTACTGGAGGAAGAAGCCCCCCAGGATGCAGCTAGCCACCAGGGCTGCTCGGAGAGGCGCTCCGGCCACCGGCAGAGTGAAGAGGCCTCGCCGTCACAGGCCCGTGGCTCTGAGAGAGATCCGTCGCTACCAGAAATCCACGGAGCTGCTCATCCGTAAGCTGCCCGTCCAGCGCCTGGTGAGGGAGATCGCTCAGGACTTCAAGACCATCCTGCGTTTCCTGAGCTTCGCCGTCATGGCTCTGCAGGAGACCAGCGAGGCCCACCTGGTGGTCTCTTCTTCGCTAAGGGGGTCACCATCATGCCCAAAGACTTCCAGCTGGCCCGCCGCATCCGCGGAGAGAGAGCTTAGACTTTCTGCTGCACATTCACCAACCAACCATAATGCTCTGCACTGTGTGTCTATATATATACATTTATAGTAATATGGACATATGTTTACTAGATGTTGTTTTTTCTTGCCTTCTGATTGTTGCTCTGAGTGTTGCTATCCTTGTGCTGTTGCAATCCTGGAATTTCCCCATTGTGGGACTAATAAAGGCTTATCTTATCTTATCTTATTGGAGGATTTTACCGAAAGTAAATAAATGAAACGAGTTAAATGTAGACGGTAAAGCAGAGCTGTCATGTCAGCTGCACTACAGTGCTGCATCCATCCCTCCTCCTCTCTGTTCCCACCATCTCTGGCCACCTGTCAGTGGACCTCTGTAGTGCTCTGGGCCACTTCTAAACACTGCGCCGGTAAGGGTAGCGAGTAAAGTTGGCGCTTCTTATTTTCAATTAGCAACTCTCAGCTTTAGAAAACTGACCACACTATTAGTGTGTGCTGTTTAGTTTACCTGCTATCAGACAATCTCTTGGACGATGGTTGCTGACAGCTGAGCTGCTTCAATTATGCTGGCTAACGTGTTAACTGCCCTAAATGAGGGAATTACAGGAGCAGGTTACTCTTTTTCATATTTTCTATTATTGTCGCAGTAGTATCAGACCTCATTCTGAATATTAGTGCATCTTGGTTAATTAGAATACCATGATTTGTAATTTAATTAAAAAAGATAACATAATCATTGCAAATTATAAAAACGGCTTAAATATTTTACTGCGTACTGAAGGCTCACATTCCTGCACTGATATTTAAAGTGTTTGTAAATTTATTTTGGACTGGAAGAAGTTATTTTAATTTTCATCTGAAGTCTAATTAAACTTCTTGACCCAGCAAGGTTTCAAACAGGATGCACTAAGTTTAATGTTTATTTGAAAGGGACAATACATACTGATGAACATCACTATAAAAGCAAGAAATCTCTGTGTGTGTGTGTGTGTGTGTGTGTGTGTGTGTGTGTGTGTGTGTTGTTCATAGGACATCATAGGACGGCTTATGATCGCTTCCTGAACACCATAGGACGTCCTATGAACTCGGGCATCATAGGACACATAGACAAATGTGTTTTTATGATGTCATATAGACCATGTGTCTTTCAAACTCAGGCATCATAGGACACATAGACAAATATGTCTTTATGATGTCATATAGACCATGAACTCAGACTCATAGGACGACTCGCAATGCCTATATGACGGCACATAGACAAATGTGTCTTTATGATGTCATATACAGTGACAGACATCAGGCAACATGTCTTTATGATGTCATATACATCAAGGCTAACTTCATGTCTTTATGATGTCATATACAGTGAGTCCATGCCGGAAAGCCTCTTTTTGCTCAGATCTATCTTCATGATCCTGTCCATGAACTGGAATTATGATGCACTTATCCCTCAACCAGTGGTCTCAATGAAGAAGAAGAAGAAGAAGACCCACCAGATGGGAGAGCAATAGAATGACGACAACTGCTGCATGTCAGAAAAGATGTTATGAAGATGAAACATCTGAGGTTCCAGCAGTATATTGCACCCGTCTGAGACAGGAGGACACCCTTCACCAGCATAGGGTATGACAGACTTTAAAGCACATTTCTAGGACATCGTAGGACGGCCTATGATCGCTGCCTCACCATCATAGCGTGTCCTATGAACTCAGGCATCATAGGACGACTCGCCATGCCTACATGACGGCAAATGTGTAACCTTGACGAATGCCAGTCTACACTACAAATGTGTAAAATGCCAAGCAAAGTGCTGATTTTCTCCGGGTGTTCCGGTTTCTTGGTTTCTACGGGCATGCACGGGCCTTCCTGAACAGGGTCGAAAGCCACTTTTTCAGTATCATGCCCATGAACTGAAATTACGATGCACCTATCCCTCAACTAGTGGTCTGAACGAAGAAGACTCAGCAGATGGAGAGCAATAGAATTAACAGAACTGCTGCATGTCAGAAAGGATGCCGTGAATATGAAACACCTCAGGTTCCACCAGTACGCCGCAGGCATGACTGTGAAGAACACAGCCGTCTGAGACAGGAGACCCTTCAGTGGTCTGAACGAAGAAGAAGAAGACCCACCAGATGATGTCTATATGATGGCACATAGACAGAGCACATGACTCCCTAAAATACATGTATATAGACACAAGTAAGCAACATAACACAGAACAGTGACAGGCAGGAGAAGAAGTAACAAACAGGGGCAAACAGCCCCAGATGGCAGAGCATATTTTGTGTGATATTTATGTTTTGCTACATACAAAAGCTATCACATGTGATTGCCACTTAGTGCTGTGTTGCTATACCAACTGTCTTGTAACTGGCAAGAATTCTGTTCCAATGCATCCCCTCTACGGGCATGTACGGGTATGCAATAGCAATACTTCTAATTTGCATCTATACTCACCCCAGCGGGTCACAAAAACACAAACAATCATACACAAGCAGAACAACTGCAATGAAACTGTACAAAGTGCAAGAGTTAAGGTGTTACAAAACAAAATATTCAAATGTCACATGCATGAAGTGCTGTGTATGCGTACACACACATGCACTCAAGCACCTCACAGTAACAGACGGCAACAAACAAGAGGCGGAGCATATGTGTGTGACGTACAGGCACATACTGTATATATGCATATGCTGCAGAGCAACCACTAGTTATGGGTGCAGTTTTGGTTGTTAAAAAGCCAATTTTTACAATGCGTCTTAAAAGTGTTTAGTGTGGTACGTTCTCTAATTGCAGGTGGTATGTTATTCCAGATCTTGGTGTTCCTCACTGATAAGCACAGATTGAGCAAATGTGGTGCATCTGTGGGACCTCACAGTCTCCTCTAGTGATTGTTCTGGTGGTTGTCCCGGTGACAGTTCTCAGTTTAACATATTCTCCCGGGGGGGGGGGGGTGTATAGCCATTTAATATTTTATAGGTTGAACAGTCAAGTTTGAGAGTTTGATAATTTTCAAAAGACAGAAGATTGTATTTTTTTTGTGTACTTTATTGATCCCCAGAGTGGAAATTCGGGGCATCCACCTGGATGGATGAAGCAGCCACAGTACGGCACTATGCCTTCACCATTCACACACACATTCACACCTAGGGCCACTTTAGAATCTCCAATTAACCTAACCTGCATGTTTTTGGCCTGTGGGAGGAAACCAGAGAAATCCCAGAGTAAACCCACGCAGACACGGGGAGAGCATACAAACTCCACACAGATCACCATCGGTCAGGTGGGATTGAACCCAGGATCCCATGGCCAAGGGTGAGTTGCTGTGCTGCCACAGTGCTAACATGTTGCGCCACCGCACTGCCGTATTTCTTGTAAATGTTACAGCAATGATATGTGGGATCTTTCTTGTCAAGAATTTTTATGGCTTTTTTGTATAAAGATTCAATGGGTTTGATTATGGTTGCACCAGTGAGTGACCAGTTGGTAACACAGTAATCGATGTGTGAGAAGATCATTGCATGGAGAAACATTTTAGCTGCATTAATTGTCAGCAATGGTCTAATTTGTGTAAATTTTTTTTAGATTGAATTTGATTATGTTTGAGATTTTTTGATATGTTTTTTGAAGGTTCACGAGGAGTCTAAAATCACGCCGAGGTACTTAAATTCCTCGACCCTTTTAAGAAAATGTTTGAGTTTGTAACATTTGATTGTTGTTTGGTGAACATCATGCAAACAGTTTTTTTTGTGTTTAGTAGGAGACATGAATTATTCAGCCAGTCATGGATTTGGGTCATCACTGTTGTAAAAACAGAGGTGGCTTCTTGTGTGTTTTTTGCAGCTGTGAATATTATCATCTCATCTGCGTACACTAGTATATGAATGTTTCTGCATGCATTTGGCAAATCATTTATGTATAGGGAGAATAGTATTGGACCAAGTATGGAGCCTCGTGGGACACCCATTTGACATTTCAAATATGGCGATTTGACACTGTTGACCATTACACATTGCTGTCTGTCGGTTAAATAGGATTTCATAGGATTTTAAATAGGACTAGCTTATTTTAATTTTTTTTTTGTTTGTTTTGTTTTTTTACTTTATTAGTTTGTTTTGAACATGCAGAGTAACAACAGCCCTTTATGGAGTAGCAGAGGCTGCTGTTTGAGTTTTTGCACTTTCTTTTGGGGCTTCAAAGACCAAACTTAAACGTCTGTTATTTAATTGTGTTGCTACAAACACTTCTGATTAAGTTGTCAAGTTCAAGTGTACAATTCATGTTTGATGGGTCATTATTTTATTTAGCTATGGGAACTTGTTATAATAGGCTACATTATACTAAGGCAGAGACTGACAACAAAGTGATATTCACAGGTATGCAGGCTTAAATACAGACGTGGACAAAATTATTGGTACCCAAACTTGAATCTGACAAAAGTGGTAATAAATGAAAATTAACCAATGAAAATCAGACAGTGCTTTTGAATTGCGGTTCAACAGAATTATTTTAAAAAACAAACTCATGAAACAGGCCTGGACAAAAATGATGGTACCCCTAGAAAAGATTGAAAATAATGTGACCATAGGGACATGTTCAACCAAGATGTGTCCTCTAATTAACATCACAGGTGTCTACAAACTTGTAATCAATCAGTCGGCCTATTTAAAGGGTAACAAGTGGTCACTGTGCTGTTTGTTGACGTAGTGTGTACCACACTAAACATGGACCAGAGGAAGCAAAGGAGAGAGTTGTCTCAGGAGATTAGAAAGAAAATTATAGACAAGCATGTTAAAGGTAAAGGCTGTAAGACCATCTCCAAGCAGCTTGATGTTCCTGTGACTACAGTTGCACATATTATTCAGAAATTTAAGATCCACCGGACTGTAGCCAACTCCCTGGATGTGGCCGCAGGAGGAGACGGATAATACGAATGGTAACAAAAGAGCCCAGAACAACCTCTAAACACATTCATGGTGAACTCCAAGGTCAAGGTACATCAGTGTCAGATCGCACCATCCATCATTGTTTGAGCCAAAGTGGACTTCATGGGAGACGACCAAGGAGGACACCACTGTTGAAAACAAATCATAAAAAAGCCAGACTGGAATTTGCCAAACTGCATGTTGACAAGCCACAAAGCTTCTGGGAGAATGTCCTATGGACAGACAAGACAAAACTGGAACGTTTTGGTAAGGCTCATCAGCTCTATGTTCACAGACACAAAAATGAAGCATAGCAAGAAAAGAACACTGTCCCTACTGTGAAAGATGGAGGAGGTTCTGTTATGTTCTGGGGTTGCTTTGCTGCATCTGGCACAGGGTGTCTTGAATCTGTGCAGGGTACAATGAAATCTCAAGACTATCAAGGTATTCTAGAGAGAAATGCTGCTGCTGCCCAGTGTCAGACAGCTTGGTCTCAGTCGCAGGTCATGGGTCTTGAAACAGGATAATGACCCAAAACGCACAGTTAAAAACGCCCAAGAATGGCTAAGAGCGAAACATTGGACTATTCTAAAGAGGCCTTCTATGAGCCCTGATCTAAATCGTATTGAACATCTGTGGAAGGAGCTGAAACATGCCGTCTGGAGAAGGCACCCTTCAAACCTGAGACAACTGGAGCAGTTTGCTCATGAGGAGTGGGCCAAAATACCTGCTGAGAGGTGCAGAAGTCTCATTGACAGTTACAGAAATCGTTTGATTGCAGTGATTGCCTCAAAAGGTTGTGCAACAAAATATTAAGTTAAGGGTACCATCATTTTTGTCCAGGCCTGTTTCATGAGTTTATTTTTTAAAATAATTCTGTTGAACCACAATTCAAAAGCATTGTCTGATTTTCATTGGTTAATTTTCATAGAATTTTTATTTATTACCACTTTTGTCAGATTCAAGTTATTTCTGTGACCATTGTGGGATTTTCTTTCATTAACAGAGGGGTACCAAAAGTTTTGTCCACGTCTGTAGGTGAGGTAAACCTTGACCTGGAGCCCTGAACAGGAGCCGCACCAACGGGAAGCAGAGATGGCAGACATGAGAGAAATGATCACGATTAGTTGACTAATCGAAAAAAATAGTCATTAGATTAGTCGACTACCAAAATAATCGTTAGTTGCAGCCCTACAGACAGGCTCCAGTGACGTGACACTCGTTGCTTCTGTTTATAGATGCCGAACACAACGTGGCTGAGAATGGTGATCGCACCTTCATTTTATAATATCGTTAATGTATCAGATCGGTAAATTACTTTTATTTCTTACCGATACCAATCCAGCCATTTTGCCTGAATCGAACCAGATAACCAATACTTTGGATCGGCTCATTCCTAGTGTGTGTATGTGTGTGTGTTACAGTCCGTCAGTGTTAAATTAAAAAGAATTGTTGCCCTCTATGAATCGCCACCTTATTGAGGTGGAGGGGTTTGTGTGTCCTAATTATTTGGGGGTAATTTACTTCTGATAGGGTCTCCAGAGGCCAATTGGTCCTGGGTGCACTGCCAGACTAAGAGCAACCCAGTTGATTGCCATGAACAGGTTGCAACATGGATCAAGTGTACACCACCCATTTTCGGGTTACCAGGGGCTCGAGGGGAAGTGAATGAAGACTGGATTTCTGTCGATAGGACCTGCCCAAGCAAGCCACATGTAACTACCCTCCAGTGGGCTCACCACATGCGCGGTGGGGGGGGGGGGGGATCATGGTGCTGTGTGAACCTTGTGACAGTTGGGGCTTCTCTACTTTGACTGCTGCCCCCAAGTCCTGAAGCCCCAGATAAGCGGTAGAAGATGGATGGATGGATGTTGCCCTTGTTTCAGCTGGAGTGACTTATCGATTTATCTTTTGATCAATCATTTCAACTTTTTTTTCCCAATTTTATTTTTATCTTTTTATTGTTGTAATATATATGTCAAAGTTATTGATGGCTATCTTGATTTTTGAGGTTTTAATTTTATTAGCTAATTTCGGCAAAGCCGAAAGGAGGTCTGCATCCAGGTTGAGGTCATTGTCAAAGGTCTGAAGATCAGGACTCTTATGATTGCACAAAAAAATGTTATTCCTCCTCGGCCAGGGATCTCAAACTCATTTCTTGGAGGGCCAAGACCCTGCACATTTTATTTTCACCAAGTCTCTCCAGCTGGTATGTTAGAAAAATTCTTCCAAACCTTCAGTCAAAAACCAGGCTGGATCAGAGTTTCAGCAAATTTAATTACACTGGCCAGAGGAGAGCAATACAAAAATAGTCTCAGAGCCTATTCATGCACCATTCTAACTCAAACATACATCATTCAGTTCTTTAAGCCCTCCGTTATCTGAGCGGTGGAGGAGCAATTTGTCTATCGTGATTGGTGCAGTATATCTGGTCAAAACTTGGTGTACAGATTATCTTTTTCTCAGGAACCATGTCACTCAATCAGTACCAGTAACATGGGAGCCACACAGAATGGACTAAAAACAAGATGATAACAAGTACAGCTGCATTCTTGACACTTTTACACAGACTCTGAGGCAGACTCTGAGACAAAGCAATTCACAAATATAAGACAAATATGAAATTTTTCTATCATGGTATTTTTACTGATCAGCAATCAGTGGGAAGGAATTCAATGAAATCACCTATTTCATCTGAATTAGGGGCCGGAGTAGGACCAATTTTCAGCCTGGGACTTTCATGCCCAAGACCAGCCCACTTTATTTTATTTTTTTTTCCAGGTGGAGGAAATTGGAACAAAAGTTCTATTTCTATCCAATAGTATTTGTTACAGTCAGCAGTAATTTAAACCATGAGGAAAATCTATACAACTGTGATGGCTGTGTGACTCATATGCCTCTCAATAAAAAAGTAATTTAAACCAAAGAAACGATGTTCTGATACACTTTCTTTCCAATTAGCACAACTTAGCATCGTCGTTTAGCATTTGCTGTTGTATAACTAGACATGGTGTTAACATCATTTACCTCCTTTTAAAACGAGGTTAGCAAACTATCCTCTCTGATGCTCTCCAATGGAAAACAGTCCCATATCTCTGACAAGCAGGAGTAGCAGCTATTTGACCAAACTGGTAGTTTGGAGTTGGTAACCACCATACTGAAGCCCAGTCACCCACCACACACCTGTTCCGCTGCACGCACTGCGGGGGAGAGGTGGGGCGCTGACAAATAGTGCCTGAGGAGCTTTGCTCAAGAAACGGGAGTATCTGCATTTTAAATCATGATATAAACGATAGAGTATTCTATGAAACGTTAGACTTTTTTTTTTCGTCATCCAATATACAGTATATCATCATATCGCACAGCCCTACCTTGAGTTTGTGAATGTGAAATGTGCTGTACACAAAACTGATTCAGCTATATTCATTAACTGAATTTTGAGTTACATGACAGGCTTTTGTTTTAATTTTAATCCACAATGTCAAGTTAACATCTGGGTTTCCTACAGGCCAGTACATCTTATCAGTTGTGACCTGTGGATTTCATTAATGCACAATGAACAAGGAACAACATAGTACTTCAACCTTTTGAGTGCAAGATTTTGTGTGCCCCTAGTGGCAGAGCGCGGCACTGCACCTGTCATCTCATTCTGGCATGATCGGCTCCATTGAGGATTTGTACTGATCTGCCAGTTTCAGAAGGTGGCAGACATCTGTTGGAGGACTCAATGGATGACACGTAATACACCAAAGAAGAAGAACTTATCATTTCCTTTTCCTGTTTTTAGCATTTTAGCCCAGAAAGCTAATATAGCTACCGTCCGTCATCATGCACCGTCACTTAGTCGGCTTTGTACGCGGAAAATAGCCATGGGATACAAGCAAAATTTATGTGGGATAATCATAAGACTTTGTAGATGTGGTAGAGAGCGTAAATGACAGACAGAACTCAAAATAGCAACCACAATGGGTGAAAACGCAGCGACCACGCCAGCCAACCAGCCCCCCTTTGTCAACAGTAAGTGAGGAATTTGTTTTTTGTTTTTTGTTTTTTTTTAATATTGTACTGATTTCTTGTTTGTATACTTTGAAGATAAGATGATGAGGTACTTCTGTACAAAAAAGGGTGTCAAAAGACTGAACCATTCTTTGTGTAAATACGTCCAAAGTCCAGTTTTGACTGAGTTATGGAATTTAAAGCCGTGCCGCCACATTATGCCAGTTAGATGCGTAAATTTATTCCTATCTGAAACTTTGGATCATATTTTGCATCTTTCTAATTGACAGTAAGCCATTATCTCTTACCACTTTAAAGTTATATCCTTGGAAATATGAACTATTTTATTGACAAAAATTTTTTACCACTCTTGACCACTAGGGGTTATGTCGCAATTTGATGACAGACACACTCAAAGAGTTAAGTTATAAATATTATCTTTGAGTATACAGACATCCATCTATAAATGCAAGAAAAGTCTGTCTTTGTGTGTCTGTTTGTCTGTTCCTCGCATATCTCTCAAACCGTTTGTCAGACTGGCCTCAGATTTTATAAGTGCTTTGCTGAGGTTAGGAGGGTGTGCATCCCCGAATATGGAGTTATTTAGTCATCATGCTCTTGCGTTTAGAAGTGTAGGCGGAGTTTCAGATGGACTCCATACTGACTGGATAATACACGGCATCAGTAACCACAGCACACTGTGTGCAAAACAAGGAAGCAAAAAGTGACAAATTTGACTAGAAAAGAGGATACTGAAGCGTTAATGCTTAAAAAATTATACCATAAAGCTGCTGTGATTGCGTAGATCTAAAGGATAATTCGGCATATGTGGAGAACACGAGACGCGTGAGCAGACTAGGCAGAGTGTCATCGGGGACCCGGGTCTGACAAAGAACACTGGTATATCCAACACAGGACACACCGGGAGAAGCAACGGCCTGACTGGGCGGACCACAGTCCTTCGCGGGGAGGCACGCCCAGCCTGCCCGGTCAGTGGTAGATGGGAGTCCCGACTGTTGCTTCACCCGTGTGAATGAGTGAAATGTGAAATATGGAGAAATTACATAAAATGCAGTCAAATATTCAGACAGTCATTACTGACACTGAACTGACATGACACTTCATATACCACTATTACATATTATTGTAATAGAATAGGCTTTATTGTCACTGTATGGTTGTACAGCGCAACAAAATTGTGGGTGCTCCACCAGGCTACTGTGCATAAAGTAAGTGAGAAAAATTTGAAATAAAACAGTTACAGGACACATGGTTAATCGTACGACTGAAGTAGAAATAAAAAGTAAAAATAATATATAGCCCATTGATATTTACACAGGTACGGTAGTGGCTTCACGGGTGGAACTATGTACATAGGAGTGCGGAGTGCAGAACACATAATTGAGTAAAATGGCCCAAGGATTATGGAAAATATGTACAGTAGTGGTTTCACAGATGAGTCAATATATATGAAAGTGAGGAGTGCAAAGACAGGTGAGTTATAGTGATAATTACAAGGTCCTCAGTTCTGTGCATGAGAGCGTTCAGAGGGAGGGACGTGGGGCCTCTGACTGTTTGCAGTTCAGATGGCCCAGGGGAAGAAACGGTTCGTCAGTCTGAAGGTGTGGAATCTGATCAATCTGAACCATCGTCCAGAGGGAAGCAGGTCAAACAGGTGGTGGGCGGGATGTGAGAGGTCTCCTGTGATGGCCTTGATCCTTCTGAGACAGGAGGATCTGGAGATCTCTTCCAGAGAGGGCAGAGGGCCACCAATAATTTTTTGGGTGGTGTTGATGACCTTCTGCACAGCCTTCCTGTTTTTGGCCGTGGAGCCGGCAAAAACCCAGACAGTAGGTGAGCATGCTCTCCATTGAGGAGTGATAGAAGGCCAGCAGCAGCTTCTGGTCCAGGTTGTGCTTCCTCAGGACACGGAGGAAGTGCAGCCGCTGCTGGGCTTTCTTCACCAAGGCCTTGGTGTTGACAGTCCAGGAGAGGTCAGAGGAGATGTGGGTGCCCAGGAATCTGAAGGCGGGGATGTTTTGCAAGCAGGGACGTTTTCCACGCGGTCGCCATTTATGAGAGGGGGAGGGGTGGTGGTGGTCCTGTCTTTTCTTCGTGAAGTCCAGAATGAGTTCTTTGGTTTTTTTTGGACATTTCGGTTCCATGTTGTTTGCTTGGCACCACAGCAGCAGATTCTCTACTTTCGCCCTGTATGCCTTCTCATCATCGTCAGTAATGAGTCCAACCAAGGTGGTGTCGTCCACGTATTTCATGATGACGGTGGTTGGGTGAGTTGGAATACAGTCAAAGGTGTACAGGGAGTACAGTAGAGGGCTTGGCACGCAGCCTTGGGGGGAGCCAGTGCTGAGGGACAGTGTGGAGGAGTGGTGGGGGCCAAGTCTGACTGTGGGTGGTTGGTGAGAAAGTTCTTTATCCAAGAGCAGGTGGGGGGAATCTGGAGGAGGTGCAGTTTGTTGATCAGGATGTCAGGGATGATGGTGTTAAAAGCTGAGCTGTAGTCCACAAAGAGCATCCTCACGTAGCTCCTTGGGTTCTCCAAGTGGCTCAGCGCTCTGTGGAGAATGGTGGCAATGGCATCTTCTGTAGACCGGTCCTCCCTGTAGGCGAACTGATGGGGGACGAAGGAGGGGGGAAGACAGTCCCTGATGTGCTGGGACACCAGTCGCTCAAAACATTTCATGACTACAGACGTGAGTGCTAGGGTCTGTAGTCATTCAAGCTGTAAATTGCGGCCTTTTTGGGCATGGGGATGATGGTGGAGGCCTTGAGGCAGGAGTGGACAGTGGCATGCGTCAGGGAGAGGTTAAACAACTTGGTGAGGATCCCTGCCAGCTGGTCTGCACGTGCTTTGACCACCGCTCCTGGGATGCCATCTGGGCCAGCAGCTCTGCGGGAGTTCACTGCTTTGTTTCCTCCTCATCTTGTGGACCTGTAAGTGGGGGAGGGGGGGTTGGGTGTGTGTGTGTGTGCTCAAACTGGGCAAAGAAGCTGTTCAGCTCCTCTGCCAGAGTGAGGCTGCTGTCTGATGTTGGGGGGCCCTGGCCCCTGTAGTTGGTGAGGGCTTGGATGTCTCTTGACATCTTTCGGGGGTTGTTGTCTGAGAGGAAGCCCTCCCCCTTCCTCCTATAGGCGTTTTAATAATACAGTATATTACTGTGTGACCTTACTCTGAGCAGCATGTTACAGCATGATAGATTTGTGTCCTGTTTATCCTCCTGATTGTCTGACTGAACAACCTCCTCCTGAGTAATTAGGAGATGGGGTACCTGAGCAGTTGGCAATTTGAAGAGGGATGGAGGATGCTGTCCCCATTGTTGGCAAATCACCCCCTTGCTAATAGATGCCATCCCTCCATCCCCATTCCACTGAAGAGTGCAAGGATAGCATAGTAACGAACTGCATTTATGTACTTAAGTATCTTTTTCACAAAGTTGTACTTTCATGACTCCTTTTTTATGATTTTCCTCAGACCAACACTTCTCAGAGGAAAATGTCCCAGAAAATGGGAAATTTATGAGAAGAAAAACTGAAACATTTATGTAAATCTGCCGCTTTCTTGTAAATTTGTTACTTCATTCTTGTGAATTTATGATCATTTTTTTTTGTGAAAATGTGCTATTTCTCCCTCCTATTTCATTATTTTTTCCTCACAAATTTGTGACTTGTTCTCATAATTTACAAGAAAAAAAGGCAAATTTAACATCTTTTATCATAGTTTTGCACCTTTATTCTTGCAAATTTATGCTTAATTTATTTACATTTATATGCATTACTTTATGCTAAATTTGGCAGTCCACCACTACCACTGTTACAACCCCCTTGTTAAAAAAATAAATCACCTGAGAACAACCAGGTTTTTCTTTTTTCTTCATTCAGCAACATCTACTGTGGAAAGAGGCTTTTGTCACCAAATTGTGTCCACAAAAATCTGCAAGGAGCAATATTTGAGGTTTTCATTTAGGCTTACATGAAAAAGGAGATGTCAGAGTCAGAAGTGTGAACTGTTTGATGGCAGCTAAATATTTAGAAGTTGTTCTGAGAGTCAGGTCACCAACCTTAGGTGCCGAGATTCTCATTGCCTTTGCTGCAAAAGGACGCACTCCTCTGCTGCCTCCTCTTCCCTCGTGTGTGCCTTCTGGCTTTTCTTCTTTCCGGGAAAATGGTCTCCATCACTTATTAACTACTGAAATATGAGCACAACTTCTGGAGTCCTGCACCCTGTTGATCCCGCCTGCCACAGATGATCATATTATAATACTATTCACCTTAATTAACTTTACTTTCGTCTAGAACACCGGCCCATCAGTGAAGCGGCCCACCAGGAATCCTCCCAAATCTCCCTACGGGCCACTACGGGCCTGCCTGAGCTACTCCGTCATTGACGGTCTGGTTTAATTTTTTATTTTTGTTTTACTTTTGCAGGATATGGGTACAGTTATCCTCGGAAAGCTGGAGTCTGGATGCATCAGTAAAGCCCAACAGCTCGTTATGATGCCAAACAGGGTGAGTTCTCCTCTGTACGTCTTCGGCCCTCCTCGCAAGTTACCGATGAGCAGGTGAAATAGAAAAGAATCTGAGTTTGTTTCTTGTGCTGAATGAAGCCAGATAAACAATCGTGGAACTACAAGTAATTCCATTGCAGCACTACAGTGGTGTTAAAAAGTGTTTGCCCCCTCCCGATTTCTCATTTTTTTGTATATTTGTCACACTTAAATGTTTCAGATCATCAAACAAATTTAAATATTAGACAAAGATAACACAAGTAAACACAAAATGCAGTTTTTAAATGGAGGTCTTTAGTATTAAGGGGAAAAATCCAAACCTACATGGCCCTGTGTGGAAAAAGTGATTGCCCCCCTGTTAAAACATAAATTAACTGTGGTTTATCATATCTTTGGAAAGCTTAGTTCAATTTCTCTAGCCACACCCAGGCCTGATTACTGCCACACCTGTTCTCAATCAAGAAATCACTTAAATAGGACCTGCCTGACAAAGTGAAGTAGACCAAAAGATCCTCAAAAGCTAGACATGATGCTGCGATCCAAAGAAATTCAGGAACAAATGAGAAACGGTGATTGAGATCTATCAGTCGGGAAAAGGTTATAAAGCCATTTCTAAAGCTTTGGGACTCCAGCGAACCACAGTGAGAGCCATTTTCTACAAATGGCAAAAACATGGAACAGTGGTGAACCTTCCCAGGAGTGGCCGGCCGGCCAAAATTACCCCAAGAGCGCAGCGACAACCCATCCAAGAGGTCATAAAAGACACCACAACAAGATCCAAAGAACTGCAGGCCTCACTTTCCTCAGTTAAAGTCAGTGTTCATGATTGCCCCATAAGAAAGAGACTGGGCAAAAATGGCCTGTATGGCAGAGTTTCAAGACAAATACCACTGCTGAGCAAAAAGAACATAAAGGCTCGTCTCAGTTTTGCCAGAAAACATCTTGATGATCCCCAAGACTTTTGGGAAAATACTGTGTGGACTGACGAGACAAAAGTTGAACTTTTTGGAAGGTGTGTGTCCCATTATATCCGGCGTAAAAGTAACACAGCATTTCATAAAAGGATCATACCAGCAGTAAAATATGGTGGTGGTAGTGTGATGGTCTGGGGCTGTTTTACTGCTTCAGCACCTGGAAGACTTGTCGTGGTCAATGGAACCATGAATTCTGCTGTCTACCCAAAAAATCCTGAAGGAGAATGTCCGGCCATCTGTTTGTGACCTCAAGCTGATGCGCATCTAGGTTCTGCAGCAGGACAATGATCCAAAATACACCAGCAAGTCCACCTCTGAATGGCTTAAGAAAAACCAAATGAAGACGTTGGAGTGGCCTAGTCAAAGTCCTGACCTGAATCCGATTGAGATGCTGTGGCATGACCTTAAAAAAGTCGTTTCATGTGCGAAAACCCTCCATTGTGACTGAATTACAACAATTCTGCAAAGGCGAGTGGACCAGAATTCCTCCACAGCACTGTAAAAGACTCATTGCCAGTTATCACAAATGCTTGATTGCAGCTGTTGCTGCTAAGGGTGGCCCAACCAGTTATTGGGTTTAGGGGGCAAACACTTTTTCACACAGGGCCATGTAGGTTTGGATTTTTTTTTTTTTTTTTTTACCTTAATAATAAACACCTTCATTTAAAAACTGCATTTTGTGTTTACTTGTGTTATCTTTGTCTAATATTATATTTGTTTGATGAGCGGAAACATTTAAGTGTGACAAACAT
Organism: Pholidichthys leucotaenia; assembly: GCA_020510985.1. Lineage (NCBI taxonomy): Eukaryota > Metazoa > Chordata > Actinopteri > Cichliformes > Pholidichthyidae > Pholidichthys > Pholidichthys leucotaenia. The sequence continues at coordinate 444,404,559 of CM035836.1, read as the reverse complement.
GCAAAAAATTGAGAAATCGGGAAGGGGGCACACACTTTTTCACACCACTGTAGATACCCAATTTTAGTCCAGAAATGCTGTCTTTGTGATGTTATGTTTACGTGTGTGCGTGCACATGTACGTGTGTTCCAGCACACAGTGGAGGTCCTGAGCCTGCTGAGTGACGATGTGGAGACGGATGATGCCAGTCCCGGGGAGAACCTTAAGCTGAGACTGAAGGGCATTGAGGAAGAAGAAATCCTCCCTGGTTTTATCCTCTGTAGCCCTGACAACCTCTGCCACTCTGGGCGCACCTTTGATGCACAGGTAAAGGCCAGATAACAATTTCTTGCTGATTACCAACTTTTGACATTTTGAATTAAACTCTTATGACTTACTTGTTCCTACATTTTATCTACTCTTGCCTCTGCTCCAGTGGACATATGCTCATTTCCCACTTTTATATTTTATTCTCTCACTGTAGTGAGTAATTTGCAGGTTTAAATAAAATCTTAATTTTTTTTTTATCATATTCTGGGCGTCTCTCCCCCTAAGCTCTTCTGTTTTGAGTGCACCTCACCAACAGAAGGTTTAAACAGCAGGTGGGTCATGAGTTGTGAGCTTGACATAACATATTAATGATATCCACTCTGTCTGACGTTACACGGATCCAAGATCAGGAAAATCTCTGAAAGAGATTAGACTAAACTATGTGCTTATGGTTCATCGGATTTGCTTGACCTCATTATTTTAAACCTCACTAATGTGAGAAGTGTTCATTATATCTGCATAAATACAGTGTGGCATAAATGAGAAAAGCACTATAATCCCTTGGTAGTGGTAACAAGGATTTATTTTGTATGGAATCTGTTTGATACACAGTTCCAATTACCTCCCTCAAGCAGATTATTTTTCAGTTTGGCTCATCTGTCTCTGTCTGTGTGTTAGCAGGTTTACATAAAAATTACTGACATTATTTCAATTAAATTTGGTGCAAGGGGTACACAGAAGGCTCACATCCAGGATTTTTTTCTTTATTTTCTTTAACAGTGAGGGATGGGAAATCAGCATTGATTTCTTGAAAAATTATACATACATAGAACTTGATTGGGGGGGGGGGATCTGGTGTTTGTCCAAGAGTCTGTATAATATACTCTGTATCCAGATATGACTAAGGACCTGGTGTGGATCCAGAATTGTGGAAGGGTTGGAAAATGGTCAGACTGAAGTGTTGGTGAAAATATTTTAATAGAAATTCCTTTACACGTATTTTGCTGCCATTTAACAGCTTTTCATTTTCTGAGGATGAGTCACATTTGCAAACTTTGCCTTAAACCCGCTTCGATCTGGTTGCAGACAAGGAACAGAGAAGATACTGAGTGAAACAGACCCATCACAGTCACTGTGCTGTCTGCATCACAAACTAAAAGCTGAGTCCCGATCAAGGGCCACACAGGTCATATTTTACTGAAAAAGTGATTTTATCACCTTTTTAATTTTCTGCATGATCAAAATATTGAAAAGTGACACGTGATCACCTATAATTTTAATGTTTCCCTCTCAGCAGTTTTGCTGAACAATGTCCAGTGAAAAGGTTTTCACACAGTCAAGAGAAATGTAAAATATGACTTCCAGTTGTTTCACTAATGGACAAAACTAGAATATTTCAGTTGTGATCAATGATGGCGAAGACTTGCAAATATTTTAAACAGAACCAGAAATGTGCTACATAGCAGAAGGACTGTTACTGGGATTAGATACCATCTCGATGGCTGGATTTAATTGTGCCACGAGCCTGATGTATGACATGTATGCTTCTGAGCATCCAGTGCTGATAAATGGCTGGATCCAGGCTGAAACACCCCTGTAAATATGGCAATAATGTCTAACTTAAAGTCTGAAATGTATATCTTGCTTTTTTTGATCTATTAATTTTAGATCGTCATCATCGAGCACAAATCCATCATCTGTCCTGGCTACAATGCAGTCCTTCACATCCATACTTGCATCGAAGAAGTGCAAATCACGGTACGTTAATTCTGCCATTGTTATTACACTATGTAGCATGTACAGTCCTGTGAAAAATTATTTGCCCCTTCCCGATTTCTTATATTTGTACGTATTTTAATGGCAACCATTCAGTCTTTGGAAAAAAAGGTAGACGAACTAAGAGCAGGGATTGAAGACCAGCGGGAGTCAAGAGAGTGCTGTGCTCTAATTTTCTGTGAGACCTAGCTTTCAGACACCAAGTCCCGGAGAGCGCCATTCAACTACAAACTCACTCAGTACACTGGGCAGACAGATTAGGAGACTCTGGTAAGATGAGGGGAGGGTGTGTGTGTGTGTGTATTTTTAAACCACTCGTGGTGTGGAGATGTACAAACCATTTACAAGCACTGCTCGCCCGACGTGGAGTTTTTACTGCTGAAATGCCATCCCTATTATTTACGGAGGGAATTTACCACTGTGTTTTTGGCCAATGTATACATATGTCCACAGAGCAACTACACAATAGCGCTAGACAAACTCCACAACATCATCAGCGCAGTAGAGACAAAACATCCTGATGCTGTTTTTATTGTTGCTGGCGACTTTAACCAGTGCAATTTACAGGCCGTACTCCCCAAATATTACCAGCATGTGGACAATCCATACAGAGGCTGAGAGCACCCTGCAAGACTGTTTTGCCTGCGCAGACTGGGATGTGTTTAAAGCTGCAGCCACCCGAGAGGACTCTTCTGTAAACATACAGGATTATGCTGAATACGTGACTGGGTACATCAGCACGTACGTTGATACCATCGTACCCACCATACAGGTCAGGAAGTTCCCCAACCAGAAGCCCTGGATCAACAGTCAGGTACGTCAGATGCTGCGTGCTCGCTCTCATGCATTTAAATCAGGCTGTGAGGTTGAGTACAAAGCTGCAAAGTATGGACTGAGAGAGGCTATATCAACAGCCAAGAGGCAGTACAGAGAAAAGCTGGACAGCTTGTACTCCACTCCTGACCCGGGGTGCATGTGGCAAGACCTGCAACACGTCACAGACTACAAGAGAACCAACAGCAGCACCACTAGCTCTACAGACAGCCTGCCGGACAATGTCAACATCTTTTACACCCGCTTCGAGACCACCAGCCACAGCACAGAGAAGAGACACACACTCATGCACCCCCCCCCCCCCCCCACTAAGAGCTCCTTTCCACCAAAGCGGTTCCAGAGCTAGTTTGGTTCTGGTGCTGGTGCTAGTGCTTAACCAGAGTGCTCATAAGAACCAGTTGTCTTTCCACCGATATGGAGCTAGTCAGGAATTATGTCAGAGCTACGTCATTACGTAGTGTGAAGCGCCCAACCCCCGCAGAACACCAGAGAAGACGGAAGGTGGCGGTATGCACCTCTCACTTGTTTGCTATCCGCCAGTAACCGAGAGAAGAAGAAGAAGTAGCAGCGTTAGCTTGTCAACATGTAGGAGTTGTTGTCTTTGGGAGCGCTGCTTTTATTATTCCAAACCTGTATTACCATCCAAAAACAGTTTTATTCTTAATGGCAGAGAACGGCGGCTACGTTTAAGGACACCGGTAATCATCAGTATTTCAGTTATCAGCCGTTGTTAGATCAAGTCTGTAGCGTGAGCATTGACTACACTTTTAAACATAATATTTATGTCATTTCTGTAATAGGTGGTGTTACGGCGCATTACGAGACGGAGGTCGCCTGTTATGTCATGCCAAAAAGTTATCAGCTGTCCCAAAAAATGATGGCCAGGGGCCATCTTGTTATGGGTTATATTAGCCGGTAAATATATATATATTTCAACAGATAAACAGTACTTAGTTAGGTATAACAAGATATATTTAACACTTACGATGCATTTTGAACCCTAAACAAACTTGATCTGGGATTAAAAGCAATTAAAATAATGCAGTCACAAGGCTACATGGAAAAATGTATAGATTTACTGCATATATACATGAAGATACTGTATAAATGCATATTCTATGCACCTCCAAACTACAGAGATGTGAAAGGTATACCCTTCTGTACTTGTATGTCATCTGTTCTGGTTAAAGTACTGTTTCAAGTTTTTATTCATGTAGGGATAACAAGAGACAGACTGTAAAGTGTTCAAGTTCAAAGTTCTTTCCCCAGAAATGATCTTGTCCAGAGCCGACAGAATGTCATGTGGGACGTTGTCAAAACAAGATAAACTCATCATTTTTGAAGCTGGCAACTTGGAACATTTTCCACAGAAAAAGTACATAGATTTAAAGTTTGTTGCTGCTTGTTCTTTAAAAAATGTGAAAGAAGTTGTCAAAAATATGTGCAAGTCCACAAATACCTGATGTATTGTCCAATACCTGGAAAAATGAACTTAAGTGCAGTAATTCAGTACTTGTACTTTCACTTCCCACCACTACAATGTTATAGTGATTTGCATTGTCCTAAATAACTTTATATATGAAATGTAAAGTCTTTAACTTTTTAATATGACCCTTCTCTCATGTTTTTTCTCTTATTCTTATGTCCTGATTGATGGAGCCTTGAGCACTTTTATCATGTTTATAGTCAGCTTCATGTGTGCCTGTGTTTGTGTTCATGTTGAATGTAACTGTAGTTTGTAAACATGGATGTCACCTGACTGCAAAACAAATCTACCTACGGGTACAAATAAAGGAACCTGAACATGAATATGTTTGGTGTGAGGATAACAATGTAGAAGAAGAAAAACACTTAAGGAAAGAAAGCTTTTATTTCCAAAATGTGCAAAAACTTCAGACTGCTACATATGAAATATTATGTACACACAGCCAAAAATATCAATGCTGTGATAGTTACTTTTTTTACAGTCCCTCAAGCACAGACACAACACCTCCCATCAGTCCAACAAGGGTGTTGGTCTGCTTTGCAGCAAAGCGAAGTTCAGCTGCTCCTCCCTCCTGCTCTGCTCCTGCTGTCTCATCTGACCGTAATCAAGAAGGAGGTCCATGTTTGTGTCACACTTCTGTTTCCCTGTTTTAAAGTACAAAAATAAGCAATATAAAATAACCACACACTGAAAAATGCAGGAATCTTCAGTCCAAGATTGAATGTGTCTGTTCAACATCCATTTACTGTTAGTGGTATCACAACATTCAATTCAAGTGTATAATTGGTTTAATTCACTCCCTCCTTTGTGTGAATGGGTCATGATCCATCCAGGTGGATGCCCTCAATTTCCCTATAGGGATCAATAAAGTACACAAAATCAAAATGATCTGAACATAAATTACCTAATCTGGTCTGATTAGAAGAGCAAGAGGAGGACAAGCTTGGAGCTGGTGAAGGTGAGCTGGACACCACAGGTCTGGCTGCTTCTCCCTCATCATCCAGCTGTGATAAATCTATAAAAAGGTGTTTTAGTTTGTGCAGTGAACAACTTAAGCCTTCCATTAAATGTGCAGACATAGAAGACAATTTTATTCAATATCAATGTTAGCAAAGCTTACATGTCTAATTATGGAATAGAAGAATAGGAATAGATGAAACTTCATTGTAATGTACAGTTGTACAGTACAATGAAACTGTAGGTGCTCCACCAGGTTAGTGCGCAATAAAGTAAGAGAAGGATTAGATAAGATACGGCTACACAACATACAATTAAACACGAGTGAAATTTTTTTTAAAAATGGCCTAAGATTATGGAAATATTACCAAAATAGTAAAAAAGACGACATTACTAGTGTCTGGTAGAAAAATCTCCCATACCACAACGCAAGGCACCCATTCATACACAGTATTCATACCACAAAAAACGTATTTTGCGCTGGATGTCTTTATAAAAAAAGTATTCTGTAAGATGCTAAGATTTCTGTTCTAGTGTCTCAAACATGCATTTCTGCCAAGGAGAAACGTTCGTGCTAAAAACAGTTAGCTTGTTAGCATAGCTAACCGAAAATACTATAGCCAAAAAAAAAAAAAAAAATCCGCACTTTGGCCGTTACATATCAATACAAGCGGTATACATCTGTCAGCAGAGACGACCTGTTCATTTCTTTATGGCAAGGAGAAACGTTTGGTCGTAGTAAAAGTATTGTTAGCTTGTTAGCATAGCTAACCGAAAATACCATGGTCACAAGAGTGACTAAAAAATATCCGCACTTTGGCCGTTACATATCAATACAAGCGGATATATATGTATACATATATTGGTTAACGTCTGGCATTTTAAAGACAATACACGTGTGTTTTAAGCAGTTTGTTGTCCAGACTAATCCAGGGCAGTGACAATGGTCCGGCTGGCAGGCCTGTCCTCCAAAACAGTTCAGATGAGTGGCCCCCTCCAGCTTATCTTGTACTTCTGCTTATCTCCATAGAGCCAAGAAATATGTCTCCTCTTCGCTCTAAATCTATTTGGTTTTGGAATCCGTTGCTGCTCCGCTGTTTGGAAAGCAACATGGCGGTCAGTAATGTTTTGAAGCTGGTCAGTTAACCACGCCCATGGCTGTGGACCTAACCAACGTAAACTGGTGCTGCCACTGGCCCAGCTAGGAGTTGGGGCCGCGATAGCCCCACTTTTGGGAGCCAGGGACTGGTGCTTAAGTCGGTGGAAACCCAAAGAACTGGTGCTAATGACGCAATAGCTCCAGTTAAGCACTGGAACCGGTTTGGTGGAAAGGAGCCCTAAGAGTCTCACCAGGCCAGGTAAACAAAGCACTGAGGAATATCAACCCCCGCAAGGCAGCAGGACCAGACAACATACCTGGGTGGGCCCTCAGAGCATGCGCTGCAGAGCTGACTGACTCTCTCACAGCAATCTTCAGCCTCTCCCTCAACCACAACATAGTCCCCTCGTGCTTCAAAACGACAACCATCATCCCCCTCCCCAAAAGGAGCCCGCCGACCTGTCTGAATGAGACCGGTAGCACTCACTCCAATCATCATGAAGTGCTTTGAGAGAGTGGTGCTGCCCCTCATTCAGGACAGCATACCGGGCACCCTGGATCCCCTGCAGTATGCCTACCGGCCCAACAGGTCCACCTCAGATGCCATCACTGCAGCATTCAATTATTCTCTCTCCCATCTGGAAGATAAAGACTCCTACATTAGGATGCTCTTTGTCAACTACAGCTCCGCCTTCAACACGGTCATCCCCCACAAACTCACCAACAAACTGTCTTCACTTGGCCTGCACCCCACCCTCTGCGACTGGCTACTGGACTTTCTAACTGGCAGGCCCCAGTCTGTCAGGTTGGGTAACAGGACCTCAGCCAGCATCATCACGAACACAGGTGTCCCACAGGGTTGTGTTCTCAGCCCCATCCTCTACAGCCTCTTCACCTATGACTGTGTTGACTCCCACAAGGACAATATCATCCTAAAGTTTGCGGATGACACAGCAGTGATAGGGTGCATCACTGGTGATGACGAAGCATCCTACAGGAGGGAGGTGGCCAACCTGGTGTCATGGTGTGAGGACAACAACCTCACCCTCAACACGGACAAGACAAAGGAGATGATAGTGTACATGAGGAAAGGGAGGAGGAGACCCCATCGGCCGCTGTCCATCCAGAAGCTTGAGGTGGAGAGGGTGAGCAGCTTTAACCTCTTGCACTCCGGTGTACCGCGGACGGGCACGTCTCTGCGTCCCAGAGCGCACGAGGGCGCTCTAGGACGCACGAGGGCGCTGCGTCCAAGCGCGCACTAGAAAAAAAAAAAAGTTCTTCCACTACAGGCACAGCCGCGAACAGATCAGATATGATTGACCTCTCATTCGACTAATAAGAGCCTTGAATTGGGTTTCTGAAACCTTGAAGAACCAATGACTGAAAACCTAGCAAGAAGGACCCGCCTACCAACGCTGTGAATGCAGCCAGCCAATTGAAGCACAGAAGTTCGGGCTGGGTGAAGAGAGACTGACTGCTGCAGCAGATGAAAAAAAGGACCCGCAGGAAGAACCTGCTACCGACCCAGCAGCACGGAGACCACCCACAAGTGCGACCTGCACTTATTCCAGTAGAATAGACGTTTAGGATTTTCTTCCATGGTCATCATAGACCGACGGAGGCCGACGACAAAGGTCGTAAATCATTGGCCAAAACCGCAATCATGGAATTATGTTTTGACCGGGAACCACGAGTGGACCAGCGTCGCGTTCGTCTGACAATGAGGAAGAGAAGTTTGCCAGGACAATGCTGCTGTGAAGAGGTAAGTGTTATAAGCTAAATTATTCTTTATCCCTGAAAATTGTAATCAAAAAATGACTTTTGACCGATCGGTAAATTACAACTGTGCAGCGCACGAAGTCAAACCGTGCGCCACGGTACACGGTTTGTTCGCCGCGTCCAGACCGTGAACGCCCCCCCCCCACCCCGCTACTCTTCTGTAGCGAGGGAGGGGAAGCCGTGGTGACTGCGCCGCGGTCGCCACATAGCCACATGAGTCTATTCCGTCATGTAGCGATGGCCAATGTCCGTCCTCTGTAGCGAGGGGGGGGGGACAACCCCCCCCCCACACACACACACACACAGCCCTGAGTGTCACCTTTCATTAGAGCCCAAGATGAAGCTTCTATATTGAATCATTCAAAAGTTACAGACGTTTTTCCAAACTGTGCCATTTGGCACAGTTCAAAAACGCCTGGGAACTACCTGAGGAAAAAGCTGTGTAATATATTCATTTTTTGTGGTATTGTTACAAAATTTTGACCTCGGTTGGATAACACTTGGTTCTACATTTCTGTTGCATTTTCCAGCCCGGATCTGAAGCTGTGTGTTATTTGCAAGCATTTGTATCCAAAACAAACACCCAGGCCAAATTTATTTTCTTCAAGTTCAGTATGTTTAGATGACTGTAACTCAGTGGCCGGAGCACTTAGAGAGATTATGACTGTTTTGCCAAAAATTCAAAGTGTTTTCTTTTAAATGAGACCAACCCCATGAAGATGCTGCAAAAGGTTGAAGAACAGCTTTCGATTTTACTTTGGGCACGTTATTTTTTGGCGTTTTTAGGGAAATTGACCGGAGTGCAAGGGATTAAATACCTGGGCATCCACATCAGCGAGGACCTTAAGTGGACACACAACACCACAGAGCTGGTTAAGAGAGCTCAATAGCGACTGTACTTCTGAGGAGGCTGAAGAAGTTTGGCATGTCCTCCAGGATCCTCAACAATTTCTACAGCTGCATCATCGAGAGCATCCTGACCAACTGCATCACTGCGTGGTACGGCAGCACCATTGCCCTGGAGCGCCAACGCCTGCAGAGAGTGGTGAAGACAGCAGAGAAGATCATCAGGACTCCACTCCCCTCTCTGCAGACCATCTACCACCACAGAGTCCAAAAGAGAGCTGATGCCATCCTTTGGGACCCCACCCACCCCCAGCACAGACTGTTCACACTTCTCCCCTCAGGCCGGAGGTACAGAAGTGTGAAATGCAGGACAACCAGACTAAAAAACTCTTTTCTTTCCCACTGCCATCAGACTCCTGAACAGATAACAACTCCCAAAACTCCCAAAACACAGCTTTGCCTATAGGAACTCACACACTGGCTGCTAAATTTGCACATTGCTCATCTGGACAGTAGATATAGTCTCACCCGTCTGATGTCCATATTATCTCTGCTACTTATCATGCACAGTCTACTGGTACTATCATTACAGAAATAATTTGTAATTATACACTGCTCGTTGCACAATGCTCATTTGCACACTGTACATAGGTTCATGCCATCTCAGGTTCACATCATCTCTGATATTAATATACCACCATCACTTTAGTCATCCAGTGAATTTTCATTTTCATTCCTCTTGTCTGACTGCTTTAACTGTCCAGACTGCCTAGTGTGTGTTATTAGTACTCATTAATTTACTAGTATTTGGTATCAAGGTGTGCTTAAGGAGTCCTAACTGCCTAACTGTGTGTTGGTGTGTGTTATTAGCATCCATTCATATTAGGATTAAGTTACTCTGTTAGTGTGTCATGACCTATTAGAATTGTTGTTTCTGTATCTTTTACCTTGGCATTCGTTGGGAGAGCAAAGTAAGAATTTCATTGCTCAGGAAATGTAGCATTTCTGTGCCCATGATAATAAAGCCTTGGAATCTTGAATCTATTTGTCACGCTTAAATGTTTCAGTTCGTGTTTTTAATGTTGCAGATCATCACACAAATTTTATTATTAGGCAAAAATAACCCAAGTAAAAACAAAATAGAAGTTTGAAATTAGTTGATCTATTAAGGGGAAAAAAGCTATCCAAACCTACCTTGGCCCATGGGAAAAGTAATTGCCTCCTAAACCTAATGACTAGTTGTGCCACCCTTGGTGGAAATAACTACAGTCAGGTACTTGAGATGACTGGCAGTGAGTCTTTTGCATCACTGTGGAGGAATTTTGGCCCACTCTTCTTTAGTGAATTTACAGTGGTGTGAGAAAGTGTTTGCCCCCTTCTTGATTTTTTTTTTTTTTTTGTATGTTTGTCACACTTAAATGTTTCAGATTGTCAAAGAAAAATTTAAATATTAGACAAAGATAGCACAAGTAAACACAAAATGCAGTTTTTAAATGAAGGTGTTTATTATTAAGGGAACAAAAATCCAAACCTACATGGCCCTGTGTGAAAAAGTGATTGCCCCCTAAACCTAATAACTGGTTGGGCCACCCTTAGCAGCAACAACTGCAATCAAGTATTTGTGATAACTGGCAATGAGTCTTTTACAGCGCTGTGAAGGAATTTTGGCCCACTCACCTTTGCAGAATTGTTGTAATTCAACCATATTGGAGGGTTTTCGTGCATGAACCGCCTTTTTAAGGTCATGCCACAGCATCTCAATCGGATTCAGGTCAGGACTTTGACTAGGCCACTTCAAAGTCTTGATTTTGTTTTTCTTAAGCCATTCAGAGGTGGACTTGCTGATGTTCAGGTTCAGGTTACTTTATTTGTACCCGTAGGTAGATTTGTTTTGCAGTCAGGTGACATCCATATTTACAAACCACAATTACATTCAACATAAACAAAAAACCCAGGCACACATGAAGCTGACTATAAACATGATAAAAATACTCAAGGCTCCATCAATCAGGACATAAGACAAAGAGATGAGAGAAAAAACAGAGAGATAAGAGAGAAGGGTCATATTAAAAAGTTAGACTAGTCAAAGAGGTTAAAAACTCAAGTCTAAAACCCAATAAAAGATTTAGAACCCAAATAAAAAACCTACAAAAATAAGTAAATATAAAATAAAATTAATAAATGGGTAACTAAATTATGTGCAGTATATTGTTACATCTTGTTCAACTCTCTAACAGCAGCAGGAACAAAGCTGCTTTTGTAGCGCTGGGTTTTACTTTTTGGGACAGCAAACCTCCGTCTGGAGGGGAGAAGCTGAAAGTGGCAGTGGAAAGGGTGGGGGGAGTCATTTAAAATGGAGGTAGCAATCCTCTGTACCTGTCTGGTGTACAGGGATGTCAGGCTCAGCTGTGACTCACCAAGCAAACGACTGGACCATCTAACTACCTGATCCAAGGATTTTCTCTTTCAGTTTTATCTGACCAAACCATGACACTAAAGAAAAGGATAAAACAGATTCAATAAAAGCCCAATAAAACATTATCATTATGGTTCGGTCAGTTTGGAAGCATGCAAGTTTCCTTAAACAATGCAAATGTTGCTGACCCTTTTTGCACACCCTTTCACAGTTCTCTTCAAAGTTTAAATTACTATCAGTAATCGTCCCAAGATATTTGTAGGATTGTACACATTCAGTGGTCTGGCCTTTTAGTACGGTGACTTCGTGCCTGGGAGTTTTCCTCCTAAAGTCAATAATCATATCTTTAGTTTTTGTCGTATTCAGCTGCAGGTAGGAATCCTCACACCATTGAACAAAATCATCAACTACTGGGCCATGGCCACTCTCACCAACCTGGAGGAGACTGACAACAACTGAATCATCAGCATACTTTATAATGTGTCTGTTGTCATGTCTGCTCCGACACATGTTTGTGTACAGGATGAAGAGTAGTGGTGACAACACACACCCCTGAGGAGAGCCAGTAGAAGAGCACTTTTGGTCAGACAATGTACCATTGACCCTTACTCTCTGTGTCCTGTTGGTTAAAAAATCCAGAATCCAACCCACCAGATTATTGCTCAAATCAAATTGTTGCAGGAGCCTTTCAACTAAAATATGAGGTTGGATTGTATTAAAGGCGGAAGAAAAGTCCACAAATAAAAGCCTGGCGTGTGTCCCATTAAAATCCAGATGTTTAAAAAGCATGTTAAGCAGAGTGACAGTGGCATCCTCCACTCCTCTGTGAGGCCTATAGGCAAACTGCAGAGGATCCAATGCATGCTCAGTCTGCTTTAGAACCTCAAATCTGACCAGTTTTTCAAAAATTTTCATTAAAATTGAAGTCAAAGCAACTGGTCTAAAGTCGTTTACCGTTTTAGGACAGCTGGATTTTGGAACGGGGACAACCATGGCATCTTTCCAGATCTTAGGCACATGTTGTGTCTGTAAGGACTTATTGAAAATGTAGTGAAATACAGGACTCAATTCATGTACACAGGACTTTACCAATCGATTGCCCACATACTGTATATTATCAGGGCCCTGACTTTTGTTCACTTTTACAGCACAGAACGCCCTTTTAATATTCTCAGTATTAAAGTGCTGATTGTCTTTGAGTTTGTGTTTCAAATCTTGGATTTCTGTGCTAAAATCAAAGGAATCAAAACGACCATAAAAACAATTAAGAGCATTAGCCAGCTCTGTGTCTGAATTAAAACCATCTAAAAACACACGATTACTGCGCTCTGTGCTCTGGAGGCCTGCAGTAGTTTTCATACTGGCCCAGGCTGAACCAAGTTTCTTTGTTGCCATCTTGCTTTCCAACTCTGATTTATAATTCTGTTTTGCTCTTAAAATTTTGGACTTCAGCTCTTTTGTGGCAACCTGTAGCTCAGAAACATCCCCCTGTTTAAAGGCAAGTGCTTTCCTCTGTAAGCAGGATTTAACTGATTTTGTAACCTATGGCTTGTTGTTGGGATATATTTTGACACGTTTACGTGGAACGATCATATCTCTACAGAAAGCCATGTATGAGCATGTGACGTCCACCAAAGAGTCCAAATCATCTCTGCAGGACAGTGTGAACACCTCCCAGTCTGTACAGTTAAAGCATTCCTGGAGGCAGTGCACTGAATCATCTGTCCACACGTCTATGTCTCTGGTCTTAGCCTTGCCTCTTCTGAGAGGAGTTTTATATGAGGGCAGCAAATGTACACAGTTGTGATCTGAGGATCCTAAAGGAGGAAGGGGAAGTGATTTATAGGCCCTCTCTATGGATCCATAGCACAGGTCCAATGTCTGTTTTTGCCTGGTTGGGCAGGAGACATACTGATAAAAGTTTTTAAGTGTCTTCTTTAAAGAAACATGGTTAAAATCCCCAAGAATAAAGTTTGGCGCCTCTGGGGAAATCGACTGCAACCGCTGTACCACATCAAAGACGGTGCTGGAGGTGGAGTCATCGTCCGCTCTCGGGTGAATGTACACAGTAGTTATGAAAAGTTGGGGGAACTCGCAGGGCAGATAAAAGGGGCGTAGCGATACGGACAGAAGCTCCACATCGGGTGTACAAATGCGCTCTCTGACCGTGACAGATGTGCAGTACTGTTTATTAATATATAAACATACGCCACCCCCCTGACATTTCCCCGTTACCTCTTCCTGCCGATCCGAGCGAAGTGGGGCTCCAAAGCCGTCAATCCACAGGTCCGCGTCCCGGTCATGCGCCGTAAGCCACGTCTCCGTGTAAGCCATGACACAGCAGTTCTTGAAGTCCTTCTGATATCGTACATTCCCTTGAATTTCATCCACTTTATTTCTCAGGGATTGTACGTTCCCCATAATAATGGAAGGAAGAGGAATGCGGTTAAGCTGACGCCTCCTCAGATTTAATCTTATGCCTCCACGCTTTCCGCGTTTCCTCCTCTTGTCTCTCTTTTCATCGCTGTGTCCGTGAAAATCTCTTAAAATAAAGTCCAGCAGTTGCAGCACAGACTCGAACACAGATCCTGCATTATCCGTGTTTAAATGCAGTAACATGTCTCTGGAATGCTGTATTCTTCCTGGCATGATCGCGATTGCGCTTACCTCCAAAACAAAGAGCCGGTAGGAAAAAAAAACAGTGCAAAAACAAGGAGGAAATCCATACTGATGGAACCAGGGAGCTCTTCGTTATATAGTCCACAAACATTCAAGGACAAAAACGACACAGAGAATTTTGTTAAAACACATTGAAGTGCATAAAAACAGACGTCGAACTTTTTTCACCAGCTGCCAGTCACTGCATGCGCATGCGCCCACGCTGTATTTTATTTAATTTTTAAATTTATATAGCACTTTTCACAGACATACAAAGTCACAAAGTGCTTTACAGTACAACACAATCAAACATTCACACACACTGATGGTGGCATGCTGCCTAACATAGCGCTTCCAGACCCACCAGGGGCAATTGGGGTGAAGTGTCTTGCCCAGGGACACAACGGCAGGATATCTGGGGAGAGCGGGATTCGAACCGCCGACCATGTGGTTATTGGACGACCTGCTCTACCTCCTGAGCCACTGCCGCCCCTTTTGGATCATTGTCCTGCTGCAGAACCCAAGTGTACTTCAGCTTGAGATCACGAACAGATGGCCAAATATTCTCCTTCAGGATTTTTTGGGTAGACAGCAGAATTCATGGTTCCATTTACCACAGCAAGTCTTCCAGGTCCTAAATCAGCAAAACAGCCCCAGACCATCACACTGCCACCACCATATTTTACTGCTGGTATGATGTTCCTTTTATGAAATGCTGTGTTACTTTTACGCCGGATGTAATGGGACACACACCTTCCAAAAAGTTCAACTTTTGTCTTGTCAGTCCACAGAGTATTTTCCCAAAAGTTTTGGGGATCATCAAGTTGTTTTCTGGCAAAACTGAGACGAGCCTTTGTTCTTTTTGCTCAGCAGTGGTTTTCATCTTGGAACTCTGCCATGCAGGCCATTTTTGACCAATCTCTTTCTTATGGTGGAGTCATGAACACTGACCTTAACTGAGGCAAGGGAGGCCTGCAGTTCTTTGGATGTTGTTATGGGGTCTTTTGTGACCTCTTGGGAGGAGTTGCCGCTGCTCTCTTGGGGTAATTTTGGTTGGCTGGCCACTCGTGGGAAGGTTCACCACTGTTCCATGTTTTCGCCGTTTGTGTATAATGGCTCTCACTGTGGTTTGCTGGAGTCCCAAAGCTTTGAAAATGGCTTTATAACCTTTTCCCGACTGATAGATTTCAATTACTTTTTCTCATTTGTTCCTGAATTTCTTTGGATCGCAGCATGGTGTCTAGCTTTTGAGGATCATTTGCTCTACTTCACTTTTTCAGGCAGGTCCTATTTAAGTGATTTCTACATTGGTAGCAGGTGTCGCAGAAATCAGGCCTCGGTGTCGCTAGAGAAATTGAACTTAGCTTTCCAAAGATGTGCTAAACCACATTTATTTTATGTTTTAACAGAGGGGGCAATCACTTTTTCACACAGGGCCATATAGGTTTGGATTTTTTTTTTACCCTTAATAATAAAGACCTTCATTTAAAAACTGCATTTTGTGTTGACTTGTGTTATCTTTGTCTAATATTTGAATTTGTTTGATGATCTGAAACATTTAAGTGTGACAAATATACAAAAAAAGTGAGAAATCGGGAAGGGGCAGACACTTTTTCACACCACTGTACAGTGCATCTGGAAATTATTCACAGTGCTTCACTTTTTCCACATTTTGTTGTTACAGCCTTATTCCAAAATGGATTAAATTAATTTTTTCCTCAAAAATCTACACACAGTACCCCATAATGACAATGTGAATTTTTTTTTTGAGATTTTTGCAAATTTATTAAAAAAACAAAACAAAAACTAATCACATGTACATAAGTATTCACAGCCTTTGCCATGAAGCTCAAAACTGAGCTCAGGTGCATCCTGTTTCCACTGATCATCCTTGAGATGTTTCTACAGCTTAATTGGAGTCCACCTGTGGTAAATTCAGCTGATGGACATGATTTGGAAAGGAACACACCTGTCTATAAAAGGTCCCACAGTTGACGGTGCATGTCAGGGCACAAACCAAGCACGAAGTCAACAGAATTGTTTGTAGACCTCCAAGACAGGATTGCTTTAAGGCACAAATCTGGGGAAGGGTACAGAAAATTTTCTGCTGGGTACAGAGTGACCCAATGATCACTCTGTCAGAGCTCCAGCATTCCTCTGTGGAGAGAGGAGAGCCTTCCAGAAGGACAACCATCTCTGCAGCAATCCACCAATCAGGCCTGTTTGGTAGAGTGGCCAGACGGAAGCCACTCTTTAGTAAAAGGCACATGGCAGCCTGCCTGGAGTGTGCCAAAAGGCACCTGAAGGACTCTCGGACCATGAGAAACAAAATTCTCTGGTGTGATGAGACAAAGATTGAACTCTTTGGCATGAATACTAGGTGTCATGTTTGGAGGAAAAAAGGCACCGCTTATCACCAGGCCAATACCATCCCTACAGTGAAGCATGGTGGTGGCAGCATCATGCTGTGGGGATGTTTTTCAGTGGCAGGAACTGGGAAACAAGTGAGGATAGAGGGAAAGGTGAATGCAGCAATGTACAGAGACATCCTGGATGAAAACCTGCTCCAGAGCGCTCTTGACCTCAGACTGGGGTGACAGTTCATCTTTCAGCAAGACAACGACCCTAAGCACACAGCCAAGATATGAAAGGAGTGGCTTCAGGACAACTCTGTGAATGTCCTTGAGTGGCCCAGCCAGAGCCCAGACTTGAATCCAATTGAACATCTCTGGATAGAGCTGAAAATGGCTGTGCACCAACGCTTCCCATCCAACCTGATGGAGCTTGAGAGGTGCTGCAAAGAGGAATGGGTGAAACTGCTCAAAGATAGGTGTGCCAAGTTTATGGCATCATATTCAAAAAGACTTGAGGCTGTAATTGCTGCCGAAGGTGCATCAAGAAAGTATTGAGCAAAGGCTGTGAATACTTACTGTATGTACATGTGATTTCTTAGTTTTTTATTTTTAATAAATTTGCAACATTCTCAAAAAAAACTTTTCTCACATTGTCATTATGGGGTATTGTGTGTAGAATTCTGAGGAAAAAATAAATTTAATCCATTTTGGAATAAGGCTGTGATGTAACAAAATGTAGAAAAAGTGAAGCGCTGTGAATACTTTCCGGATGCACTGTCGTTCAAACACATTAGAGAGCTTGAGGTCACGAACTGATGGCTGGACATTCTCCTTCAGGATTTTCTGGTAGAGAGCAGTATTCATTAATTCATTGCTTTTTGAGATCTTTTAGCCTACTTCCCTTTGTCAGACAGGCTCTATTTAAGTGATTTCTTTCAGAAGGTCTGACAGTAATCAGGCCTGGTTGTGGCTAGTGAAATTGAACTCAGCTTTCCAAAAAATGTGGTTAATCACAGTTAATTCGTGATTTAACAAGGGGGCAATTACTTTTTTTGCACATAGGGCCAGGTAGGTTTGGATTCCCTTAATAAATAAAATCATTTAAAACTGCATTTTGTGTTTACTCGGGTTATCTTTGTCTAATATTAAAATTTGTTTAATCTGAAACATTTAAGTGTGACAAATGTGCAAAAATATAAGAATTCAGGAAGGGGGCAAATACTTTTTCACAGCATTGTACGTGTTTCTGTGGATTAAACTGGTGAAAATTTTCTCCTCAGGCCTTAATCTGTCTGGTGGACAAGAAGACGGGGGACAAAAGCAAAACGCGACCACGCTTCGTGAAGCAGGACCAGGTGTGCATCGCCAGACTCCGGGCAGCGGGAGTCATCTGCTTAGAGACATTCAAAGACTTTCCTCAGATGGGGCGATTTACGCTGCGAGACGAAGGTATGGGCACAGTGGGTGGACACTGTGTGTTTTAAATAGCTTTTTTTTTTTTTTCCATACCTGGTGATACATCCTGCATTACCTTTTTGAAATCATTTCTCAGGCAAAACTATCGCTATCGGAAAAGTGCTAAAGCTGGTGCCAGAAAAGGACTAAATGCAGCGACGGCAGCATGCATGGAGTTCCTTCGCTTGTTCCAGAGGAGACAGGAGAAATGCTGCTAGAGCCGACCCAAACAGCTACTCTCTCTTTACACACAACTATGCTGAAGAGAAGAACCACCAGGAGGGAAACGAGGAGAACAAAATCAAGTGAAGAATAACGAGACTGAATCAGTTTTTATGATGAACAGTTTGAAATGAGAGACCAAGTCCAGTGTGTCAGCTTTCTCATATTGAGAGCTCAGCTATGCCACTAATGTAGCCACATGCCCCCCCCCCCCCCCAACACACACACACACTCCCTGGGCTAGCCGTGCCGTTGGCTGGCCAGGCCATTTGTTTTTAGAATGGAGATGGATGCCGTGTAACTCAGTTTGGGGAAGAAAAACAACTTCACATCCTGCAAAAGAGCAGTGTTAGCCTGTAATTGTAATTTGCGAAGTGCATCTCCCTTTTTAAGAGCTGGATTAAGATTCCAGCAGATGTTTTTATTTGGTTCTAAGGATCGCTGCACCAAAATTTTGAGTTTGGTCTCTCTCTCTCTCCACATGAGGTGGTTTAATTGGATTGTGCTCACATACGTACTCTGACGATCCAAGGATAAACCCATTCACAGATGGACACACAGCTGTTACATAATCTAAATCAAAAATAAAAGATCAAGCTGTAACCTGAAGGTGTGTGTTTTATTTCCAGCAGATAGTGGGGGTATACGTACAGGTGTCAATATGAAGGCCCAGGGTACAGATAAAGCCCTCAGCTATATTTTGTCCAGCCTACTAATAAATATGCAACTTTTTCATCAATTTAGAACCCCCCCCCCCAGACTTGTAAGTTTACTTTTCCACCTAGACTTTTTTTCCAAGTTTGACAAATTTGCAACTTTTTCCAGGGACTCGTAAATTCACAACTTTTCACCTTACTCTTTCAATCTGCATCTTTTCCCCCAGACTCATAGATTCACAACTTTTTCTCCAGACTTGTAAATTTGCAACTCCCCCACCTCCTTTGGCCAATATATCCACTATCCCTCCTCTGCACATGTCCAAACCATTTCAGCCTTACCTCTCTTACATTGTTTCCAAACCGCTCAACCTGAGCTGTCCCTCTGATAGTCATTTCTAATCTTGTCACTCCCAGAGAGAATCTTAACATTTTCAACTCTGCCAGTGCTGTCTCCTGTCTTTTTGTCAGTGCCACCATCTCCAAACCATGCATCATAGCAGATCTCGCTACAGTCCTGTAAATCTTCCCTTTCATTCTAGCTGCTATCCTTCTGCCTGCACTCTATTCTTCACCCCTCTTGTGCATTGACCATTGCTTTGGATGGTTGACCCCAGGTATTTAGGGTGCATCCCAGTTCACCCCTTCGCCCTACACCTCTATTTTGCACGTTCATGGTGAATGTGAAAAATGGAGGGGTTGGGCGGAGGGGTGTATTGGGATGCACCCTTAAATACCTTCACCACCTCTGCTGCCTCTCTTCATTCCTCTTCTCTCCAGTGCATACCTTCATCTCTCCAGATTCTCTTACCTGTTCACTACAGATTACAGTGTCGTCTGCAAACATCATGGTCCATGGAGAATCTTGCCTGCCCTCATCTGTCAGCCTGTCCATCACCATAGCAAATAAGAAAGGGCTTAGAGCCGATCCCTGATGTAATCCCACCCCCACTTTGAATCCATCTTTCATTCCTACAACACATCTCACCACCATTTCACTGTCCTCATACATGTCTTTCATCACCCTCGCATACTTCTCTCCTGACTTCCTCATACAGTACCACACTTTCTCTCTTAGCGCCTGGTTATATGCTTTCTCTAGATCAGGGGTCTCAAACTCGTGGGCCAATTGAGGCCCGCAGGCCCCCTACTTGACATCAAAGTTTAGAGTTAGTGCGACCTGCACGTTTTTCTTTTTTCACAACGTTTTTCACAAGCACCGTTTTGCCAAGCCGTTGCACGAGCCGTTGCAATGGGTGTTTTATGCATTTTTTTTGTCACTGACGGGATACCATAGCTCAGACTCATAACAGCTTCCGGTAGTGTTTGTTGACAACGCGACGTCACTTGGTTGAAATGTGCTGTCTGTCGTTGTGAAATGCATCAACCATATCAGATCCAGGGGCTTAAAGCACCAGCAGTTCTGCACCTTTTTGGAGGAATAGAGTCAGCATATGAGGATGTGCTCTACTTCACTGAGGTACGTTGGCTCAGCAGGAGAAACGTCTTGAAGTTTTTTGAGTTGAGAGCAGAAGTGAAAGTCTTCATGGAGGAGGATAGGATGGCTGCTCCTGTGCTAAGTGATCCCAAATGGCTCATGGACTTAGCTTTTCTTGTTGACATCACACAGGAGCTGAATGTACTGAACAAGAATTTACAAGGCCAGAAGCAGGTTGTCAGTGCTGCCTATGACAAGGTCAGAGCATTCTCCACAAAACTTGTTATGGAAAGCCCAGCTCTCTCAGACGAACCTCTGCCATTTCCCAGCATGCAGGGCACTCATGGATGCGGGCACACCATTCAGTGGTGAGAAGTATGCTGATGCCACTGTAAAGCTACAGGAGGAATATGGTCACAGGTTTGCAGACTTCAAGACACACAGAACCAATTTTCAAATTTTTTCTGACCCCTTCTCCTTCGATGTGCAAGATGCCCCTCCTGTGCTTCAAATGGCGCTAACTGACCTTCAGTGCAATTCTGAACTCAAAGCCAAGTTCAGGGAGGTGAGTGGAAAAGCAGACAAGCTTGGACAATTTTTGAGAGAATTGCCCCCCACCTTCCCTGAGCTTTCCAGGATGTTCAAGCGGACCATGTGCCTTTTTGAGAGCACATATCTGTGTGAAAAGCTCTTCTCCACCATGAACTTTCATAAGTCAAAGTACAGGTCCAAACTTACTGATGAGCATCTTCAAGCCATACTGAGGGTCTCAACTGCTTCCCCCCTCAAGCCAAATGTGGCTCAGCTGTGGAAGAGGAAGCGCTGCCAGGTCTCTGGTAGCAAGGAGTAGATAAGAGAAGCCTGTGTTCTGAAGGTTCGTTCATGTTCTGAACTGTTATTATCAAAGGTTGAATCGGTTGTACTTTTTTTTTTTTTTTTTTGGAATACTTGATGCGGCCCAGCCTCACCCAGACTCTACCTCCAGCAGCCCCCAGGTAAGTTGAGTTCGAGACCCCTGCTCTAGATCCACAAAGACACAGTACAACTCGTGACTTTCTCTATACTTCATCAACACTTAATTCAAACATTGCATCTATAGTACTCTTTCTTGGCATGAAACCGTACTGCTGCTTGGTGATTGTCACCACTGTTCTTAACCTGGTTTCAGCAACTCTATCCAATATCATAGTGTGGCTGATCAACTTCATGCCTCTGTAGTTACTACACAGTGTATGATTTAAGTTCCAGTAAATTCAATAGGATTGAATCTGATGCCCCTAATTTAAAATGTCAGTAATATCATTAACAGTAAATTTAGAGCAAATATGGCATTTTTGAGGCTGATCTTGTGCCTTATAAGTTGATTTAAATTTGTTTGACTGGTATTTAAAAAAAAAAAAAAATCACTCTGCCATACAGCAGTTTTCATTTCTTCTTTAGATTCCACCAATAAAACTCCATTGCTAAGAGTTTTTTTTCTTTGGGACAGGCTAGGCTCTAAATTCAGAGGATCACAGTGATGCACAAAAAACCCTGAAGAAGACGACTATTGTAGTGAAGAAAAATAGAGCTGGTTGGTTGAAATGGTTGTAAATGCTTGATATTTGTTAAACTTTTAAAACTATCAAATACTTATGTATTGCTCATAAAGGACATTAAGGTCTTTAATGGGAAAAAGTTGTTTTTCTCGTGTATATTTGCTCCATGTATGGTCTTTAATTTAGTTTAACTGAAATTTGTATTTGTAATTGGCAAAATGCTGGAGGAATTTGTAGCATAGACATTCTTATTTTGGAAAATGGTCATCTCAAAGGGCAACTGCTCTTAAAAACGGGTAGGTAGCCTCGACTGAGGAAAATGGTGTTCACTTACAGAGCTTTTTTTCTCATCTCTGGATGACCAAAGCGCTTTACAGATCCTGCTATCCACCCATTCACACACTGATAGTGGAGGAGGTGCTATGCAAGGCGCTGGCCTGACCCACCAGGAGCAACTGGGGGTTCAGTGTCTTGCTCAAGGACACTTTGGCATGCTGATTGCAGAGAGTGGGAATCAAACCACTGACCCTCCAATTAGTAGTCGGCCACACTACACCTATCCATAGCTGCCCTAGGAGAAGGCCATTTTGTGTAATTGACCTTTTTTTTTTTTTTTTTTTAACAAGGCCAGAAATCAAGGATTCAGTGTATCCCACCCAGTATGGGGTTACCGGGGCCCCACCCTGGAGCCAGGCCTAGGGAAGGGCCTTGATGGTGAGTGCCTGGTGGCTGGGTTTCTTCCCATGGGACCTGGCTGGGTTCAGCCCAAAGGAGCCCAGAAAAAGGTGGATTGTCCTCTCCGGGTTGGGGACAAGCTCCTGTCCCAAGTGGAGGAAGTTAAGTGTCTCGGGGTCTCATTCACGAATGAGGGGAAAATGGAGAGAGAGATTGACAGACGGATCGGAGCAGCCTCTGCTGTGATGCAGACGTTGTACTGGTCTGTTGTGGTGAAGAGGGAGCTGAGCTCTAAAGCAAAGCTGTCATTTTACCAGTCAATCTATGTTCCTTCCCTCACCTATGGTCATGAGCTTAGACCGAAAGAATGAGATCACTGATACAAGCAGCTGAAATGAGCTTTCTCTGTAGGATTGCTGGACTCACCCTTAGAGATACAGTGGGGAAAAAAGTATTTAGTCAGCCACCAATTGTGCAAGTTCTCCCACTTAAAAGATGAGAGAGGTCTCCAATTTTCATCATAGGTATACCTCAACTATAAGAGACAAAATGAGGAAAAAAAAATCCAGAAAATCACATTGAAGGATTTTTAATGAATTAATTGGAAAATTCCTTGGTAAAATAAGTATTTGGTCACCTACAAACAAGCAAGATTTCTGGCTCTCACAGACCTGTAACTTCTTCTTTAAGAGGCTCCTCTGTCCTCCACTCGTTACCTGTATTAATGGCACCTGTTTGAACTCTTTATCAGTATAAAAGACACCTGTCCACAACCTCAAACAGTCAGACTCCAAACTCCACTATGGCCAAGACCAAAGAGCTGTCAAAGGACACCAGAAACAAAATTGTAGACCTGCACCAGGCTGGGAAGACTGAATCTGCAATAGGTCAGCAGCTTGGTGTGAAGAAATCAACTGTGGGAGCAATTATTAGAAAATGGAAGACATACAAGACCACTGATAATCTCCCTCGATCTGGGGCTCCACGCAAGATCTCACCCCGTGGGGTCAAAATGATCACGTGAGCAAAAATCCCAGAACCACACGGGGGCACCTAGTGAATGACCTGCAGAGAGCTGGGACCAAAGTAACAAAGGCTACATCAGTAACACACTACGCCGCCAGGGACTCAAATCTTGCAGTGCCAGACGTGTCCCCCTGCTTAAGCCAGTACATGTCCAGGCCCATCTGAAGTTTGCTAGAGAGCATTTGGATGATCCAGAAGAGGATTGGGAGAATGTCATATGGTCAGATGAAACCAAAACAGAACTTTATTGTAAAAACTCAACTTGTCGTGTTGGGAGGAGAAAGAACACCATACCTACTGTGAAGCATGGCGGTGGAAATATCATGCTTTGGGGCTGTTTTTCTGCAAAGGGACCAGGACGACTGATCCATGTAAAGGAAAGAATGAATGGGGCCACGTATCGTGAGATTTTGAGTGAAAACCTCCTTCCACCAGCAAGGGCATCGAAGATGAAACGTGGCTGGGTCTTTCAGCATGACAATGATCCCAAACACACCGCCCGGGCAATGAAGGAGTGGCTTCGTAAGAAGCATTTCAAGGTCCTGGAGTGGCCTAGCCAGTCTCCAGATCTCAACCCCATAGAAAATCTTTGGAGGGAGTTGAAAGTCGGTGTTGCCCAGCAACAGCCCCAAAACATCACTGCTCTAGAGGAGATCTGCATGGAGGAATGGGCCAAAATACCAGCAACAGTGTGTGAAAACCTTGTGAAGACTTACAGAAAACATCTGACCTCTGTCATTGCCAACAAAGGGTATATAACAAAGTATTGAGATGAACTTTTGTTATTGACCAAATACTTATTTTACCGAGGAATTTACCAATTAATTCATTAAAAATCCTTCAGTGTGATTTTTTGGATTTTTTTTTTCTCATTTTGTCTCTCATAGTTGAGGTATACCTGTGATGAAAATTGGAGACCTCTCTCATCTTTTAAGTGGGAGAACTTGCACAATTGGTGGCTGACTAAATACTTTTTTGCCCCACTGTAGGGTGAGGAGCTCAGTCATCTGGGAGAGACTCAGAGTAGAACCGCTGCTCCTCCACATCGAAAGGAGTCAGTTGAGGTGGTTTGGGCATCTGATCAGGATGCCTCCTGGACACCTCCCACTTGAGGTGTTTTGGGCACGTCCCACTGGGAGGAGACCCCGGGGAAGACCCAGGACACGCTGGAGAGACTGTTTCCCAGCTGATCTGGGAATATTTTTGTATCCTCTCTGAAGAGATGGAGCAGGTGGCAGGGGAGAGGGAAGTCTGGGCTTCTCTGCTTAAGCTGCTGCCTCCACAACCCGGACCTCTGGAAAAGCGGTAGAAAATGGATGGATAGATGGAGAAATCATATTTACTGTAGGGTTCCAAGCAGCTGTGCTGTGGGAAACCTGTTGTTTTTGTTCTGATTATTCTTCCTCCTCTTATTTGTCCCCGCTAAAAGTGCATTAGGAGAAAAAACGGTAACATGTGGAAACTTTAAATTTTACGTTCTGGTCAGAAACTACTCAGAGACCATAAAATCAAGGCACTACGTACATAGGCAGCACTATAATTAACACTGAAACCTTCTGCAACTTTTTGTCAATGGTGGCAAACTCTGAAAATGAAGTTTTCGGCACCATATTTTCAAAAATGTGCAAGTGAACTCACAATGAATTCCTCCTAGGCCATTCCTCCTAATTGCTTGAAATTAAGCCAAGATCATCTATAGACATTGATAATGAAAAGTTGTTAAAATTATTCAAAAATGTCAAACCGTGTTGATTTTCTAGGCCAATCAAGATGTACAGTTTCTCTTTGACATGCAGTTTTGGGTTTAACTATAGATATACTGATTGAAATTTGATAAAACGTCAGACTCACAATCAGAACAATATTCTTCAGCGAACCAGCAAATTTCATGCAGTTCTGTTAATGTTCAAAAAGTCATGTTTATGAAACGTGTCTTGTCAGTGGAACTTGTTTTTTTGGGGGTGTGCAGCTCATCGCAGTTGTGTGGTGTAGGGGTTAAGCGACTTCTTTGTCATGCGGGAGCCCTGGGTTCACATCCTTCTAGTAATGTGTCATTCCTCAACAGCACAGCATACCTCTTCTGTGCATTTGAAAACAATATGTAGAGCAAATGAATTTTTTAAATGCTGCTGGGAATCCTTTCAATTGTACGTTTGCAATTTGAGACAGAGTGAAAACTAAAGCAGTTGTGTGGTCTTGCGGTTATGGTGAGTGCCTCCAAAGCAGGATGATCCCAGGGAGGTCTCATTCTTCAGAATAACTGAAGTGCAGCATGGCTCTCCCATGCATTTTAAAGCAGCACTATATTAGATTTTCACCTCATGATAACTTTTGCAAAATTATTTTGATGGGACACTAATATATGACTGAGTGAATACCACTTCATTCATAGCCTGAGTGCGCCCACATTGCCCTCAACATCTCTGTTTTTTTGGTGTCATGACTGAGCAAAGAGTAGTGGCCTCGGTTGCAGCAGCGAATCACAGGGCACGACTTTAGCCACTGACAACAAAAAGCCCTGTGGTTGGTTGTTGGGACTGGGGTCACTGTGGCTGTGGCTTTTTTGGTGTTCCTACAAGGAACAAGAAAGTTACATAGTGCTGCTTTAAAAACTAATGTGTAGCAGACATTAGGTTTTAAATGCTGCTGCTAAGCTGTTAAATGCTGTTGCTGAGCAATACAAGACCTTGAAGTCCACTGAAGTTCCTACTTGGAACCCGATGATTGCCGCTTGCGGCTATATTTGAGCTTTGAAATTATATATCATAAATTTGACTATTTTCTCTTGAAAATTTGCCATATCAGTTTCATGAATTTGCTTCCTTAACTTTGCTCTTATAAATTTGAGATGACATTGTCAGGAATCTGAGACTGACTCTGAATCTGCAGGTTCCAGACTCCTGTGATAAACCAGTTTCAACCGTGACACTAATATTCCCATGAGTATTTGAGCACAGTGATTGCACTGCACTGGTGACAAGAAAAAAAAAAAACTTTTTTTTTAACTTTAGTTAAAAAAAACTCCCAAGGTATGGGTAGTAAAAATGCTGAGTGGGTGCTAACATTTGAAAAGTGCTAGTTACAGTGGCTGATAGGTGCAAAAATTATTCTCAAAAACTGTATTAAAGGTCTGAAATTGTGAAGTGGATTCTCAGCTCAGTAGTGAACTCAAATATACAATTTATCCTTTTAAAAATTCCTATTTAGTCATATATTTAATAGAAACTTTATTTGCATATTTTATTATGATTTTGTAATCATATTTTTTTAATAATTTTTTTTTGAGGCAATGAGCTTATCCAAGCAAAGTAGTGCATTGTGTAATGTTCAGTGCAATCTAGCAGTCAGATTTCAAAATGCCACCAGTTCACATTTTATCAGTCATTGCCCTCTTCCAAAGCATATAGGCAAACCTGCAGATATTATTTGTGTTATTAAAGTTTAGCAATAAGAACTTGAAAATATAAAGTGGTCCAAGATCGCCACGTACATGGAGAAGGACCCTCCTCCTGTGTATGAAACATGGTATAAAATAATATTTTGGGGTATAGAAAATGCACTAATATATAAGCATTTATTGATCCACACTCGAACCCGGGAGGTGGCGGTAATGCACCTCTAAGCTGGTTGCCAACTGCCAATCAAATCTACAAGGGGAAGAAATATTACGTGACGTTGACAGCAGTACTGCGCATGCGCGGGTGTGGAACACGCGTGAAACGGAGAGCATGGCTGAAAAAGTAGAATTGGAGTTGGACCGGTCGCAGGTAAAAGTTTATTTATTTTGGCTTGAGGGAGTTTAAATGTTTGTCGGAACAGCGTGGGATAAAATAAGCTTCATGCCTATGTCTGTATTCTGTCATAGACTCGGTCTGTAGCATTAGTACTGTTAGATTCGCGTTTCTGTGCTAACTGTTAGCCACTGAAAAAAAAACTATCCATGGACGACTGTAATTGTAACCACTGTCGACTGTGTCTGATAGGTGAAAAAGGCCGTCCGGGCCTTACAGGCTTTCCTCAAAACTAAGGACAAAGGCGAGTCGTTGTTTCTGAATGAGACTGAGCCCATCAGCCTGCTCTTCACCCTGTGGAAGATTCCCCCAAAACCACAGACCATCCGGATGTGAGTCCATCAGAGTAGCACTGCTTTGTATCTAATAATTACTGTAGATCCTACTTTTAGGAGTAACGGATCAGCTATTTCACTGTGTTTATGTGCACACTTTTCTTCTTGCTAGGACTACAGGTTAGTATTGACCTCTGTTAATAAACCCACATGCAAAGTTGAAGGTTTGAAAGGGACGTTACACTCTAGTGAACATTAATGCAAATGTAAGTATGCCAGATTTAGCAATACTGCTAATTTGCATCTGTAGTCCATGTTTGTAAATGTGTAGTGTGTAGGAATTAAAACTCTTAAGTGTAAATTGAACACTTTCCGTCCTGGAGGAGCTAGTGAAAGCTAGTGAAATCATCCACCTGGAAACCATATCATTTCATGGCTTGTTAATGCTGATGACTAGAGAGCTCCCTTAATTATTTTTCGAGAGCTGAATGTTGCACAAGCTGGTCAGGATGATGGAGACTACATCGCATACTTGTTGCTTTGACTGCATACATACTGCAGAGTAGGGCTGTGCAAAATGGCAAAAAATTCAGATAAGATAAGCCTTTATTAGTCCCACAATGGGGAAATTCCAGGATTGCAACAGCACAGGGATAGCAACACTCAAGAGCAATAATTAAGAAGATACGGAAAATATGAATAAGCGCAGTGGATATACATAAGTACACATAAATATATATATATACACAGTGCGGAGCATTGTAGCAAGATGAATATCACAGTATAAGTCAGCATATATCATGAAAACGATATATATATCACGATATACATTTTCTGTAAATTCTACAGTGTAGATAATAATATAAAAAGGACCATCTCTTTTATTACATGTACCATTTTCCCTCATAATTTTGCAGTGGCCGCATGGGCGGCACGGTGGTGGAGTGGTTAGCACTGTGGCAGCACAGCAACTCACCCTTGGCCGGGGGATCCTGGGTTCGATCCCAGCCCCCGACCATCAGTGATCTGTGCGGAGTTTGCATGTTCTCCCCGTGTCTGCGTGGCTTTACTCCGGGATTTCTCCAGTTTCCTCCCACATGCCAAAAATATGCAAGTTAGGTTAATTGGCATCAAACTGGGGATTCTAAATTGTCCTTAGGTATGACTGTGAGAGTGAATGGTTGTCTGTCTCTCTGTGTTGGCCCTGCGATGGACTGGTGATCTGTCCAGGGTGTACCCTGCCTCTCGCCCAACGATGCTGGGATAGGCTCCAGCCCCCCCCCACCCCCCCGTGACCCGAAAAGGATTAAGCGGAAGAAGATGAATGAATGAATTTTGCAGTATTATAAAAGTTTTGTAATGTGCATTTGAGACTTGATTCTCATAAATTTCAGGTTTTTCTTCTAAATCATATGTGAATAAAAAGTAAGCATCAATAAAATATTTGCTGAGCCAGAGGAGAACAGCAAAAAAAAAAAACACACAACATAAAAATGTGTCTGAAAATGAGAAACTTACCCATGACTGCCATCTACAGATATACAGTGGGGCAAAAAAGTATTTAGTCAGCCACCAATTGTGCAAGTTCTCCCACTTAAAAGATGAGAGAGGCCTCCAGTTTTCATCATAGGTATACCTCAACTATGAGAGACAAAATAAGAAAAAAAAAATCCAGAAAATCACATTGTCTGATTATTAAAAAATTTATTTGCAAATTATGGTGGAAAATAAGTATTTGGTCACCTACAAACAAGCAAGATTTCTGGCTCTCACAGACCTGTAACTTCTTCTTTAAGAGGTTCCTCTGTCCTCCACTTGTTACCTGTATTAATGGCACCTGTTTGAACTCGTTATCAGTATAAAAGACACCTGTCCACAACCTCAAACAGTCAGACTCCAAACTCCACTATGGCCAAGACCAAAGAGCTGTCAAAGGACACCAGAAACAAAATTGTAGACCTGCACCAGGCTGGGAAGACTGAATCTGCAATAGGTAAGCAGCTTGGTGTGAAGAAATCAACTGTGGGAGCAATTATTAGAAAATGGAAGACATACAGTACAAGACCACTGATAATCTCCCTCGATCTGGGGCTCCACGTAAGATCTCACCCCGTGGGGTCAAAATGATCACGAGAACGGTGAGCAAAAATCCCAGAACCACACGGGGGGGACCTAGTGAATGACCTGCAGAGAGCTGGGACCAAAGTAACAAAGGCTACCATCAGTAACACACTACGCC
Source organism: Pholidichthys leucotaenia (assembly GCA_020510985.1). Classification (NCBI taxonomy): domain Eukaryota; kingdom Metazoa; phylum Chordata; class Actinopteri; order Cichliformes; family Pholidichthyidae; genus Pholidichthys; species Pholidichthys leucotaenia. The sequence continues at coordinate 444,374,790 of CM035836.1, read as the reverse complement.
GCCAGGGACTCAAATCTTGCAGTGCCAGACGTGTCCCCCTGCTTAAGCCAGTACATGTTCAGGCCCGTCTGAAGTTCGTTCATAGTTGAGGTATACCTATGATGAAAATTGGAGACCTCTCTCACCTTTCAAGTGGGAGAACTTGCACAATTGGTGGCTGACTAAATACTTTATTGCCCCACTGTAAATTAGCTGTTAGTTTAAATCAATGAAAATTTAAGTGTAGTCCTGCCTAAAGACTGCCATTCTGGCCCGATTTAACCTGTTTGCTTCTTAGTAAAAATATTTCAGATTATTCATAATCTGAAAATCAAAGACACAAAAGGTAATGTAATAAAATACATGTGATGACTTTAAACTTTATTCACATTGACTTGACTAATTAAAATGATTAGAAATCAAATAAATTACATTCACAGCCAACTTGCTCCGCCGACCTGTTTTAATGTATTAATTATTTTGCATATATGTGCCACTATCATGCACTTTTGCAGCTTTAATAAATAAAAATTCAGACAAAACTAAGAAACTCAGCAGTAATTTAAGGTGCTTTCATGCCTAAATTCATTTACTTTGGTCCGAATCAGTTGATAAGTTAGTTACATTGTATTATTTTCTCCTTGGTTTGGTTCCCTTTCACACAGGCAAAAATTTCAGTGGACCAAATTGCATCACATTAAATCCCGATTCCCGCGAGACTTATGTCAGAACGTTCTCTGTTCTTATTGGTCAGATTTTTTTGCTACAAGAACAGGAAAAGTAAATACAGGAAGTAGGATGACTGCTGTGCATTTTTGCAATTCTGGTGAGAAAATAATACAAATCATAGCGTAATTTTTTTTGGGGGGGGGAGTTTATCGCCCTGGTTATCATTTATTACATTACGTGCATGCAGGTGCACCTGAATAAATTAGAATGTTAACAAAAATTGGATTTATTTAGGTAATTCAATTCAAAAACATTAAAGCGTACCTGTGGTGGTCGTGAAAAAAAAGATATTGAGCCCCTGTCTCACGTTCAAGTTTAAGTTCAAGTTCAAAGCAATGTGATACAAATCCATTGCTGATGTGCTGGTTCAGCTATGTCAGCAAAACATGGGTGCAGCCATACTAGCGGCTACATGGCCTGCCAAGATGCTTCCTGTGACGTAATATCGTTGGCACCGCGATCTGGATCAATATTGGCTGAGCCTGGAGTGCCCGGATGAGCAGTGGCATTCGGGATATTCAAATTCAGACGTTTATTTCAAACTCAGGGTTCATATTAAATGCAGAACTAAAACGAGTAGAAAATAAATAAATGCTTAAATTCAGCGGGTCGTCTTGTCTGATCTGAGGTCGTAACGGCCGCCAGACTGCCGATGATTCTACAGAGCAGCAGACACTCGGCGCTCTTGTAACAACAAAAACATACAATGCGATATGGATATCGCAACATGGCGGAATGTAAAGCTTTTGGATGTCTCAATAATAAGCGAAAAACAAAGATAAACACTTTTGTGTACCCAAACCCAGCTCACCTTGTCAGAAGATCGTAGCGGAAAAGTGATTGCGCAATCTCGGAGCAGGGCACAGACGAATCCTTTCAGACGAAATTGCGTTGTGTGTGAGGACCACTTCATCACTTTCACCCTCAGAAGACCTTTCTGGCTCAAACCTGTAGCCATGTTGGACGAATTCTTCCTCAGAGTCCGACAATTCAGCCATAATAGAATAAAAACACTCACAACAGCACCCTAGTCGCTCATACAGACGGAGTATTGACTTTTCAGTAGCAACGTAATGACGTCACATCCGCATGTGTCATGGCTGCGCGCAGAGTTTTCATTGGCTGGCCATGCTTGCGGTCGTATTTGCATATTTCTCTGGTGGTATATGGCTGGCAATAATTATTTAACCAAATAACGAATACTTTGCCTAATGTTTTCAAGTTGAATGCGTTTAGACGACCACCACAGGTCCCCTTTAAACTTCTATCTTATGTAGATTCATTACACAGAGAGTGATATATTTAAAGTGTTTATTTTAATTTTGATGATTATGGCTTACAACCCATGAAAACCCCAAATTAAGTTTCTCAAAAAATTAGAATATTACCATCCATCCATCCATCCATCTTCTACCGCTTTTCCGGAGGTCCGGGTCACTGAGGCAGCAGTTCAAGCAGAGAAGCCCAGACTTCCCTCTCCCCAGCCACCTGCTCCAGCTCTTCAGAGGGGATACCAAGGCGTTCCCAGACCAGCTGGGAGACATAGTCTCTCCACCGAGTCCTGGGTCTGCCCCGGGGTCTCCTCCCAGTGGGACGTGCCTGAAACACCTCAAGTGGGAGGCGTCCAGGAGGCATCCTAATCAGATGCCCATACCACCTCAGCTGACTCCTTTCAATGTGGAGGAGCAGCGGTTCTACTCTGAGCCTCTCCCGGGTGACTGAGCTCCTCACCCTATCTCTGAGGGTGAGTCCAGCAATCCTACGGAGAAAGCTCATTTCAGCCGCTTGTATCCGCGATCTCGTTCTTTCGGTCATTACCCAAACCTCGTGACCATAGGTGAGAGTAGGAACGTAGATTGACTGGTAAATCGACAGCTTTGTCTTAGAGCTAAGCTCCCTCTTCACCACAACAGACCGGTACAACGTCCGCATCACTGCAGATGCTGCTCCAATCCGTCTGTCGATCTCTCGCTCCATTTTCCCCTCACTCGTGAACAAGACCCCAAGATACTTAAACTCCTCCACTTGGGGCAGGAGCCTGTCCCCAACCCGGAGAGGACAATCCACCTTTTTCCGGCTGAGGACCATGGACTCGGACTTGGAGGTGCTGATTCTCATCCCAGCCGCTTCACACTCAGCGGCAAACCGTCCCAGCAAGAGCTGTAGGTCATTGCTGGATGAAGCCAACAGGACAACATCATCTGCAAACAACAGAGATGAGATCCTGTGGTCACCAAGCATGACACCCTCCATTCCCTGGCTGGGCCTAGAAATCCTGTCCATAAAAATTATGAACAGGATCGGTGACAAAGGGCAGCCCTGGCGGAGTCCAACTCTCACTGGGAATGACTCCGACCGAGTGTTGGCAATACGAACCAAACTCTCACAACGGTCGTACAGAGACCGAATTGCTCGTAACAACAAGCCCGATACCCCATACTCCTGAACCACCCCCCACAAAAATCCACAAGGGACGCGGTCAAATGCCTTCTCCAAGTCCACAAAACACATGTAAACTGGTTGGGCAAACTCCCACGAACCCTCAAGAATTCTTGAGAGGGTAAAGAGCTGGTCCGATGTGCCACGGCCAGGATGAAAACCACATTGCTCCTCCTGAATCCGAGGTTCGACCAACGGCCGGACTCTCCTCTCCAGTACCTTGGCATAGACCTTCCCAGGGAGACTGAGGAGTGTGATCCCTCTAAAGTTGGAGCACACCCTCCGGTCCCCTTTTTTGAAGAGAGGAACCACCACCCCGGTTTGCCATGCCAAAGGCACTGCCCCCAACCTCCACACAATGTTGCAGAGGCATGTCAACCATGACAACCCAACAACATCCAGGGCCTTGAGGTACTCAGGGCGAATCTCGTCCACCCCCGGGGCCCGGCCACCAAGGAGACTTTTAACCACCTTGGCGACCTCAGCCCCTGTGATAGGCGAGTCATCCCCCTCGTCCCCAAACCCTGCTTCCTCTGTGGAAGGCGTATCAGTGGGATTGAGGAGATCCTCGAAGTATTCCTTCCACCGCCCGACGATATCCCCAGTTGAAGTCAACAGTGTCCCAGCCGCACCATACACAGTGTGGACGGGGAGCTACTTTCCCCTCCTGAGCCGCCGAACAGTTTGCCAGAATCTCTTTGAAGCCGACCGAAAGTCTTGTTCCATGGCCTCACCGAACTCCTCCCATACCCGGGTTTTTAATTTAAAAACCCGGGTTTTTAATTTGCTGAAGCTAAAATTTTGCTTCAGCAACCACCCGAGCTGCACTCCGATTGGCCTGCCGGTACACCTCAGCTGCTTCGGGAGTCCCACAAGCCAACCAAGCTTGATAGGACTCCTTCTTCAGCTTAATGGCCCCCCTTACCACTGGTGTCCACCACTTGGTTTGGGGGTTGCCACCACGAGATGCACCGACCACCTTGCGGCCGCAGCTCTGGGCCTCCGCTTCAACAACAGAGGTGGAGAACATGGCCCATTCAGACTCCATGTCTCCAGACTCCCTCAGAATGTGGTTGAAGTTCTTCCGGAGGTGGGAGTTGAAGACCTCCCGGACAGGGGCCTCAGCCAGATGCTCCCAGCACACCCTCACTATACGTTTGGGTCTACCAGGTCTGAATGGCTTCCTCCCCTGCCATCGGATCCAACTCACCACCAGGTGGTGATCAGTTGACAGCTCTGCACCTCTCTTTACTCGGGTGTCCAAGACATACGGTCGCAGGTCTGATGATACGATAACAAAATCGATCATCGACCTGCGACCTAGGGTGTCCTGGTGCCAGGTGCACATATGGACACCCTTATGCTTGAACATGGTGTTCGTTATGGACAGACTGTGGTTAGCACAGAAGTCCAATAACTGAACACCACTCGGGTTCAGATCGGGCAGGCCGTTCCTCCCAATCACCCCCCTCCAGGTTTCATTGTCGTTGCCCATGTGCGCATTGAAGTCCCCCAGTAGGACAATGGAGTCTCCAGGAGGAGCACCCTCCAGCACCCCAGTCACAGACTCCAAAAAGGGTGGGTACTCTGAAACATCATTTGGTGCATAGGCACAAATGATGGTCAGGACCCGTTTCCCAACCCGAAGGCGCAGGGAAGCAACCCTTTCGTCCACCGGGGAAAACTCCAATATAGAGGCAGCAAGGTGGGGCGATACAAGAATACCCACCCCTGCTCGTCGCCTCTCGCCCGGGGCAACTCCAGAAAAGGCCAAGCTCCAACCCCTCTCCAGGAGACTGGTTCCGGAACCGGAGCTGTGTGTTGAGGTGAGGCCGACTATATCTAGCCGGTATCGCTCAACCTCGTACACCAGCTCAGGCTCCTTCCCCACCAGAGAGGTGACATTCCACGTACCAAAAGCCAGTTTAGAAGGCTTGGGATCAGTCCGCCAAGGTCTCCGCCTTTGACCGCCACCTAATCCACATAGCACCGGACCCCCATGATCCCTCCTGCAGGTGGTGAACCCACTGGAGGGCGGACCCATGTAACTCCTTCGGGCTGAGCCCGGCCGGGTCCCATGGGTGGAAACCCGGCCACCAGACGTTAGCCTTCGAGCCCCTCCCCCAGGCCTGGCTCCAGGGTGGGGCCCTGGTAATCCCATACCGGGCGGGGTACACTGAATCCTTGATATACAATTTATCATGAGAATCTGTTGGATCGTTCTTAGTCTGGCCCTTCACCCAGGACCAGTTTGTCTTGGGAGACCCTATCAGAGGCAAATTGCCCCCGGACAACATAGCTCCTGGGATCACTGGGGCACGCAAATCCCCCCACCACGATAAGGTGACGATCCATGAGGAGGTAGAATATTACATAAAATTAATTAATTTATTTTAATTTTTTTTTTTTAGAATATTACATAAAATTAATTTTAAAAAATAGTTTTTTAATACAGATGTGGATTGACTGAAAAGTATGTCCATGTACACACACAATACTTGGTCGGTGCTCCTTTTGGATTAATTACTGTATCAATGTGGCGTGGCATGGAGGTGATCAGCCTGTGGCACTGCTGAGGTGTTATGAAGGTACAGGTTGCTTTGATAGTGACCTTCAGCTCGTCTGCATTGTTGGGTCTGGTGTCTCTCATCTTCCTCTTGACAATACTCCATAGATTCTCTCTGGTTTAGGTCAGGAGAGTTTGCTGGCCAATCAAACACAGTGATACCATGGTCATTAAACCAGGTTTTGATACTTTTGGCAGTGTGGGGGGTACCAAGTCATGCTGGAAAATGAAATCAGCTTCTTCATAAAACTTGTCAGCAGAGGGAAGCATGAAGTGCTCTAAAATTTCCTGGTAGACGACTGTGCTGACTTTGGTCTTGATAAAACACAGTGGACAAACACCAGCAGATGACCTCGGTTCAGATAAAAGTAAATTTTGTATTTCATTTGGAAATCAAAGTCCTAGAGTCTGGAGAAAGTGGAGAGGCACAGAATCTAAGTTGCTTGAGGTTTAGTGTTAAGTTTCCACAGTCAGTGATGATTTGAGGAACCAAATCCAGAATCTATGGAGTATTGTCAAGAGGAAGATGAGAGACACCAGACCCAACAATGCAGACAAGCTGAAGGTCGCTATCAAAGCAACCTGGACCTTCATGACACCTCAGCAGTGCCACAGGCTGATCATCTTCATGCCATGCCACATTGATACAGTAATTAATCCAAAAGGAGCCCTGACCGAGTATTGAGTGTGTACATGGACATACTTTTCAGTCAGCCAACAGTTCTATTAAAAAATTATTTTTTAAAATAATAATAATCATTTTACATTTTTAAAATTAATTTTATGTAATGTTCTAATTTTTTGAGAAACTGAATTTGGGATTTTCATGGGCTGTAAGCCATAATCATCAAAATTAAAATAAACACTTGAAATAACTATTCTATTCTATTCATATACCAAATGAACTCCTTTCTGAGCCATTTCTCCACTCAGTGACTGGGTCAGTTTCCTTTTTCCCCAGAACAGACAAAACAGCTGTGACTCATTAACTCATGCGGGTTCCATCCATTTTGAAGGAACTATTCTATTCTGAACTACACTCACCGGCCACTTTATTAGGTACACCTGTCCAACTGCTCGTTAACACTTAATTTCTAATCAGCCAATCACATGGCGGCAACTCAGTGCATTTAGGCATGTAGACACGGTCAAGACAATCTCCTGCAGTTCAAACCGAGCATCAGTATGGGGAAGAAAGGTGATTTTAGTGACTTTGAACGTGGCATGGTTGTTGGTGCCAGAAGGGCTGGTCTGAGTATTTCAGAAACTGCTGATCTACTGGGATTTTCACGCACAACCATCTCTAGGGTTTACAGAGAATGGTCCGAAAAAGAAAAAATATCCAGTGAGCGGCAGTTCTGTGGGCGGAAATGCCTTGTTGATGCCAGAGGTCAGAGGAGAATGGCCAGACTGGTTCGAGCTGATAGAAAGGCAACAGTGACTCAAATAACCACCCGTTACAACCAAGGTAGGCAGAAGAGCATCTCTGAACGCACAGTACGTCGAACTTTGAGGCAGATGGGCTACAGCAGCAGAAGACCACGCCGGGTGCCACTCCTTTCAGCTAAGAACAGGAAACTGAGGCTACAATTTGCACAAGCTCATCGAAATTGGACAATAGAAGATTGGAAAAACGTTGCCTGGTCTGATGAGTCTCGATTTCTGCTGCGACATTCGGATGGTAGGGTCAGAATTTGGCGTCAACAACATGAAAGCATGGATCCATCCTGCCTTGTATCAATGGTTCAGGCTGGTGGTGGTGGTGTAATGGTGTGGGGAATATTTTCTTGGCACTCTTTGGGCCCCTTGGTACCAATTGAGCATCGTTGCAACGCTACAGCCTACCTGAGTATTGTTGCTGACCATGTCCATCCCTTTATGACCACAATGTACCCAACTTCTGATGGCTACTTTCAGCAGGATAATGCGCCATGTCATAAAGCTGGAATCATCTCAGACTGGTTTCTTGAACATGACAATGAGTTCACTGTACTCAAATGGCCTCCACAGTCACCAGATCTCAATCCAATAGAGCATCTTTGGGATGTGGTGGAACGGGAGATTCGCATCATGGATGTGCAGCCGACAAATCTGCGCCAACTGTGTGATGCCATCATGTCAATATGGACCAAACTGTCTGAGGAATGCTTCCAGCACCTTGTTGAATCTATGCCACGAAGAATTGAGGCAGTTCTGAAGGCAAAAGGGGGTCCAACCCGTTACTAGCATGGTGTACCTAATAAAGTGGCCGGTCAGTGTATTTCAATCTTAAAATTTTATCTATTAGAGATGAAATTAGTCAGATTCTTCCTACCGTAAACTCTAGTACATTAACTACTGCTGCTCCCTCAATTGATATCTGCTTGGATAGATTTACTCCAATCGACCTCTTGGAGTTGGATAGGGTAGTTTTCTCTTCTAAGCCTTCATCTTGCCTTCTGGACCCTATTCCTTCCAGGTTATTTAAAATTATTTTCCCAATTATTAGTAGCCGTATTCTTCTTATCATTAATTCTTCTTTAACTCTGGGTTATGTTCCACTGGCTTTTAAAACTGCTGTAATTAAACCTTTACTTAAAAAACCGACGCTCGATCCTGGAATTTTGGCCAATTATCGACCAGTCTCCAATTTGCCTTTCATTTCAAAAATCCTGGAAAGAGTTGTTGCTGTGCAATTATCTGACCATTTGCAGGGAATTGGTTTGTTTGAGGTGTTTCAATCTGGGTTCAGAGCTCATCACAGCACTGAAACTGCCTTAGTGAAGGTCTCTAATGACCTCCTGACTGCATCTGATAATGGACTTGTCTCTGTTGTTGTTCTTTTAGATCTCAGTGCAGCCTTTGACACTATCGATCATGCCATTCTACTTGATAGATTGGAACACTTTGTTGGACTCAGTGGAACTCCGTTGCAGTGGTTTAGATCTTATTTGTCTGATAGATTTCAGTTTGTCCATGTCAGTGATGGATTTTCTTCCAGCTCTAAGCTCACTCACGGAGTTCCACAGGGATCTGTGTTGGGCCCTACTCTTTTTAGTCTATATATGCTCCCGCTGGGCAATATCATCAGAAAGCACTGTATACATTTTCATTGTTAGGCTGATGACACACAACTGTACCTGTCAATGAAGCCCGATGATTGTGATCAGTTGGCCAAGCTAGATGCCTGTCTTAAGGACATCAAAGCTTGGATGACTTGTAATTTTTTACTATTGAACTCTGATAAGACTGAAGTCATTGTTGTTGGCCCAAAACATCTTAGAAATTCCTTTTCAGATTATGCCCTTAATTTAGATGCTGCCACTCTCACTCTGAACAGTTGTGTGAGGAACCTTGGAGTGATTTTTGACCAGGATTTGTCCTTTAATTTACATATTAAAACTGTTTCTAGGACCGCCTTATATCATCTGCGCAATATTGCTAAGATCAGGAGCATCTTGTCTCTGGGTGATGCTGAGAAACTGATTCACGCCTTTGTCAGTTCGCGATTAGATTATTGTAATTCGCTATTATCTGGTTGTCCTAGAGTATCTTTAAAAAGTCTTCAATTGATTCAAAATGCTGCTGCTAGAGTTTTAACTGGTTCTAGAAAAAGAGATCATATTTCCCTGGTTCTGTCCTCCCTCCATTGGCTTCCCATTGAATTCAGAATCAAGTTTAAGATCCTTCTTCTTACTTTCAAAGCTCTTAACAATCTGGCCCCCCAATATATAAAAGATCTGATATTACCTTACCATCCTAACAGAGCATTACGCTCCCAAAATGCTGGCTTACTTGTGGTGCCCAGAATTAGGGCTGGGAACGATCCCTAATTTCCAGAATCGATTCGATCCCGATTCGATCTGGGGAATTACCATTTTAATAGCCATTTTACTTCCCATGAAACAAAAATCTTCGAGACCTAATGCTGCAAATTGTACCAAGAATCTTCTAACTTTGTTAATACATAAATTATCACATATAGAACTGACCCAAAATCAGTTACAATAATGCACTTTTTATTATTTAACTTATCATTTCATAAAGTGCTCACAGGTGCTTTCTTTAGTGCAAAGGATGTGTCGTGTCAAGTTCACCACCCAGAGTAAGTAAACAAATTCAATGCATGAAGCATGCAGACATAATCTCACTGTATTTCAGTCCCTCCAGGATTTTGTCAGCTGTTTTTGTGATTGTTGTGGGCCAAAAAGCCTGGATTTGTGGGAGCTTTTCCAAAAAGTTATGGCACTTTTAGAGTTTTTTTGCACTCAAAGTTGTGTGAGGAAGTACACATTTTAAAGCAGCTGCTTTTTCCATAGTTTACAGTGATGCTATTCTATGTAACACCACAAGAAAAGCACAGGATTGCCCAAAATTTCTTGTTAAACAGTGATTTATTTAGAATTAAATGCTCAGTAAAATTGTAAAAAAAAAAAAAAAAAAAAAGACCAATATTGTGTTCTTGCTGAGAACTTTAAAAAAAGAAATAAAAGAATTTGTCATTACAACTAAATTGCATTGAATGCATGTTAGTCTGGAGAAAATGATGGCAGCACCTCCTTGAATCTTGAAGGTCTTCTTCTGTGCTGAAATCCACATGAAGCAGGGATGCTCCTCCACTGACGACCTCTGACCTTCAGAAGGTCTCAGTGAGAATGAAGCTTCCACTCTTCACACATCTGAAGGCAGATAAAAAGAATAGATTTCACAGTAAAATTAACATTCACATTTTTAGATCACCACACCACAGTAGGGTTTAATAATTTAGTTTTTTTTTTTTATATTTTAATTACAAATTAACTTTCAATGTTTGAAAAGGGTTTCAATTCATTTCCTGAGAAGGTTTGTTCATTTCAATTTAGTTCTACTGAGTAAAAATAGCTTGTTGTACTGCAGCCTTTATTAATTTTATTGTGATTTATTCTCTTCACATCTCTTAAGTGGCAGAAGTCCATAATCTCATAAAATATACCTTAATTCTGCATTTATTCACAGCGCTTAACCAACAGTTCTCTCTGCGTCCATAGTTTGTAAAAGAAACCATCATCATGCCAGATAAATTATTAATTGACAACACAAACGTTAAAACAAACAAATATTATACTTAGTCTCAGCAGCTCCAAGTCTCCCTCTGCTTCACGGGTTTCAGCCAGTCTCCGCGCATTTTCCGTTTATCAGTCGTCAACTTGATGTTCTAACACAGCGCTGCACAGAGTAAAAGTCCGTTTATCCCTGCTTTATGAAAAATATTAAGAAGCTGTTGAGGACAGTCTATACGGTGACTTTTGCTGCTAAATTAAGAGACGCACGTTAACTCCGCGTCATGTAAACACGAAAGACGTGTGCACGCGCCACAGGGAACACAGAAGTTTTATTTATGAAAAATATTCAGAAGCTGTTGAGGACAATCTTTACGGTGACTTTTGTTGCTAAATTAAGAGACGCACGTTATTATCTCCACTCGTGTAAACACGAAAGAGCACGCGCGGCAGGAATCTCTTGCCAGATGAGAACCGTTTTAACACCACAGAAGAAGAACTAGCATATCCGTTAGCTTGCTAGCTCCGTTATCGCGTCGGTTGTTTATGGTTCTCGGCCGTTGTTCCTGGCTCACTGACCCGGTTTCGACCCGATTATACTCAGCAGACGTTCACAAACGTAAAAATATTATATTAAAACATATTAATATTAAAAGATCGATCCGCGGATTTTGTGGATCGATATCGGCTCAGTCAAACGTGGATCGATCCATATCGATATATTGATCTTTTGAACCCACCCCTACCCAGAATCTCCAAAAGTACGGTGGGAGGCAGAGCCTTCTGCTACCAAGCCCCTTCTCTCTGGAACCAGTTACCACTCTGGGTCCAGGAGTCAGACTCGGTCTCTGTCTTTAAGAACAGGGTAAAATCCTTCCTTTTTAATATAGCTTTCGTTTAAGGAGGGTATTTGTGTCTTTTAACCCCACTCTTGTTCTATTGTTATCTGATCCATACTGCTGGTTGATCTCCAATATTGTACTTGGCATCTTACTATGTTCTTTATGTCTGTCCTTTCCATCCTCCCTATCCCCTCATCCCCAGCCAGTCGCAGCAGACGACTGCCTGTCCCTGAGCCTGGTTCTGCTAGAGGTTTCTTCCTTCCAAATGGGAGTTTTTCCTCTCCACTGTCGCCTAGTGCTTGCTCATAAGGGATTGTCTGATTGCTGGGTCTTTCTGTGACTGTGTGATTTTTTTTTATTTATTTTTTTATCTGCACTGTGGCGCCACAAGACGGCTTTTGTTGTGATGTGGCGCATTATAAATAAAGCTGAATTGAATTGAATATATCACTCTATGTGTAATGAATCTACATAATATAGAAGTTTATTTTTTTTAATTGAATTACCTTAATAAATCAATTTTGTGTTGACATTCAAATTTATTGAGATGCACCTGTATACCACTTTCGGCAAATCATACAGTTTGAAAATGAAGCACTGCTAAGGAAGAAAATAAAATGTTAATATTCATCAATCCGTGATGCTCAGCCACAGATATTTTTGAAGATCCATTAGGTACGTACAGTGGCATAAAATGTTTTACTGTTTGCTGCTGGTCCTGTTTTAGTACGGTTCCTTTCTCACCTGCAGGACCGCATCAGAGTTCGCCAGTTGATTCGAATAGAGACCACCTTGAATAGAGACCACCTCTTTTAGGTTGTTTCGGTACGGTTGTTTTGGTGTGCACCTGAGTGCGATGACCATGTTCTCACCAGACAAAACAAACCACACTAAAGGAGAAAACAAATTCGAGTTTGACTAAAATGAACTAAAGCCTGTAGGTGTGAAAGCACCCTTAAAGTGTACCTGTGGTGGTCGTGAAAAAAAAGATATTATATTGAGCCCCTGTCTCACGTTCTAGTTCAAGTTTAAGTTGAAATTCACGTTCAAAGCAATTTGATATAAATCCATTGCTGATGTACTGGTTCAGCTATGTCAGCAAAACAAGGGTACAGCCATACTAGCGGCTACATGGCCTTCCAGGACGCTTCCTGTGACGTAATTTCGTGGCTACCGCGATCTGGATCTCTATTGGCTGAGCCTCGAGTACCCGGATGTGCAGCGGCTTTGGGGATATTCAAATTCGAATTCAAATGTTTATTTCAAACTCAGGGTTCATATTAAATGCAGAACTGAAATGAGTAGAAAATAAATAAATAAATGCTTAAATTCGGCGGGTCCTATTGTCTGATCTGAGGTCGTTAACAGCCGCAACACGGCAGATTAATTCGACTCCTCCCTCGCCGCTATAAAGAGCGGCAGACAGCGCGTTGCGTTGTGTGAGGACCAAAATTCAAACGTTTATTTCAAACTCAGGGTTCATATTAAATGCTGAACTGAAACGAGTAGAAAATAAATAAATGCTTAAATTCAGCTGCTTGTCTCATCTGATCTCGTAACTGCCGCAACACGGAAGATGATTCTACAACTATATACAGAGCAGCAGACACTCGGTGCTCTTGGAAAAACAAAAACATACAATGCGATATGGATATCGCAACATAGCGGAATGTAAAGCCTTTGGATGTCTGAGTAATAAGCGAAAAAAACAAAGAAACACTTTTTTTGTGTACCCAAACCCAGCTCACCTTGTCGGAAGATCGGAGCGGAAACAGGGCACAGATGAATAATTTCAGACGAAATTGCGTTGTGTGTGAGGACCACTTCGTCACTTTAACCCTCAGAAGACCTTTCTGGCTCAAACCTGTAGCCATGTTGGACAAATTCTTCCTCAGAGTCCGACAATTCAGCCATAATAGAATAAAAACACTCACAACAGCACCCTAGTCTCTCATACAGGTGGAGCAGTGACTGTTGAGTATCAACGAAGTGACGTCACATCCGCATGTGTCATGGCTGCGCCCACAGTTTTCATTGGCTGCCCATGGCCAAGGTCCTATTTGAATATATGTCTGGTGGTATGTGGCTGGAAAAATTATTTACCAAAATAAGAAATACTTTTTCATAATGTTTTCAAGTTAAATGCGTCTTCACGACCACCACAGGTACGCTTTAAGTCAAAAAATGATGGTCTGCTTCATATTCCCAGTTAGCACAACTTAGCATCATCATTTAGCATTTTATAATTGGACATGGTGTTGACATTACTTACCTCCTATTAAAACAATTAGCGAACTATCCTCTCTGATGCAGCACAATGGAAAACAGTCCCACATTCCTGACAAACAGGAGTAGCAGCTGAACCAGTAGTTTGGACTTAGCATTAGCAATCACCGGACTGAAGCCTAGCCAGCCACCCACCACACCTGTTCCACTGCGCGCAGTCGCGCACTGCAGGGAAGTGACGGGGAGCTGACAAGTAGTGGTGAGGTAGGAGCTTTACTGAATAAACAGGGGTATGGGCATTTTAAAGGCGATATAAATGATAGAGTATTCTATGAAATGATAGACGTTTTTATATCATCATCCAATATACATCGTCCTATTGCACAGCCCTATGATCCGGTATGAAAGTCTCATTCATCATGATCTGCCTGTTTGATTTGACAAACGTTTTATGTCGGATGCCCTTCCTGACACAACCCTTCCCGTTTACCCGGGCTTAGGACCTGCACTAGGAGTACACTGGCTTGTGCACCCTCTGTGGCTGGGTTTGAGTGAGAGGTTCTTGTAAATATTTTGCAATAAAGGCTGCTACAAAAACATTTCAGTCACTAAATATAGCATTTTAACAGTCCCCTCTGGGAAAGAAGAAACTTAGGATTACTTTTTTGATAAAATGTGTTTTCTTTGATGATCAGAATTTTCTTTTGTGGTGATCAAAGGTGCCATATTGTACAAAATGTAGTTTTCAAAGGGGATAGCAGGCTTGCATCACAATCAGAAAGTCTCAGGTTTGAATCTACTGGCCAGTTGAAGCCTTTCTGTATGGAGTTTACATGTGCTTCATGGTCCCTGCAGGGGCGTGTCCCAGCTTTTCTTGGCTGTTGAGCTGTAAATGCCCATCCTTAAACCTAACCAGATTCACTGATAGTGACATCTGTGCTGTTTGTTCTGTGTTTTATTCATAGTCCTTTGCCCCATGGTCAGCGGACCGAAGAAGAGGAGGTCTGCCTCTTCACCAGAGATGAGCCACACATGACCCCAGAGCAGACCCAGAGGTTTTACAAGAAGCTGCTGGAGGAGAGGGGTGTCAAAAACACCTTGGAGGTAAATGTAAAATTTTTCCTTGCACACGTAGGTCTGCAAGTGCAGTGAAATTTATAGATTGTACTGCATTTAGACTCATGTTTGTAGACAACATTGTCATCTAGTGAAAGTAGGGAGCAGGTGGAGGAGAACCTTGACAGTTGGAGGTATGCACTAGAGAGGAGTTAAAGGTAGTAGAACCAAGGCAGGACACGTGTGTGAAAGGGACACGGATAAAACGGTGACGATGCAAGGAGTATAGGTAGTGAAGGTAGATGAGTTTAAATACCTGGGGTCAACCATCCAAAGCAATGGACAGCACACGAGAAAGGATGAAGAGAGTGCAGGCAGGATGGAGTGGGTGGAGACGAGCCTCGGGGTGATTTGTGACAGAAGAATAGCGGCTAGAGTGAAAGGGAAGATTTACAAGATGGCAGTAAGACCTGCTATGATGTTTGGTTTAGAGACGGTGGCACTGACAAAAGGAGCTGGAGGTGGCAGAGTTGAAGATGCTAAGATTTTCATTGGGAGTGACTAGGATGGACAGGATTAGAAATAAGTATATCGGAGGGACAGCTCAGCTTGAGCAATTTGGAGACAAAGTAAGGCAAGGCTGAGATGGTTTGGACATGTGCAGAGAAGGCATAGTGGATATACTGGACAAAGGATGTTGAAGATGGAGCTGCCAGGCAGGAGGAAAAGAGGAAGACCACAGAGAAGATTCACAGATGTAGTGGAAGACATGGGGAGGGTTGGTGTGACGGAGGAAGATGCAGGGGATAGGGTGAGATGGAGGCAGATGATGTGCTGTAGAGACCCCTCTAGGGAACAGTTGAAAGGAGAACACTGCATTTAGACTCACTGTTGCCATAGCAGCATTTTAAGGAGATTTTTTTAATGCACTGCTGTCACTGTTCAAAAACACAAGAATCTTCTATGATTTTTAAATGCATCTTATAAAAGTATCCCAACTAATGAAAAACACTGAAGCTTTAAAGATGCAGGGAAGGAAATCTGCAGTCTTTATTTATTTATTTTTATTATTTTTTTTTTGAGGGAAGGAGGCTAATGCCACTCCTCTAGGCAATTGCCCCGATGCTCATCAAGCTCTCACACAGCGATAGTCAGATGAGTCTGCATCCCTCTTGTGTACAAGGTTAAAGGTCAGGAGACCTCGACACTCTTGTAATGATTTCATCTGGCTGAAAAGAGCTGCTCCACCACTGATGGTCTGATTTGTGTGTCAAAAAAATCTTTTTAAAACCAGTTAGTATGAATATAACCTTATCCAGAGAAATGCAGCGTGGACTGTAATAAAATATACACTACTATATGTGTTATTGTGTTTGTTGTAATTCTTCAGTCTTAGTGTTGATGTCATCATTAAAATATTGCGTGTTGTGTGGTAGGTCATACCGTACAAGACTCTGAAGACAGAATACAAACCATTTGAGGCCAAACGCCGCCTGCTGGGGAACTTCAGCGTCTTCCTTTCCGATGACCGCATCCGCCGCCGGCTGCCTTCCCAGCTCGGAAAACATTTCTATCAGAGGAAAAAGTAAGAAGCATACCAGTGGCTGTGAAGTTGTGGTCTTCAGGTTAGGGTTGTAGTATATATTTAGACAAAAATGCCACAATCGCTTGCATGTAAAATACTCTTCAGTAGATATGTACATGCAGAAATTGTAATCTGTTCTTTGTGTACGTTTGTTATGCCAAAAGTTAAACGGACACAAAGTTGTGTTTTTGTTGACAATATTTCTGCTTTTTTTAAAGTGGCATTAAGTTCAAGTTAGTTTAGTGCAAATTTGTAGTATGTGGCTAATAAGAGTCTGTACATTGTCAGAGCCACGGTAGAGATTGAGGGTTGAAATAAGCAAAATTAAACATTTTACAGAATTTTATTTGCATTTTATTTCATTCAGTGTTTGCATGCATCACCAGGAGCTCGATGTCATACATCCTGTGTTTGGAAAAAGCCAAAATAGCACACCCATTTAATGAAAAGATGAAGTGTAGGATCATTTGAGTTCTTATAGAAACACGTGATTGCTTATACGGGAATCTGAATTGAGAAGTCTTGGAAAATGAATCACGCACAAACCGCCCATACTCTAAATTGTATATGCATGGCGTACATCAGGCTGGGTTGTTGTTTCTGCAGTGGCTGTAGTCTTCTCTCTGTTCCTGTCTTTGCCAGGGAGCCGCTGTGTGTGAACCTTATGAGTAAAAATCTGGCCAGAGACATCCAGAGACTCATCCAGGGCACCAGCATGAAGGTGACCAACAAAGGCTGCTGCTGGTGAGAGTTCTGGCCACATTTCTGTGCTGTCCGGTTTTGCAGCGTTACGAGGGTCGTTGACAAAGATGTATCTGAACAAATGTTTTCTGTGGGAGAATTTGTAGCACCTCGCCATAACCCTGTCAATGGCGTCTGATTCAGGTAACGCTGGTGCCATAGTGAGTCAATGTAAATCCAGATGGACCTCCTCCTTCTGTGGAGCCTGTCTCTACAACACTGATACATATTCCTACATTTATCTTCGTCACGCTGATGCTGTTTCACTGCTGGGATTGTGCCCTTACTTTGTCTTGTGCTGTGCTTGTGTTGCAGTATGGCACGTGTAGCACATTCCGGCATGGCTGCAGATGAGGTGACAGACAACATCGATGCTGCTGTCCAAACAATTGTGGCCAAACTACGTATGGTTAGTTGAACAGGACCAGTCTTCGTTAGGGTTTCTGTGTTTTAAATCCTTACCCTTTGGTTGCTGAATGCATTCATAATCACCTTATTTTGGACACATTTGCTCATTTGAACAAGGCATGGAAATATTTGAAATATAATATAAATTACACTCATGGATTCATTTAAATAGACTATTGTTATAGGAAAAAAGAAATGCAGTTGAAACCAGAAGTTTATATACACTGCATAAAAAGACAACTTTTTTTTTTCTTACTGTCTGACATTAATTCAAACTAAACTTTTCCTGTTTTAGATCAGTTAGGATTACCAAAAAATTTTGAGAATGTTTTTTTACTTCAGGGTCAGACGTTTACATGGATGGAAGATTACATCCATCCATCCATTTTCTATCGCTTTTCCGGAGGTCTGGGTCACGGAGGCAGCAGTTTAAACAGAGAAGCCCAAACTTCCCTCTTCCTGGCCACCTGCTCCAGCTCTGCGGCGAGGCTACAAAGACGTTCCCAGGCCAGCTGGGAGATGTAGTCTCTCCAGCGTATCCTGGGTCTGCCCCGGGGTCTCCTCCCAGTGGGACGTGCCCAAAACACCTCAAGTAGGAGGCATCCTCATCAGATGCCCAGACCACATAAGATTACTATGCCCTTAACCAATTTGGAAAAGCCCAGATGGTGATGTCATGGCTTTGGAAGCTTCTGATAGGTTAATTGACAATATTTGTGTGAAGGTATGCCCATGGATGTATTTTAAGACACACCTCAAACACACTGCACACTGACATCATGGGAGAATCAAAGAAAACAGGCAAGATATCGGGAAGAGAATTGTGGACCTCCACAAGTCTGCTTCATCCTTGGGTACAATTTCCAGATGCCTGAAGGTGCCATGTTCATCTGTTCAATTATATGCAAGTATAAACACCATGGAAATGTCCAGCCATCATAACACTCAGGGAGGAGATGGGTTCTGTGTCCCAAAGATGAACATGTTTTGGTGCGAAATGTGTGTATCAACCCAAGAACAAAAGAAAAAGACCTTGTGAAGATGCTGGCTGAAGCTAGTAAAGGTGCCTTCACACCAAACGGGAATGGGTGGCACAAACGTGTACAAAGTCAATGGAAAGAGGCGAGCACACGCAAAATTGCTCATTCGCGTGTTCATGTCTGAGGAATAGCGCTAGCTCTGAGATTCTGCCATCGTCGTAGTAAAAGTATCAACAGGTAATGCCAAATACCATATAAAAAAATGGAGCTTCCTGCTGTCCAGCTTGGTGCTCAGCAAAAATGGAACGGAGGAGGGAAATGTGGGTGGCAGTGGCTCAGGAGGAAGAGCGGGTCGTCCAATAACCAAAGTGTTGGTGGTTTGAATCCCGCTCTCCCCAGCCATCCTGCCGTTGTGTCCCTGGGCAAGACACTTTACCCATCTTTCCTCCAGTGTCCATGACACTGGGTATGAATGTGTATAAATGTTCAGTAATGGGCGGAGAGGCCGTTGGCGCGGATTGGCAACCACGTTTCTGTCAGTCTGCCCCAGGGCAACTATGGCTACAGAAGTAGCTTACCACTACCAACATCTGTCTGTGAAATGAATGAATAATGGACTCATTGTAAAGCGCTTTGGGTATCTTGAAAGGTGCTATATAAATGCAGACCATTATTATGATTATTATTATTATTATTAGTTTAAAATGTATATAAACTTATGACTTTGAAGAAAGTGATAAATTCTCTATAAATTATCTCTCATTATTCTGGCATTTAGCAAATAGAAGTAATTTTGGTAACCCTAACTGATGAAAAGTTTAGTCTGATTTAATGTCAGGTATTGAGAAAAAATTAAGTTTGCCTTTTTATACAGTGTATGTAAACTAGTTTCAACTGTATCAGCCAAAAATTCCACAATCGGTGCATCTCTAGTTGAGTATAATTTCAGTATTTATCAGGTAGTTGCATTTCTGTTTTTTACAGACGGGACGGTTTATAAAAGTCATCCATCTAAAGAGCCAAACATCTGTGGCCCTGCCCATCTATACATCAGACCTGAGCCATCTTGGTACGGTCTTGAAGGAGCAGCCCGAGACGCCCGAGACTCCCAAAACCAAGGTGAGCACAAGCTGCTGCTCAAATCATCAACTCATTGTTGACCTGAATTTATTAAAACGGTCTGTAGAATAACTTGCTTTTGTGTGTTTGTGAAATTCAGAAAGCTGCAGGGAAATCAGATGAGAATAAAGACCAGACGGAGGACAAAAAGCAGTCAGACACTGAAGTAGAGGGAAAGAAGAAGAAGAAGAAGAAGATTGAGGCACATGAGGATGATGAGGAAGAGGAAATCCCACAGCTGGTCGCCATAGAAACACCAACCAAAAAGCCCAGGCTGGAGGTTGGTACTATACGCAACTGAGTTAACGGCTACTTTTGAATGCTTTAGCATTCAAAGAGTTTGGAACAATTTTGGGACAGTGCATCCGGAAAGTATTCGCAGCACTTCACTTTTTCCACATTTTGTTATGTTACAGCCTTATTCCAAAATGGAATAAATTCATTTTTTTTCCTCAAAATTTTACACACAATACCCCGTAATAACATGAAAAACGTGTTGAGATTTTTACAAATTTATTAAAAATAAAAAACAAAGAAATCACATGTGCATAAGTATTCACAGCCTTTGCTCAGTACTTTGTTGATGCACCTTTGGCAGCAATTACAGCCTCAAGTTTTTTTTTGAATATGATGCCACAAGCTTGGCACACCTATCTTTGGGGAGTTTGGCCCATTCGTCTTTGCAGCACCTCTCAAGCTTCATCAGGTTGGATGGGAAGCGTTGGTGCACAGCCATTTTCAGATCTATCCAGAGATGTCCAACTGGATTCAAGTCTGGGCTCTGGCTGGGCCACTCAAGGACATTCACAGAGTTGTCCTGAAGCCACTCCTTTCATATCTTGGCTGTGTGCTTAGGGTCGTTGTCCTGCTGAAAGATGGACCGTCACCCCAATCTGATGTCAAGAGCGCTCTGGAGCAGGTTTTGATCCAGGATGTCTCTGTACATTGCTGCATTCATCTTTCCCTTTATCCTAACTAGTCTCCCAGTTCCTGCCACTGAAAAACATCCCCACAGCATGATGCTGCCACCACCATGCTTCACTGTAGGGATGGCATTGGCCTGGTGACAAGCGGGGCCTGGTTTCCTCCAAACATGATGCCTAGTATTCATGCCAGAGTTCAGTCTTTGTCTCATCACACCAGAAAATTTTGTTTCTCATGGTCTGAGAGTCCTTCAGGTGCCTTTTGGCAAACTCCAGGTGGGCTGCTATGTGCCTTTTACTAAGGAGTGGCTTCCGTCTGGCCACTCTACCATACAGGCCTGGTTAGTGGATTGCTGCAGAGATGGTTGTCCTTCTAGAAGGTTCTCCTCTGTCCACAGAGGAACGCTGGAGCTCTGACAGAGTGACCATTGGGTTCTTGGTCACCTCCCTGACTAAGGCCCTTCTCCCCCAGTTGCTCAGTTTAGACGGCTGGCCAGCTCTAGGAAGAGTCCTGGTGGTTCCGAACTTCTTCTATTTATGGATGATGGAGGCCACTGTGCTCATTAGAACCTTCAAAGCAGCAGAAATTTTTCTGTACCCTTCCTCAGATTTGTGTCTTGGAGGTCTACAGACAATTCCTTCGACTTCATGCTTGGTTTGTGCTCTGACATGCACTATCAACTGTGGGACCTTATATAGACAGATGTGTGCCTTTCCAAATTATGTTGAATCAACTGAATTTACCACAGATGGACTCCAGTTAAGCTGTAGAAACATCTCAAGGAAGATCAGTGGAAATAGGATACACCTGAGCTCAATTTTGAGCTTCATAGCAAAGGCTGTGAATACTTCTGTACATGTGGTTTTAGTTTTTTATTTTTAATAAATTTGTAAAAATCTCAAAACTTTTTTCACATCGTCATTATGGAATATTGAATGTAGTATTTTGAGGAAAAAATGAATTTAATCCATTTTGGAATAAGGCTGTAATAGAACAAAATGTGGAAAAAGTCAAGTGCTGTGAATACTTAGTGGATGCACTGTATTTTTTCCCCCATTAGTGGACTGTTGACAGTCATTTCCTCTTTGCTTTGTAGAAGCCGTCCAAAAAGAAGCAGCTGAAGAAGGCACCCAAACCCCTTAAAGTACAGAAAGGAACAAAAGCTCAGAACAAACTGACCAAGAAGACTGCCAAGACAGACTCCAAAGTAAAAAGAAAAGTGCTCAAGTGAAATGATTTCTTCAGACTTTTCTCCCAGCCTTCTCTACATGGACATTTAACAGTTCACAAGCTCAGATTATTCATAGGATGGTCTGTATGTTTATTTTTGTTTGGATGAACCATATAAACTATTGTGTATCTGTTATTGTCTGCTGTATTCTCTGAGTCTGGTCTAACATTGGGCTTTTTTTTTTTTTTTTTTTTTTTTTTAATCCCCCACCAGTTTTCCCCCCATAACATAATCCCCCTTTGGTCTTTGACTGGCAGGGGATTATTATTATTATTATGGGGTAGTCCGTGTGTCCCACTTTTGTAAACTCAGCTCCTACAGTTTTGTTCCAATTGTTTTGAAACTTGATACCATGGTTTGATATACACTGATGATGCACATATTGGAATTTGACTCAGATCCGATGATTTTTGCAGGATTTGTAGCCCCTGATTTATGATCTCCTATTTCACCTCAGTTACGAGACAGTAACTGTCTTGTGAAATCAACTCCTCCTACAGTTTTAGTCCAGATATTTTGAAACTTGGTATCAGGGTTTGATGTACAGTGATGATGTGCATATTGCAATTTGACTCTGATTGGATGACCTTGAGATCAATGTCAGGGTTCAGTTTTTCACTAAATCTTATAAATGCAATAACTACTGAAAGAAATTATGTAGGCTTTTCAAATCTCGACAGTAGTTGTATCTAAGACACATCTTGGACGACTTAAACCCTGACCTGACTATGGGTTTGGGATCGAAAGGTCAAAGTTAACATTCCATTTGCACAATTATTGTAAAACTATAGGGCCACTAAACTTCTGACTATGCCAGGGGACACCAACTAAAACTGCAAGAGGTCCGAATTAGGGCTGGGGATCTTTAGGCACCTGATGATA
This sequence comes from Pholidichthys leucotaenia, assembly GCA_020510985.1. Taxonomy (NCBI): domain Eukaryota; kingdom Metazoa; phylum Chordata; class Actinopteri; order Cichliformes; family Pholidichthyidae; genus Pholidichthys; species Pholidichthys leucotaenia. Next base: position 444,352,065 of record CM035836.1, on the reverse strand, counting down.
AAATTATGATTCAGGGTCTTGGATTTGATTCTACAACAATTCTCAATGCATTAGGTTTCTCTCAACGTGTGACAACTTGGTACTTTTAAAGCCAAGTGTTTGCAGTGACCCATGAATTTACTTCAAACATCTTTTAATAAGAGAAATGTGGCAAGTCACATGGACAAATTTATCTGAAAATGTGCTTTTAAGAACTGCCATCCTTTCATGGACATGGCATCTGGAAGATCACAGCTGTCTCCAGCAGGCCAATATCATTTGCTTTTACACATTATTTTATGCTTTGTATTATTTTTTAACAAAAAATCAAATAAATTCTTTGCTCAATTTCAAAGTGTAATAATTAATCATAATAATACAGGGGTCACTAAATGTGTTTATTGACTCCAAATTCTAAAATCTACAACTTAAATCCTAAAAATTTAAAGGTTTACAGAACATAAACTAAATTAAATACCTTTAAAAAAAATTATATCTAAAAAAACAAAATCATAAAAAGTCTGCCTCTGTACTATATTTTACTGTAAGCCTAAAAAAGGAACAAAAATAATTCCACATTACAGAATTCCTTGGAGGATTTTTTTTTTTTTTTAATCTCCGCAATGTTTTTATCTTTCTAACCTCGTCTGTGTCTGTCTGGGTAACACTGTCACAGGAAGAGAGCAGATGGATGTGTGTGGAACTTTTCATGTTAAGTAACACAGAGCAGATTGTTTTTACATGGTATCAGGGGGTCACGGAAATTACCTCCATAACCAGCGTCATGCTGGCCCAACAGGAACGGGGTCCCAGGGGAGGTGTGGAGGAGGCGCGGGGGCCTTCCGTCAACAGACGCCCTGGTGGACACATACCATTGGAGGCAGAGTAGCAGTGGATACACAATTTTGCAACAGTGCTTCATTCTGTGTGTACACAACAGGAAGGAAGCATGGCTGTCTGCCTTATGTGATATGTGCAGTGAACAATGATTTTTGCCTCTCACTGCATCCACCGGAGAACGTCAAAAGTCTTGCGCCATAAAATGGGTGACTGACGATGCAGCGTTTCAGTTCTGCTTTTTCGTTCAGTTAAAACGGTATTTTCCCCAAACTTATATTAAAAGGCTTTGGGGTCCGGATCCAGACCGGAATCTGCTAGTTGATGACCCTTGGACTATGGGTCAAAAGGTCAAAACTAAAAACTAGGGTCACCAAACTTGCTACACAGGTTCACTTTGGGATCCTGACCAGCAACTATGGGTATACAACTGTTTTCGTTGTATATTCATGGATGATAGTAGACTTATCATAATTTGGTTCTGCCCCAGTAATTATGTGGAAAAGTTGAAACTGCTTTCCTTCAGTAACACATTGGGATCTTAAAAGAAAACGGAGGCGAGGGATATTGCACTCGCCTCAGAGTGCTTTTGTTACTCATTACTTCAAAGACACAAAGTCGGTGATTGAAGAAAGTATGGGTATTCACAAGCTAATGGTTGTGGTTTTTCTCGACCTTAAATTTAACAAGTGCAAAACTTGTGCCGAACCTTAATCAAGAGGAAATTCCAACTTTTACCTAAAAAAAAAAAAAAAAAAACCTGGGTGGAGTTTTTTTTTTGTTTTTTGGGGGGGGGTTGTGAGGCCTAATCAAAAGTTAACTTCTACATTCTACATACGCGTATATCACTATTGTACTGAAACTGAAAGCTGAACAAGTTTTTAGTTTATTCCCACAAAGGCAAGATGAGCTAACACCACGGCTCCGCATCCGTCTCAGTCCATAGTTCCCAAGAATCGTTCCTCCTCCTCAGTAATTGCCTATATGCTCACCAAACTCATGTATTTATTCTTATGTGGGTCTGCATTCAGGTTTTGTTAAAGGTCATAATGGTCAGGAGATGATATGTGCTGAGATGATATATGATACATGTCGATGCCTTGGTGTTTGTGACATTATTAGACTGTGTCCATAGAGTGCAATACAAAATTCAAATGCCAATAGCTCAAAAACTTAGAAAATGCAGACTGAATGCAAGAAGTGAAAAAGTAACAAAATGTAAAGGTCTAATCACAAAATAAGTAGGGTTTTTTTTTCTTCCAATGTCTAAGCCTTTTTGGGGTTTTATGTATTTCAGTGCTTTATTGAAATTAATCATCTCATTCATGAATACTAAGAATAGAGATTTGATATATAAGAACTGACATCTGTGGATAAATTGCTTGACCATAGTACTAATATATATTAATTCTCTTTCCTGTCTATAACACCAGTTTTATTATCATTAAATTCTAGTGGTCTTTGTGACTAGAAAAGCGCTATATAAGTGCAGGTTAGTTAGTTAGTTAGTTAGTAGTATGGGGGCTTGACAGTCTTTTTTCAGAAAACCAGTTCAGAACCATTTCTCAAAACATTTTAGTATAATTACAATCCCAAAACAGGTATTTTAATGTTTGATCTCCAAAACACAATCAGTGTTGAATTGCTGTCTCAAAAATTCATTACAAGGGTAAACGTCATTAAGCATTTTAAAATGTGTTTCAAAACGTGCCATCGGCCTTTTGCTCTGAAACTCTACTCACTGCACTAAACTGCATCAAACTGATAAAAAAAAAGACACATCCTTCAGAAGTTTTGCTGTTAAACAGTGATCATGGGATGCTTTTAGCCTGATTTTGATTGGCTGGTTACAGAGGTGTGCCACTGATGAGCACCCATCATCCAAAAGTTGGAACTTCTTTCATTCAGCTGTCAGTGCCCTGAGCACAGCGACAAAAGACAAGATCACACAAGAATTGTCAGGGTAGGTTCCTCAGGCTAAAATTGGCCAATTAGTCACTGATTATCTGGTTTAATGTTCTTACTTTTTTCATTGTACAAATTTTTTAATCTGTGAGACAGAGATGTGTGCAAGTCATTTTTCATAATTCCAAGTCCAGTCTCAAGTCTCTTGAGTGGCAAGTCTCGGAAGTTCAAGTCCAACTCAAGTCTTTTAAGTCACTTTATGGTTGTAATTTCTAAGGAATATAAAATGTCCTTTATTAGCATGTAGTAACAACTGGTCAGCAGTTGGATATCATTACTTTAAACAGGCTGATGAAATGCAATAGAAACACAGTGAAAGTTTCCTTTATAGATATGACAAATGTTTCCAAAACTTCACAGTTAAGGAATAAAGACCTGTACTTATATAGCGCTTTTCTAGTCTTAAAAGACCACTCAAAGCGCCTCACTAGTATTAACCCTCTATTGTAAGGACCTATCAGAGATTCTTTACTTGAGAATCAGTTATGCTTCGTGCATCAAATTGTGTTGTTTTAACAATGAAAATCATCTGACAATTTCCTAAAGGAAATTCAGTGATTTGGATGCTTTTGACGAAAACTTTAAAAGAATGTTCCCAAATCACAAGTCCAAGTCAAGTTTGAAGTCGACTTAAGTGCAGCTCGAGTTGACGTCTCAGACTTAAGTCCCCATCTCTGATGAGAGAAGATTTCAGAGGCTGTAACTTGCACTCCCATGCATACAGTGGAGCAAAAAAGTATTTAGTCAGCCACCAATTGTGCAAGTTCTCCCACTTAAAAGATGAGAGAGGTCTCCAATTTTCATTATAGGTATACCTCAACTATGAGAGACAAAATGAGAAAAAAAAAATCCAGAAAATCACATTGAATGTTTTTTAATGAATTAATTGGCAAATTCCTCGCTAAAATAAGTATTTGGTCAATAACAAAAGTTTATCTCAATACTTTGTTATATACCCTTTGTTGGTAATGACAGAGGTCAAACGTTTTCTGTAAGTCTTCACAAGGTTTTCACACACTGTTGCTGGTATTTTGGCCCATTCCTCCATGCAGATCTCCTCTAGAGCAGTGATGTTTTGGGGCTGTCGCTGGGCAACATGGACTTTCAACTCCCTCCAAAGATTTTCTATGGGGTTGAGATCTGGAGACTGGCTAGGCCACTCCAGGACCTTGAAATGCTTCTTACGAAGCCACTCCTTCGTTGCCCGGGTGGTGTGTTTGGGATCATAGTCATGCTGAAAGACCCAGCCACGTTTCATCTTCAATGCCCTTGCTGATGGAAGGAGGTTTTCACTCAAAATCTCACGATACATGGCCCCATTAATTCTTTCCTTTACACGGATCGGTCGTCCTGGTCCCTTTGCAGAAAAACAGCCCCAAAGTATGATGTTTCCACCCCCATGCTTCACAGTAGGTATGGTGCTCTTTCTCCTCCAAACACGACAAGATGAGTTTTTACCAAAAAGTTCTATTTTGGTTTCATCTGACCATATGACATTCTCCCAATCCTCTTCTGGATCATCCAAATGCTCTCTAGCAAACTTCAGACGGGCCTGGACATGTACTGGCTTAAGCAGGGGGACACATCTGGCACTGCAGGATTTGAGTCCCTGGTGGCGTAGTGTGTTACTGATGTAGCCTTTGTTACTTTGGTCCCAGCTCTCTGCAGGTCATTCACTAGGTCCCCCCGTGTGGTTCTGGGATTTTTGCTCACCGTTCTCGTGATCATTTTGACCCCACGGGGTGAGATCTTGCGTGGAGCCCCAGATTGAGGGAGATTATCAGTGGTCTTGTATGTCTTCCATTTTTCTAATAATTGCTCCCACAGTTGATTTCTTCACATCAAGCTGCTTACCTATTGCAGATTCAGTCTTCCCAGCCTGGTGCAGGTCTACAATTTTGTTTCTGGTGTCCTTTGACAGCTCTTTGGTCTTGGCCATAGTGGAGTTTGGAGTCTGACTGTTTGAGGTTGTGGACAGGTGTATTTTATACTGATAACGAGTTCAAACAGGTGCCATTAATAGAGGTAATGAGTGGAGGACAAGGAGCCTCTTAAAGAAGTTGTTACAGGTCTGTGAGAGCCAGAAATCTTGCTTGTTTTTAGGTGACCAAATACTTATTTTACCAAGGAATTTACCAATTAATTCATTAAAAATCCTTCAATGTGGACTTCCGGTTATGGCTGCCACGTAGGACGGACGTGTCTCGCTCTGCTCTGCTCCTGGAAAAAAAAAAAAAAATCGGCAAATAACTCTCTCATTTGGGACAGAACGTATCCCAGCATTTGGGCGAGGATATGTCGGCGAAGCCTAAGGCTGGAAAACCAGGAAAAGGAAAAAGCGAGCCGCCGAAACAGTCCAAATTAACGGACTTTCAGGTCTGTGACGCAGCAAACAAGGCTCCATATATGGCGGAGGAAGCTGGCGGCGGTGCGATTTCTGCGGGGAATGGCGCAGATGCGCTGATGGCTGCCATGAGTTCAATGAGAGCGGACTTTTCCTCTAGATTTGATGGGATTATGACAGCGCTGGAAGGAATAAGAAAGGAATTGGGTGACTGTGTAGAACGAACGGCGCAGATGGAGCTCCGTCTCGCTAGTGCTGAAGATGACGTCACCCGTCTTCAATTAAAGGTGCGCACTTTGGAAAAAAAAAATAAATCTCTGGAAGATAATATTTTGGATTTGGAATCTCGGTCGAGACAGAATAACTTGAGGCTGGTGGGTCTTCCAGAGGAATCAGAAGGTCGGGACGTATGTTCCTTTCTGGAAAAGTGGATTCCGGAGGTGCTGGGCAGCGAGGAGTTGCAATCAGCAGTGGTTCTGGAAAAAGCACATCGTATTGGCCCACGGAGAGATAAGGGACCGCCGAGGACCTTAATTATGAAGTTTCTAAGCAACAGAGACAGGATGAAGATCTTCAACGCTGCACGTGCTAAAGGAGAGATTAAACACCAGGACCAGCAGGTGCGGTTCTACCCAGATTTGGCCACAGGAATCCAGCAATTGAGGAAGCAGTTTGATCCCGTACGTAAGGAGCTGCGCAACCTTGGGATTCGTCATGGTGTAATCTATCCTGCGAGACTGCTGACCACGTATGAGGGCAGAACCCACATCTTCAAGACCCCAGAGGAGGCGCAGGAGTTCATCAAGAAGATCAAAGAAGAAGAAGAGACTGGTGGGAGCTAAGCATGAACAAAATATAAGGTAGAATAACTAAGCATTTGCACAGGCATCTGACTGACTTGAAGTAAATAGTAAGTTTACAAAATATAGATTGTATTATATATTAAAAAAAAACAAAACAAAAACAAAACAAACAAAAAAAAAAAAACTAGGATGTACAAAGTTGGTAAAAATTTTGGAGTTAAGTTGGAAAACTACAGAGGAGAGTTAATGTTACGTCATTAAAAGCAGTAGAGTTAGGGTGATTGGGAGGATGAAGAAGGAGTGGCTTAGGCTGTTCCCCGTGGATGTGGAACAGTCGATGGCTATATCGGGAGACAGAATTTTTCTTTTGATTTTGGGGGGTTTGCCACAAGTGTGGGAAGGGGGAATTTGTTTGTGTGTAGTTTGTAGGATGAATGTTCAACCACTCATGTTTTTGCTTCTCTGTATGAGCATGTTTACACTGCAAGGTAATCCCAAACTCTCTATTGATCATGGACCAAAGTGTTAATCTTAATTTAACTTCATGGAATTGCAGAGGTCTACAAAATTTAAAAAAACTTAAACAAGTTATGAATAAAATAAAGGACATGGGTTCAAGAATTGTGTTTTTACAAGAAACTCATCTGATAGAGGAGGATGTTAAAAGAATTAGGAGTAGATGGCAGGGAAGTATATTCACCTCTTCATTTTCATCCCGAGCCAGGGGAGTTATGACTCTCATACATAAATCAGTTCCTTTTCAAGTGAAAAATGTAATTGGAGACAAATTTGGAAGATATGTAATCATTCAAGGTTCTTTGCTATTAGAAAATATAAATCTTGTGAACTTATATGGTCCCAATATAGATGACCAGAAGTTCTTTGCTAATTTATTTCTCATCTTATCATCACTTACAGGGCAACATATAATAGCAGGGGATTTTAATTGTACATTGAATCCAGGTGTGGATAGATCAACAGGACTGGATTGTACGCACATTGGATGTAGGATGACTATTAATCATTTTATGAAAGAATTGAGATTGTTAGATATATGGAGAGAAATGAAACCACAAGTTAAAGCCTATTCTTGTTATTCCAGTACCTACAAGACATTCTCACGTATTGATTATTTTTTGATTTCCACAGAATTAAGGTCCAAGATTCAAAACTGCTTTTATGATAACATCGTGATCTCTGACCATGCACCCTGTTGTCTAATATATGTAGATAAAAAATTGATAAAGGAATCAGGTAGATGGCAATTTCAGCATAAATGGCTTCAGGATGAGGAATTTGTCAAGTATATAGAAAAACAGATAGACGAGTTCTTTGACATCAATACTACACAAACATCAGCATGTGTAAAGTGGGAGGCTTTCAAAGCTTTTATTAGGGGACATATTATTAGTTATACAGGATCAAAATCTAAGAAGACTCGAGAGGAGAGAGCTAAATTGGAACATAAAATAAAAAATCTTCAGGAAAAAGTGTATGCAGGAAGTGACCCAAGGTTGGAGAATGAATTACTGATTTTGAGAGCTGAATACGACAAAAAATCAGCGAATAGAGCTGCCTCGAGTCTTCTAAGATTGAAACAATCTTTTTATGAACAAGGTGAAAAATCAGGAAAATTATTAGCATGGCAGATTAAACAATTGGAAATTAAAACACCAATTACCAGTATTAAAAGTAATGGACAGGTAGTTATAGATCCTTTAGAAATTAATAGAGCCTTTAGAGATTACTATGAAAAATTATATGATACCAAAAATGAACCTGAATTAACAAAACTAAATGGGTTTTTGAACGAACTATCTATACCGTGTATTCCAAATGAAAACAGGGAGATATTGGAGTCTAAAATTAGTCAAGAAGAAGTTGGGCTAGCCATTGATAATATGAAATCAGGAAAAAGTGCAGGACCAGATGGTCTTCCAGTTGACCTTTATAAAAAATTTAAGAATAAATTAATAAAACCTTTTTTGGAAATGGTTTTAGAAGCATTTCAAAATAATAATCTACCATCATACATAAATAATGCCTTAATTATACTGCTGCCAAAACCAGGTAAGCCCTCTAATAAATGTGAAAATATGAGACCAATAAGCCTATTAAACGCCGACCTTAAGATAATCTGTAAAATTTTAGCAAGACGAATACAAGAAATTTTACCAAATATTATTAATCGAGATCAGAATGGCTTTATAAAGGGTAGACAAGGCTTCCATAATGTAAGAAGACTATTTAATATTATTTATTTTAATAAAGAAGCACCGGATACAGCTCTCCTATCATTGGACGCCGAAAAGGCCTTTGATAGAGTTGAATGGCCCTTTCTTTTTGAAGTACTACAAAGGTTTGGACTTGGAAATAATTTCATAAAATGGGTTCAAATAATATACAATAATGCTACAGCAGAAATCCTAACAAATAACAATATTTCAAAACCAATAAAAATAAATAGAGGATGTCGACAAGGCTGTCCACTTTCACCTTTACTGTTTACTATGGCAATTGAACCTTTAGCGATAGCGATACGTTTACATTCACAAATATATGGAATTAAAGTTGGACCAACAGAACATAAAATCTCCCTGTACGTCGATGACATAATTTTGTTTATGTCGAATCTAAAAAAATCAATTCCAACCTTGTTGAATTTAATAAAGAATTTTGGGGAAATATCAGGATATAAAATAAATAAAACTAAATCTTCAATATTAATGCTAAATGAGACCCAGAGAAATTACCCAGCCCCTGAGGTAAATCAATTCAATGTTGTAAATCAGTTTAAATATTTAGGAATCCAAATTATGCCTAAGCTAGAATCAGTCGCCAGTGTCAACTATGAAGCCTTAATGTCAGATATCAGTGAGTTAACTCAGAGATGGATGTCACTACCAATGTCGATGATCGGGAGAATCAATATACTTAAAAGTAATATTTTACCTAAAATACTTTATTTATTTCAATACATTCCCTTATCACCACCTTTAGATCTATTCTCAAGAATAAAAAAAAAGTTAGTGGAATTTATATGGAACAACAGGAGGGCTAGATTACGTTTGTCTTTATTATATTTACCATTTGATCGTGGAGGTCTGAAATGTCCAAATTTTATGTTGTATTATTGGTCGGCACAACTGAGGTCTATGACATATTATTTTTCATCAAATGATCTCCCTCACTGGACTGAAATGGAATCATACAATTTACCTTTACCTCTTCCCATATTCATATACTCAGATTCGGCAAAAAAATTACAAAAACAAGTTAAAAATCCATTTGTAAAGCATATGATCAAAATATGGTGTGAAGCTAAAAACTATTTAAAAGAACCACAGTTATTGTCACAATTTAGTCCAATATGGGGTAATCAATATTTTAAACCAGGGAGAGCGGACGCTGTATTTAAAGTATGGAATTTAAAAGGGATACAAAAGATTCAGGATTTATATTTGCCAGGTGCAGACAACATAATGTCTTTTGAAGAGCTGAGGATCAAATTTAATCTCAATAGAACACATTTTTTTAAATATCTTCAACTTAGAAACTTTATTCGATCAAATCAAAATAAAGCTCTCACTCGACCTATTTATTCATCCTTGGAAAAAATGATGATGAAAGATAGTAAAAGAAAGGGTATTATTTCAGAGTTTTATAACTCATTGACACTATCTTCAAGTGAAAATTCACTGAAAAGATTAAACTACTGGAAAGAAGATCTGCAAATTGAAATTTCAGAGGAACAATGGGAATTGGCTTGTACAGAAGCTCAAACCAAATCAATAAATGCACGCCTTAAATTGATACATTTCAAATGGTTAATGCGGATGTATGTTACACCGGAGGAGTTAAATAGATATAACAAAAATATACCAGATACATGCACAAAATGCATGGAAAGTAAAGGAACCCTATTTCATTGTTTATGGGAATGTAGATTAATAAGAATGTTTTGGGAAGAGGTGAGGGTAACAATTGAAAAAATAATCTCAAAACAAATCATATTGAATCCTAAACTGTTTTTGTTGGGTCTGTACCCAGAAAAGCATAATTTTAATAAAAGTGAAAGAACATTCATAGACCTCAGTTTGCTTAATGCCAAAAAATGTATTGCACTATTATGGAAAAAGACTCATAGACCAGATGTGACTCAGTGGTTAAGACAGATGTTAACAAACCTTCCATTAGAAAGAATAACATATATACTAAAATCAAAGGAAATTGTGTTTGAGAATATATGGAGACCTTTTATTGATTATGTAAAAAATTTAAACATAACTCTTGAAGAAGAAGGTGAATGATGTGTGTGGACCTTGTAAATTCCAAACTGGTGAACATAATATGTATACTTATGTATTGGATTGTCTAGACTAAACAGAGGAGCATTGTTGAAGACTTGATTTTGTTGGTGGTTGTTGGTGTTTTTAGTGCATTTTTTTTTGTAGTACTTTAGTGTTAGTGTTTGATTGTTTGTATCATGTTTGTTAAAAAAAAAAAAGAAAAGGTTCAATAAAGATATTGTGGAAAAAAAAAAATCCTTCAATGTGATTTTCTGGATTTTTTTTTCTCATTTTGTTTCTCATAGTTGAGGTATACCTATGATGAAAATTGGAGACCTCTCTCATCTTTTAAGTGGGAGAACTTGCACAACTGGTGGCTGACTAAATACTTTTTTGCCCCACTGTACTTGGTATCCTGAGAATATATCCTCACAGGTGTCCTCTTTTTCAAACTATTTGTTTGCCTTTGACATGTTTTGGGGGTACTGAGAAATTGCTGAATGGTGGGGTAAAAAAACAAAAAGACTGAGTCCTGAATGGAAACTGCAATACTGCAACACAAAAGGAAGTGGGCTGGGATTGTTTGCTCAAGCTGATGATGCCCCAATGCTACGGTCCACTTGATCTGAATGTCATACAGCACATTTGACATGATCCTTTATTGCCGTTCCCCCATGACAGGAAGCAGAACAGAAAACATGGTGGGAACATGTGCCAGACTTGAACTGGAAGTGGTCTGGGGAGGGGCTGTAAGTCCCAAATGATACTGGTGTGTACTCGGGGATCTCAGAAAAATAGGATATTGTGGCGTAACATTATGTAGCTCACATATTCCTTGGCAGAGACCCAGACATGAGGGAACTTGGAGCTCACAGTGTGTATTGACATCACGCCCCAGATGGACATCGAGTCTGGGCCCCCTGCGGACTAGAGGAGAAGTGAGAAGGTCTGAGAGTGAACCTGAAGAGACTGCCTGACTCCTAGGGTCAGACAGAGAAGCCGAGAGGACAATGGGGGGATTAGTTAGGAATGGAATTCTGTGTTTGATGTGAATGTGATTTGTGTCTGTTGTAACAGTATAAAGGTATGTGGTTTATGTCAGCTCGCCCCCTTCGTTCCCTGACTGAGAGAGGAGCTGTAGGACTTGATATGGAATAAACAAATACTGAAAAATCATTCAGTCTCTTCAATTCGAGTTTCCTACATTGGTGACCCACACGTGAGAAAAATGGAAAGACTTGGAGGTCGTCTCTCCGACTCCGAACCTGACTCACCGGAGACCGCCCGCACCAGCGTAAACTCCATTAGACTCCCCGAGTTCTGGCAAGAGGACCCGCACTCATGGTTCCAACACGTGGAATCACGGTTCGTGCTTTACGGGGTATCAGAGGATGACATTAAATTCCACAATGTCATCGCAAGACTCGACAGCCGCACAGCCCGGTGTGTGCGGAGCCTGGTGCAGCAGCCGCCCGCTGCTGGCAAATACGACGCCCTGAAAGCCGCCCTCATTCAGAGCTTTGTACCATCAGCCGAGGTGAGGGCCAGAACACTCCTGGACCTGCGCGACAGAGGAGGACGCAGGCCGACCGTCCTCATGGAGGACATGCTGCAGATGATCGGGGCAGACAATGATGCGTTTTTATTTAAGCACATCTTTTTGAGGACCCTTCCAGCGCACATGAGAGGCTCCCTGTCCAGCATGAGGTGTTTGGACCGGCAGGACTTCCGCGCGCTGGCTTTGGAAGCGGAGCGGCTCCTGGACGCATGCGGCGAGCAGGAGGCGGCAGCGGCAGCAGCAAACCTCAGCACGGCGGCCCAGGGCAACGGAGAACCGGTGGCAGCAGAGCCGACCCCAGCGACAACAGCGGCAGCGCGGTCCCGGAGCAGAGGAGAGGACGAGATGTGCTTCTACCATCGACGATTCGCGCACAAGGCTCACAGATGCGTTCCGCCATGCAACTTCAGGAAGCAGGGAAACGCAAGAGCCGGAGGTCGTTAGCAGCTTCGACCCTCGGCGAACGGAACAAGCTGCTCTACCTGACGGATGCGAGCGCCGGACGGCAATTCCTCGTCGACACCGGAGCACAGAGGAGTTTCATAACCGCGACCTACGCGGATTGGGCGGCCGGTCCCCGCGGAGATGGAGCAACAGCCGCAAATGGCTCGTCGATCAAGACGTTTGGCGAAAGAACTCTGCGCCTGTCCTTGCATGGCCGCAGCTATGAATGGACCTTCATAGTAGCGGCGGTGAGTTTCAACATGTTGGGCGCCGACTTTTTGTGTTCACATGGCTTGTTGGTAGATCTGGCTAATAGACGCTTGGTTAATGCACTCTCTTTTTGTTCTATTCCCTGTGCAGCGCGAGTGTCCCCACCGTCGGTACAGGCCAACGCCGCCGCAGCAGGAGGTAAGTTCCACACTCTCCTAAACCAGTTCCCAGCACTCACAGTTCCCACGTTTTCAGCTAAGGTGGCAAAGCACGGGGTGGAGCACTTTATAACCACAAGTGGCCCACCTGTTTTTGCTAAGGCTCGGCGCTTGGATGCAGCTAAGCTCTCCATTGCGCGTGAGGAGTTCGCCAACCTGGAAAGGTTGGGCATAATTCGCCGCTCGAAGTCCACTTGGGCTTCCCCCCTCCACATGGTCCCAAAGGCGGACGGCTCGTGGAGACCGTGCGGTGATTATCGCAGGTTAAACAATGCCACAGCACAGGACCGCTACCCAATTCCGCATATCCAAGATTTTTCGGTGCATTTGGCCAAGGCGCGAATTTTTTCTAAAATAGACTTGGTCCGCGGTTATCATCAGGTTCCGGTCCGATCAGAGGACATTCCCAAGACAGTGGTAATGACCCCTTTCGGGCTTTTTGAATTTTTACGCATGCCTTTTGGCCTTAAAGGCGCTGCGCAAACCTTCCAACGCATGATGGATGCCGTTTTGCGCGACCTCCCTTTCGTTTTTGTCTGCTTAGACGATATTTTAGTTGCCAGCGCCTCTGAGGAGGGACACGAAAGTCACCTCAGAACTGTTTTTCAGAGGTTGGGAGCGCACGGGTTGATAATCAACCCAGCCAAGTGCCATTTCGGCGCAGCACAGATCGATTTTTTAGGGCACCGCGTCTCCCCAGAGGGTGCAGTTCCGCTGCCCTCCAAAGTACGCGCAGTGGCTGAGTTTCCCCAGCCACGAACGGTAAAAGCGTTGCAAGAATTTTTAGGTATGGTAAACTTTTACAACCGTTTCATACCTCACGCGGCGCAGCTCATGCAACCGTTGTATGTCGCGCTAAAAAAACAGAAGCCCTTCAATGCGATTGAGTGGTCCCCGGAGCGGGAGCGCGCATTCACTGAGGTTAAGAAAGCTCTAGCGAACGCAGCACTGCTGGCTCACCCAGACCCGGCAGCCCGAATAGCGCTAACCACAGACGCGTCAGATGTGGCCATAGGAGCCATGGTAGAACAGCAAGTCGCCGGAGCTTGGCAACCACTCGCTTTTTTTAGCAGAACCCTACGCGATGCTGAGCGAAAATATAGCGCGTTTGACAGGGAACTGCTAGCGCTCCACCTGGCCATTCGCCATTTCCAGTTCTGGTTGGAAGGGAGGCGTTTCACCGCTTTTGTCGACCACAAACCGTTAACTTTTGCAATGTCCAAAGTCTCTGAACCATGGTCAGGCCGACAGCAGAGGCAGCTGGCCGCAATTTCAGAATTCACCACCGATATACAGCACGTAGCCGGTAAATTTAATGTGGTGGCGGACTGCCTCTCGCGAGCGGTAACAGCACCCGTCCGCGCGGATGGGGGCTGTAGCGCCGCAGACGCAGAGCGCGGTAACAGCGCGGACGCGCACGCGGTTCCGGTGCACGTAGGGATAGATTACGCAGCCATGGCAGCAGAGCAGGGCGAGGACACAGACATGCGCGCGCTCCTGTCTGGACCAACAGGGTTAAGGCTGGAGAACGTAAGTTTACAAACAGGTTCACCCCCGCTTATTTGCGATGTATCCACCGGGCGACCTTGCCCAGTGGTGCCGGCCACGTGGCGCCGTCGTGTTTTTGACGCGGTGCACTCCCTGGCACACCCGGGAGTACGCGCTTCAGTGAAAATGGTAGCAGAGAAGTTTGTTTGGCCGAGCCTGCGCAAGCACATGAAGGAGTGGGTGAGAGCCTGCATGTCCTGCCAGTGGGCCAAAGTTCACAGACACACAAAAGCCCCTTTAGAGCCTTTCCACGTCCCGGCTAAGAGGTTTGATCATGTGCACGTAGATCTAGTGGGACCCCTGCCGCCCTCGCAGGGGTTCACACATCTCCTGACAATGGTGGACCGGACCACGCGTTGGCCGGAAGTGGTCCCATTGCAGTCTACCACAGTGGCAGAGGTAACTCGCGCTTTTTTAACAGCCTGGGTAGCGCGGTTCAGAGTCCCGTCGGACATTACGTCCGATAGGGGTCCGCAGTTCGTTTCAGAGCTATGGTCAGCCATGGCCAGCGGCTTAGGGGCAACAGCCCATTGCACCACCGCTTATCACCCACAGGCCAACGGTTTATGCGAGCGTTTTCACAGGTCGTTGAAGGCAGCCCTCAGAGCGTCGCTCACGGATACAAATTGGGTAAACAAACTACCATGGGTTTTATTGGGGTTGCGTTCGGCACCCAAGGAGGATTTAGATGCCTCACCTGCTGAATTAGTGTTTACTCAACCTCTCAGACTGCCAGGAGAGTTCCTGCCAGCCCATGCAGCACCCGAGCGCCCCCCGGTGTGGGGACCTCTAAGTGGCACGGGGGCAGAAATGCTCCCGGGCCCCGCTCATCACACGTTTCCGCGGGTTTTTGTTCCCAAGGCTTTGCAAAACGCAGAGTTTGTTTTTGTCAGGCACGACGCCCAGCGTCACAGTCTCCGCCCACCTTACAATGGTCCGTTCCGAGTGCTGGAAACCGGGGAGAAATATTTTGTACTGGACTTGGGGGGCAGGAAAGAGACAATCAGTGTTGACAGATTAAAGCCTGCTTTTGTGTTACGTGACGAACCTGTACGGCCGGCGGGGGCGCCTCGACGCGGCAGGCCTCCCAAGGGACAGCCCCTAGTTCCCCAGCAGGGGGCAAATAACCCTTCTCCCCCTCATTCCACAGGCGCACCGCAGGAAGGCACAACACAGGCTGCGAAGCCTGCGTTCAGCAGATTCGGGAGGAGATTGAAGCCTAAGCAACGGGCAGAGTGATGTGTATTTGGATCAACCCATGTAAATTGTGCTGCATATCCTGCCGGGGGGGGGGGGCTGTAAGGGTGTAATGTGTATGACTGCCCATTATGGACATGAGGGCGGTGTGTGTGTGTCCCTTCTTGACATAGTGTGTATGACTGTCCATTATTGACTTAAGGTTGGTGTATGTCCGTTCTTGGGCGTTTCAGGGGGAGTGATGTGGCGTAACATTATGTAGCTCACATATTCCTTGGCAGAGACCCAGACATGAGGGAACTTGGAGCTCACAGTGTGTATTGATATCATGCCCCAGATGGACATCGAATCTGGACCCCCTGCGGACTAGAGGAGAAGTGAGAAGATCTGAGAGTGAACCTGAAGAGACTGCCTGACTCCTAGGGTCAGACAGAGAAGCCGAGAGGACAATGGGGGGATTAGTTAGGAATGGAATTCTGTGTTTGATGTGAATGTGATTTGTGTCTGTTGTAACAGTATAAAGGTATGTGGTTTATCTCAGCTCGCCCCCTTCGTTCCCTGACTGAGAGAGGAGCTGTAGGACTTGATATGGAATAAACCAATACTGAAAAATCATTCAGTCTCTTCATTTCGAGTTTCCTACAATATCATGATTCACAACTTAATTAAGAGCGAAGTCATAATCATCAAAATTTAAAAATAAAAAAGGCATGAAATATCTTTTGCATTATTCTGATTTTCAAAAATGCACTACTGTCTTGACCATTAGATTCAAGATTCAAAGATTTTTATTTGTCAATACATACAGGACATACAAGAGAACTGAAATGGCGTTTCTCTCTCTTCAGTGGTGTGTACAATATTAAAAAAAAGAAAAAGGAACAAGGCTGGAACTTAGACCTAACAATCAAATTTTGACTGACAGTGTCTATATTTTGGATGCTCCACTTACTTTATGAAAAATGGAGCATCTAACTGGGAAGCTGGCTGTGAAGGACTCTGACCAAAACTAGAAAAGCACTCAGAGAGCGCATACCTCTGCCAAGGCTCCTTCCATCCCTCATGAATCACCTCCAAAATGTAATGGGCTTGTGTGTAGGCCATGAGCTAGTTCTGGTGAAAATTGCATCAAAGTCTATCCAGTGGTTTTGGAGAATTCTTGCCAACACACTGTGTGAAGATAAGAGCCTTGGTGGAGGTATGCATTCTCAGATCATCACCAAAATGTAATGGCTTTGTCTCTAGCCCAAGAACCACCTCTGGTGAAAATTTCATCCAAATTCATCCAGTAGTTTTTGTGTAATCCTGCTGCACAAATGCAAAGCCCTTGGCGCACTCTCAGATCATCACCAAAATCTAATCATCTGTTTCCCATGCCATTACACACCTTTCCTAAAAATTTCATCCAAATCATTCATAACTTTTTGTGTAATGTTACTAACAAACAGACAAACCAAGAAACCAACCAATACTGGCAACAACATTACCTCCTCCTCTTGGTGGAGGTAAACTAACACAGACAAAAACATAAGATCCTTGGTGGAGGTAACAAAGTGCCAATTGTGGTAAACTTTAGTTTCCATATTATGCATTTCATTTTAAGATTACATTCTGACGTCCTCATGGACATAGACTGCATATGTGGATTAAAAACTTTCTGTCATCAAACAAGCTGCCTGCAAAATTCAGTCTGAAGTTGGTTTTCAGCTTGCTCATTAATAATAATGAGAACCTAATTATGCCTTGGTGAAGCAGGCATACGGTAGTCTATAGATGCATCTGTGTGTGTGGTTTTTTAGTTGTATCTGTCTGTCCGCCTGTCTGTTTCAGCTCGCCTGCTCAAAATCAAGTGGAACGAAAGGCTTGTATCATTGTATCGCCATATTTTCTCGACTTGTAATTTTCCAGAATTTCCAAATAAGGCTTTGTTTTCAAAATAAACACAAATTTAACTCTTCATTGCCATGTAATGGAGCTGGGAAAAAAGGTATTGTAATAACTATGCCGGGCCAGAAGAGGCGGCAGTGTGAGTTTTTTACAGCACACAGATGACTTTCTGTCACAGTCGATCTCTAGCTGAACTGTTATAAATAGCGGTTGTTATTGGGAAAAAAAAACATGTATTCAGGAACTACACCATTTATTCATTACATCAATTGTTTTCACACTGGTTTTGCTGTTTAGTTTTACAGAGGAAGGATGACGTATTTTCTTCCTGGAGTTTTCAGTTCATTCTGTAAGGATCCCTGCCTGTCATGCGTGTCTGTCTCCCTCTCTCCCTGTTGATTAGTGCTCTTCCCGCAGCCCTGATCACACCTGTGGCTAATCAAGGTGCCCTTTATAAGGGAAGCTCTCCCACTGCTTTGTCTGGTTGTGTAGCTTTGCACTTGCCTGTTCCTGTTGCCTGTTGTTATTGAACTCTGCTTTGCCTGCCTTGTCTGCCCTAGACTCCGTTGCCTGCCTCACGTCTTGGAACTCTGTCTGCCCTGTTATGCCTGCCGTGCTCTAACCGACTGCTTGTTCTTGGATGCTGGATCTCACCTCAGGGATTGGAATTGGATACACCTGGATAAATGTACTTCGCCGTCCTTCCCCAAGTAAGTCGACTTACCAACTTTAACGTCCACTGCTCCCTGCTCCATCTTCCCCTTCACCTAGGCCTGGCCAGCCTGCCCCCTGCATCTTCCCCGGAGCTCCCCTGCCACACTTCATCACCACCACTGCTGGCAACCCGCTCTCCGTCTCTGGAGGACCCTCACCCTGTCACCACAGCTTCTCCCCAGAATGCCTGTAGGCATAAAGCAATATTATTCATTGTCATTATCCACCCTCTAATACTAATTCCTGTTTCTGCTTTCCCCTTCAGGGTTACCAGATCCTCATTGCACATTATTCCACTATTGCACAGTTATTGTAATAAAGATCATTGTTGAACTCTACTTACGGTTTCCTTCCATGTTGCTTTTGGGTCTTGGTCTCAGAGTCCTTGTCACATTCCTCGCCTCAAAAACATGGCAGACCACAGCAGACACCTGAATTTGGAGCATTAAACCTTTAAAAGTGAGTTTTGTGCTTAAATTATTCACTGATTTCAATATTAAAACACTGATAACAACTACAATATTTGATTCTTAAACCTTATGTTGCATCACATTTTTTTCCAATATCTGATTTTTTTTTTTTTTTTTTTTTTTTTTTTTTTTTCTCCCATATGGGGACTGCTTGGTCACGTTAATTTAACCTGTTAAATTGTTTTCTCTAAAGTTCAGGTGATTTTTTTTTTCCAAGTCTTAATACTAATGTTAGTAATATAAAAACACCATGGTGTGACATGCTTCACTCACTTTAAAATGATTCACTCACTAAACCAAGCAATTTAGTAAGCTGAGGAGAAACATGACATCAGTATTTTTTTTTTTTTATAAATATATACAGTATATTACATCTGTGACAATCACAATTTTATGCTGTTTTTCTTTCCTCTTTGTCCCTCTGAGGGTGGTGAACCTGAGGGTCAGCAGTGAGAGCAGCTGTGAAGATAACAGACTGGAAGCTAAATAAGAATATTGCATGTTTACTGATTATACCAGAAACTGCTACTGTGTTTCAATAAATTAATGTTTGGGAAAACTTATTTAAGAAACTCTCAATATTCATTACACAAGTGTGAAACATTCAAAACAGTTCTGATTTAGTATTCATAATTATGCTTTTACTTTTTGAAATTTTGATAGGTTTACCTGCTATTGCATGCCATCGTGTAACTAAACATGCATTCAATTAATAAAATGTTACTCCAGCATTTGTGATCTTCATTTTATTCTTGTGCTTCTGTATTTTTATACCTCAGTGCAAAGGCAACGTAGGCATACAGTGATCACTCCATGTGTCTGTGTGTGTATGTCTGTCTGTTACCAGCTTTTTAGCTCACCTGCTCAAAATCAACTAGAACTAAAGGCTTGTATCATTGTATTGTCATATTTTCTCCACTTTTTATTTGCCAGAATTTACAGAGAAGGTTTTTTTTTCAAAATAAATACAAATTTAACTCACCTTTACCATCAATGCAGCTGTGAAAAAAGATATTGCAATAACTATGCTGGGCCACTACAAGTGGCATCCATCTTCTACCGCTTTTCTGGAGGTCCGGGTCGTGGAGGCAGCAGTTCAAGCAGAGAAGCCCAGACTTCCCTCTCCCCAGCCACCTGCTCCAGTTCTTCAGAGAATACACCAAGGCGTTCCCAGACCAACTGAGAGATGTAGTCTCTCCAGTGAGTCCTGGGTCTGCCCCGGGGTCTCCTCCCAGTGGGACATGCCTGAAACACCTCAAGTGGGAGGCGTCCAGGAGGCATCCTGATCAGATACCCAAACCACCTCAACTGGCTCCTTTCAGTGTGGAGGAGCAGCGGTTCTACTCTGAGCCTCTCCCAGATGACTGAGCTCCTCACCCTATCTCTAAGAGTGAGTCCAGCAATCCTACGAAGAAAGCTCATTTCAGCCGCTTGTATCCGTGATCTCAGTCTTTTGGTCATTACCCACAGCTCGTGACCGTAGGTGAGGGTAGGAACGTAGATTGACTGGTAAATCGACAGCTTTGCCTTAGAGCTTAGCTCCCTCTTCACCACAACGGACCAGTACAACATCAGCATCACTGCAGATGCTGCTCCAATCCATCTGTCAATCCCTCATGCCATTCTCCCCTCACTCGTGAATGAGACCCCGAGACACTTAAACTCCTCCACTTGGGGAGGGGCCTCTCCCCAACTCGGAGAGGACAATCCACCTTTTTCTGGCTGAGGACCATGGACTCAGACTTGGAGGTGCTGATTCTCATCCCAGCCCCTTCACACTCAGCGGTAAACCATCCAAGTAAGACCTGTAGGTCATTGCTGGATGAAGCCAACAGGACAACATCATCTGCAAACAACAGAGATGAGATCCTGTGGTTACCAAGCATGACACCCTCCGATCCTTGGCTGCACTTAGAAATCCTGTCCATAAAAATTATGAACAGAATCGGTGACAAAGGACAGCCCTGGCAGAGTCCAGCTCTCACTGGGAATGAGTCCGACCAAGTGTTGGCAATACAAACTAAACTCTTACAACGGTCGTCTAGAGACCGAATAGCTTGTAACAACAAGCCCGATACCCCATACTCCCAAAGCACTCCCCACAAAAAACCAGGAGGGACCTGGTCGAATGCCTTTTCCAAGTCCACAAAATACATGTAAACTGGTTGGACAAACTCCCACGAACCCTCGAGGATTCTCAAGAGGGTAAAGAGTTGGTCCGATGTGCCACAGCCAGGACGAAAACCACATTGCTTCTCCTGAATCCGAGGTTCGACCAACGGCCGGACTCTTCTCTTCAGTACCTTGGCATAGACCTTCCCAGGGAGGCTGAGGAGTGTGATCCCTCTAAAGTTGGAGCACACCCTTTGGTCCCCTTTCTTGAAGAGAGGAACCACCACCCCAGTTTGGCATGCCAAAGGCACTGTCCCCGACTTCCACGCAATGTTGCAGAGGCGTATTAACCACGACAGCCCTACAAAATCCAGGGCCTTGAGGAACTCGGGGCGAGTCTCGTCCACCCCCAGGGCCCAGTCACCAAGGAGCTTTTCAACTACCTTGGCAACCTCAGCCCCTGTGATGGGCAAGTCGTCCCCCTTGTCCACAAGTCCTGCTTCCTCCATGTCAGTGGAATTGAGGAGATCCTCGAAGTATTCCTTTCACAGTCCGACGATATCCCCAGTCGAAGTCAGCAGCACCCCATCTGCACCATACACAGTGTGGACAGGGAACTGGTTCCCTCTCCTGAACTGCCGGACAGTTGCCAGAATCTCTTCGAGGCCGACCGAAAGTCTTATTCCATGGCCTCACCGAACTACTCCCACACCCGAGTTTTTGCTTCAGCAACCACCCAAGCTGCACTCTGCTTAGCCTGCCGGTACACCTCAGCTGCTTTGGGAGTCAGAATCAGAATCAGAATCAGAATGAACTTTATTGCCAAGCATGTTTTTACACATACAAGGAATTTTACTTGACATTAAGGTGCGCTCATATTAAGCGCTCCCCAATGACGCGGCAGCCGAAGGCGCCTCATAGTCCTACATAGTAGTCCTACATAGTAGTCCTTCATAGTAGTCCTACAAGCCAACCAAGCTTGATAGGACTCTTTCTTCAGCTTAATGGTCGCCCTCACCACTGGTGTCCACCACTTAGTTCAGGGGTTGCCACCATGTACCAACAACCTTGTGGCCACAGCTCTGGACAGCCACTTCAACAATGGAGGTGGAGAACATGGCCCATTTAGACTCCATGTCTCTAAACTCCCTCGGAATGTGGGTGAAGTTCTTCCGGAGGTGGGAGTTGAAGACCTCCCCGACAGAGGCCTCAGCCAGATGTTCCCAGCACACCCTCACTATACATTTGGGTCTACCAAGTCTGAATGGCATCCTCCCCTGCCATTGGATCCAACTCACCACTAGGTGGTGATCAGTTGACAGCTCTGCACCTCTCTTTACTTGAGTGTCCAAGACATACAGTCGCAGGTCTGATGACATGATAACAAAGTTGATCATCGACCTGCAAACTAGGGTGTCCTGGTGCTAGGTGCACATATGGACATCCTTATGTTTGAACATGGTGTTCGTTATGGACAAACTATGGTAAGCACAGAAGTCCAATAACTGAAAACCACTCGGGTTCAGATTGGACAGGCCGTTCCTCCCAATCACCCCCTCCAGGTTTCACTGTCGCTGCCCACATGTGCATTGAAGCCCCCCAGTAAGACAATGGAGTCTTCAAGAGGAGCACCCTCCAGCACCCCAGTCAGAGACTCCTAAAAGGGTGGATACTCTGAACCATCATTTTGTGCACAGGCACAAATGATGGTCAGGACCTGTTTCCCAACCCGAAGGCGCAGGGAAGCAACCCTTTCATCCACTGGGGAAAACTCCAATATAGAGGCAGCAAGGTGGGGGGATACAAGAATACCCACCCCTGCTCGTCACCTCTCGCCCAGGGCAACTCCAGAGTAGGCCGAGCTCCAGCCCCTCTCCAGAAGACTGGTTCCAGAACCGGAGCTGTGTGTTGAGGTGTGGTCGACTTTATCTAGCCGGTATCTCTCAACCTCATGTACCAGCTCAGGCTCCTTCCCCACCAGAGAGGTGACATTCCATGTCCCAAAAGCCAGTTTAGGAAGCCTGGAATTAGACTGCCAAGGTTTCTGCCTTCGACTGCCACCTGATCCACATAGCACTGGACCCCCATGGTCCCTCCTGCAGGTGGTGAGCCCACTGGAGGGCGGACTCATGTAACTCCTATGGGCTGAGCCCAGCCGGGTCTCATGGGCAGAAACCCGGCCACCAGGCGCTAGCCATCTAGCCCGTCCCCCAGGCCTGGCTCCAGGGTGGGGCCCCGGTAACCCCATACCTTGCGGGGTACACTGAATCCTTGTTCTAACATTCATCATGAGAGTCTGTTGGATCATTCTTAGTCTGGCCCTTCACCCAGGACCAGTGTATCTTGGGTGACCCTACAAGAGGCAAATTGCCCCAGACAACATAGTTTCCTGGGATCACTAGGGCACGCAAACCCCCCACCACGATAAGGTGACAATCCATTAGGGGATGGTATTACTTTTTTTACAGCCCCCCTATGCTACCATGCCACAGGCACTGAGGCATCAGCACCTTGGTGCTTTCATTTGATTGGGCAAAGTTTGTTTTTCTATCATTATTATGACGATATTGGATCTTCAAAGAAAACTGGCCAGGGATTTTGCACTCGCCTCAGAGTGCTCTTGTTTCTTTAAGAGTTAAACTTAATGAAGGTAATGTGTGGATTTTTTTGTGAATCTGAATTTTTTTATATTTTATTAATATTCATGTGACCTGTGGATGCATTTTAGAAGGGTAAAACCCACAAAAATAATTATGCAGTTAATGGAAAGTTAAAAAAACGTTGTGCACAAAGTTCTGAGTCAGCAGTACAATCCCATTTATTTATTTATCATATACTGCAATCTGCAACGTCAAACTTTTTTAGTGCATGATGGCTACATTGCTCCCTGCGTAAGACTGTTTGACACACAAAATTGATTAGTTTATTAAAACATCCTAAAGCCCTTATCTTATCAGACATTTCTGTTAGTTTTGAATCCACAGTCCAGAATTTTTAAAACAATTGTGCCAAATCTGTTTTCATAACCTCTGGAGCTGCAATGGTTGATTAAAAGATACTTTTCATACCTAAAACCCCATTTGGTAGATATACAGTATACCACAAAAACTTAAATAAAATATTGTGGTTTCTGTGTTCACCATTTATAAAAAGAAAGCTTTGAAATGTCAGAATTAACGTCTCCTGTTGTAGTCTTTGTTATTGCTGTTGACTGTGAATTGTGTGGGGGACTTCAGTTTGCTTTCAGCATGAAGCAGCCTTGGGGAGTGTTTGCTTGTGCAGCCATCAGATCTGTGCTTGTACAGCCATACAGCTGTATCAGATGACATGTCCATTGTTAATGGGATCATACTGTGGCTTTTGCAGCTGCTCTCCAATACTTGCAATGATGTATGGGTGCAATATAATCTCCACATAAGCCAAAAACTGTGCCTGTTTCAATATTTTATTGAGCATTCATTTGCTTTTTTAGGAGGTCTAGCCTAGTCTCTATATAGCAAGGAACTCTGGTGATGATATTGTTGTCAGCACGTGGGCTGTGTATGTGTGCATCCAAGCCCTCCCTTTGCTGTGTAGGTGTGGTGGGCCATCTGGAATTACAGCGTTTTCATGGGTTACTGGGCAGGAGTATGAGAGATGCATCATGCAAACACTCGCTTGGTCATCGCACACATGACAGCACTCCTTGGAGTGAGTGCTGGCAGGTAGCTATTTTCACATTTTTATCTTCCCACAGATTGAGTGAATAAGCAAGGTGACTCAAGACAGAGTTAAACATTTCAGTTATGGAAGCAAGAGGAGAGAATTCTCAGGGACTGTATCAGGATCCGCAGTCGGCACGTGCAGCTTCCCCTGGCTGGGTTTACCTCCACAAACCCATCATCGTGATGGTGATGGGAACTCTCATGTCTGCTGCAGGTGCGCTAATCTTCCTACTACGATCCCTGGAGGTGACTGAAGCATCCCGCTCTGTAGCCTCGGCCTGCCTCTCTATAGGACTGCTGTTTGTGCTGATGGGGCTGGTGTGGATCCCCATCTTAAAAGAGAAACAACGGCGCAAGTGCATCAGCCATGGGGCTTGAATACAATATGGAAATGTCTTTAGCTCTGTTGATTTTATCTCTGTTACTGATGTTGCAACTACTTCCCCTGAAACGCCCAATATAGTCAAACTGGTGTGGTTCAAGCTGATAACTACTTGCGCACATTGTACTTTGACCGTGTCAGAGCAGGCAGTTTCATGTGTTTCTGTGAGTCAGAATTACACTTGACTGTCCTGTGGATACATCAACTGCCAGCACCCATTTCTTTGGAATTGCCGCTTCACCTGGACGAGCTTAGATTTGGAAGACCTCCGCTGCCATCATGTCATCTGTAGAGGTGGAACCCGTCATGGAGAAGAGGTACGGAGGAGTTGGCCGCTGCAAGTGCTCTTTCTGGTTTGCAGTTGCTCACGACATACTCGGTGTCCTGATCATATTGATTGGAGTGTTTGGTGGATTGATCATCCATGATCTGTTCATCTACGCCGGGGGCATTATCATCTTCCTCAGCCTGATCTGGTGGGTGTTCTGGTACTCGGGGAACATCGACGTGCCACCTGAAGAGCTGGAGGATGACTTGCACATGACCAAGCTGAAGAACCATGGACTCAGCCAGGTTGCGAGGTGTGTGTCTGACCACCTCTCCAGCGGGATCAGGAACTCTTTCAGGAAGACCAGCAGTTCTTTAAGAGGGGGCCCCACAGGCAGCACCAGAGCCCCCAACACTGATACAGATGTGCCACTCGCCACCATCTTTGACAACGCTATGGCCTCCTCATCGAGGGACTTTCTGAGGGACACAGTATGAACTTCAACATAAAAAGACTTCAAATCATGCCTTTTCTCTTGTCTACATTTGCTGGAAGGGGATTCTGTTTGTCCTGCTAACACGAACAAGTAATGATTAAACAGCATCAGAGTCTTGAGCAGATAAGAATCCGTATGATCATAACGTGCTGATAAAATGTCAACTTTGCACACCATAATATCTCAGAGACACTGATTCAGAAACCACACGGTCTCACCTGTCACTGTTTTTATTTTCTTTAGACACGTTTGGATGATCCACTGATTTTAGCTGTGTTGACTGAGGATATAATGAGAAACACCTATTTATTACTACTAACCTGGATTTATGTGTAAAAGAACACTGAAAACGTAGCTTGTTTTATGAGATGCACTCATGATTTATGACTTGCGTAAATATTTTTATGATATTTTGAATTTATCTGAAAATTAAAACCTAACTTCAAAGTCACACGAAGTAAGCATTTTGCTGTTTTGTTTACTCGAGAAATTTTCAAGCTTTTTTTGTGTCCTAAAAATTGCCCTGAAGGTGTAAAGCAACAGTGAAACAACAAAGTGACAGGAAACAGAGGAAGGACCCTGTTATGTCTGGAATTAGGACAGTTGAGGCAGGAGCTATACTGAACGATGACTTTATTAATAACAGACACAGGTGGTACACGTGTCAGGGGTGGGGGGTAATAGCTATAAGATAATACTAAAGTAATACAGGCTGCGTTTGGCTTGGAGGTGAGGTGACGAAGAGGACGACTCCTGCCATCATGATATGGGAGATAAACTGCAGCACGGTGGGGGAGTGATTAGCACTGTGGCAGCACAGCAACTCACCCTTGGCCGGGGGATCCTGGGTTCGATCTCAGCCCCCGACCAACAGTGATCTGTGTGGAGTTTGCATGTTCTCCCCGTGTCTGTGTGGGTTTACTCCGGGATTTCTCCGGTTTCCTCCCACAGGCCAAAAACATGCAGGTTAGGTTAATTGGCATCAACTGGGGATTCTAAATTGTCCTTAGGTATGACTGTGAGAGTGAATGGTTGTCTGTCTCTCTGTGTTGGCCCTGCGATGGACTGGCGATCGGTCCAGGGTGTACCCTGCCTCTCGCCCAAAGATGCTGGTATAGGCTCCAGCCCCCCCGCGACCCGAAAAGGATTAAGCAGAAGAAGCTGGATGACATAACGCACGGCTCAGGAGACGCACACACACAGGCTTAGAGTAGTTCAAAGAGTTTATTAACAACAGGAGTGAATGAGTGCGTGTCTGCGGGATGTAAATGTGTTGGTGATGGTGTCTGCTCCAGGCACAGAGGCAGGTGACCGTACAGCCGAGCAACCCTATGGAGAGAGCACAGGGAGAGGGTGACGGGCATACACCAACACAGGAGGAATTTATGGCGAGAGAAGGACTTACTTGGTGGGTCAGGACAGCTGGCACAACAAGGGGGTGAAGCCCGGAAGACAGCCACCTGGAGAGCTCCGTGCAGCAGCGAGGATTGGGCGATGGAGAGGAGATGTCCGCCGCTGGGAAATCCACCTGTGCACAGGGGAGAAGACTGAAGAGAAAAGGTAAGCGATCTTCTTACCAAAATGGTTACGCTGAAGGGAAGTATGCTCACAACGGTGAGGGACGAAGTCTGACGGCTTCAGGCCGAGCCTCCGGGCGAGACGGCCTTTATCCCTCGCCGCTGATGATTGGCAGGTGCGTGAGCAGGTGGCGCCGCTGATGAATGGCGCGGCGTGACAGTACTCCCCCCTCTAGCAGCGCCTCCTGGCGATGGCTTATCCGGGTGCGCTCGGTGGAAGTCCGCGATGAGCGATGGGTCCAACACAAACGACGGGGGCACCCATTGCCGATGCTCGGGCCCATAGCCCTCCCAGTCCACCAGGTATTGCAACCCACGGCCTCGGCGCCGGGAGTCCAGGATGGAGGAGACGGACCAGGCCGGATGGCCACCAACCATCCGGGGCGCGGGTTGCGCTGCAGGAGGAGGGCAAAGGGGGTCAGTGACTGCCAGTTTCACCCTCGACACATGGAAAGTGGGATGGATGCGGAGGGAGGGGGGGATAGCCACGCGCACAGCCACCGGGTTGATGATCCGGGTGACGGGAAAGGGACCCATGAATCGCTGTGCCAGCTTCCTCCTCTCGCCTTTTAATGTGACGTCCTGGGTAGACACATACACGAGTTGCCCAACTCTGTACGCCGGGGCAGGTCTTCTGTGCCGGTCCGCCACGGTCCTGTTGCGCTCCGCTGTGCGTAAAAGCGCATGACGCGCGGCAGCCCAGGTGGAGCGGAACTGCCTAAGGTGCGCCCTAACGGAGGGGACAGTCACCTCGTTCTCCTGCGCTGGAAACAGCGGGGGGTCGTAACCCAGGGACGCCTTGAAGGGGGACATCCCCGTTGCAGAAGAGCGGGCGGTGTTGTGGGCATACTCCACCCAGGCGAGATGGTTGCTCCAGGACGTCGGCTTGGATCTGGTAACACAGCGGAGCGCAGCCTCCAGCTCCTGATTGGTCCTCTCACACTGCCCGTTAGACTGGGGGTGATGGCCGGAGGAGAGGCTCACCTTGGCTCCGATGGCGTTACAGAAGGATCTCCAAACCTCGGACGAAAATTGGGGGCCCCGGTCCGAGACCACGTCCACCGGAATCCCGTGCAGCCTGACCACGTGTTGGACGAGGAGGCCCGCCGTCTCCAGGGCAGTAGGGAGACCCCGCAGGGGAATGAAGTGCGCCGCCTTGGAGAAACGGTCCACAATGGTCAGGACGGTGTCAAAGGAGTTGGAAACGGGGAGTCCGGTGACGAAGTCCAGTGCGATGTGCGACCAGGGCCTGCCGGGGACGGGCAGAGGCTGGAGCAGACCCGCTGGGGGGGCATTACCCGACTTGCTGGTGGCACAGATTGGGCAAGCCCGGGCGTAGCGGGCTGCATCCCTCCGCAGGCCTGGCCACCAAAAGGACCGCTGGAGGAGGCTGATCATCCGAGAGGTGCCGGGATGACAGGTGAGCCGGGAGGTGTGGAGCCAGTGGATGACCTCTCCTCGGACCGCAGATGGGACGAACAGTCTTCCCTCCGGTCCGCCGCCAGGATCAGGTTCCACCTCCTGCGCCTTCCGGATCTTGTCTTCAATGTCCCAAGAGATGGCACCGAGGACGCACGACCTGGGCAGGATAGTGTGGGGCGTCTCCTCAGCCTCCACGGGGGTGAACTGCCTAGAGAGGGCGTCAGGCAGGCCGTTTTTGGAGCCCGGCCTGAAGGTGATCGAGAAGCGGAACCTGGCGAAGAACAAAGACCAGCGCGCCTGGCGGGCATTCAGGCGCTTGGCAGATCGTAAATACTCCAAGTTCTTGTGGTCCGTCAGGACCACAAACGGCAGGTCCGCCCCCTCTAGCCAGTGGCGCCACTCCTGTAAGGCGAGTTTAATGGCCAGGAGCTCTCTGTCCCCCACATCGTAGTTCCTCTCCGCCGGGGACAGGCGCCGGGAGAAGAAGGCGCACGGCCGCTTGGCGCCATCGTCAGGTGACCGCTGGGATAACACTGCTCCCACTCCCGTGTCCGATGCGTCCACCTCCACAATGCACTGCAGCGCGGGGTCGACCTGGCGAAGGACCCGGGAGGAGGAGAACTCCGCCTTCAGCGCCCTAAAGGCAGCAGCGACCTCTTCAGTCCACCGGAACGGGACCTTCGGGGACGTGAGGCGGGTTAGCGGTCCGACGATCGAGCTGAAATTTGGGACAAAGCGGCGGTAAAAATTGGCGAAGCCAACAAACTGTTGCACCTGCTTCCGGGATGCGGGAGTAGGCCACTCCACCACCGCCTTCACCTTCTCTGGGTCTGGGAGCACCTGATCTTGAGCGATGATGAATCCCAGGAAGGATGTGGTCCTAGCGTAGAATTCGCATTTCTCAGCCTTCACGTACAGACGATTCTCCAGCAGTCTTTGGAGGACCCGCCTCACATGGACCTGGTGCTCGTCCCTGGACCTGGAGAAGATAAGGATGTCATCCAGGTAGACGAACACAAAAAGGCCGATGAAATCCCGGAGGACGTCATTAATGAGGCGCTGAAAGACGGCAGGAGCGTTGGTCAGCCCGAACGGCATGACGAGATACTCAAAGTGGCCGTTCGGGGTACGGAAGGCTGTCTTCCATTCATCTCCCTCCCGGATCCGGACGAGGTGGTAAGCGCTGCGTAAATCCAGCTTGGTAAACCAGGTCGCCCCCTGGAGGGAGTGAAAGGCAGTGTCCATGAGGGGCAGGGTGTAACGGTCCCTCTCAGTGATGTCATTCAGCACTCGGTAGTCTATGCAGGGGCGGAGGGATCCGTCCTTTTTCCCGACAAAGAAAAACCCTGCCCCCACGGGTGACGACGATGGGCGAATAATCCCAGCGCTCAGAGATTCCTTTAGGTATGTATTCATGGTCTCCTTCTCCGGCGCCGACAGGCTGTAGAGCCGACCAGATGGCAGGGGAGCCCCCTGGCGGAGGTTGATGGCACAGTCATATGGTCGATGCGGGGGAAGAGACATAGCTTTCGATTTGCTAAATACCATACCCAGGTCGTGAAATTCTGGAGGCACCAGTGACAGGTCCGGAGGTGCTGTATCCGCCACAGGGGGAGCCGCGGATGGGGAGCAGGCAGCGGACTGAAGGCAGGTGCCCATACAGAAGGTACTCCATGCCGATACCCCAGCGGACCTCCAGTCCAGGACAGGGTTGTGGAGGCGTAGCCAGGGATACCCCAGGATGACGGGCGACACAGAGTTGGGCAGGACGTAAAATACCATCTCCTCCCGGTGGTTCCCTGAGATGATGACTGGGACAGGCATGGTCTGGTGAGAAACTCTCCCAAGGGAGGCACGGGAGAGATGGACCAGGGAGATGGGGTGTTTTAATGCCTGACAGCGGATGCCCAATCGGGTTGCCAGGCCTTGTGAAATGAAGCTGCCCTCTGCGCCCGAATCCACCAGTGCGTGGGTGAGGTGCCCAGTGGGATTGTGGCAAAAACGGATGGGCAGCTTTAATTGGGTGAGAGAGTCTAACCGGTTGGGATCCGCGAGGCTCCCTACAGCGATTCGCGGACCCCGCCGACTGGCTTTCCGCGGGCAACGCTCCACAGTGTGTTGGTCACCTCCGCAATACATGCAGAGGCCCAACTCACGGCGGCGTTGTTTCTCCGCAGGGGAAAGCTTGGTCCAGCCCGTCACCATCGGCTCCGACTCCTCGGGGCACAATGCTGGCGGCGCCGCCAGGGGGCGAGCTTGGAACAGGTGCGGCGAGACTCCACGAGGGCGAGAAGAAGAAGACTTCCGCCCCGAGGAGCGCTCGCGCAGCCTGTTATCCAAGCTTATCGCTAAGGATGTCAGCTCCGCTAGCGTCCCAGGGATATCCCGTCCAGCCAGTTCATCCCTCAGATCACTATTGAGGCTGCGGAGGAACAGGCCACAGAGGGAGCGATCCTCCCAGCCCAATTCCTCCGCCGCTACCCGGAAGTCGACCGAGTAGTCCGCTGCCGACCGGCCTCCCTGCTGGAGAGCGAGGAGCCGATCGACCTGGACCGTCTCGGTTTGAGAATGGTCAAAGACCTCCAGGAAGCGCCTCACGAACTGGTCATAGGTGAGGGTGGCATAACTGGGCCTCGCCATTACGGCGTAGGTCCAAGTTAACGCACGCCCCTCCAGAAGATTCCCTATGTAACCAATCCGACTGTGATCCGAGGGAAAATCTCCGGGCACACGGTGGAACACGGACTCACACTGCATAATGAACCCCCGCGCTCCGCCGAGCTTACCGCTAAAGCGGGCGGGGGTCGGAATCGGTGTGAGCCGAACCGGTGCCACTGGAGCCGGCTGGACGGCCGCTGGAACAGCAGGAGCCGCGCCACCCTGGCGAGCCGGGGGGAACGGCTGTTGAGGATCCAAGCGGCCCAACCGGTTAGTTAAATTCAATAATTGATTAAAGATCACCTGTTGTTGATAAGCTATTTGATCCACTCTAGCCTCGAGAGTGGAAAACCGGTGTGCGAGCCCGCCGTCCGCCGAGCCGCTCTGCTGAAGCCGTACTGACATAACGCACGGCTCAGGAGACGCACACACACAGGCTTAGAGTAGTTCAAAGAGTTTATTAACAACAGGAGTGAATGAGTGCGTGTCTGCGGGATGTAAATGTGTTGGTGATGGTGTCTGCTCCAGGCACAGAGGCAGGTGACCGTACAGCCGAGCAACCCTATGGAGAGAGCACAGGGAGAGGGTGACGGGCATACACCAACACAGGAGGAATTTATGGCGAGAGAAGGACTTACTTGGTGGGTCAGGACAGCTGGCACAACAAGGGGGTGAAGCCCGGAAGACAGCCACCTGGAGAGCTCCGTGCAGCAGCGAGGATTGGGCGATGGAGAGGAGATGTCCGCCGCTGGGAAATCCACCTGTGCACAGGGGAGAAGACTGAAGAGAAAAGGTAAGCGATCTTCTTACCAAAATGGTTACGCTGAAGGGAAGTATGCTCACAACGGTGAGGGACGAAGTCTGACGGCTTCAGGCCGAGCATCCGGGCGAGACGGCCTTTATCCCTCGCCGCTGATGATTGGCAGGTGCGTGAGCAGGTGGCGCCGCTGATGAATGGCGCGGCGTGACACTGGATGGATGGATGGGAGATAAACGTGTTACTCCATACGAAATAAAATATAAACTAATCACACATAACCTCTAAATCAGTCCAAATTTTACCAAGAAACATTAATAATTTCCTGAACCAGAAAAAAAAAGCAATATTCAAATCTAAAGACAACACTGACTCACACTCAAATTAAGTCAGTGAAATTAAAAGGAGCTCAAAAAGTGCAGTCAAATGTACTTCAATAAAAGGACGTTGTTTTCTTCAAAATTTTCAAGAGAGAGTAAAATTTCTCCCGCTATGGAAGTCAGGTTATTTCACACCTCAGACAGAGACAATGAATCGGATCGGATCGAATCGCCGGATCGGAGTTCGGGTGCAGCGGTGGTGGGAGACGGGGACCAGTGGAGGACCACCGGGGCCCCAGCCAGACAAGAGCCTGAGTCGGAGCCCAGTTACAGCGGCGGGGCTCAGCGGAGGAACTACTGAAGCAGACGGCGGTAGGTGGCGGGGCTCAGCGGAGGATCTACCGGGACCCCAGCCGGACAGAAGCAGGATCGGAGCTCGGCTACAGCGGTGGTGTGCGGTGGGACTCGGTGGAGGAGCTGCCGGTACCCCGGCTGGACAGGAGCTCGGTTATGGCGGCGGTAAGCAGCGGGACTAGCAGCGGAGGGGGCTAGCTGAGGCCCAGCTGGATTTGAGGTCGGTCGGATCGGATACCGGCGTCACCAGCAGAGATTGTTTTACTATCAACAGGTCAGTAAAAATGCCACCAAAGAAGGAGGAAATGGAAGAGATCAAAAAATCTCTCAACTTCTTGTCAGAAGAAGTGACCAAAATGGTTAGCCAGCAGGCTAAAATATTAGGCCTAATGGAAGAAGTCCGAGAATTAAAATTAACAATTCAGGAAAAAGACAAAAAAATTACGGTCTTGGAGCGACGCGTCAAGGATCTTGAACAATGTTCTCGTATTGATGATCTAATTATAAGTGGACTAGACATCAAATATCAATCATATGCTCATGCTACAACAGGACTGAGATGTGAGGAGGCTCCCACAAGTGAATCAGTCTCCCTGGAAAACCAGGTGCTTCAGTTCCTTGATAGTAGAAATATAAAGGTCGAAGCAAATGTAATTTCAGCCTGTTATGCTTTACCCAGAAAGGATAATAAAACAAAGAAATCAATTGTGATGCGCTTTGTGAACAGAAGGGTAAAGAATGACATACTGAGGCAGGCCAGAAAGCTCCGGGGAACAGAAGTTTACCTAAATGAACACCTAACAAAAACTAATGCTGAAATAGCACGGCAAGCACGGATGCTGAAAAGACAAAATAAGATACAGGCAACATGGACAAGAAATTGTAGAGTTTGGATCAAACTAAATGGAACACCTGAGGAAGCAAAGAGTATAATAATCAGAGAAGTTACTGACTTAAATAAATACAGATGAACACTGATTAAGAAAATTAAGAGACAATGGTAATCCATATCCACACACATGGCAAGAATAGTTCTTTTGACATACCATGTCAATGTACTTTAAAAAAAAAAACCTAAACTAAACAAACAAAAAAACTTATGACTGACTTGAGTAGACATCAATTATCCCCAGTTGGAGGAAGTCATTTGACACAGAGTGAGGAAACTCAAACTCTGAAAATATGCCATTATGCTGAACATAAACTACAAGAGATGGAGAATGATATTGATCCTGATAACCACTTTTTCAATAATATTCATAACCATTGTGAATATTACACTGAAAAGCAGTTCAAAAGTCAAGTGCAACTAGATGGTAGTCGTCGGCCTCCGTCGGTCTATGATGACCATGGAAGAGAATCCTAAATGTCTACTCTGCTGGAACAGCACCGCCTGTGGCTGAACAGGCCGATGCGCGAATGACAGTCCCTGTCACACAGGTCACACTTGTGGGTGGTCTCCGTGCTGCTGGGTCTGTGGCGGTTCTTCCTGCGGGTCCTTTTTTCATCTGCTGCAGCAGTCAGTCTCTCTTGACCCGCCTTGAGCTGTCTGGTCAAGGTGCCTCTCCATTTGGAGCGGTCCGTTGCAAGGTCCTCCCAGTGCTCTGTGTTGATATCCAGGGCCTTCATGTCTCTCTTGCAGACGTCTCTAAAGCGCAGCTGTGGGCGGCCAACGTCTCTCCTGCCAGTTGCCAGTTCTCCATAGAGGACGTCTTTGGGGATTCTGCCATCCTCCATACGGTGAACGTGGCCTAGCCAGCGGAGCCTGCGCTGCCTGAGTAGAGTAAACATGGAGGGAAGGCCGGCGCGGGACAGAACTTCTGTGTTGGGCACTTTGTCCTGCCAGGATATGTCCAGGATGTGGCGAATGCAGCGCAAGTGGAAGGAGTTCAGTCTCTTTTCCTGCCGGGCGTATGTTGTCCACGTCTCACTCCCATAGAGCAGTGTGCTGATGACGCAGGCATTGTACACTGCCATCTTCGTCTTGACAGAGAGTTTGGGATTCTCCCACACTCGTGTGGTGAGGCGAGCGAGTGTGAAGGCTGATTTTCCAATCCTCTTGTTGATCTCTGTATCAAGGGAGAGGTTGTTGCTGATCGTGAACCCCAGGTACGTGAACTGATTCACGACCTCCAGCTTGTAGTCATCAATGGTGATGGTTGGTGGTGCTTCCGTGCCTTGCGCCAAGACGTTAGTCTTCTTCAGGCTGATGGTAAGCCCGAAGTCCTTGCATGCCTGGGAGAAGCGGTCCATCAGGGTCTGAAGCTCCTGCTGTGTGTGGGTTGCGACTGCAGCGTCGTCTGCGAACAGCATGTCTCTGATTAGAGCCTCGCGTACTTTGGTTCTGGCTTTCAGGCGGGCAAGGTTGAAAAGCCTGCCGTCAGATCTTGTGTGCAGGTAGATTCCCTCTGTTGCTGTGCTGAAGGCATGCCTCAGGAGCATAGCAAAGAAAATCCCAAAGAGGGTTGGCGCAAGTACACAGCCCTGTTTCACTCCGCTGCGTATGTTGAATGGCTCTGAGACGTTGCCATCATGCTGCACTATCCCCTGCATGTTGGTGTGAAACGATTCGATGAGGCTTTGCAACTTTGGTGGGCATCCTATCTTTGACAGGATCTTGAAAAGGCCCTCTCTGCTGACCAGATCGAACGCTTTGGTGAGGTCAATGAAGGCGACGTACAGGGGCATGTTCTGTTCTCTGCATTTCTCCTGGAGTTGGCGGATGGAGAATATCATGTCTACCGTCGATCGCTCAGCGCGGAAGCCACACTGAGACTCGGGGTAGACACGTTCGGCAAGCTTCTGTAGACGAACGAGAACAACTCGTGCGTAGACTTTGCCAACAACGCTGAGGAGGGAAATGCCCCTGTAGTTGTTGCAGTCACTTCTCTCCCCTTTGTTTTTGTAGAGGGTGATGATCTTGGCGTCCCTCATGTCCTGTGGTACGGCACCTTCCTTCCAGCACTGGCAGAGGACGTCATGCAATGGCAGCAGTAGGGCGGTCTTGCAGTGCTTGATCAGGTCAGGGGGTATGCCGTCGTTGCCGGGTGCCTTGCCAGCGGCCAAGCTATCAATGGCCTTACTGAGTTCGTCGATGGTTGGCTCGGCGTCAAGTTCGTCCATGGATGGCAGGCAGTCGATGGCATCAAGGGCTGATGGTGTCACGGTGTTCTGTCTAGAGTAGAGGTCGGAGTAGTGTTCCACCCATCTCTCCATCTGCTTGTTCTTCTCTGTGATCATCTCCCCAGTGGAAGATTTGAGGGGGGCCGTCTTGCTCTGAGCCGGACCAAGTGCTTTCTTGATGCCATCGTACATACCACGGATGTTCCCTGTTATGGCAGCGATTTGAATGTCTTGACTGAGCTGAGTCCAGTACTCGTTGGCACAGCGCCGAGCAGTCTGCTGAACTTTGCTTCTCGCAGCCCTGAGAATCTGGAGATTTTTCTCGTTTGGGTACTTCTTGTACTCAGCAAGTGCTGAGCGCTTGGCTTCAATGACGGGGGTCATCTCGGTCAACTTGGCATCAAACCAGTCCTGTGACTTCGAGGTCTTCCTCCCAAAGGTAGCCAAGGCTGTGCGGTAGATGGTGTTTCGCAGCTCTTCCCACTTCTGCTTTGCAGATTCTCCTCCTTGTGGTACACCAAGTTCCTTCTCAAAGGTGGAGGCAAACTGCTCAACAAGTTCTGGTTGGGCCATCTTGCTGGTGTCAATCCGTGCCTTTCCAGGTTGTCTAGCACGATGGAATTTCTTCAGCTGCAGCTTGACCTTGCAACACACCAATGAATGGTCTGTGTCGCAATCTGCACTCTGGAACGAACGGGTGATTAGCACGTTCTTCAGTGAGGTGCGCCTGGTCAGGATCAAGTCTAGCTGGTGCCAGTGCTTTGAGCGTGGATGTTGCCAGGAAACCTTGTGTTGGGGCTTGGTCTTGAAGAACGAGTTTGTGATGCACAGATCGTGATATGTGCAGAACTCGAGCAGCCGCTGTCCGTTGTCGTTCATTCTGCCCACGCCAAAAGGTCCAAGACAGGAGGGCCAGGAGTCGTGGTCAGCACCCACTCTGGCATTGAAGTCTCCAAGGAGAATGAGTTGTTCAGAGTTGGGGATGATCCTGACAGTTGTTGTGAGATTCTTGTAGAACTCGTCTTTTGCTTCTGGTGTGGCTGTCTGTGTTGGGGCATACACACTGACGAGGGTGACTGGGCCTTGAGTGGTGTTCAGGCGGAGGGTGAGGAGTCGTGCAGAGCCAGTGCTGCCCAGTTCCACCATCTTCAGCAAAGTGTTCTTCACTGCGAAGCCCACTCCGTGTTCCCTGTGTTTGTCACTGCCCTTTCCCTGCCAGTAGAACGTG
The DNA here is from genome assembly GCA_020510985.1 of Pholidichthys leucotaenia. Classification (NCBI taxonomy): domain Eukaryota; kingdom Metazoa; phylum Chordata; class Actinopteri; order Cichliformes; family Pholidichthyidae; genus Pholidichthys; species Pholidichthys leucotaenia. Next base: position 444,315,201 of record CM035836.1, on the reverse strand, counting down.
TAGTCCTTCTCTCTCAGTGTGCCTGTGTCAGCTAACCATGTTTCCTGGAGAGTGGCGATATCCACTCCCAGTCTCTTCAGCTCATTATTGATGATGGCAGTCTTCCTGGTGTCGTTGATGTCCTTGAGGTTAGCAGTGAGTCCTGTCATCATAGTGCGGACGTTCCAAGTTCCCAGTTTTAGAGTTGGTCTCTTTTGTTTTATTGTCTTGCCTGGTGCGAAGGTTCTCAGCCTGCTGTTTGGATTTCTCCTTATCCCCATGCACCCAATGAGGAAAGCAAGCTGTGGCGGGACAACACCTTATTGGCTGGGGGCTGCCCAGCTTGAGGCGGACGGTAGCTGTCCAGTGAGATCTGATGATCCCTCCCACCGTCGGGAACAACCCCTGGCGCCACGCTCTACGCCAATTGAGCAGTGGCTTATAACCGGTAACTGTCATTCCCTGTGTTTTGTCTACGCCAAAGGCGAAGCTGGAGTGTCCTCTCCAGTGATCCGGTGTTCTACCTTCCAGCGTTGGGCGTTGGTAGGATTCAAGCCTGGGCAGGAAGATATGGAGGACAAGATGTTGCCCATGCAGCATGTCCCCCCTCTCCACGTCACTGATGAATCCAAAGGAACAGCAGGGCTGCTACAGTTTGGCACCAGCGCCATTGCAGGAGCTGCCAGAACGATGTTGAGCACAACATAGAACTGCCTTAGGGGCTCCGACTCCGGATTTTTCCTCAGGGTTGACTCCTGAAGCCTTTCCCGTGACCGGGCATGCCGCAAGGCAGCAGAGGTTTGAAATCAGGGTTTACCTTCCCCTAGATGGGCTACCTTCCCAGGTTGACGAGCCACCATCTACCCGAAGCATCTGGTTTTAAGGCGCCAGAGATCCGCCCTCGCCCCTTCTCCTATTAGGAAAAGCAGTTCCGCCGGGCTTAGAGACTAAACCACACGGGCAGGCTAGGAGTTGGACTTAGTTGCCAGAGGCTTTTCGAGACGCACGCCATAAGGAGCATTTTATGAGCACTGGGAGCTTAACCCCAGTGCCGCTCCTGGCTATGACAACCTTGGAACCAACTAGATGGTAAACTATCAATAATACACTTCAACAGCAGAAGTCTTAACAAAAACTTTCCACAGATTCAGGACTATTTAAAACAGCTAGACAGAAAATTTACAGCTATCGCAGTCTCTGAAACTTGGCTTAATGAAGAGCAGGCTCCCCTGATGGCAATAGAGGGATATCAGATGTTTCATATTAACAGATCTCAAAAAAAGGGTGGTGGTGTTGCACTGTATATTGATGACCTGTATAGGTGTAAGCTTGTAAATGGAATGTCCTTTGCACTACCAGGGATTTTGGAATGTGTTACTGTTGAGATTGACCAAGATAAAACAAAAAATCTAATTATAAGTTGTATATATAGAACGCCGGGAACTTGCATTGAGACATTCAGAGATAAATTAGTCGAGCTGTACAATAATATTACTAGTAAGAAAATGGTAGTAATTTGTGGAGATTTCAATACTGATCTACGAAATCCATATCAACTAAATGTAATTACAGAGTTCATGAACTCTATGTACAGCATGAGTCTATATCCCACAATAACACATCCCAGTAGAATCACAGTTCACACTGCTACACTTATTGACAACCTGTTTGTTAATATTATTGATAAGAAAATAGAAAGTGGATTATTGATAAATGATATAAGTGACCACTTGCCAACCTTTGCACTTATCCATAGCCACACGGGGGCCAATACAGAAATTTTTTTTAAAATCGTTCAGATACAAATCACAAAATGCAATCAGTTCTTTTAAAGAGGACTTGCTGAAGCAATACTGGACAGAAGTCTATGTATCAGGTGTAAATGAAGCCTATGACACATTTATAAACATTGTAACCACTCTTTATGAAAAAAATTGTCCATTAGTAAAGAAAAAGCTTAAGCATAAATTTGCCGATAAGCCATGGTTTACCAAAGGATTACAAAAGGCGTGTAAAAAGAAAAATTTATTATATAAAGCTTTCCTAAAGAAAAGGACAAAAGAAGCAGAGCAGCGGTATAAAACATACAAAAATAAGTTAACATATGTAATAAGATGTAGTAAGAGAGACTATTACAGTAAAGAACTGGAGAAAAACAGAGACAATATTAAAAATACATGGACAATACTTAACAATATTCTTGGAAATGACTTCCGGTTATGGCTGCCACGTAGGACGGACGTGTCTCGCTCTGCTCTGCTCCTGGAAAAAAAAAATCGGCAAATAACTCTCTCATTTGGGACAGAACGTATCCCAGCATTTGGGCGAGGATATGTCGGCGAAGCCTAAGGCTGGAAAACCAGGAAAAGGAAAAAGCGAGCCGCCGAAACAGTCCAAATTAACGGACTTTCAGGTCTGTGACGCAGCAAACAAAACTCCATATATGGCGGAGGAGGCTGGCAACGCTGCGATTTCTGCGGGGAATGGCGCAGATGCGCTGATGGCAGCCATGAGTTCAATGAGAGCGGACTTTTCCTCTAGATTTGATGGGATTATGACAGCGTTGGAAGGAATAAGAAAAGAATTGGGTGACTGTGTAGAACGAACGGCGCAGATGGAGCTCCGTCTCGCTAGTGCTGAAGATGACGTCACCCGTCTTCAATTAAAGGTGCGCACTTTGGAAAAAAAAAATAAATCTCTGGAAGATAATATTTTGGATTTGTAATCTCGGTCGAGACAGAATAATTTGAGGCTGGTGGGTCTTCCAGAGGAATCAGAAGGTCGGGACGTATGTTCCTTTCTGGAAAAGTGGATTCCGGAGGTGCTGGGCAGCGAGGAGTTGCAATCAGCAGTGGTTCTGGAAAAAGCACATCGTATTGGCCCACGGAGAGATAAGGGACCGCCGAGGACCTTAATTATGAAGTTTCTTAGCAACAGAGACAGGATGAAGATCTTCAACGCTGCACGTGCTAAAGGAGAGATTAAACACCAGGACCAGCAGGTGCGGTTCTACCCAGATTTGGCCACAGGAATCCAGCAATTGAGGAAGCAGTTTGATCCCGTACGTAAGGAGCTGCGCAACCTTGGGATTCGTCATGGTGTAATCTATCCTGCGAGACTGCTGACCACGTATGAGGGCAGAACCCACATCTTCAAGACCCCAGAGGAGGCGCAGGAGTTCATCAAGAAGATCAAAGAAGAAGAAGAGACTGGTGGGAGCTAAGCATGAACAAAATATAAGGTAGAATAATTAAGCATTTGCACAGGCATCTGACTGACTTGAAGTAAATAGTAAGTTTACAAAATATAGATTGTATTATATATTAAAAAAAACAAAACAAACAAAAAAAAAAAACTATGATGTACAAAGTTGTTAAAAATTTTGGAGTTAAGTTGGAAAACTACAGAGGAGAGTTAATGTTACGTCATTAAAAGCAGTAGAGTTAGGGTGATTGGGAGGATGAAGAAGGAGTGGCTTAGGCTGTTCCCCGTGGGTGTGGAACGGTCGATGGCTATATCGGGAGACAGAATTTTTCTTTTGATTTTGGGGGGTTTGCCACAAGTGTGGGAAGGGGAAATTTGTTTGTGTGTAGTTTGTAGGATGAATGTTCAACCACTCATGTTTTTGCTTCTCTGTATGAGCATGTTTACACTGCAAGGTAATCCCAAACTCTCTATTGATCATGGACCAAAGTGTTAATCTTAATTTAACTTCATGGAATTGCAGAGGTCTACAAAATTTAAAAAAACTTAAACAAGTTATGAATAAAATAAAGGACATGGGTTCAAGAATTGTGTTTTTACAAGAAACTCATCTGATAGAGGAGGATGTTAAAAGAATTAGGAGTAGATGGCAGGGAAGTGTATTCACCTCTTCATTTTCATCCCGAGCCAGGGGAGTTATGACTCTCATACATAAATCAGTTCCTTTTCAAGTGAAAAATGTAATTGGAGACAAATTTGGAAGATATGTAATCATTCAAGGTTCTTTGCTATTAGAAAATATAAATCTTGTGAACTTATATGGTCCCAATATAGATGATCAGAAGTTCTTTGCTAATTTATTTCTCATCTTATCATCACTTACAGGGCAACATATAATAGCAGGGGATTTTAATTGTACATTGAATCCAGGTGTGGATAGATCAACAGGACTGGATTGTACGCACATTGGATGTAGGATGACTATTAATCATTTTATGAAAGAATTGAGATTGTTAGATATATGGAGAGAAATGAAACCACAAGTTAAAGCCTATTCTTGTTATTCCAGTACCTACAAGACATTCTCACGTATTGATTATTTTTTGATTTCCACAGAATTAAGGTCCAAGATTCAAAACTGCTTTTATGATAACATCGTGATCTCTGATCATGCACCCTGTTGTCTAATATATGTAGATAAAAAATTGACAAAGGAATCAGGTAGATGGCAATTTCAGCATAAATGGCTTCAGGATGAGGAATTTGTCAAGTATATAGAAAAACAGATAGACGAGTTCTTTGACATCAATACTACACAAACATCAGCATGTGTAAAGTGGGAGGCTTTCAAAGCTTTTATTAGGGGACATATTATTAGTTATACAGGATCAAAATCTAAGAAGACTCGAGAGGAGAGAGCTAAATTGGAACATAAAATAAAAAATCTTCAGGAAAAAGTGTATGCAGGAAGTGACCCAAGGTTGGAGAATGAATTACTGATTTTGAGAGCTGAATACGACAAAAAATCAGCGAATAGAGCTGCCTCGAGTCTTCTAAGATTGAAACAATCTTTTTATGAACAAGGTGAAAAATCAGGAAAATTATTAGCATGGCAGATTAAACAATTGGAAATTAAAACACCAATTACCAGTATTATAAGTAATGGACAGGTAGTTATAGATCCTTTAGAAATTAATAGAGCCTTTAGAGATTACTATGAAAAATTATATGATACCAAAAATGAACCTGATTTAACAAAACTAAATGGGTTTTTGAACGAACTATCTATACCGTGTATTCCAAATGAAAACAGGGAGATATTGGAGTCTAAAATTAGTCAAGAAGAAGTTGGGCTAGCCATTGATAATATGAAATCAGGAAAAAGTGCAGGACCAGATGGTCTTCCAGTTGACCTTTATAAAAAATTTAAGAATAAATTAATAAAACCTTTTTTGGAAATGGTTTTAGAAGCATTTCAAAATAATAATTTACCATCATACATAAATAATGCCTTAATTATACTGCTGCCAAAACCAGGTAAGCCCTCTAATAAATGTGAAAATATGAGACCAATAAGCCTATTAAACGCCGACCTTAAGATAATCTGTAAAATTTTAGCAAGACGAATACAAGAAATTTTACCAAATATTATTAATCGAGATCAGAATGGCTTTATAAAGGGTAGACAAGGCTTCCATAATGTAAGAAGACTATTTAATATTATTTATTTTAATAAAGAAGCACCGGATACAGCTCTCCTATCATTGGACGCCGAAAAGGCCTTTGATAGAGTTGAATGGCCCTTTCTTTTTGAAGTCCTACAAAGGTTTGGACTTGGAAATAATTTCATAAAATGGGTTCAAATAATATACAATAATGCTACAGCAGAAATCCTAACAAATAACAATATTTCAAAACCAATAAAAATCAATAGAGGATGTCGACAAGGCTGTCCACTTTCACCTTTACTGTTTACTATGGCAATTGAACCTTTAGCGATAGCGATACGTTTACATTCACAAATATATGGAATTAAAGTTGGACCAACAGAACATAAAATCTCCCTGTACGCCGATGATATAATTTTGTTTATGTCGAATCTAAAAAAATCAATTCCAACCTTGTTGAATTTAATAAAGAATTTTGGGGAAATATCAGGATATAAAATAAATAAAACTAAATCTTCAATATTAATGCTAAATGAGACCCAGAGAAATTACCCAGCCCCTGAGGTAAATCAATTCAATGTTGTAAATCAGTTTAAATATTTAGGAATCCAAATTATGCCTAAGCTAGAATCAGTCGCCAGTGTCAACTATGAAGCCTTAATGTCAGATATCAGTGAGTTAACTCAGAGATGGATGTCACTACCAATGTCGATGATCGGGAGAATCAATATACTTAAAAGTAATATTTTACCTAAAATACTTTATTTATTTCAATACATTCCCTTATCACCACCTTTAGATCTATTCTCAAGAATAAAAAAAAAGTTAGTGGAATTTATATGGAACAACAGGAGGGCTAGATTACGTCTGTCTTTATTATATTTACCATTTGATCGTGGAGGTCTGAAATGTCCAAATTTTATGTTGTATTATTGGTCGGCACAACTGAGGTCTATGACATATTATTTTTCATCAAATGATCTCCCTCACTGGACTGAAATGGAATCATACAATTTACCTTTACCTCTTCCCATATTCATATACTCAGATTCGGCAAAAAAATTACAAAAACAAGTTAAAAATCCATTTGTAAAGCATATGATCAAAATATGGTGTGAAGCTAAAAACTATTTAAAAGAACCACAGTTATTGTCACAATTTAGTCCAATATGGGGTAATCAATATTTTAAACCAGGGAGAGCGGACGCTGTATTTAAAGTATGGTCAG